>CM074734.1:156642137-157367137 GCA_037367245.1 Phrynocephalus guinanensis
CAATTTTCCCATAGGAATGCATTGAAAATGGAGTAATCCCATTTTTATGTTGTACAGATTTGCCCCATAGGCGATTACGTTAAGTAAATTTCCCCTATCTCTGGAATTTTTTATGCTGTACAGATTTTTTGTTATACAAACTGTTTGTTATACAAGGGTCCACTGTATATGTAAGTCAATCAAATCAATCAATCAATAAAATAAATCAATAGAAACCATATATGCATAGGGGAGAAGGTAGGACACAAAATAATTTACGCAACTATGATATAGAGGAAGTTGTTAAAACTTCTGTGTAACACTTGGGGTTATCTGACAGAATTAACTTGCCACAGGATGTGGATGGACTGAAGACAGTGTGATGCAGTGGGATCCATTATCATTGTACTAAATTGGGTACCAGGAGAAGGGGATAGCTAAACTGAACCTCCAGGCTGTGACATAGACTATCTTAAAGTATAAGATTATAAGGCAAGCAGCAGAGACTTGCTGTCTTCTTTATGACCTGGGTAAGTACTGGTCAGAATCATTTGCCCATCTCTCTGGGGGAAAAGATGCTGGACTAGATGGGTCCTTAGTGTATCCTGGAAGGCCACATCTTGCTCTTTCACATCAGCCTTTCCCAGTTTGGTGTCCTTCGGATGTGGCAGACTATGACTCCCAGATTATTTCATCCTGCCTGACCAACTGCTGCTCCATTGATTCCAATGGGTTTGTTTTAAGAACATCTGTGTCTGGACTCTGTCGGTTACTTTCTATCCCTCCCATCTCTCTTCCCCTGCTTATCTCCACAGAGCAGTGGGAAGAGTTCTGTGCTGGAGAGCATTGTGGGCCGGGACTTTTTGCCACGGGGTTCTGGTGTGGTCACTCGGCGCCCCCTCATCCTGCAACTGGTGCACATCCCATCCCTGGAGGAGAGGAGACGAATAGCCAGTGGGGAAAGTGGTAAGGGGGGAAAGGTGGGGATTGGGCTCCTGATTCCAGCCTGGGAAAGAATCCATGCTTGGGCCGTGATGCCTGGTAGCTGACTCCATTTCTATGGGGAGAGGGTGTGAGATGCTCAGGTCCAGCACAGGGAACTGTGGAAGCTTCAGGCAGCTACAGAGTTCTTCCCCTACCTGGAGCTGTGCATCTGTTTCAGATCACTATTGCCATGAGAGGTGTGTGCGTCTAATGTGCTTCAGGGCCTAAATTTCCCAGAATTCTTCAGTCAAGTCTCATGCACATGGACAGCATTCAGGGGTGGTGAGAGCTGTAGTCTCAGGCTGTGGAAGGACACCAGGTCAGAAGATGGTGCTAGGGAGTCGTCGTTTCTCTTCCTTTCCACCCAAACTGGGAAAAGAATCTGAATTGTTACTTTGAAAGCCTTTGCTGATCAGTGACTGCAGCAATAACAGTAACTGGCCTGATGAAATAAAGTGATTTCACAAAAGGTGAAAAATGGGTAGCTTATGACTTCTGTGTTTTCATACTTTTGAGGCTTCCTCAAGGAGTGATAAACTCTGCAGGAGCTTTAATGCTTTTAATAACTCTTCTACCTTCAAAGTAAAAGTTTTAGATGTTGGGGTTGATGAGGATTTCTGTTAAGGACTCTCTGAGGCCTTCAGATGAGTTTTGCTATGCCAGTTCAGTCTTAACATTTCCTTCTTATATATGGAGAGCATTTTTTACCCAAACAAATTCTGGGTGTGTCCAACCACACTTGGCCAATAAAAGGATTCTGATTCTGATTAATATGATTGGCGGAAGCCAAGTGGATCATTGAGAATGCGCAGAGTGCCAGTCCTCTCCAGGATGTCCACAGACATCTAGCATAAGTGCGGCTTCTGAGTTGAGAGCTTTTAAAGTCAAAAAGCAGTGCATGAATCAGAGAGGAAGAGAGAGGAGGAGGAGCAGCAGGTGGAGGTGGTGGTGGCCAAAAATAGAAGAGCGACACATAGCCAAGTTTGGAGACAACATTTGCTCTAGTAGCCAGTGGTTTCGCAACAGAAACAAAGGGGGCATCTCAGATAAGGTTCCAACCGTTCTAGTGGTATTTGTGGACATGTGTGTGTGTGTGTGGGGGGGGGGGTCACTGGCCATTTGTTTTAGAATGGTAAAAGATGGTGATAAGGTAAATCTTTTTGGCTCACACTGAATTTGGCAGAATCACCTTTGGGGGGCAGTTTCGTGTTTTGGGGGAGGGAGGGCGTGAGGTGGTTCTCGTTCACTGCAGTTTGTGTTTCCTTCTCCCCAGGCGTCCAGGCTGATGAGTGGGCCACCTTCCTGCACTGCAAACACAAGGTGCGGTATGGGCAATAATGTATCCTATGTGGATGCTCTTTTCTTTCTTCCTGGACAAGGGGTTTGGCAGGGTCCACCCCCCCCCCCTTAGCTCAGGTTCCTAGGATGCATTTCTCTTTCTGTCACAAGACCATGGAGCACAACTATGGCTCTCCTTTGGCCTGCTCCTTTTTTGTTTCTCATCTTCTCTTTTTGTGTTCCTGTTGCAGCCGAGAGGCATCTAATTCCGTCCCACGGCAGGCAGAGAGAAAGAGAGGATCTATGAGACACTATAGTCACATTTCCTCCTGGGATGCCCTCGTCAGTTAAAGGAAATGCAGCGGACAGGGCATTTCAATCTGGCAACCCTTGTCTCATTCAGCCTTTTCCTTTTCCTCAGACCTTTACCGATTTCACTGAAGTCCGGCAAGAGATTGAGATTGAAACTGAACGGACAACAGGGACCAATAAGGTACTTTCCTTCTAAGCAACCCACCTCGGTGGTTAGCTTGTTTCCATAGCTTTCCCAGAGTCTTTCTTTCGACTCACGAGTGATGTTTGCTTCGTTCCTTTTGCAGGGAATCAGCCCAGAGCCCCTCTACTTGAAGATTTACTCTCCCAATGTCCTCAACCTGACGCTTGTTGACCTGCCAGGAATCACCAAGGTGAGAATCGCTGAAGGCTGTTGGTCTCCAGCATTCAAGGGTAAACTCGGGAGGCCCTCCCCACCTTGATAGGCTTGCCCTTGCTTGCAAATGTGGGAACTGCCCTTGTTTGCAATTGGGTAGGAGCAGTTGCAAGGAAGAGACCTCGAGTCTTCCCCTTTTCATTCACCCTAATTTCTTTCCCTATTTCCATCTCCCCTTCCAGCCATGTTGTCCCACTGGACTCCACAGGGATGAAATTTTGGAATTTCTGGGACTAGAAATCCCATAATTTTCCAATATGGAAATTCTGTTTGACAAGCAGACACATAAAGGTGGCTCACCTGCGAGAAATATCTCAACTGGAAGACTCTGAGGCTTAAATTGGCCTTATTCTGCCCACAGTTCCTGTTCATAAGGAAGGCTCCCAGTTAGCCCTGGGGCAGGAAGAGGAAGAGGAAGTGGAGCCGTGCCTAGCTAAACCTTAGTGCCTGTCAACTGAAGACTTTGTCTCAGATGAGCCACATTTAGGTCTGTTTTGTCTCAAGTGAAACTCCTAGAAAGGGGAGTTATGGGATTTATAGTCCAGGAAGTCAAAAAATCCCATTCTACACAGCAGGAGTAGGGGAAGAATAAGAGGCTGTGGAAGGAAAACATGGATTTGAGGTGTGGCCTGATTTGATTTCCATGAAGGCACTTTCCTTTACTGTACTACCCTACTAGCCTGGGAAGCGGTTGTATCAGTAGAAAGGCTTCCACTTCTCTGCATACATATGAATTCTATAGCCCACACACAGGGTTGTGTTGTTTTGGGATTGCGTGGCTCTGTGTCCACCCTCAGGGCACTGCTGGTAGTTTTGTGTCAGCCAGAACTAGCCTGAGATGGAGCTTCCTAAGCAAAGCAATCACATTTGATGTCTTGGAACCTGAAAGATGCAGGTTATGAAGAGCAGAGCATTTTGAAGCTGGCTCACATAGGTGCTCTGCTTAAGCTGAGTGGTTGTAGTCTTGTAAAAATACTGTCTTTGCATCAGAAGTACTGTGGTCTGCAGGTGGTCCAAATTTTGACTTGGCTGAGATGCATCTTCTGCATTCTCAAAGAAAAGCTAAATTTTCTACTCTATACGAATCTTTACCTGTGAGTGCTTGGTGCTGTTGATAAATAAATTAAATTACACTTTTTTATTTGATGAGAAAAGCTGCTTTGAAGCTTCAGGATTTTGTTGTGGACTCATGAGCACTGAAAGCACACTTTCCCTCTTTAACATTAAAGGAAAGCTATTCTTTCTGAGTTGCAGAGTATTATCTAAATGGAAGACCCCAAGGACGGCCTGGCACACTCTTGTACGTTGAGCACCAGCTTTGCTTAGTTGGATGCCAATGGATGTAGAAGCCCTTCCCCCCTCTTCCATTTCATCTCCTTACTATACTTGGTTATTTTTTCTATGGTCAGAGGTGGAAACCAAATGCCCCTTGCTGCAAATTCCTCTACTCTGACAGAGTATAGCTCTCCCCCACCCATGGGTGGAAACCGAGCAGAAAAACTAGAGAGACCTGATCAAAAACAAGGAAGAGGTGTCCGCCTAGCCTTTATTGGACTGAAGCCCCCAACATCCATTACTGTAAACTTGCTGTGTTACCAGTGATGGTAGTTTTACTCCAACCAATATCTGCTGAGCGACACATTTCCCTCCTACATTTAAAATTTAGTCCTACCGCTTAGGTGTAAATTCTAATACAGCTGCCATCGGCCTTCCTCTCTATATGGAATGCAGGTGAAAAGGCAAATCTTAGACCAGATATTCCTTGTGGCTCTTTTTTGACAGCCTTAAAGTAACTCCAGGGCTTGTTTGTCTTTGCTTTGTACCCCAGGTGCCTGTTGGGGATCAGCCACCAGATATTGAGGTGCAGGTTCGGGATATGATTCTGTCCTACATTTCTAACCCAAACTGCCTGATCCTGGCAGTGACTGCTGCCAATACAGACATGGCTACGTCCGAGGCGCTGAAGCTGACCCGAGATGTGGACCCGGATGGTACGTATGCAGAATGCCGAGGGCAGGAGGATGTTGGCTAGCGGTGCTTGGTTCCTGCTGAGAGTAAGAGGAAACTAGTTACAGTGTCCTTGCTGGGGTACCTGTCCCCTGGATGCACATGTGACATCTGTAATGGACAGCTGAGATGGAGCAGGAAGAGGGGAGTGTATAAAGGAGCAGCTGGGCTCTTCTGTTTTCCCTTCTCTCTGCCTCTGTTCATCCAAGTATCTTTGGATTGCGGCTCCCACCATGGCTTCCCATAAGGTGTACTGGGTAAGGTTTCCGGGGACTGTCGTGCAAAACCTCTGTAGGGCAAAAGGTTTGGCCACCCCTGCTGTGTAACAGGAGGCTCTGCCCTTTGTTTCTCCCCAGGACGAAGGACACTGGCTGTGATCACCAAGCTGGACCTGATGGATGCTGGGACGGATGCCATGGATGTGTTGATGGGCCGAGTTATTCCCGTCAAGCTGGGCATCATTGGGGTGGTCAATAGGTCAGTGGCTGTGGGCTGTCGGCAGCTGAGCTAGGAACCCAGGACAGCAAGCTGAGGGCTGCCCCCACCTCCCCAAGATATAGTAGATCTCGAGATATAATTATGGGCTTGGCATGCCAGGGGCTATCAACAAGGGGTAACTTTTGAAGTGCAGAGCTGGATCCTTGAATCCAGTCCCGGTCAAGGGGCGCCACTGGGTGATCAAAGACCCAGCCTCTGGCTCTGCAGAGATAGGGAGCAGAAGCAGAGAGAGAGAGAGAGAGAGAGAGAGAGAGAGAGAGAGAGAGAACATTTGCTTCAGCTTAAAATGTCCGCCAGTTAGCACAGCCAGGGATAACATGTGTTGGGAAAGGTCATCCAGAACATCAGGAGCCCAAAGTGTCTCCATTCCTGACACCAAGACTTACTTCACTCTGGCTCTTGTTGGTGAGTTCGTGTCGGGGCCTTGCTTCTTTTGCTAGGAGTCAACATGATATCAACAGCAACAAAAGCATTGGTGAGTCCTTACAGGATGAGCAGAGTTTTCTGCAGAAGAAGTACCCGTCGCTCGCCAACCGAAATGGCACTCGCCATCTAGCCAAGACCCTCAACAGGTAAGAGAGGGCCAAGGCGGTTGAAGGCAAGAGCTTATTGATGGGAGTAAAGGATTGTGAGGGAGGGAATTTGGTGATTAAGAAAACCTTGACAGGATCTGGTGCAGCACGGTGTGTTGCTCTCCGTCCAAGCTCTGCATTCCAGAGTATTTGGCAGAGAGCATGGCATGCAGT
This sequence comes from Phrynocephalus guinanensis, assembly GCA_037367245.1. Taxonomy (NCBI): domain Eukaryota; kingdom Metazoa; phylum Chordata; class Lepidosauria; order Squamata; family Agamidae; genus Phrynocephalus; species Phrynocephalus guinanensis. The sequence continues at coordinate 156,648,339 of CM074734.1, forward strand.
TGATCCATGAGCTGTCCCCGCAAACTGATGCTGCCTGGCAAATACTTTGGATAAAATGGGGTTTCTCCATGCTCCTCCCCTGCTTGAGTGTGCTGGTGAAACGGGGGGATTCAGAGACACGAAACCAGCCAACACGAATCTCCCCCTCCCTCCTTGGGATTGAGGCCGAGGGCCCCCTCTCTGCCAAAGGGAAGCCAGCCAGGCACCGAAGGCTGACTCCGCTCTTCCCTCCCAGGCTTTTGATGCACCATATTCGGGACTGCCTGCCTGAACTGAAAACCCGGGTGAACGTGCTCACAGCCCAATACCAGTCCGTGCTGCAGAGCTATGGGCAGCCCATTGAAGACAAGAATGCTACCTTGCTTCAGATCATCACCAAATTTGCCACCGAATACTGCAACACCATCGAGGGCACGGCATGCAACATCGAGACCTCTGAGCTGTGAGGAACCCTCTCCTGGCAGGGGCTTGGGGAGGGGAGGTGCACGGCCGTGCGGGGTGAAAGGGGTGCAGAAGAGAAGCTCTTGAGGCTGATGGGCTGCCTTCCCTGGTAGATGTGGCGGAGCCCGGATGTGCTACATTTTCCACGAGACTTTTGGTCGCACCCTGGAGTCGATCGATCCACTGGCCGGACTTACCATGCTGGATATCCTGACAGCCATTCGGAATGCTACCGTAAGCCCTGCCCGTTGCGTTTTTCAGCAGGCTGTTGAAACCCATCTTGGATCCTAGACAGAGATGCCCCCTGACAGCCTAGCATCTGCTTCCCTCTTGGCCACCTTGGTAATTTGGGAGGCATAAGGGTGCAAGATATGGTTGCATTATGTAGCAACAGCCCCATGGATGAAACTTTCCAAAGAGCCTTACCATTTCCCCTCTCCACTGATCAGGTTGTTTATTACGGTGAAGGCGTGAGGCCAGCCATTCCCAGCTCCCCCCCCCCCCCGACTGCACTAACGGGAGGAGTAATCTTGACTTAGCTTGCCATGTTTGAGAAGTAACAAGAGGTGTAATGAATGCCAGACTCAAGCTCTCCTATTCCATTGCTGGTTGCTCAGAATGAGTCCTTGTTCATCTATACAGGAAAATCTTAAAATGTCCCTCTTCTTTTGAGTGAATACTGTAGAGGTTTTGGAGAGGGTAGCCGTGTTAGTCTTTTCAGGAATTCCAGGCAAAAAACAAAAGAAAAACAAAACAAAACAAAAGATATAAAAGACACAAAACATGTGGCACATGGTGTATGTGGGGGAGGTATTAGTTCCTCACAGTGGTATAGGATGTCCCGGAGGGCAAGGGGAACCCTGAACAGTCGTGCTCAAGACTGGAACCCTGAACAAGTCTCATTTCTATAACGCAGATAAAGAAGACCTCTGGCATTTTACAAAACCTAAATCAGTCCTAGCTGCCGGTTTGTAAAATGGAGGAATGGAGATTTCCATGATCTGAATTATATACAAGCCATAGAGAGCAGCACGTTTCCAAGTTCCTATGAGAAATTGCCAAGTCCTGAACTAACATTGAAGTTCTACGGAACTTCCTTACGGCTGGAAGTTTACCGATCCTTGTGCTGCATTCCTTATGACTTCAGGGATCCCACTGAACTCATTTGGATCCATGTTGGCATAAATCGGTTAGGGGGAAGCATGGTGCCAAAACACCCTAGGCTGCAGCGAGGCACGCTGGAATGAGCGACAATGAGGCTGCTCTTCTTGGGAAATGGAAACCTGGAAAGGTCTATCTGGCCCATCACCCTTGTTTGTCAGGAGCACCGGAGATGGAGCTTCAGTCCGATGCCGCATTCGTGTGTTGAGACATTTCCCCGAGGCAAAATATTTGGGGAGGAGAGGATCTCACTCTGGGGCCTCTTCTCTTCCCTTTTGCCCTGCTGCGTCATCTTCCCAGCACTCCTCCATCTCTGGATTTTATACGGTGGCTTTCACTGATGGGTTGCCTGGCCTGCCCTTCCCACAGGGTCCCCGCCCAGCTCTCTTTGTCCCCGAGGTCTCCTTTGAGCTGCTGGTGAAGCGCCAGATCAAGCGCCTGGAGGAGCCCAGCCTCCGCTGCGTGGAGCTGGTCCATGAAGAGCTCCAGCGCATCATCCAACACTGCTCCACCTACAACACTCAGGTACAGCCCCCCCTCTGTGGCCTGCTGGCGTGGCCCTTCCTCACCTCACTGTGTAGGTTACTGGATCACCACCACACAGATACGAAGCTTTGGGAACCTTGGGAGGGCAATTATTGCACACATGTGGGCCCAGTTCCTCTTGATAAATTACAGATTGCCCATTTTATAGGGAAGCGAGTGGCAGTGAGCTCAGTGGGACATCTGATTCAGCAGGGGGTAGAAATGACCTGTGGAGCAAATTTAGTATTTGGTTCCAAATAACCTCCTGCCAGCTCCAGTGCCACAAGGGAAGGAGAACATATTTAAACAGCCAAATGATTGTTAAAAGAGTGGTGGCCATTCCAGAGGTGGCTGTCAAAAGAAACATGCAACTTGGTCCTGTGTGGGTCTTGACTTAGGCTTTTCTGATGAAAATAATAGTGTGCCGTTGTCAGTTCTGCCTAACCCTTTTCAGGCTTGTCTAGGGAGAGCTGTGGTTCCCAATCTGGGGGCTTGGGACCCCTTTGGGGGTCGAACGGCCATTTCACAGGGGTTGCCATGAGCCAGTGAAGAAAAAGGCGGAGGGGGAGGAAGGGGGGGGGAAGAGTGAGCTACAGCTTGATAGGTTGGAAGGGATGTCAAGTCAATGACACCGGAGGCTGCAATAGGCTGAGAATGCCTGTAGAGGGAAGTTCTCTATGGCACCTGCGGCAGTGGCCGACCAAAGGGGGCTTGTGGCCTCTTCCAAGCAGGGTCACCACAACATGAGGAACTGTATTAAAGGGTCACGGCATTAGGAAGGTTTCGAACCACTGAGGTAGAGAATACATAGAAGTTATTTACTATTCTCTTCTTCTGGGGGCATCTTGGGATTGTGCCAATTACCCAAGGCTATACAGGCTAGCTTCTTGGCGATGCACAACGGAGAATCGAACTCTCAACCTGTACCTCCTCAGCCAGATACTGAAGTCACTGAGCTATTCAGCCTGTGTGTGTGAGAGAGAGATATACAAGCAGTTTGACATTTTAGAAGTAGAAGTGTTGGTGGAAGCCTGACACTGTGTTTGAAAAGACTTTATAGATATTACAAAAAGAAAGGGCAAGAAATGTGGAGGAAATCAAACTTAGTCCCTTCCACCTTTCCCTTTTGGCTTTAGTTAGGATTGTCTGCTCATTTGCATTAACAGCTGGACTCACCTCATCCTTCCCAAAACTCTCAAGGTGGCTTGTTCAGATTGCAGTACTTCTTTGCTTTTTGAAGAAACTATTTTAATATACAGTAATCTCCCACCTATTGCAGGGTTTAGGGACCCAACCCAGCCCATGATAATGGAAAATCCAGGCTATGTGGATGCTGGGTTGGGTCAGGACTGGGGGGCCTGTCTGGGGCCTCCTACACTTACCTGAGGTCTGGCGCTCCCGGGGTGCGCTGCCTATCGCTGCCTTTAGCATGATGCAGAGCTCAAAGTATGCTTCCCAAAGGCAGGCCCAGCTGTCATGGACTCTTATGTAATTTACAGTAATTGTTTATGCAATTGTTGATTATGTTTATTAGTTTAAATAGAATTTTTGTACACCAGTGTTACTTGTTTCCCTTGTTGTAAACTGTCCAGAGTAGCTGTCTTGCCAGGTGTGAGGTATAGAAAATAAAGACATAAATAAATGACAATTATGCTGTGACGCATTAAAGACTAACTGCTATATCATATGGTGAACTTTTGTGGATCAAGTCTACTTTCTCAGCCATAAGAGATGTTATGTGTATTGCTCATGTGTGTCAGAATTGTGGCTTTAGTTGTACTGAGAGTCAACTAAGGGAAGATTTGTAAAGCTCCCTGAAGAGTGAAGGCAGGCGAATGTGAATGCAAACTTTCCCCTTCTCCTAGGAGCTGCTGCGTTTCCCCAAGTTGCATGAGGCCATTGTGGAGGTGGTGACCGGGGTCCTTCGCAGGAGGCTGCCCATCACCAATGAGATGGTAATTGAGGCTGGTTGGGTCCCGGCAGAAATGGTGGGGTGGAGTTTGGCTCCGGTCCTTGACCTAGCCACAGACCGGACACTCGTTTCTCTCATCATCTAGGTGCACAACCTGGTGGCGATTGAGCTGGCCTACATTAACACCAAGCACCCGGACTTCATTGACACGTCACTCGTCTCTGCCTCAGTGAGCAGCTCTAAGGTACATCCCCAATGCCCATGTGTCCTTCAGGCCCCTCTTGGAATCTGGCCCCTCTGCCCACTCCCACCTCTCTGTCTCCTTTCTCAGAGTGAACCTATTGCAGATGGAACCCGGCGGTGGAAAAGCGAAAAAGCCGAAGACCCTGGCGCTGATGACCGTCCCAAGGGTTCCTCCATGTATTCCAGCCCCAGCCGGTCTCATGCAGTCAACTTGCTAGACACGGTCAGCTGGGGAGAAGGACTGGAGGGACAGAAGGAGGGACCAGGGGGGCTCATTCAGTGGTTGGTCATTCTGGCTAGTGATACGGAAGATGTATATCTCAGCCTTTCTGGAGAGTAGCCTGTTGGGAAAGCTGATCTGCACTGAGCTAGATTAGGCGCTTCTAGGAGAGATGTAATTAGCAGGGGCTGATTAGAGTTTGTTGGTGCCGTGGTTAAATGCCTGTACTGCAGGTAAAACTGCTCACGACCTGGGGTTCAATCCCAGGTAGCCGGCTCAAGGTTGACTCAGCCTTCCATTCTTCCGAGGTCAGTAAATTGAGTACCCAGCTTGCTGGGGAGGGGGGGGGCAATGTGTAGCCTGCATTACTGAAATTAAACTGTAAACCACCTAGAGACTACTTGAAGTAGTATGGGGCTGTATATAAGCAGAACACTTTTTCTAGAGGGGGGGGCTTAAATAAAGGGGATGAGCTAGGTGGTTATCTATCAATCGGTTATCTGTCTGGGTCATATTTCCTGCTTTGTGTACCTCACTGGCTTAAGCAGCCTGTGAGCGGACCTCCTTCAGCCTTTGCATGCACCCTGAATGGACGGGGTGGGGAGGAGCGTTCTTTTCAGCACTCGGAGCCAGGAGGGTGGAAACATGGATGGCTGCTCCTGGAGGTTCGCTAAGCACTGCTCCCTCTGCTCTCCTTAGCCTATGCCAGCAACTCGGAAACTGAGCCAGCGTGAGCAGAGAGACTGCGAGGTCATCCGACGCCTTATCAAATCTTACTTCCTCATTGTGCGCAAAAGCATCCAGGACAGGTAACTGAGCTGGCGCGGCATTTGGGGCAGCCCTGAGGTGTCACGGGCGCAGGGCCAGATGGAGATGGAGAGAGGCCCTCGGCTACTCTGCTGGTGAGACCCCTTCCAATCCCCCACCGTCATGACTAGATGAAAGTGGGAGAGAGCGTTAGGAACAGAAATGAATGAAGCTTAGGAGGATGACGAGTATTTAAAATTCTGTACTTCACAATTTCCTCTCTAAAGGATACTATTCTTAAATATCATAGTGATTGGAACTATGCATTCATATTAAAATTATCGCTGAAAAGCTTCTACAATAAACCTTGTGCGGAATAAGCATTGATTTATTAAGGAAAATGAAGTTGTAATGTTATTCTTTAAAAAAAACACCCTTGGGTTTACAAAATTATATTGCTTGGGAAGTGTCATGTGGGCTTTTGTCACTCTTCAATGGCTGTTAACACTTAATGACTTCTCTGTGCCTTTCTTGAGAGGGGCAGTGAGACCCTTCTGGATGACTCCTGAGGTTTGGAGAGGAAACCCCCTAACTTTTGGGGTTTCTCCTGGAGGGTTGGCGCCTGCACATTTTTGGACTTTTTCAGGATGAGGTTTAGTTCCCAACCTGCAGCCTGGCCGCCTGCCTTCTACAGGTAGTTCTGGATCCTTCCGAGGATCCCTTCCCCACTTCTGCCTTCCCTGCCCCAAAGGCCTCTCTCTGCCTGTGGGCCATCTGCAGCAAGAGCCCCCTCGCCTCTCTGAGGGTTGCTGAACGACTCCCCCTCCCATTTATATCTTCTGAATCCTGCAATTTGGGGCCATAGAGGCATTTGGGGTAGAAGTGGCCATTCTGACTAGACTACACAACCTAAACTAAAGCAAACACAAGACGGAATCTATTCTGTCACATCCAACAAGCCAACCCTATAGCGCAGCATCATTTCATAACCTGAACATTTTCAGAAAGGATTTAAAATAAATTTCCCCAAGGCACTTGAAATTGGGAGGTTGGAAAAGGATATAAAAACATAGGTTAATAATTAACTACGGTAGTGCCTTGGTGTATGAGCATTTCACAAGAAGAGCAAAATTTTTCATATAATTTTGCTCTGCTCCATGAGCAATGTCTTGTAAGATGAACACCGGATGTGTTCGTTTTGCCCTCACCCTCCCTCCCTCTTCATCTGCAGCCATAGCCGTTGTGCCTGCAAGGGGGGGAACAGTGAAGGCAGTGGCGAGGGGGTGATGGCAGCGCAGGCCAGGGGCCTCCCTCCCTCTCTCATGGCCTGGATCGCCGCCTTCTCCTTCTCCTCACTTTGGCCCTCGCTGTGGCATCGGCAGAGGCCTCTGGACCTGCCCGCAGGCCTTCAATCCTCGTCACGGCATGGGCAGAGACTGTGGCTGTGGAGGCCTCTGGCCCTTGCTGTGGCCTTGGTGAAGGTCCCGGCCACAGAGACCTCTGGACCTGGCTGCAGGCCTTCAGCCCTTGCCGTGGCACTGGGCAGATGAAGTTGTCTCCTTTTTCATAGGCGCCATTTAGTGGGGGAGAAATTGAACCCAGCCAGTTGGGCCTTTTGCTCGGTCTGTCCTTTATGAAACTGTCTCCCATGCAGCGTCCCCAAAACGGTCATGCACTTCCTGGTGAACTACGTCAAGGATCACCTCCAAAGCGAACTGGTTGGCCAGCTGTACAAATCCCAGCTGCTGGACACCCTGCTCACCGAGTCCGAGGACATGGCTCAGCAGCGCAACGAGGCAGCCAATATGCTCAAGGTGAGAGGAGGAGGGGACAGAGCCGAGGCCTTTGATCCCTGGGCTGGGTCCCTGGGGTGGTGCCGGTGGTTCATCCTTGGCCAGGCCGGGCGGGGAGAAGGAAAGGACTGCTGCTTAGGCTTCAGATCCAGAGCTTCACCGATTCTGGAATTCCCTCTGGGAGGATCTTGAGCTGCTCGGCTTTGGCTTTTACACCCTGCAAGGTCTTGGGCCCAGATGACCTCAGCAGATGGAGCAGAGCCACTTCTTTTCTGTACAGCATTTTAACAGACCTCTGAAACTTCTTTTGCTCACTTAGCTCTTCTTTTATTGTGCTGGTTGGCTCCCTTGATGGGTGGAGATGCTTTGAGGAGTGGGGTTTCAGGATCTAATCCATTCCCCAGTGAGGCTCTCGGTTCTTTTGCAGGCGCTCCAGAGAGCCAGCCAGATCATCTCGGAGATCCGGGAGACTCAGCTGTGGTAACCGGCACCCAAAGCCACGCCAAGGCCCCCATGTCATGGAAGACCACTCATCTCCAGCCGCACAACACTCATTTCTGAGGCCCACTGGAGTTTTGGGAGCCGTTCCCCAATGGGAAGAGAAAAGCTTCAGCCTCGGCTACTTTAAGTGCCAGCTTAACATCAAAAACCCGTCCAGGACTTAACTCCATGGTCCTCGGCAGCACTTTGGAGCCAGTATCCATGGACTGAAAGGCAGCATGGCATCTTCACCTCCATTGTTTTCCCATCCTTCCTTGTTCCATAAGTATTAAATGATTGTTTTGTACATAGTTTAAATTGTTGTTCACCACACCTGCATCCTTGAGCCATTCTTTATTCATGGCAGCTTGGGGCCCAATACCCCGCCTTCCTCTATGGTGCATTTAGTCAAGACTAAATGGTGTGCAACCGTTTGCCTCTGTGTTTTGTCGGCCTGACTGCTACAAGCAGGCAGCTGTGTCAACATGGGCCTGTGCTTGGATGTCTTGTCTCGATTAATGCCCTAGCAGCTGCATGAAGCGGCCCTGGTTAGATCAGGACAAGGGCACACGTGGCTGACTTTGGATTCGGTCAAGACTAGCTTGTGAGAGAGCTCCTGTGTCCCAAAGTACAGGGCCTGTTCATGTTGGCTCTCCTCTGGAAGTACCTCTTCACTCTCCTCTCTTCCTCCAGGCATTGTGTGCCACTGTGCCATTCACGGAGGGCCTCCAGCCTGTCCTGTTTCCCAGGGCACAAATGAAATCGGTCTGGACCATCCCCAAGTTCGCACGCACCTTTTGAGCCACAAGGGAGCTCGGCCTTTTCTACCAGTTTCATGAAATAAACTTCTGGAAGGCAAATAACCATGATTTGGATTTTTCATTTTTTTATATTGGGGAATAAGAAGGGGGAGGGTATTTCTCGGAAACTAGAGATAGCCCTTGCAGCCTTTTTATCCATTCCAGGGATGCCTACAAAGAAGTTTTCACGTGCTTGAAGTTAAATATGATAAATTTTCACTTCATCTATCTGACACTACAGAGTATAAGATCAAATGTTACACCTTCCTATTTCTGTGCTTCTGTGAACACAAAGCAGTTGGTGGTGAAAATAAGTATAAATTCTATGAGGCAAAAATCTTTGAAACCACACTGATTCAGTTCCACTTGCTCTTTTGGCACGGATTTTGCAATTTCAGAAGGCAGGGGCAGAATTGTTCCTTCCTTAACAAACAAAGACAAAAACCCTTGCCAGCAGGTCTAGCTGTGCGAGAAAATGTTTTTCATCTGGATATACCAGAGTCCCCAGGCAAAGTTGCAGACCTGAAGACATGCTTCAAACAAAGTGTACAGTAACCCCCCGCCGATCGCACGGGTTAGGGACTCACCCCACACGCGATCCATGAAAATCCGTGATATGAGAAGTGGGGGGGGCTGGGTGCGCGGGGGGCGATGGCGCGCCTGTCCGAGAAGTCTTGGGGTGGCGCGCGGTGCCAGCGGCAGGGATATCTGGCCTCCCACCGCCGCCCGCCCGTGCCGCCCGAGACTTCTTGTCCAGGGCTGTCTCCACTGAAATGCATTGCCAATGCATTTCAATGGAGAAAATTTTCCCCATTGGAAAACATTGGCTCAATGCTTTCCAATGGGGAAAATTTCTCCATTGAAATCCATTGACTCAATGGATTTCAAAGGAGATTGCGGGGCCCCCGCTGCCCCCGAGACTTCTCAGAGGGGCCCATGGGGGTGGCGCAGAACGACCCGATCACCCCCCCCGCCGCCCCCTGTGCTGCTCCAAGGCTTCTCGGAGGGGCGGGGGGGGGGGGCGCGGAGCGACCCGATCGTCCCCCGCCACCCCCTGCACGCCCCTGAGGCTTCTTGAAGGTGGGGGGGGGCGGAGCGGAGCGACCTGATCGCCCCCCTGCGGCTCTGAGGCTTCTCGGAGGTGCGGGGGGGGGGGCTGGAGCAACCCGATCGCCTCCCGCCGCTCCCCTGTGTGGCTCCGAGGCTTCTCGGAGGGGGCGGGGATGGTGGCGGGGAGCGATGCGATAGCCCCCCCCCCCCACACGTGGCTCCGAGGCTTCTCGGTCGCCCCCTGCCCCCCACGGTGCATGTACTGCGATCCTGTGATGTAGTGGGACCGCAGTACCTGAACCATGAAATGGCGGGGTTGGGGGTGACTACTCATCTTCATCCCAAGTATACTGTTGGATCTGAGTGGAGGTGGTGGCTGCAAAGGCTGAAGATGCCTCCATTGACTCGCATCAGTATTAGGGTACTGAATGGTATGCCACTGCAGCTTGCTGGATCCATGGTTCCTGAGATCCAAAGGGGTGAGTCTGGCTATGATTGGGTCCAAGGTGGGTGCCAAGTAGCTGAGTTTGGTGATGGAGGATCATCAGATCTGAAATAACTGGAGGTGAAGGAGCCATGGATACTGCAGGCTGATTTTGAGCAGCCAAAGAATCTCGGAAATTTGGATCTGGAATATGAATCCGGAAGTGTTTCCAAGAAATGTCCGTCACTGATAGGTGTGTCTGGTTCAGTGGAACAGGCTAAGGGTCATGGCTATGCCTCTGCTGCTTATTACGCTTCCGGGCAACTGGCACTGGAGCAGAAGGCGAAGAAGACGTGGACACCATTGAGTGTGCGTATGGGGCCAAAACCAAGCCCAGAGGCTTCACAGCAGGCTGGCTCTTCACAGGAAACAAGGCTTGGTAGGCATAAGCACCTGAGCCTGGAATGGATCTGAGGGCAAGGCTCGAGAGGGAACTGGAGCCAAAGCCTGAAAGCCAGGTAGAGCCATGAGATAATGGTCTACAAATAAACCTCACAATTGTGACACAGTTGGACAGGCGCTACAGGGAACCCCTGCTAAATTGCTGGACTCAGACTGGACTGGGGCCAGCATAGCCAGACCACTTGAAGGTTGACGTGATGAATCTGCCACTGGCTGACGAGACCCTGCTGGGATCATAGCATGAAGAGGCTGTCAGGAAGGCAAAGTGTCAGGAGCTGAAGCTATGGGTCCAAAGTGAATGGAAGGTGGACGGGATACAGATGGATCCAATGAGGAAGGTGGGGCACTCAGAGGTGGAGGGATATCTCTAGATGACTCAGCTGGAGCTGAAGTTGGAAACATGGGTACAAAAAGTCCTTTTAGGCACCTTATCTTTGAGAGGACGTGGAGATCTCAAGGAAGAGCTTGAATCTGAGTATGATGGAGAGAGATCACTCAATGGATTCATAATTGAAGGAGGTCAAATCAGAGATGGGATCGGAGATGGGGTTGGAGGGATTGGGGAAGAATGCCAAGGCAGACAGTATCGGTGGAAGGGGCTAACTCTGCTGCATTTACTTTTGGAGGTTTTTCTGGTTTGGATTTTTTTTGTTTCTTAAGCTTTGAATGAGCCTTGCAAAGCTTTTTGACAGTCAAAATCCAGAATGGAAGAGGCCGCATGAGAAACAGAGAAAGTGAAGTGTTTGGATCTGAAGTCTATTTTTGGTGGGAAAAGATTTTTTTTTCCAGGACAAAGGTATTTAGCCTGTGGCAGCAGTTCTTAGTTGCTGAAGGCCCAAATTTATGGCTGTGTTGGCAGGAGGCTGTCTGGTGGGATTCCCCAATGCCATAAAGGCACTAGAGTGTCCATGAGAAGGGGGGATTTTATCTCAGCACTCAGAGCACTTCTTAAATGGGCCCTGAGGGGGCATAAAAGAAAAATCAATAGACTAAAAAAATCATTTGTGGGGGAGGGTAATATAGAGGGAAGGAGTGAAACAAAATTAGGAAAGAAAAGGAAAAACAAACTCATGAAATTGCTGGATTGAAAGGAGACTACAGTAAGCAGGAAAATGCTCCTGCGACGCAACCAGAGTGGCAGCTAAAGGGAACTGAGAGGGTTGGGTTTTTGTGTGCTAATACATGTGCAGAAGGAGGGGGAGGAGACTGTCTTTGTTTTTAAGTTCTAGAATGTCCTAAAACCTTGTGCATGCGCACTACAAGACCCATATGTGTGGTCCACAGAGACCATGAAGAACAACCAATAATTCACGGATACAGAGATGTCCTCAGTTGCACAGGCTTCTTCCTTGTCATTTGAAACTTGTCCATCCTTGATGGGAACTCCCCATGCCAGATGAATACTAGGCGACTATACAGGTGTTCTGCCATCTCTTCTCCTCCATAAGGTAGGCAAATAATACACAAGACATCACTTTTTCACACAGCAAGGACGTTTGGTCAATTTATGAAGCATAAAATATACAGTTTCTTTTATGTACAAAGTGGGCAGGGGGGGTGAGGGGAAGGTAAAGAACCCAAAAATACAGTCCATCGGGAGTCTTCCAGCCATGAGCCCTAGGAAAAAAAAAAGGGGTAAGGGAGAAGTGGCCCATGCCATGGAATCCAAACAGACTGGAGCCCAGCCACTCCCTCTCGGAGGCTGGTATTTATAATATATAGTATATATATATACAGTATATATATATACACAGAAATCTCTGTACAGCAACAAACCCAACACAGGAAGTGCAGTGCAGGGTAGGGACAAAGTGCATGCTGGGGGGGAAGGGTGCAGGGGTGGGAAGACCTGGCACAGGCTGTCAAGGAAGGACCAGAGAGAGAGAGAGAGAGAGAGAGAGAGAGAGAGAGAGAGAGAGAGAGAGAGAGAGAGAGAGAGAGAGAGAGAGAGAGAGAAGCCCAGGACTTGGTAGGGTGCAAGAAGGGGCTGCTACCCCCTGCTTGCATCTACAGCCACCAGGACTCCTTGTTCCCCTTGAGGGCATGGAGTGCACTCAGCAGAAGGGAAGGAAAATGAGGTATAGAGCTTCAGATCTGGGTGGATAAATAAATGAATTCAGGGATTCATCTAAGGCCCTCCATTAGCTGGTTCTTGATCGAGTTCCTCTGCTTCTTGAAATGCCTGAAGGGCCGGATGTCCAGCCCCTCATGCAATCTGCTCTCCCTCATAGCAGGTTAATGCAATACACTGCATACTCTGAGGGAACTCCCATGTGTGCACCAAACAAGAGACTAGCGCAGCCTTTCCATCTGCTGCCAGAATTCCAGCTCTGATCCTTCTCCACCAGCATGGCCAGGAATGTGATGGCGTGCCAGTTGGGTTAACCTGGATTAAGGAATTCATGTCTCCATGCAGTCCCCATCGATGCCACCTCTGGCGCCTGTCTGGGTCATCTTGCCTTCACTCTGTACTTCAAAAAGTCTGTGAAGATTCTCAGTCATCTGGGTGAGTTTATCTGGAAGTTGAGTCATGGCTACTGGACTTCTTTTTCTCTCAATAAAAATAAGTCCAGTAGCCATGACTCAACTTCCAGATATACTTCAAAAACCACCAATGCAAAATTCCACAAGATCCCTGCTTCAGAGGTGGCCACTTTTTGAGTTCTGTCTTAATATCTCAATTTGTCTCCAGTTTTGATCAAAGACAAACTGTTTGCCTTTGTTTTCAGATTTTTTGGCATCAACCCTTTCGGATTAAGCATTCGAATAATCTCTCCCATCCAAAATACACAGCATCAGTGAATCTAGCCATCGTCCACTTACATTTAAAAAAATGCAATGTGACAGACTTAAAACCACTCCCCTGTCTTTCTCCATCCAAAGCCCAAGTGACAAAAATCTAAGCGTTTGGTCACTAATTCTCCTGCATGTGTGGTGGGCAAGGCAACGTGGTTATTGAAGGAGAGGCCAGTGGTTAAGAGTTGCCCCCCCCCCAAGGTTTGGTCTGGGTGGGAGAAAATTGGATCCCATTTTTCCCCTGAAACAAAGGAAGCCAGGATTAAAGTGCATCTAAGATCCCAAGAAACCTGTGGGAAGGAGGGGAAGGGGGGCTTACTCCCTCCCATGCTCACCCCTCCCCCAAATGCCAGGAAGAGACACACTGAAAGAATGAAAGAACAATTTGGGTGAAAAGAGATAATTATATCCCACCTTTTGGTCCTGTTTTCCTCCACCTTCAAATCAACGAGTGGGGTGGGCTCATACAAGGCCAGGGATATTTGCTTATGACCCCTCCCCCCTTTAAAATTTTATTCAGTGCAAATCCCACAGTGGGTGGGGAGGGGACAGGAGAAAAATAGCCCTTTATGACGAAGAACTGAGAGGGGTCTCCTCCTACCTAAACCCCAACATCCCAGATCCCCCCCTCAAATATTTATCCTCTGCTCTCTTCTCATCTGCACCCACCCACTCACTCAATAATCCCACTTTTCTTTCATGTAAACTGAAGAAACGATCTCTGTGCAAATTAAATAAATTTCCTGTGGGCCAGAAACACCCCAGGTCCTCATTCCCCCTCTGTGCATGGTCAGTGGCTCTGTCACTTGCCTGAATGACACGGAAAGTGGCAGGAGATGTTTGGGGCAGAGAAGAGAAAGAGCCAGATTGGCCGAAACACGGGAACTATCCTTCCAACAGAAACGTCCCCTGTAGGCCCTTCCTGCTTGCTGGAATAGGACAAGGAAACGCACTGGGTGCCTTCAGTGCATCTGCCTGCAGATGCCCCACCTTCACCGCCGCCCTCCATGTGGCTGCCAACAGAAACACCAGGGCAACAAACACATCCCTTGGACCTGCACAAGCATCACCATTTGCTCTTCCTTGGCAAAACCAGAACCTTCTCTAACCCCCCCCCCTCCAGCACTTCATGCAGCCATGTGAGCAGAGGTTAACAACGTATGGCCCACAGACCGCATGGCTACTTGAGGGCCCTCAGTACCCCCAACAACCCTTGTGGCGCAGTGGTTAAATGCCTGTACTGCAGGTAAAACTGTGCTCACGACCTGGGTTCAATCCCCGGTAGCAGGCTCAAGGTTCACTCAGCCTTCCATCCTTCCGAGGTCGGTAAAATGAGTACCCAGCTTGCTGGGGGGGCAATGTGTAGCCTGCACACTGTAATCAAAATTGTAAACCGCCCAGAGACTACTTGTAGTGGTATGGGGCGGTATATAAGCAGAACACTTTGCTTTTTGCTTTTTATTTCTTTAAAAAAAATGTTTTTGACTCAAGGTGCCCTGTAGGAGCAATTGGCAGCAATTCTGCTATGTTTTGAGGGAGGGAGAGATTATTTATCCCTGGGGCCTCCCACACCTCACACAAACTTACTCCCTAGAGGGCATAAGGGAGCTCTGTCAGCACCTGTTGTCTTGGGAGGGGGGGGGCTCTGGGCATTGTTACACCACCAGCAGCCCGCTCCCAATTGGCCTCCACAGACTAAAGCAACGGCTGAACCTTGGGCATCTTCTGGTCATTCATTGTGTCAAACTGGTACCCTTCTCCGGCAATGGGTAGCATGGTCAGGCCTTAAAAACAACCAAACACTGATCCTGTTTCTCAAGAATTCATCTCGGCTGCTTCTCACTTTAAAAGATTCGCAGAAGCTGCTATTTAAAAAAACCCAGGGTTGTTTTTGTTGAAATATTTTAAAAGCTGTCTATTTTCAGGTGCACAAGGCTTTGCTTCACACCAACAGCAGACCCGGCTGGGGCATCTGAGAGGCTAGTGGGGGACCCTTCTCCCCAAAACCTCTTAGAAAGGAGGCAGCCTTTAGAAAGAACATCCTCAGTGCTGCTCCATCAGCCTCTCCGGGGAGTGGGGGGGGGACGCCACCCCCCAAGAAGGGATTTTTGCCACCTTCCATGCCGTCTGTTTGAAGCCAGAGAGGTGCATAATGGCTACCAAACAGCACCAGAATAGCTCCTTCTGCACCACAGGTCGGGCCTGGTTGATGGGACATCTTCCAGGAGGGCCTCATATAGCACACAGAGAAAACCATCATCTTGCACCTCACACGGCTACCCATGTCTATAAACGTCACCACCCGATCCACAAGGGGAGCAGAGGGAGGGGAAGGTAGGTGGCATGTGGGGAAAAGAGAAGAGGCAAAGCCCCCCCCCCAAGCGGCAAAGACTAATGCTGGAGCTGTTGCCACCCTCAGGCCACCAATGGTGTCGGCAGGTCCAGACTTCTTCCACTCCGAGGCCTGGCTCCAAAAGAGGCGCCCTCTCAGTTCTCATCCTAGGAAAAAGAGGGACGGGGTGTGGAGTGGGGGGAGGAGGGAAGGGAACGGCCATAAAGTCTAGACACCCTCCTGACCTCCAGACCCTTTCCCTGAACACCTCAGCCAGCCCAAGGGAGGCCCCAGGCGTTGTTGTTATTTATATATTTATATCTGTCTGCCCGCCCTGCAGGGTCAAGCGGTGGAGTTCCTCACACAACGGTGCTGATTCTGTTGACCGGCTTCTGTTTTGGGTTTGGGGGCCCTTGAGTGGGCATGGCTTGGCGCCCCTCCTGGTGCATGGGCATGTGTTGGGGCAGCGGGGAGGTGGGGGCCGCAGGAGAGTGGGGGCTTAGGGGTGTGTGGGGCGAGGGAGGCGGGAGGGGTGGGTAGGAAGGGTGTGGGGGGATGGGGGAGTGAGGAGGGGGCATCGAGGGCTGGCCGTGGTGCGGAGGAGGAGGATGGCTGTGATGCCCAGAATACGGCCCCACCACGCCAGGGGGTGGAGGAGGACGCTGTAGGATCTGGGCAGGATGATGGCTGAAGATAAAGTGCTTGGGGGGTTGCTGCCGGTGCAGCGTGTGCTGCCCGCTGGCGCCCGACTGGTGCAGCTGCTGAGGGTACGTCTGGGCCAGGGCGTGCTGAGGGGCCGGGCTGTAGAGGGGCAGGGGGGACGTGGGCTGTCGCCCGTGGAGAAAGGGAGGGTGCTGCCCGGCGGCTGCCAGCTGGTGAGCCCGCTTCTGTTGGCTGGGCCGGCCCAGCGTGTAGTGGTGGTGAGGCTGCGGGGTGGGGAAAGCCGGCATGGCCTGCTTCTGTGGAGGGGCCGAGAGCGGGGGCTGCTGGGAGTGGTGGTAGCGCTGGACCTGAGGTGGCAAAGGGTTGGAGGGGAGGGCGAGGGGCGGAGGCGGTGGGGCCGGCTGCTGGGGCGGCGGGGGCTGCTGCGGGTAGGGCGGAGGGGGCTGGCCGGAGGGGCCGTGGCAGTACTGGGCATGGAGGGCCTGCAGCTTGGACTGGGCCCCGTCTGGAAGGGACGGGTGGCTGTGGTGAGGGTGGTGCTGAGGCAGGTGGTGGTGGGACGAAGACGCGGACGAGGAGGAGGCCGAAGCTTGGCTGGGGGGCGTCTGGAAGGGGCCCTTCCCCCGTTTGCTGCCAAAAAGGGAGCCCAGGAAGGACGACGAGTTAGAGGGGGGCCGCGGCTGAGGCTTGTATTCCTCAGGGGGAGGCGGTGGCGGCACTCTCTGGTGGGGACGTGGGCTGCTAATAATGGACCCCTGAAGCCACACAGAGGGATGGGGCAGCAGGAGGGGGAAAGGAGAGCAAGGGAGAATGTGGCAGAGGAAAGAAAGAGACACACAGAGAGAGAGAGAGAGAGAGAGAGAGAAGGGGGAGGTGTTAGACATTTGACTCCCAGAATCACCCTATGCCTATGGGGCATGGACTTCCCTTAGCGTGGCTGAGAGAAGACCACAGCTCTTGCTTAAATGCAAGGAGGGTCGGCCGTAAGGAACACAAGCCACGTGTTCTGACATGTTGTGGGGCCAGCCTTCCCATAGCTGAGAAAGGGCTCCTCTCCAGTGAACCCCCTGTGCCTCCCTCTGCTGTGGGGTGGGGGCAGAAGTGGAGGAAGACACGAGAGAAAATAAGAAAGAGAAGGAGAGAGGCTGCAAAGCCAGAGAGCATGAGGGGAGAGGGATTGGTTTTTTTTTTTGGGGGGGGGGAAGCTCCATCTGAGTCCCTCTTTCCCCTCCCACCCCCTTCCCATCTGGCCCCCTTTAGTCTGGCCCACTTACTTCAATGGTGCTGTCCAAGGATCCCACGCTGTTACGGCGGCCCCGCTTGCCTGCAACAGAGCAGGGGTTAGCGAGACCTGAACCCCACCCTCCTCTCCCCTTTTAGCCAGCACTCCTGCCCTTGAAGAGTGTGTGTGTGTGTGTGTGTGTGTGTGTGTGTGTGTGTGTGTGTGTGTGTGTGTGTGTGTGCATCCAGGGGGTCGGGGGGGGGGGGGAGAGAGAAAATGGGGACTGTCCTCGATCCCATTAAGCAAAGCAACAGAGCAGAGGCAGAGTTAGCAGCAGACAGAGGAAAATCAGAGTGTGTGTCCTGCTCCTGTCTGAGGTTATATGGACTTTAGCCAGATGGGGAGGGGACTCTTCTGTTGCTGTTAAATGATCTCGGTCAGGGCAAGAAAATATCCTCCCCCCCCCCCAAAAAAAAAAGATCTGTCTCTCTCCTGTGATTCAGAACAGAGTTGTGTTTCCTCCCACCTCACAATCTGAACGGGTGCCGTACAACAAGGGACAGGAAAATGTTTATCCACCCGCAAATTGTATTTGCCCGCTTGCCACCCTTCTACCCTCTGCTCTTGATGTTCAAAATCTTTCCCTTCTATATTCTTCCCTCAGGTTTGTGGAAGAGAAAGGACTAAATGTTGGGGACCATGATCGAGAATGTTCTGGTTTCTTCCCAGCTAGGGCCAAAGCCTAGGTAACTACCTTCCTGAGATGGTCATTTCCTAAAGTGGACCTAAAGTTCAGCAAAGCTTCAACAGAAATCAATCTTTAAAAAAGCAACAAAAACTCATGGGTTTCATTACATCGAGATCAAGCGGCTTTTTGAGACTTGCTTGGTTTGTAGACAGAGGAGGATTTGCTTTTGTTTTGGCTTTGGAATGCTCTCCCAGCGGAGAATCTGCAAGCCTAGCCTAAATCTGCAAGATTTAGCCTAGATGTGTCTCTCTGTTTTTCTGCATGCAGCCTTTATTCAGGAGCATTCCAAAGGTTAACACCAGAGGTGACACAGGGACTAGAACAGATTCTGTCACATTCTGCCCAAGGTACATACGGTACAGATTCCAGAGAACTAAAAATGGGGCTCAGAAAAGCCCCTCAAATCTAGTCTTTCCCAGAGGCAGGCAGCACGAGGGAGGGCCCACTGAGGAGAAGACAATTCCTGCTCAAGACTTCCCAGCATGCCTGGCAAGGCCTGGCACAGAGCTGGGCCCCACGATCTGCCTCAGACTTCCATTCCTGGGGGCGGACTTCCTCTAAGGTTCTCTTCAGCATACGTTGAGAAACTCTGCCTCGTTCCTGATCTTCCTCCCGGCCCCCAGCCTCCCAGGCCCTCTCCTCCAGGGGCCACGGAAAGACCCCAGAGTCCTGATGCCCAGGCCCTCACCAGCGTCCGAGAGGTCACGGAGGGAGCTGCTCAGGGCACTCCTCTTCAGCCCTTCTCCCATCGTGTAGGCATCCTCCAGGCTGCTGCGCGTCAGGGTCCCATTCACAGCCTCCTTGGGCCCGGAGGAAGGGGAGGCGTTGGGCCGCATCACTCCTTTTTGCTTCTCCAGCTCCGCTGTGAAGGCAAAGGAAAAAAAGAATGGATGCTGAAGGCCACAGACACCAACACATGGGGGCGCAGGGATGACAATCCACGGAGTGCTCCTCAGCTCTGATGGTTAGACAGGGCCTTCTTGCAGGTGGAGGAGGAGCGACCACCTAGTAGCGCTTAAAGCACTCTCTGGGCGGTTTACAAGTATGCAGGCTACACATTGCCCCCTCCCTCCCCCAGCAAGCTGGGAACTCATTTTACCAACCTCAGAAGGATGGAAGGCTGAGCGAAGCTTGAGATGGCTACCTGGGAATGAACCCCAGGTCCTGAACACAGTTATGGCTGCAGTGCAGCAGTTTAAACACTGCGCCACAAGGCTCTTATATGCAATGGCTACCATGAATATATGCAGAAACTAGTCTCAGGGGGAGACAGGAGTCCTGACCTCCAGGGTACACAATCAGCCCTGGGAGCTTCCCCCGTGAGGCTGATTTGTTTCTGAGCTTTCCGCCTCTCTTTCATTTCCAAATATCTCTCTCCTGGTGAGCAGAATTTGAACCAGTGACTCACATTCCACCCGGTACTTCTCCATCTCCTGGACTTCAGCAATGGACTCCCGCAGGTCACTGGTGAAGCGCAACCGATCCTGCAGGCTGGGGGCATTAAAGATGATCAGGACTTTCCTCTCCCCGCCAGGAACCGCTGAGAGCAGCTTAATCCCAAACTGGTAATCTGTGTGGGGCAAAGTCAGATGCCGTCTGTAACTGCAAGTCCATTTCCCAACCAAGGGTGAGGGTGGGCCATTAGGAAAGAAGTTTTTTTTTTTGGGGGGGGGGGTGTTTGCTGGGGAGAAGGAATACAGGTGGATCTAACAGAAGGTCTGATGGGCAAGAGATAGTTGGTGCATGGTAAACCTAACGAAGGAGCAGAAAGAGGGCCAACAGAAGGCAAAAAAGCCAACAGGAGTCGGGAGTGAAGGCACATACATTACATCTTTAACATGGGAAGAGGATACACTGATCCCGGGAGCTGGCACAATATCCTAACATCTTTGGCCCACCAGATGCTTCCGGCTTCATTCTCCTCCACCCACATCAACCTGGCCAAGAGGATGGAGTTGGAGGAGCTGTCATTCCAGATGACAAAGAACCAAACAAAACTTGAAGCACCCAAAGCTCCCCGCTCCTGTCCTACTGCTCTAGGCCACAAGTTGGGGGTATAAGAAGGGGGACAGCCGCTAGGGGACACTCACAGGAATTCTGGAAAAGTTGCAACTGCATCTCCACGAGGGGAAAACTCTGGCGGAAACTGTAGGTCACCAGGATCTTCTTCTTCTGGAATATCTTGGTCACCTGCATGTTGGAGGCAGGAGGTGAACGCAAACGGGATCAGGAAAGAGCAAGCTAAATTATCCAGAGGTCCTGCCACCCAAAGCGAAGGACCTTGCTTCCTTTCTCTGCTAGAACAGCCTTGTTCACTGGTTAAACCTGATTCATTCTCACCAATTAAAGAACCGTGTTAACAATGAAAACAACACACACAAACAGATGCAAATACTGCACCACAGAAGAGGCGGGTGCTTCGATGGGTCTGGATGTTACACCACTCCAGCAGTGTCTCGGAGGGGATCATGTGAGTTAATGCATCTCCCCACCCCCACGCCAAACATCAGCCATCATCAATGGAGAAACAAAATCCTCATGGAAAAGTATTATGTAATACTAGCTTTTCTTACAAATCTTCTCAAAGCAGAACAGGATGTAGTCATGGGGTAGGAGCTCTTCCTCAATATAAAACATGACCAGAAATGGTCGAGGAAAATATCTCATTCCACTTTTTCTCATGACATGAGTTTCCAATGCAGTTCAGGAATTCGGCTTCCAAAACTTTTAATCGTTGGCTTTGCAACACGGAAGAAGTACTGTATACTTATCACAGCACCCTCAACCAATCAAGCTGGCATGGATTTTTCGTAGGTTCTTTAACATACTGTCACATTTCCTGAAACAGCCCTTTTCTTCACTGTGTGGTTTCACTGACAAAAGCATAATTAAATTTCATGAATTGTCCAATTCCCTAGCCTAGAGACAAACCTAGTCCCAGGATAATGGTTACGCAGCTTCAACTAAACTCTCTCTCTCTCTCCCTCTCAATCTCTCTCTCTCTCTCTCTCTCTGTGTGTGTGTGTGTGTGAGAGAGAGAGAGAGACAGAGAGAGAGAGAGACAGAGAGCGAGCGAGCGAGAACGAGAGACAGAGACAGAGAGAGTACATTAATAGCAAACACAGGCAGGCAAGCAAATAAATGGAAACACAGCAGGACAGCTTTTCCCAAGATTGTTGTGACTGTTCACTTGGTGAGAGTGCTCGCAGAACATCTGATACCCAGCCTCGTTTAGTCAACACTGGCACATGTCAAAGCAGCTGGATGTTCTCCAAATAAACAATGCCAGCTCACCACCAAAGGACTCGGAAATCCATGCTCCCTTAACTTACCACTAACAAGTCATTGAAGAGGAAGACTTCTCGCTGATGAAGGCCAAGTCTCTGGGGCCGGTTGGGATCAGGGACCTCGTACAACTGGCAGCAGCAAACCAGGCGCCTGTGAGGCAAGGAGAGGACCTGGGAGGGACAGTGAGGAAGGGAAAATGTTTGGGAGCTGAAACCAGGAAGAAGGGAGACCAGGAGGAAAGGATCTCTCATCCCATCAGGTGGCTTTTGGCACTCACGGGTTTTTTGCCCACAATCATGCGCTCCACTGCCTGGACCTGAGACACGTGGTCATCATTGGTGCGCAGCTCCCGGTTCTGAATCCGCTGATAAATCCCTACCAATAGATCACGGGGAATATCTTCACCGTTATCCACCCCTGTAAAGAAATTGGGAGGGAGGGGGAGATCCAGAGTCAGAGCCACATTATGTCTAAAAGCAATGATTAAAAAATATTTAGCATGTGTTGAGTAATTTAGACAAAGGCTGGGTGAGCAGGCCCACTGAGATATTGTTGGACTGCAGATCAATGAGCCTCAGCTAGCATAGGTAAGGGCGAGTATAATGGGGGGGGGGAGCGGCTCTTGAGTCCTTCAATATGCTTTCTATAGATTCTTTGCAGATACCTCATACAAGAACTGTATTAAGTTAGGCTGAGACAGTAGGACTCCCGTATCAGCAGTATTTGTAGACTGACTCATCCACAGTCTGAAAATATGAAAAAATAAATAAATACTTGAAATAAAAATGTCTAAATATGAAGTTGCCAGAACTGGCCACTAGAGGGAAATGGAGACCATAGCATTTGGCATTAAAATACTGTTTGTTATAATCTAGTTTTTTCAGCATCCATGGGGTAGCAGGAGCTTGCAGCCAATCCCCCACAGAAACAGGGAACCTGCCGGATTCCTCTTCTCCCCATACTGAAGAATGGGTGCTGAGGTTAAAAGAATCATGGCTCACCTAGTGTTGCCCTGAAACTTTTTCTAAACTCCCACAGGACAGGAGCACCTTTGGCCAATAGCAGCAGATCGTGTGAGATGTGGATGTCAACAACAAGACCCTGGCGGCTACGATTGTTAACATTCCCATCTCTACGGGATCCGATGCTGCTGGCCAAATCTGCTGATCCTACCGATTCTTGCTCACCCCGTAAATTCTTGATGAAGTCGTCGAGTTTCATCTTTCTCTCTGGTTTGACACTGGGGCTGTACATATCAGTGTTCAGAAGGATGATGGCAAAGGCTAGGATGAAGATGGTGTCAGGGTTCCGGAACTGGCGCACCAACGCAGCGTTGCATACACAGTAACGCTGACTGAAACAAAAAGGGGTGGATGTCAAGGCAGAAAGAAACGTGTTCATGAATACACGGAATGAAATCCGGAGAGAGGGCGAGGACCCGGTTCAAGTCCTTTTGATGGCCAAACCCAGCAAAAGCCACCAAGCCCTTTTTATTTTTACTTTTTAGTTTTACTTATTTATTTTTTGAAGGGGGAACTGTTTACCACCCAGGGGAATCACACTGAAAACCACATGGGAAGCACCATATATCACCATAGAGAAGAAGATCTTCAATGAAATATGAAAATTAGAGACCCTGCTCACCTTGAGGTATCACTAGCCAATTACAAAAAAAATAGGCCTGGGCTTTAGAGGGGTCAAAAGAAAAAGCAATTTTCCTATCCCAATTATTTTGGTTAAATCAGAAAGCATTTCTACCCATTAAAAAATGAAGTATTCATGAGGGGGGGGGGGAGATTCTAACATGCCAGGGACCTGCTGACTTCTAATTAATTCAGTTTTCAATTTACACACATTGACAAAATTCCACAACCCATCCTGAAAAAGCATATTTGCCAGATAGCATCCTAACCTATAATCAACTGCTTAGCAATACACTTGAGGCGGCTGCATGGTGGAATTAGTTTGCTTAATGGACTCATTACATAAAGCTGGATGATGAATTGGTTGAGGCCAATTTTATTCTGTGAAGCTGAAAATTAAGGATGAGCTTGTTTAGCTTTTGAAGAGGTTTTTGGTTCTGAGTCACTGTAACAAGGAATGGGAACAAAACCCATCAACCTTAAAGATGGCCTTTGCTTATAATGATAAGGAGTTCTTGTATTAAACTGCACCTTCTCTCACACTCCCTTCTATGGGCGTTTATACACGACCCCTAAGCTCCACCGCAAATGGCTGCAAGGTCCGGACCTTAAAAATGTTTACCCACCAGCTCCGGACTTTGCAGACAATTAAGTGCGACCCCGCCCACTTTAGCGCGACCAAACAGCAGTTTTCTTGTACCTGCTTTTTGGATGTCACAAATATTTGATCCGGTGTAAGGATAGTGAGTGCGGGGCTCTCCTGGCTTCTGTTTGTTCTTTTTTTGCGCCCCGCCCCTTTAAGAGATCTGAATGCTGCCGGGAACAAAACGGAGGTAAACCGGCATTCTTTTCTTTCTTTTTTCTCCCTCCCTCAGGCAGCCAGCAACCAGGAAGTGCGGAGGGGGGTGGGGACAGAGGAAGACAGAGGAACCCCTAAGATCTCTGGTCCGAATTTAAGTGGCCAGCGGATCTTAGGGGTCGTGTAAAAAGGCCCTTTATCAGATCCAGTGCTCTGCATGGCTGTAGGTGCACAAAGGCTAGCCTAACAAAAAGTTATTCCTTCTATTCAGATCCTAAGTGCTTTCTCTCTGATTTACATGGACCTGTCTCCTACAAGGTAGTGTGTGTGTGTGTGTGTGTGTGTGTGTGTGTGTGTGTGTGTGTGTGTGTGTGTGTGTGTGTAATTTAACGCAAAGGGGACTTTTAAGATGGTGTCTTAAATCCCTCCCCCAATTCAAAGCTAATCTTCAACCTTATTCCTTATGTAGATGGGGAATTTTCTATTTCCAGTTCAAGACATGTTCTGCCTGAGGCAAATGATAGATGACATCTGCTCCCCGACTCCACATACAGAAGCTACCTGGAAGGGAATCTTAGTAGTAATGTGGTGGCATTCTCCAAAACAGTGGTTTCCAACTTTGAGTAACCCGGGTGTTCTTAGACTGCAGCCCTGGTTAGCAGAGCTGGAGGGAAATGATCCTGCATTCCAAGGACACCTAAGTTACCCATGGCTGGGAATCACTTCTCTAAAACATCAGAGGGCAGCAATCCCTTTAGGGGACCACACAGGCCTTTGCTGTCTAAAACAGGTTGAAGAAACAACCAGGAAGCGGCATCTGCAGCCTAGGTGACAGTCTCATTTTGGCCAATGGTAGAGCAGGCCCAGAGCATGGTCAATAGATAAAAAGGACATAAGCCAGAGGAGAAGCTAAGTCCCCATCTCTTGCAACCAGGGCCGGCGCTAGGTTTTTTTGCGCCCTAGGCGAGCGGCGGGGTGGGGTGGGGGGCGGGGCGGGGCAGGCGGGGGCGGCGGATGATGAGCACGGGGTGGGCGGCGATGGGCGCGGGGGGCAGCATGCGGACGGCGAAGGGGGCGGGGGGACGGACGGCGGTGGCCAGCGGCAGGGGGGGCAGCGGGGGGGGTGGCAGCAGGCTGGCGAGCGCCCCCTCTCCAATTTGGCGCCCTAGGCAACTGCCTAGTTCGTATTAATGGACACGCTGGCCCTGCTTGCAACACTATTTTCTTATCAAGATCAGATTTGTATCTCTTTGTTTTGCCCATCTGAAGAAGACTCCAATCTGCCTGTAGCCTGAGCCAGTTTTCTTTTCGCCACCAACTGGGAAAGTTTTTTGGGATTGCATAAAATCCTACACTTGATATACAAGATTTGCGACTTCCAAGACTGGCACCTTTTGATTCAACCGTTTGCCCAAAACAGGTCAATAAATTTCAAGGCACACTGCAAAAATGCAAAGATGCCTAGACTATTTCATGTTCAGTTTACAATAAATAGAACACAAAAACCTTCCCTCAAATCTCCCTAGGGTTCAGTCTCTATTCCTTACAGTACACATTCATACCCACACCCCCACTTACATAAAGTGGAACAAACACAAACAAAATCAAACAACCCATATTTAAACAAATGGGATTGAGATCTAATTATCATTCCAGACTTTAAACAAACAGCTGAACACTCTGTTGAGAGAAATCAAGAATTTGTTCATTCCTTTTCTCTCCTGTTTTCAGCTCTTTCTTTCTACAGAAAGAAAAGCAAAGCCAAGGAAAACTTCCGGAGGGGTGGGGGTGGGGGGAGACAAACCCTCCGCCATGCTCTGGAAGAAAGGCTGCTGAACTTATTTGCCATGTTAGGGACAGCCTGTCCGTGAGGCCCATCATCACACAGTAGATGGAATGCTACAAACCACAATGGCAAATGTGGTGCTAAAGGACCGAGGAAGGAATGTTTTTCAACCTCAACCAGCAACCACTGTGGCACCAAATGTAGGAGGTAGATTCTTGGCAAGTTTAATTGAACTCTGTCCCAAAATGAACAAAGTTTGCAACTATCAGAAGAAAATAGGAAGAAGAAACAACTACCTCGAATCGCTTTCGGGCTTAAATGTGTTCATAACTGACTTGTAACTGGTAGGAGTTCCTGTCATCATTTATCTTTGTAAAAGTCACGCTCTAAGTGTCAACATTAACCTTTTCAATCTGCGGTAAATAACACTAGCTCCATGCAAACTCTGATTTGCAAATGTTTCTGTATTAGGCTGTTCTTTTCTCTGTCAGAAGTTTCCCCTCTCTTATCTTGTTTAGCTTAACCATTATGCAAGTTGCAGTCAAATATAGATTCACATGGGAGTCGATGCCATTAACTTCAAAGCGTTGATTTCTGTGGAGTAATAGACAAGAACTGTGTGATGTTTCAACAATGCTTCTCTTGGTTAATGTTAACACTGTGGCTTTCAAGTCCCTCCAAAATTTGGCTTCAAAGAATGCATTTTGGTACAACACTTTGACAAAGATAGCTTGCTATTGAAAGCTCAGCTTGAATTATTTTATTACTTTTTTAGTGATTTATAAAGGTATCACTTAGCCTAAACTTCATTTAAGAAATTACTCCTGGTATATGTTAACAGTTGTTAAATTTTTCTCTGTGTGAAGTCCAAACTACTGCTAGATTCAAATTTTATACAGGGACAAGAACTGTACATGTGAATCGTTGAACGCCATGAATTACAGTTTATCCATTCAACAAGGTTAGGGCCTGAGAAAACCTAAAACCCATCCTTCCTTTCATAACTTGAGTAGCGCCTGAAGTGAACCATGTGGTAAGATTGTCCATAAATGCAAATAAAGAATGCCATGTGTCCACTGTACTTCTGTGTGATGTGTCTGCTAAGGATTAGGCTGGTTTGTGTGGAGATATAGAATAGAACTGGGAGGAACTGCTTCTTAAGGTCTAATTTCTGCAAAGCCAATGTATTCCTGAAGGCTTTCATGGCCGGGATCCGATAGCTGCTGTGAGTTTTTCGGGTTGTTTGGCCGTGTTCTGGAAGTTTTTCTTCCTGATGTTTCACCAGACTCTGTGGCTGGCATCTTCAGAGGAGTTATCTCTGTGCTCTAGGGCAGTGTTCCCCAACCTTTTTATCACCGTGGACCGGTAAATGCTTGATAATTTTTCCCTGGCCCGCTTGTTTTGATTTAATAAGATAAAAAATGTAAATGCCCCCCCCGGCCGCTGACGCACATGCGTGCTAGTCGTTTCCCACTCTAGGGGGCGGTGCTCATCTCCGTACTCAAGCCGAAGAGCCAGTGTTGTGCGATGAGTCCTTGGCATCGCTGCAAGGAAACACTGTTTTTACTTCCTCGCATTTTCCCCCCGGGGGCTACCCAGCCGCCATGAGGTCTTGGGACCCTTTGCCCTTCCTTGACATGAGGCCTCCCTCCCTCCCTCCCTCCCTCCCTCCTTACTTTCTTTCTTTCCCTTTTCTTTCTCCCTCCCTCCCTTCCTCCCTCCCTTCTTTCTTTCTTTCTTCCTTTCCCTTTTCTTTCTCCCTCTCCCTCTCCCTTCTTTCTTTTCTTTCTTTCTCTCTCTCCCTTCCTCCCTCTTTCTTTCTTTCCTCCCACTCTCCTTCCTTCCTTCCTTCCTTCCTCCCTCTCTCCCTTCTTTCTTTTTATTTCTCTCCCTCCCTTCTTTCTTTTTTCTTTATTTCTCTCCCTCTCTTTCCTTCCTTCCTTCCCTCCTACTCTACCTCCTTCCTTCCCTTCTTTCTTTCCTTCCTTCCTCCTTTTCTTTCTTTCTTTCTTTCTTTCTTTCTCCCTCCCTCCTTCTCTCCTTCCTTCCCTCCCACTCTCCTTTCTTCTTCTTTTTCCTCCTTTTCTTTTTTCTTTCTTCCTCTCTCCTCTCCTCTCCCTTCTTTCTTTCTTTATTTCCTTCCCTCCCTTCCTCCCTTTCTTTTTCTTCCTTTCTTCCTCATTTTCTTTCTTTCTTCCTTCCTCCTCCTCCTTTCATTCTTCCCCCCTCCCTCCCTCCCTCCTTTCTTTCTTTCTTTCTTTCTTTCCCTTTTCTTCCCCCCCTCCCGCCTGCCCCCTCCCTCCCTCCCTTCTTTCTTTCTTTCTTTCTTTCTTTCTTTCTTTCTTTCTTTCTTTCCCTTTTCTTCCCCCCCTCCCTCTCCCCTCTCCCTCCTTTCTTTCTTTCTTTCTTTCTTTCTTTCTTTCTTTCTTTCTTTCTTTTTCTTTCCCCCTCCCTCCCTCCCTCCTTTCCTTTCTTTTCTTTCTTTCTTTTTTCTTTCTTTTCTTTCTTTCTTTCTTTCTTTCTTTCTTTCTTTCTTTCTTTCTTTCTTTCTGTGGGGGGGGTCGCAGCAGCGGCGGCGATAGTGGGACGGGGGCGATTGCGGGGGGCGATTGTGGGGGGGTCACGGCGGCGGCGGCGGGACGGGGCAATTGCAGGGGGGTCGCGGCGGCGGCGACGGGCCCGGGGTGATTGCGGGGGGGGCGATTGCGGCGGCGGTGGGACGGGGGCGATGGTGGGGGGCGATGGCGGCGGCGGCGGTGGGGGGGTCGCGGCGGCAGCGGGACGGGGGCGATTGCGGGGGGGGTCACGGCGGCGGTGACGGGACGGGGGCGATTGCGGGTGGGCGATTGCGGCGGCGGCGGGACGGGGGCGATTGCGGGGGGGCGATTGCGGTGGCGGCGGGGGGGTAGCGGCGGCGGCGGGACAGGCGATTGCGGGGGGGGGTCGCGGCGGCGGCGGCGGGACGAGGGCGATTGCGGCGGCGGCGGCGGCGGGGACAATTGCGGGGGGGTCGCGGCGGCGGCGGCGATTGCGGGGGGATTGCGGCGGCGGGGTTGTCGTGGTGGTGGCGGCGGGACGGGGGCGATTGCGGCGGCGGCGGCGAGGGGGACGATTGCGGGGGGGGTCGCGGCAGCGGGGGGGCGATTGCGGGGGGGTGGCGCGGCGGCGGCCCGGTGCCAATTCATCCACGGACCGGCACCGGTCCGCGGCCCGGGGGTTGGGGAACACTGCTCTAGGGCCCCAGAGTCTGGCCTCAGACTCTCTTGGATCCTTGCCCCTCATGGATCATAAAAGCTGCCAGAGAAGGTATGGCAGACTGGTTAGGAAGAGTAGTGAATGCCTCCTTACAAAGGGCAGGATTCCGGCATGCTTATAGGAAGCAACAGAAAACTGCTGTTTAAAAAGTCCTCCTTAGATCCAATGATACCGAACAATTACCAACCAGTATCAAATATCCCATTCTTAGGGGAAGTCCTAGAGCGGGTTGTAGCCTCGCAACTCCAGAGGTTTCTGGATGAGATAAACAACCTAGATCCATTTCAATCTGGCTTCAGGCCTGGCTATGGGACTGAGATTATTTATTTATTTATTTATTTATTTATTTATTTATTTATTTATTTATTTATTTCCTACACTTATATACCGCACCATTTCCTGGGGGACTATGGGCGGTTTCCAAAAAAAAACACAGTAAAATACAATTATTAAGACAAATAGTAAAATACTAGCAGGAGAACAGCGATGGGAATTAGTCAATAAAAAGCCCTCAATAAAAACAGCGGGTGGGGGGGGGACGAGGGAGGGAAAACTAAACAGAAATGAGGTCACCATAAGCCTCCTTAAAGAGCAAGGTTTTTAAAGCCTTTTTGAAGGCAGGCAGGGACGATGCAAGGCGCAACTCACTCGGTAGCTGATTCCACAACGAAGGGCCGACCACCGAGAAGGCGCAACTGCGAGTTGACGATTTTCGCGCCTCCCTTGGGGTGGCCACCCTGAGTGAGTGCGCCCGCAACATCCGAGTGGGCCTGGCCTCAGCTGATCTCTGAGAGATACGCTCCGCCAGGTAATCAGGTCCCAAGCCGTGGAGAGTTTTGAAAATCAAAACCAGGACCTTGAACCTAATCCGGAGGGCAACGGGCAACCAATGCAGGTGGGCCAGAACTAGGGTGATGTGATCATACTTATGAGCACCCACCACCAGTCTGGCCGCCGCATTCTGTACCCGCTGCAGCCTCTGAAGAAGGGTCAAGGGCAACCCCACGTAGAGTGCGTTGCAGTAATCAATCCTCGATATCACAAGGGCCTGCATGACTGTTCTCAGGGAGGACTCATCAAGGTACGGGCGGATGGCACTGGTTGCATTGGTAGATGACTTACGCAGGGAAATGGATAGGGGATCTGTGTCCCTTTTGGTTTTTCCTAGACCTCTCAGCTGCTTTTGACACTACAGACCATGGCATCCTCCTGACTCGTCTCTCTGAAATGGGAATTGGGGGTACTGCATTAAAGTGGCTCCAGTCCTTCCTGCAGGAAAGAATGCTGAAAGTGGTGTTAGGTGATTCATGTTCGACACCACGGCCACTGACCTGTGGAGGCCTCCAGGGTTGTGTTCTGTCTCCTATGCTATTTAACATCTATATGAAACCACTGGGGAAGATTATCAGGTCTTTGTGGGTTAGGCGCCACCAGTATGCTGATGATACCCAGTTCTACCTCCCATCACCGCCGGACTCTAAGGGAGTTAGTATTTCAACTTTACATGAGTGGTTAGCTGCAGTAATGAACTGGATGAGGATAAACAAAAGGAAACTAAACCCAGACAAGACAGAGGTGCTCCTGGTCAGTCGAAAGGGGGAACAAGGGATATGGATGCAAGCTGTACTGGATGGGGTCACCCTCAATTGAAAAATCAGGTACGCAGCTTGGGGGTGCTCTTGGATTCATCCTTGAGCTTGGATGCTCAGGTCTCACCTGTGGCCAGGAGCACATTTGCACAATTAAGGCTAGTATGCAAGTTACGCCCCTTTCTTGAGAAACCACCTCTGGCCACGGTGACACATGCCCTAGTGACGTCCCGGCTGGACTACTGTAATGCGGTCTATGTGGGGCTACCGATAAAAAGTCTCAGGAAACTTCAGCAGGTCTAAAATGCAGCAGCCAGTCCGCTGACTGGGGCGGGGTACAGAATCACATTACACCCCTGCTAAAGCAGCTCCACTGGCTGTCAATCAGCTATTGGGCACAATTCAAGGTGCTGACCTTGACCCACAAAGCATTGTACGACCTTGGTCCTAGCTACCTCAAAGAGCGAATCTCACAGTATGAACCAACTTGGGTATTAAGGTCATCAGGAGAGTCCCTTCTCTCCATCCCACCACCCTCACAGGTACGTCTCGTAGGAACCCATAAAAGGGCCTTCTCGACTGCTGCACCCATACTCTGGAACTTCCTCCCACTAGAGGCCAAGACTGCCTCATCTCTGTTGTCTTTCCGGAAACAGGCAAAGACCTTTGTCTTGAGGCAAGCTTTCCCTGAGTGATGGACTACCATTATGTGTCTTTTATATGAATCTATGGGTTCACATAGACTTTGTGTTTCTAACTACTCATTACTGTAAGCCGCCTTGGGTCCTTTTCCAAGGAGAAAGGTGGGGTAAAAATACCCTAAAATAAATAAATAAATAAATAAATAAATATTCTCTCTCTTCTCTCTCTCTCTCTCTCTCTCTCTCTCTCTCTCTCTCTCTCTCTCTCTCTCAGTGCTAGATCACACAATCACTAAATCACTTATCACTGAGCCACTGCTATTATTGTTTCCTGCATTTAACAAACACACCCATCAGTTCCCTGTCAGATCAGCAGAGGCAGGACCAGAGGAAGGAAGGAAGGAAGGAAGGAAGGAAGGAAGGAAGGAAGGAAAGAAAGAAAGAAAGAAAGAAAGAAAGAAAGAAAGAAAGAAAGAAAGAAAGAAAGAAAGAAAGAAAGAAAGAAAGAAAGAAAGGGGACAGTGGGCTGGAGTGTGAATGACATCACATCCAGTAAGAAAGGAGAACTCCTAAATCATGAGTGAAAGGGATGGCTTGTAGGAACAGGGCCTCTTCAGCAGCTGCCCCCAGATTATGGAATGCCCTCCCAAGTGAGACCCGCCTGGCGCCAGGAAAAAACATTGCTTTTCCAGAAGTTTTTAACTGATTATTGTGGGTCCTGATGGCGATTTTAGTGTAGTATTTTAATATATTGTATTTATTGTATTTAAATGTTTTATTGTTTTAATTTTATTGCAATTTTGATGTTTTAACTGTCTGAGGTGTTTGTTGTGATTGTAAGCTGCCCAGAGACCCCTGGGTAGTGGGCGGCATACAAGTTATATAAATAAATAAAATAAATAAATAAATCTGCAGCCTCTGTATGAGCACTGACTGCCATTTAAAATGTAATACAGGCAGCAGATCAAATTCCATGTAGTGACACCCTGAATCTCTTGTAGTGCATCTCTGTTCTGGCATAGGCTTCCAATCACATTTCATACCCTATATCTCTTCACAATAGAAGGTAGTCCATTGAAATTCAGTGCAATCACATTTAGTTTATCCAGGGTAATGAGAGTGTGAAATGCTCAGTGTAAGTGTGTAATTCCCATCTGTTGCTACAGTCTTATTTCTGAGTGCCTGCACTAACTGTTTCAAGTAGATACCCAAGTCATAAACAACTTGTGCATTTATATTCTTATAAATATATACAAACAGTTCCCCCAAAAGAAGCCATTAAATTAGAACTCATGACCGTGCCCAAGAGAGGGACGCTGAGAGCAAATTACTTGTGCTGAGGCCAATAGCTCCTGGTGAGCCATAAAATGGCGGGAAATGGTGGTGGTACAGGGGGAGGGGAAAGGGCTACATCCCTCCTCCTCCTCCTCCTTCTTATGTAGAAGGAGCTCCAGGAATGAAGAACGGAGACAAAAACAAAAAACGCAGTAATAGTTTGAATTTTCTGATCTTCCGCACATGCTGATGGCACGAGGGACTATCTGCAGCGGCGCTAAAAAAAGGAACTGAGGATTGGCGCCAAGGAGAAGGACCATGCACAATGAGAGGAGGAAGTTCCTAATGGTTTCAGAGAAAGCTCTAGAACGGTCCGAGTGATTCCTGCTCAGGTGCAGCACATCCCATTTGTGTGCATTCACAGATGCCACGAAGAAGCAGCCATCATTTTCCTGTTCCATTGGCATAAGGTTGAAGTGGACAAAACCAAAGATATCAACCTTGAATAGAGCTTCCGAAGCTATTGCGGGCCATTGGCCTAATTTGCATTTTTCTCTCTCCTACTTTCCATATCATATCTTCCACTTGGCAACAGAAGGGAAGCCCTCCATGGCTTTAGCCACAAAGAACTCGAGCTAGTTTCAGTACTAGGGCATCTAACGCTTCACAAAGAGCTGTAGCTTAAGATCTACAGAGCAGCTCTGTTTATAACAGATTCCAGCTCCCCAGAAGCTATCCACATAATGCATTCTGCATTTTCTAATAACTTGGCAGCCCAGTCCTGATAAGTTTTGATTTTGATTCCTTTCTAAGTTATGGATCTAAGCTTATTGAAGGTTGACACATTTTGAAGCTTCCAAACACATCAGCAAAAGTGTGTCATGATGCCATAAGCTTGTCTACCTCATGGGGCCACAGGTGAGTTCTTCCATTGGCCCAGCTCATTTGCCTGAAGATCAGAGCATACACAACTGTGTATGAAAATACCCTGCTTCACCTTGCTTGTAATGACATACATCACTAGGTGCACATTTCTCGTCCTTTTTTCTAGTGGCAGATGGATCGAGTGGGTGGGAAACATACAAAGAGAGATGAATGCATATCTCAGACCACCCGTAACACAGTCTAAATGCTATAGAAAACAGACTGCGCAAGGCAGAGACTCAGTCCTTGCTGTAACCTGTCCTTTATGTGTCAAAGCATCCAACACTCTCTTTGGACATTCAGACGCAGGTCAGATTTCCTACTTTCCTTCATAGTAGAGTACAAAGAAATGAGCTAAGCACTCCAAGCAGCTGCTTTTCCGTGTGCTACAGAAATAAACGTTGACGCACACAAATTATTTGCTCTCTTCTTGATCCATAATAACCTTCGATATCACACCCTGCTGCATGCCAATACAAGCTAAGAGATTCTGAGAAAGAAGCTGTGTGCTTCTCAGTCATTGAATCATAGAATCATAGAGTCGGAAGAGACCTCAAGGGCCATCCAGTCCAACCCCCTGCCATGCAGGAGCTCCCATCACTGTACTCCCGACAAATGGCCATCCAAAGAAACCTCCAAAGAAGGAGACTCCACCACCCTCCATGGCAGCTTATTCCACTGCCAAACAGCTCTAACCGTCAGGAAGTTTTTCCTAATGTTTAAATTAAATCTCTTCTTCATGGCTTATTCCATCGACCACATCTACGTATATGCCTAGAAGGGAAATTTCTGAAAGATGGCTCCACTTTTGACATACCTGAAGGCCTCAATGAGGCGCTCCACCTTCTGTGCTTCGCCTTGCACCCGAATGTGAGACTGGAACTTTCGCAACGCGTCATCAAGGTCCATGTTCGAGAAGTCCATCTCGTCTACCACACAACTGGGAAGCAACAGAAAAGAGGACACTAACATGCCTAAGCAAGAGGGGGAGACGGCACAGGATGGACACATACATGACCTCGTCGTCCAACACGGCACTTTGATCTCTTAATCCAGAACACCACTGACTATACCTTACCTGAGACCAATGTAGCTTGCAATGGTGATCAAGAAGATAAGAGATTAAACAACACCAGGGTGGGAAAATGTAGCTCTCCAGAAGCTGCTTAACTGCAACTCGCGTTGTCCCCCTTGCTAGGGGCTTATGCTATCTGGCAGGCGAAGGCTTATGGGAATTGCAGACCAACAATATGTGGTGGGAAATGGTAGACAACCTTATATTTGATCCCCTGACTCCTCCTAAAGATGAATGCCTGGTGCATCTTGAAATAGCATTCCTGAGAACCCTTTTCCCATTTGTTTCTAGAAACCATGTACAGTCGATAAAGAGGTTTGATAACCTTCTCAGGCAAACAGACGACAATTTTCTCTTCTTTATCTTCGGTAAAGTCACATGCTCTTATTGAGCGTTTTCTTGTCTCTGTTAATCTAGAAAGAGTGACTCAATTATCCTTTGCATTTATATGACACCTGCCTTAAAAGCTCAAAAACATTGCGCAGTCATGATCTGACTCGTTTTTGCACGTTCACAAAGTAGGCCTGCGTCTTATGAACTTGACATTCACCAGGCAAGTGTGGCTTGTGGCTGGAGCTGGGAGGCCCCTACTTGGGTCATGGGGACCCCTTGTATTGACTGGGGCTAGCCATGGACTGAGGCCAAAATCAACACCTAGGCTGAGACCTAGGCATCGGACTCACACATACTGTAATTCACACCTTCTGTGAGTACATTCACCAGCACAGGCCTCGTCACTTCCTTCTGCCATTTGTGCATGCAATCTTTTGCAAGTGTTGTTGGTATTTGGGGTGGGGAGGGGCAAGGGAGGAATCAGGCAGAGCTCCTTACTCAAGTACATCCCGGTTGAACTGCTTTTGCCGATTGCCAAGAAACTCGCCAATCATCTGCCGGCTCAGCCCCTTCCGCTCCAGGATGAAGCGGGCCACGCCGACCGGTGTGTCAGATAGGAAGCCCCTCTCAATCAAATATTGGATCCCCTTCTCTGGTTTCCTGCCGGGGAGAAGAAAGAGCAGCTATGAGCGCCTAAAGCCATTTTTTTTTACCTGGAAGTCACTTCCCTCCATATCTGTGATCCTAGAGTAGAAACACAGGCCAGAACACCAACATGAGAAAGAAAAGAAGAGGACTCCTGAGAGTAGATCAGTGGTTCTCAACCTGTGGGTCCCCATACGTTCCTGGACTGCAACTCCCAGAAATCCCTTCCAGCACAGCGAGTGGCGGAGGCTTCTGGGAGTTGCAGTCCAGGAACATGTGGGGACCCACAGGTTGAGAACCACTGGTGTAGACGGTGAAATAACTGCTCCTATGAACCAAGCAGAAGCAAGAAATCTAGCTTTTTCAAGAGCTATCATGAGCTCTGAGGGGCAGACCTGAGGACCCTTAGTAGGAACGTCAAGGAGACCAGCTTCACAGGCACCTCAAAATGCACTGCTGGTTGAAAGCAGGTCAGCCATGTCCAAAGGATTAAAAACACACACTACAGTGCTCTCGCCTAATTTAAAAAACCCAGGCAAGGAAGGATGGAGCAAACCAAAACCCAAATAGCAGGTTAATAGCTACCTGGCTGAACTTTATAATCTACTGCAAGCTGTCTCAGGGATCATTTACATGAAAAAAAAGTATCAG
Source organism: Phrynocephalus guinanensis (assembly GCA_037367245.1). Classification (NCBI taxonomy): domain Eukaryota; kingdom Metazoa; phylum Chordata; class Lepidosauria; order Squamata; family Agamidae; genus Phrynocephalus; species Phrynocephalus guinanensis. The sequence goes on from CM074734.1 coordinate 156,684,262, forward strand.
TCCTGAAAATATTTTTAAAATGGGCAGATTGGACATGTTGAAAACTATATTAGAGAAAAATACAGCTCTTTCCCATTCTGCCCAGAATCTTCACAAAGTTTAGAAAGTTATTCTGGAAAGTAATGGCTATCGTTCTAGTTTCAAGGTTCCCCCCAAAGGATTCATTACTATCCTCGCTTATTTTATTTTAAAGACTATCTCTTTACTTTCCATTCTCAAAAGCAGTGAAAATGGCTATTTTTATTTGCTTCTAAAAGATAATCTGAAAGAGAATATGACACTTGCAAGTTGCTGGCCAGGGGTACACAAAGCACTTCCCCAAAATCACTGTAGAAACCAGGAGGAGGAAACACTGCCCAGGCTGGCATTTGAATTAGCTGATACCCAGTACTGTCCTTCCATGGCTTAGTGAAGTAACACATACCCTTAAGCATGAAATCAACTAGTAAGATACAGTTCCACCCATTTTCCCACCATGGTGGAAGTAGGAGGCATAAATGAAGCAGAAGGAGGTTGTTTGCCCTTTAGCTGGGGCTGAAATTTAATGCGCTTTTTCTTAGGTGACAAAAGCGATCAACAGCTAAGGAGACAAACGGATTAGTCACAACGTCAAAGCTGACTTTTTAAACCCAGTCTCTCTATCCTGAGGTTTTCAACCAACCTGAGGTCAATCTATGCAACAAGGGAGAACAAGGTGGCTGAACAGACTGAACCACTTCAGACATTAGGCAGGGGGTGCTACTTTTAAAACTCTTCATCACGAAGCAGATGGGACTTCCCTCAAGCTGAAAACCTATTACAACATCTGAGAAAGGCTGTCCTTTGCCTTTGTATTTGTGTAGGACAGGCATGTCCAAAATTCAGCCCTCCTGATGTTTTGGACCACAACTCCCAATATTCTAAGCTTAGATTACAAATGACAAAGAACTGTGGGAGTTGTGGTCCAAAACATCTGGAGGGCCAAAGTTTGGACAGGCCTGGTGTAGGCCTTCAACACACACTAACATTTAAGAAATTCCGTGCCCTCCAAAAACAGTCCCAAGTAGCACAGTCTCCCTATGCAACTCAGGGTAGTCCTATTCTTTCCTACTGTGTGTGCCCACGGCTTCCGGGTGGCAAGCTTCATCGCCAGCCCCTGTGCCAAGGCAACTCTTGTGGGAAGGGTGATGGAGAGAGGCCTGCTAGTGACTGGCTAGGGCAGAGCTATGCATACTGGTGGCTCTGTCTGGACCGAGAGCCCTCTGCAAAGGAAACTCTGCACCATAGACATTTGCACGCAGCTTTGTGGGCTGGGTGTTGCCAAGGGCTTCCATCACTGGGGAGCACTGTGGAAGAAGAGACATCACCTCTGCCACTTCCAGCATCTCTGCAGCAGCAAGCCGGACCCCAAACCAGAGGAGGAGAAGGAACCGGAGCAGCAGCCGGAGCAGGAGATGGAACAAGGTGAACATTTGTCTAAGGAGGAAGCCAACACAGCCGTTGCAAGAGGGCACCCTAGTATGGCCTGGTCTGCTCATTGCTGCTGAAGCTGTTGCTGGAACTGTTGGTGCAGGTTTGGAGCTCCTTGCCAGCCCTGTGTCTGCCCAGCCTAGCTCGGGCCTGCTGGGTCTTCAGCCGCCACCAAACACCAGCACCATCTGCCACTGCTTTTGATAGGTTGCACCCCCTAAGAATGTTGAACCCAGGACAACAGCCCTGTTCCCCACCTTGCACTACACTACTGCTTCCCACATTACCAACCAGAAAGCATCTCATGACTGAGTTTTTTTGGTTTTGTTTCCTACCCACCCCTTTCCTACTATGTAGATCTTCATGAGCCGGAATACATGTGTGTTTGTTTGGGGGAGGAGGTTCGAGTTCGACCCAGAGCAAATGGAAAAGGTTGTGAGTAGAAGACAGCCTGCAAATTTCCAAATGTCCCACAAATAAGGCAGCAAGATGGATTGAGAAGTAGGGATGGGCACGAAACGGGAGAATAATGTTTTGTTTCATTTCATGCTCACCCCTGTTTTGTTTCATTTCGTTTATGATTTTTTTAAAAAAACGTACAAAATGAAATGAAACAAAATGGCTCCCCTGGGCCCGGGGCCTCTGGGAGCCATTTTAAAAGGACTTCTGCTGAGCTCTTATCAGCCGGACCCCTTTAAAACTGGCCCAGTCGGCACCTCTGGCACCGACTGGGCCCCATTTAAAGAGTTCCAGCCATTGACAGCTCGGCAGGAGCCCTCAGAAAATGACGGAACAAAACAGTTTGTTTCACTGCAAAAACAACCGTTATGTTTCATCTATAGCGAAATGCTCTTTCCTCGTTTCATTTCGTTATGTTTCGTTACTTAACAAAACGACAAAGCAGCATTTCGTTTTTCGTTTCCTGCCCATCCCTAGTGAGAAGACCTTGATGGTCAGCCTGCTAGGCTGAGGTCACAACCATGAACCGATGGCCACAAGGTGTCAGCAACAGCTCGCCCATTTATTTCCCCAGGCCACAGAGAAGGTAGAAGAGGCCAAGACATGGGGAGAGGAATGCAACACAAACATCTGGGTCCCTGAAAGGAAGGAAATTAGGAAACTCCTAGCCCAGACCTGATTTAGACTCTCAACAAGCATTTCCTGGACTTTTTTTTAAAGGACGAGGCATTAAAAATAGAATACTGTACATGTTGCTCCTGCACAGTAGCTTCCCACTTTGGGTAACCCAAGCGTTCTTGGACTGCAACTCCCAGAGATTCCGGCCAACAAAGGTGGCAATGAAGGCTTCTGGAAGCTGTAGTCCGAGAACACCTGGATTACCCGAGGTTGGGAAGCACTGCTCGACAGCATCTATGGGTCATTTCAAATCCAGAGATCTCCCAGGGCCAGCCTTGGAAAGAAGACCCGCGTTGCTCTCCTGACGTCACCCAGTAAGGAGAGGACCATCTGGTGGCTACACTGAGAGGTAGAGACTAGGGTACAGAGAAGGGCAGCAAAGCTAGAGACAACCTGATGAGATGCATTTCTTTGCTCTTTTCATTTATCAATGAATCTTATATCCGTCTTATATCCCTCCCTTTTCTCCAGTGAGCTCAAAGCAAAATTTTCTCTTTTTCTCCAGTGAGCTCAAGGCAAAAATGACTCTCCTCCTCATTTTATCCCCACAACAACCCTCTGGGGTGGGCCAGGCAATGAAAAAGACTGACAGTGAGTTTTATAGCTTACTGGAGATGTTAAGCTGGGTCTCTTTGAGTTCTAGTCCATCACTCTCTAGCCACAACACCAACAGGCATTGTCGACTGGAGTGCTGCTAAAATGAAGACACATGTGGTGGGAGTCTTCAAAGCCCGCCCCTCCCCATCGTCAACAAAGTCCAAAAATAAGAGGCAGCTGGATGGTTCATACGAACCTAGGATGGGCTGGATTTTTTATAAAGTCAATGGCTCTTAGCTGCTCATTCAAGGTCAAGTCATCCTCAAACATTTTGCACCAGAGGAGGGACAGCACGCAAGAAAATAGTGTTCTTCGGAAAATCCAATTCTTAGCTAGCACAAGGTCTGCAGCTAAGCTTAGAGGAATCAGAAGCATGGGGTGTGTGACAGGTGAAGCCATAGAAAACCCCTGGATGTTGACCTTGTAAGCCTTGACTCCACTGCACAACCACAGGTGGGTGCAATCCACTGGGGAGCTGTGTGGTGTTCCTTATTACAATTGGGTTTCTGGAGAGATTGCTTGTGGACATTCCTGAGTATGCAGAGTGAACAGGAAGTGCCATTCTGATTTTCTGCCTCTAGCAGGGAAGCCTTTTCAGCCAGCCACATTATAGCCTCCTCACCTACCAGGCAGAGCAGGCAAGTGGGCATTGTCTCCAGGGGAGGCCTGGCATTTCGCCCAGGGGACCCAATGTGAGTCATGACTTCAGCTGGTTAACATGACGTGATGGCTGCCTCCCAGCCCCCCAAAAGAGCCTGCCTCCTCCATCTTGCTAGCAAAACAGATGCAGCCTTGCTCAGGAGCAATTAAGTCACCAAAAGCAACAGGAAGCCAAGATCTGAGCACTTCCCCCAACCCATTCGTTGGCCCAGAAGACCTGAGCCCACTGCAAGGGAGCACGTTTACCCCATGGGGAGAGGCGGAAAGCAGGCAATTCAGAGCAAAGCGGGGAGGAGGGCCCAAGCAAGGTGTCTCCCTGCCCTCTTTAAACTGGTAACAATGCTGCGGCGCTCACCAAAATCTGCTGGAACTGAAAATACGCTGAGACGTTAATTGGGCAAAGCTTTGCTGTCACTTAGCTCTATGTCAGGAGGCACAGGAAGATTTATGTGATTAAATTTCTGCATGTCGGGCTGCCGTTCCAAGGCCCTGAAGCAGAGCTGGTTTGGGAAAGCAGAACAACCCTGAACGAACATATGTCGGTAAAACAAAACAAGACAACCCAGGCCTTCCGAGAAGTGGGGTAGGGGAGAAATCAGTTTTAATAATCCAGGAGAGTGGAAGGGACTCGATATTATGCTGAGCAGGGGAGAGAGGATGATTTGGGGAAACCAGAATACTGACAGAAATGCAGAGGCTGGACCGCCCGGCCTTCCAAGTCACCCCTTAATCCAGGCCTTCAGCAAACGCGCCTGTTTCTCTCCACCAGTACTGGGGAACGCAATGCCCTTTCTTGGCCTAGAGAACTCAGCTGTGGTTAATCAGTTTCTCCCCTCCTTGCGCCAACTGTCTCTGCAAATAATCCCTGCCTCAGCCTGTTAGCAGAGCCTGGGAGAAGAGAAGAGGCAACACACAAAGTGAAACTATCTTTGACTGGGGGAACTGTGCCATCTTGATGACTGTACATGGTGGTTGCCCGGCAACAGTTAGTTGGCCATTTTTTTGTTGAGGCTGTGTCTGCCATGCCCTTGATATATTCAATTTCTACAAGAAGGAAACCCCAAACGTTATTCATGGCACACCGTCCCGTTCACATAAACATCCCAGGCCTTGAAACATCATTATTTGGGCAAAACACATAGAGGAGACGCCAAAAAAGAATGGTGATGGAAGATGTTGCCTTCCTCCTCTCTGTGTTAAGGAAAGCTGGGGAACTGTTCACCCTAATGCATTTGGAGCCTGTATTAAATGCTATATGTACATGTATATCATCCTGACAAACCCACGCACATACCCTACAGGAATGCAACGTCTCAAGTGATTTCCTATCAGGTTACTGGGGAATTGTCTGAAGTCAGTAGTAAGTGAAACCTCTGGAAACGGCGCCAGGGGCAACACTTACTTGCTTAGTATCTCAGCCAACAAGGGGCGGTGGGGTAGGGTGGGAGGAGACAGATATTTAACAAGGAACCGGCACAGCAGAAGCGAACATCCCCAGAAGGAGAACAGCTCCAGGAAGCCTTTAAATCAGCCACGTGTGGCCCTCCAGATGGTGTAGGATGCAACTCCCATCATCTCTTACCATTGCCTCCGGTGCTGATGGCTGATAGAAGCTCCAGTCTGACAAGATCTAGAGGGTCAAATACAGTGGTACTCCAACTTACGACGCGCCTGAAGTATGAGAAAACTGACTTATGACCGGAAATCCACTGGCAGTTTTCCTTGGCTTGTTACAAGCAAAAGACAGCGTTCCTTCGGAAGCGGCGGATCGTTTAAAATGTCTTTGAGCTACAGAGGAAGTGCTTCTTCAGTGGCAAAAAAAAACATTTTAAAGGACTTCCCCCTCCAAATCGGGCACATTGTGGGAGAAGCGGCAGGTCATTTAAAATGTCTTTGAGCCACTGAGGAAGTGCTTCTCTGGTGGCTCGAAGACATTTTAAACAAGCTGTGCTTTTCCCCGCAACGCGCCTGACTGGGGGGGGGGGAGAAGCGGCAACTTGTTTAAAATGTCTTTGAGCCACTGAGCCAAGCGCTTGTCTTGGTAGCTAAAAGACATTTTAAACAACCCGCGCTTTTCCACTCACTTGGCTCGGTGGCTCGAAGACATTTTAAACAAGCCGCTGCTTCTCTCCCCCCAACCAGAATTTACGGGATTAGTGAATTACGAGTGTGCATTTGGAACGAATTAATCTCATAAGTCAGGGTTCCACTGTATTGCCCAACCTTGCTTCATATTCTGCTACAGCTTCAGGTGCCAAGCCAAGAGGTAGTCCAAATTCCACCAGGTGCCGTTGCTAGTGGAGCAGTTTACTTTTCTGTGCCACAGCCAGCTCTGCTTCCTAGAGCAGGACCTCAATGGGCATTGACTGTTGTATGTGTGTGTGTGGGGGGGGGAATGTGGAAACCAAGACTCAGTCTTCTTGACCCACTCTGCTTCCAGAAAAACTTGCTGCTTTGTCACAAGACCCAAGGCAAAAAAATGGCCATGCTTCCACTACAAAGAAAGCACAACAAAACGGGCACTATACTATTTTGTCATTTTGGTGAGCTCACCATCACCGTGGAAACCCTGAGCACATGCCCTGCCTACCTCCCCATCCTGAGCTGCCTCCCTGCTGCTTGGATGCTATGTAATGAGAGACCAAGAGGTGCCAATGGCTGCCTAGATTTATAGCATTGGCCTGCATTAAAAGATATAGCAGGGGAGCCCAAAATGTTCAAACACACACACACACACACACAAACAAACAACCAAGGCATCTCATACTTGTTGAAGAGGTTGAGTCCGATGCGGTACTGGCGGCGTTGCACTACGTCGTTGTTAAAGGCCGGCGAGTCCCAGCTGTGCCGTGTCTCCCTCTGGTACGTCTGTTTGCAGGGCCCACCGGGGGCCGAGGTGGTGGCTGGGGCAGGCGGGGGCGGGTCGCGCAGGCTATCGCGGGATGATGAGCCCGAGCTGCAGTTGATGGTCTCGTTGGAGTTGGTGGTGCTGTTGAGGCTGTCGTTGTCGCCATCAGAGTTATCCGGAGGAGGTGGGGGTGGGGGCAGGCGTCCGGGGGCTTGAGGGGGCGGCATGGGGAGAGGCGGGGGAGGCTGGTTCTGTTCGGGATGGTAATGCCGGTGCGGGTGTGGGGAGCGGGCTGGCCCTCCAGCATGCTTGAGGGTGCCATGGGGACTGCAACCGTCTTGCTCAAAAATGAGGCCCCGGTTGAGAGAGCCCCGATCAGAACGGTCACTCAGATCCACTGAGCTGTCACTGGGAGGCTCGATCGTGAGCAAAGGGAGGTGGGCACCACGCAGGCGGTAGTCCCGGCATTCCATACATGGGGTGCTGCGTCGGCTGGCTCCGCCGTTCTCCCGGCTGTCCTCCCGCTGTGGTCCCCCCCAGTACTCTGGCCGCGGGGGTGGTGGGAGTGGCACTCCTGTGTTGGGCTCTGGGGGTTCCGTGCTGGGAGGGCGCTCCAGCGAGAGGGGGGAGGTGGGCGCTCCTTCATCCAAGTACAGCGTTACATCGCTAAATGAGGTTGCAGCGCTGTCCCCTTGCTGCTCTTTAGACTCGCTCTTCTCCAAGGTGGGGCCTCCTGGCCCTCCCTCTTGCCCCATGGGGTGGCAGTTCAATGCCTCATCAATGGACTCTGCCAGAGACTTCACCTGTAAGGAGGGGCGGAAGAAAGTTATCCAGGGCAGCTTCTACTTCACACTGAAGACAAGAAAGAAAGAATGGAACAAAAATACTGCACCAAGTAGATGCTCTTTGGTATCCCCCACATGAATTAAGTAAAAGTGTGTGCATCTGTTTGAAAGTCAAAGCTCTGCATAAGCTGCAAAATACAATTTGCAGGAAGGTGAAAAAAATGCCTTGAATCAAAACACATACAGAACTCACAGTATTGCAGAAAAATAGTGATTGCCTCAATTTATCTGCATCAGATAGAGTTTGCGGAAGGGGGAGGAGAAATATAAAACATGACATTAGTTCTGCTGAAGCAGTGCTTCTCTATGGTTTCATCCCAATTCATATTGAATTCCACACACATACTTGAAGCGGTGCTCTCTTGTGTCCTTGGCTTGCTCACTTTCAAGTCCTGTTCGGCAAAGGTCTCCTGTAACATTAATTAGAAGCTTCTTTCCAAGGCCCACCTGATTCACATCTTCCAGTTACCATGGTTATGGAATTAGTGATAAATTATCCCTTAATTAGGAGTCTTCTATACTCTGTGTGTGTTACTTTAATTACTGATTCCCTTGCACTTAGCAAAATTTTGAACAGCATTAGTTTGCTATAAAGGAAAAGAGGAGAAATGAAGAGAAAAGACCATTAATAAAAGTCCTTCCATTTTAGCGGGGGAACAAAAGGTTATTTAGAGACAATTCATCACTAATCCCCTTGTACTCATCAGAAAAAAGCAGTAGAGGAAGAAGCGGAGACAGATGTAATTAAAGGCACACTGGCCCATAACATTGGGCAGCCAAGAATTGTATTTGATTATTGCTGAAGAAAAAGAACAAGAAAAAAATGGACAATAGACACAACGGGCAGGCACATGTTGCGACTATGCGGTACTGCCAAAAATGGAGGGTTCTAACCCTTTCCAACAACAATGGATGGATGGAAATCTGAGGAGAGGGTGACGTCATTGAGACCATTATTGTACGAATTCTCCTTCCAACACAACAATTTAAATTTACAGATTAAAGTATATTGGTCTCTATTGGCATTTGTTGTGAATGACTCGTGTGGAATTTATTAAGCTTGCAGGAAAAGTGTTTAGAAAAATGCTCCTTCATTACTGGAAACCCCGTTTCCTGCCCTTCTAGCTTCTCCCGGGCCTTTTCTGAATCTGTTACACGCTTGTTGTCAAGTCAGGGTTTGGTCACACTAACAGCTGGGAGGAAGCTAGTGGGGGGGGGGGGGAGCACTGAGTATAGCTGGGTTGGACTGGAACAATCTAATCATGCCTGGGCCTTCATATGGAAATGGATCCTGCCAATATCATGAAGTGGCTTAATAAACGAGCCACTTCAACAGGTTGACAAATTAATTACTTCTGCATGGCAGAGGGCAAGGAAAATGGGGGGGGGGATGTTTTTGGCTGTATATGGACCATTAGTTATGTGCTTCATCAGCTATTAGGATTTTTTTTTAAAATCGTATTTGCCTTCTCTGAAAAGACTGGTCAAGAAACTGCCTGGCCACCATCATTGATTCAACTGAGGGCGGTTTCTTGGCTTTTAAGGAGAGGCAAAGGGAGAAAAATGTAATAAATAAATAAATAAATAAATAAATAAATAAATAAATAAATAAATAAATAAATAAATAAATAAAAGTGATGGACTACATCAGCAATAGTCTGCCTCCAGTCAAAACCAATTTCTTTTTCAATCCCCCTGCCTTTTACTGAGCAGGGGAGGGGTGATTAATCTGTCAATATCTGGAAGCGGCTTGTTTATTAAGCCACTTACAGATATTGGCACATTGAAAAGCGGAAGGCTTGCTTTGGATCGGTTCCAGCGATCATCTGCCCTGGAACTGATCCAAACAGGAGCAATCTTGCCCACACCAGAAAAGCAGAAGACTTTTTCGAGTCGAGCCACAGAGGTGTGGGGTAGGAAAGCTCTTGAGGCGGGCTGTGGGCACGCTACCAAAGATGTCATCGGATTGCTTTCAAATAAATAAATACATAAATAAAGTCAGCACACTGCCTAGGAAGAGAACCACTGCAACCACCACTTGATATCATTTCCTCACAATGTTGTTAACACCCATGGGGAAGAAAGGAGGAAGTGAGGGGGAAGGAGCAGTGCCTTCTTTCTCCTCCTGGCTGCCCATAACGGCCAACATTTTAATGGGAATAGAGGAAACAAAACAAAAAACAAAACAAAAAAAACCCTACTTGGCACAGGCCCCTCAAGGCCAGGCATGCTTCACCAAGTGGTCTGAGATGTGGCTGTGCTAGGGGACTAGGCAAGCAGGATCAAGGAAGAGAAAGGGATTGGTCACAAAAGGCTCAGACAGAAGCAAGAGAGTGACCATGATGGCCCTGTACTGCCCTCATCGCTCCACTGTCCAAGGCAGATGCCTCATCCTGGCTAAGGACCAACCTGGCAAAGTGTCCACTATCATTTGACAGTAATCTGTGCAACAGCACTAAAAGACACATTATTACAGTCATGCTAGTAGAAAAGTGCCTGAAACAAACTTGGCAGATTGTTGGGAAGCTCTATTTGAAGTATGTGTTTTCAGAGAGACTTCAGTGAGTGCACAGACTCCTGGCCTTGATGTGGCATATCTGGAAGGAAATGACCTTTTACTTCTCCTGACCTTTGCTTTGAGGCAGAGCCAAAGGGCTAAAGGGCACCTGCTTCCTACTAGAACCACTGTTCAGTGAAGGAATACAAACAAAGGATTATCTGGCAGGTGTTTGTCCAAATTTCTCTGGAATGCCTCCAGTGTTGGAGCTTTCTCCCTCTTTCGAGGTAATTGGTCCCATTGCCGTACTGCACTAACTGTTAGGAAGTTTTTCCTGATATTCAGCCAAAAGTTGGCTTCCTGTAACTTGAGCCCATTGTAGCACCTCCTGCACTCTGGGATGATCGAGAACAGATCCTGGCCCTCCTCTGTAATGATGACAGCTCTCCAAACATTTGAAAAGTGCTATCATATCATCCCTCAGTCTTCTTTTCTTTTGGCTAAACATGGCCAATTGTTTCAATCTTTCCTCATAAGGCTTGGTTTCCAGTCCCCTGATCATCCTTGTCACCCTCCTCTGAACTTGTTCCCATTGGTCAGCATCTTTCTTTAAGTGCCGTGACCAGAACTGGACACAGTACTCAAAGTCAGTCCTAACAAGTGCTGAATTGAGGGGGATGAGCACCTCTCTGGATTTGGAAATTATATTTCTGTTAATAGAATCTAAAATAGCATTTGCTTTTTTGTGACCACATCATATGTTGTGTCATATTCAGTTTATGATCTACAACAATTCTAATATCCTTCTCACTTGCAGTATTGCTGAGCCAGGTGTCCCCCATCTCGTAACTGTGGATTTGATTTTGTTTTCCTAGGTGCCGTACTTTGGACTTACCCCTGCATTCTGTTGGTTTCAGCCCAGTGCTCCAGCCTATCATTTTGCATTTTGTTTCTGTCAAAGAGCATTGGACCCAGGCTGAGTCTTTGGGTACCCCATTTATTACCTCCTTCCATTCAGAGAATGAGCCATTGATCATCACCCTCTGAGTACAACTCTGTAGCCAATTGTGTGTTCACCTTACTCTTGATCTATCCACCTAATTAGCTTGCTAACCAAGGTATCAAGGGGAACTTTGTCAAAAGTTTTGCTGAAGTCTAGGTATATTGTGTCAACAGCATCCCCTCTGTCTACCAGAGAGGTCACCTGATCAAAAAAATGAGATCAGGTTAGTTTGAGAGGATTTGGTTTTGACAAATCTGTTTTGGCTTATAAATGCATTGTTTTCTAACTGCTTGCATAGTAACTGCTTTATAATCTGTTCCAGAATTTTTCCTTGAAGTTTTGGAAGATGTAGCCATGTTGGTCTGTGCAAGATTTCCAGGTAAAAAAAATAATAAAAAAAATAAAACAAAAGACAAAAGCATGTGGTACCTTAAGGACTAATTTAGTGATTCCATGAAAGCTTACATTAAAATATAGTAGTCTTTAAGTTGGCACATGTTTTTCTTTTCTTTTTCTTTTTTTCATTTTGATATGCACTAGGATGTTTCCTGGTGCTGATGTCAAGCTGCCTGACCTGTAGTTCCCAGGTTCCTCTTTTTTTGGCCATTTTGAAAATAGGGACAACATTAGCTCTCCTCCAATCATCTGGCACCTCATCCATTTCCCATGATTTAAAAAAAATAATGGACAGTCGTTCTGATTGTTCTGCAGCCAATTCCTTCAGGATTCTCAGATGCAGCTCATGTGGCCCTGGGGATTTGAATGCGTTCAAGGTGTTAAAGTATTTCTTGACTATTATCTTGTCTATACTCCCTGTCGCCTCTACAATCTATTCTAAGCTTTCCCATTCTCTCAATCCCTAATAATCCCCGTCTCACCTCCCCCCCCACTTTCTCCCCCCCCCTCACCCTGATCTGGTGTCTGGTTTTGGTCTTTTGAGGAATTTTTACTACAGAGCCCTAAAACTACACCAGCCATTTCACTGCTTGCAAATGTACCTACGTCAACAGCTAATTCAATGGAACACTTCTATACTACCATTTTTTCTTTGTTTTTTCTCCATTACCTACAAACCCAGCTTCCACCACAAGACCCTAGGCAAAAACTGCCTGCAACACCCTTTCCTCCCATCACCTCTAAAACTTTCCCACTGCTTCAAGCACAAATAACACCCTCCCTTCCTCTTTCCCTCCCCTCCCTCCCCTCACCCAGATCTGGTGTCTTTTTTCTGTCTCTTTAGCTATTTTTACAACAGAGCTTTCATGCAAATGAATATTTGGTATGAAACATATATTCCATTACATACTATATTGTACACCTCATTCTGCTGCTATATGTCCAAAGAAGTGGACATGTCCACAAAACATTACATTAAAATATCTTTAAGGTGCCACATGTTTTTGTCTGTTTTGTTTCTTCGATTTTTGCATAGAACCCTTGCACAGACTAACAGGGCTACCTTCTCCAAAACTTCTGCCTTTGTCATCTCTTATCATTTTTCCATCTCTACTGAGGAGCTGTGTCACTCTTTCTTTTCTTTCTCTTTTGCTTCACACGAAGAATGCTTTTTAATTGCTTTTAGTATCTCTAGGTAATCTCAGCTCATTCTCTGCTTTTGTGTGCGGCTCCACTCTGCTTTCGTTCCCCCCTTTGAAATCAAGCATTATAGTAGTAGAACATGATCATTCTCATCCTGAGTTCCCCTTACTGTCACTTTCTCCACTAAGGGCCTTTTTACACGACCCCTAAGATCCGCTGGCCACTTAAATTTGGACCAGAGAACTTAGGGGTTCGTCGCTCTTCCTGTGTCCCCACCCCCCTCCGCACTTCCTGGCTGCTGGCTGCGTGAGGGGATTGAGAAAAAAAGGAAGAAAAGAATGCCGCTCACCTCGTTCTGCCTCTCGTCTCTGTAAAAGTAGCTCTTAAAGGGGCGGGAGCCAAAAAACAACAAACAGAAGCAAGGAGAGCCCCGCACTCACTATCGTTATACCGGATCAAATAATTTTCACCTCCAAAGAGCAGGTACCTGAAAGCTGCGCTGGGATGCGCTAAAGTGGGCAGGGTCGCACTTAATTTCCTGTTAACTCCAGAGCTGGTGGGTAAACATTTTTAAGCTCTGGAGCTGGGAGCCATTTGCCCCGGAGTTTAGGGGTCGTGTATAAACGACCTAAGTCATCTCTATTGGTTAGCATCAAATTGAGGATAGCTCGTCCTCTAGTTTATTTCTCCATTTTTGTATGAGAAAACTTATCAACTGCACAAGCCAAGAATTTCTTGGAACGGCCATACTTATATCTGGATTGTAGATTTTCCCACCACTGCTGCATTGTGTTGTGGTAGCTGTTTTAAATCATTGCAATTAGTTTTACACAAGTTTCATCTGCTTCCTCTCCTTGATTGGGCAGTTGGTAATAGAATCTGACTGCCATGTTCCTTTTGATTTTTGCACCTCCTAAATTGATCCGGATGCTCTGAATTTCTGTGCAGCAATGTGTATCTTTGACATGTACTGCAACACTACCTCCCTTGTTTGATTGTTTATTATCATCACTGTACTACTATTCAAATGAGTTGAATCCTGCTTTTCAAAAAACAAAAATGCTCTACTTACAGAGTAAAAACAACCAAAAAAAGCAACAACTATAACTTCAAACAATAAGCGGGATCCTACTGGTGTTCATGTATGATTTGCGAAATTTGTGCAACTAATGGACAAAGTGCTGGGATGTAAGTTGACTGATGCCTGGCCATGCACCTAACTGTACAACTACCCTGTTTCCCCGAAAGTAAGACATCCCCTGAAAATAAGACCTACTTACAGTTTTGCCTGTTGCTGAAATATAAGGCATCCCCCCCCAAACAAGACCTCCCAGATAATAAGGCCCCCCCCGAACATAAGGCCTACCCGATAATAAGCCCCCCTGAAGCTATTGGGTTGGGGAGAGGGGGAATCACTTAAAAAGATCATGGAAAAAAATAAGACATCCCCTGAAAATAAGACCTAGCACATCTTTGGGAGCAAATATTAGTATAAGACACTGTCTTATTTTCAGGGAAACAGGTGCAATGTGACCTAGCACCTCATCAATTAGCTGCAGCAAACTACGCAAGCCTTATGTGAATACCAATAGCATTATGTCCGATGTCCTAACAGAAAACAAGAAGACACCAGTTGATAATATTTAAGAGATTATAGTGCAGTTCTAAAGTTGGTGATTATAAACTTGGAGGAGTCACCTGTTGCCCCCAACTTTCATCTTAGTTTGGTCCACGTGTTTATTCTCAACTCATTTGTTTTCGGATGGGGAGAAGGATGGCTACGTCGGCTCCACCTTGACATATCTGTTACCTCTAGTCCTTCTGGAGAGTGGAATGGCATTACTGGTAGAGGACCAAAGGACATCTTGAGTGTGACCCACCCATGGTAGACCCTGTTTTAGATGCCGATCACAGCTAAGAACACCACTGCTGCTACGGTCATGCCCATGGAGCTGCCCACCGGCAATTCTGGGAAGCAAAGACTGGGAGTAAGACAACTCCACCCTACACAACCCACACCCAGACGCATCACTTCCAGATATTGGCTTCTGTTATTATGGTGTCTGCTTTGAAAGGGAGGCAGAGACTCGGGTCTTTTAACTCAACGCCCAAGAAAGCAAACAATCGAAAAGAAACCTAGAACTCGGGTTAACTACTTATTTAGTGATCACTCAGAATGTGGCTTGCAGGTCTTTCCACGTTGCCTCCATAAACAAAAGAGCCACAGGCTCACTTTTCTTTTTAGTGGAAAGTAAAGGCCTGAGAGAGGGCAAGCCCTGGAGAAATTTGGAATACATATATTTTTAAATGCAGTTGCTTTGTTCTGGTTTCAAAAACATCTAAGGACTGCATTTCTGTATGCTTCTCGTATGGATTATCATATGGGTGGGAGGAAAGAAGGGCTCTTCCTTCAAGCGCCACCTACCAGATTAATTGTTGTTTCTAGCAAATAATCCTGCCTTCTGTCTTCAAGTATTATAGCTCTTTAAGTAAAGGGAGCCAAAATTTCCCAAGGGATCCCAACAGCACTCATGTAGAAATTAAATCTTGGCATCCATTTATAGGGCAATTGATCTGAGGCCTAGATAATAGTCCAGGGAGGGGCAATGAAACAGGGAGGGAAGCATCCTTTTTTTGTGCTTGTGGCACAATGATGGAGGAAAATTTGGAGTCAGTACTGATTAGGATGGGGGAGTGGTTTGCAAAAAACAGTGTGGGGGCCAATCCTATGGGTCTGATTATAGCAGGGGTGTCCAAATGTCGGCCTTCCAGATGTTTTGAACTACAACTCCCAGAATTCCAAGCCTGTAAAAAGATACAGCATGGTCTACATACATTCTAAGAGGCATTGGTCCAACAGGCAGAGGAAAAGAGGCAGGCATGGAAACAATGAATCCCGGGGACTGGGCAAGAAACAGAATATATCTGCCCCCAGTGCAGGAAAGACTGCCATTCCCGAATTGGTCTATTTAGTCACACTAGGTGTTTGTTTTAGGATCTCTACTCCAGGCATGATACCATAGTCTTTCGAGACTGAAGGATGCCAATGATGATGATTGCCAATGACAAAGGACTGTGGGAGTTGAGGTCCAAAACATCTGGAGGGCTGAAGTTTGGGCACCACTGGATTATAGGAAGCAGAAGACGCTCTGACAGAAGAGAAGACAGGGAGGATTTGGGGAGGTGTGATGGCAGCGAAGGGAGAGCATTAGAGCAGGAATTAAGACCAAGCTGGCGACGGCAAAGAGGAACAAAGGAAGGAGCCATGGAAGGGCCTGGACGGATGAGAGATAAAACAGTGACTGGCTGGAGGGACAAGGACAGCATGGAAAGGGAAGGTTTCAACATAGGCTACCTGCTTGGAGAAGGAGTCCTCAAGCTCAGTGATGTCATTGCAGAAGCCTCCAGAAGAGGAATGCAGAGAGTCGCCATCCAAGGCGGTCCGGCAGGAGCTGCCGTACGGCATGCCCCGGTCCAACAGGTGAGGCCGAGCGGTAGCCATGGTCCCCTCATCCAGAGAGGCAGGTTTGCCTTCGAAGTAAGGGGCATTCTGGGCCTTGTCATACTCCTCGAAGGAGTACTGCCTCCGCATGTTGGAGAGGATGATGCGCCGTGACATGCGGCTCTCCGAGGCTGAGCTGCGCAGGCGCTCAAACTTCTTGTTCATGCGATACTGGCGAAAGGCTGTTTGGATGGTCCGGGCCGCCCGCCGGCTCAGGAAATAGCCCCCATACTTCCGCTCCAGCATCTCCACCTGCAGGGAGAGGCAGAGGACCAGTCAAGGAGGTGGTAAGGACTTTAATAAAATATGTTTTGCTTCTCACGTCTTGCTCTTTTCTTCCTTTCCCTTCTGCCTTTCTCCCAACCACATATTCAACTTGGCTTCTCTGTACCTCAGTTGTTCTTCATGTTGTAAAGGATTGGGAGAAGGAAAGCTACTCTTTTCAACCAGGACTTCCAGACAGACCACAAACAAAACACAGATCTACCATGTCGTTTCCATCTTCACAGGAGCTTCATGCAGACTGAATATTTTGTATGCACAACCATTTGCTTGGACTGTGCCAAGTGAAGCCAGCAATTAACCCAACCTCATTCCTGCAAACATCTCATGCTGGCCATGACAGTCAATAAAACAACCATCAGATACCATACCAGGTCATGCCTGCAAGGCCGCCCTGTTTGGCCCACTAAGGGCTTCATTAAGGTCCCTCAGGGTGCTCATATCAGGAGAATGAAGAAGGGACTGAGACTTACAGCCAAATCCCCCCCCCTTGCCATGAACACTAAGGAACACTGCTCTTCTTTTCAATTCAAGCAACATCCCAGCTTTGCATATCAGTGCTGGGTGAGGACCCTGGTTGTAAAAACCCTCCCACCGCCAGGCTTAGGTCAAACAAACTTGGGCAGATTACAATAAAACTCAGACTTTATGCTGTCATCGAGAAAAACAGGTATGAAAACCTTAGGGCAAAGTCTGCCTGTCGAGGCCCTACGGTATCACACTTGGAAGAGGCTAGAAATGGTTTAAATCTCTACGCAGAGACCCAGAGAGCTGTTTCAAGCCTGACATTTATATAGTTTCTGGAAAATACCTAAGATTCACATCCTTGCGCCCACCGGGACCCCTCCCAAATTGGATCTGCCTCTACTTTCAACTATACAAAGTCCCTTGGGTTTTAATTGGATCTACCTAGTGCAGTGATGGCGAACCTTTTAGAGACCGAGTGCCCAAACTGCAATTCAAAACCCACTATTTTTTTGCAAAGTGCCAATACAGTAATTTAACATGTAATGTCGGGTGCTCACAGAAAGGGCTCCGAGTGCCACCTTTGGCACCTGTGCTATAGGTTCGCCATCACTGACCTAGTGGGACATTTTTTAGATTCTCCCCAAAAAAAACTTTCTCCCCCACCCCCTAGTGGAGAGCATGTTTTTTTTTAAATTAACCTCCAGCTTCTACCCCACCTTTGGCCATTCAGGAGCTCTATGCTTCAAACAGCCAATACAGAGATGATGGTTGTGATCAAGAGGGAGGTGCCCATACCATGCTGCTCTTTGTTTGAACTGGCCTGTCAAGTCCAGCCCCATCGGACCATGCTGCTCTGTGCCTTCCAAGAAGAAGCCTGGCATCCATCTTGCCAAGTGAACTTTTAAGAACTCTCTCCTGGCAAACTACATCCCTTGCCATGTTTGGACTTCTATAAATGCTTTGAAAAAGAGAGCTTTCTCTTGAAAGCTCAGCAACTTTTATTTATTTATTTTTGATTTTTCTTCTTAGCAGCCTATGAAGGCATCATCCATAGTCAAATTTTGCTTTTGTTTTAATGGCTGCACAGCTCCAAACCTCTTTTTTCTAAGACTACAAAGCCCCTTGCTGTCTGTGGGGTTCCCGGCTTCGTGCCATCTATGAGCGTAAGCAACTGTTTACCTTTTTATCTTGAAGATCCGTCGAGAGCTCATAGCTGTCTGACAGGGCCTTAGAGCGCTTGCTCTCCTCCTCCTCCTGCTTCCTCAGCGCCACGCTGGCTGGCTGTAGCCGAGCACGCTGCGCCCACGGTAGCCCCGGCGATGGAGTGTGACACACTGAGGAAGACGACGAGGACGGAGCCAACTCGTAGTGTTCAGCCTTGGTCACCTCAGGGGCGCAGCGGTACGGAGCCTGACTACTCAGATTGTCTGCTATGGTGCCCACCTCACTTCCCGGAGGGTCTCCTTCCACACTGCAGGGAAGAGAAAAGTAAAGTTACTCAACAAGGGAGAATAATAATAAAGACAGACAAATCCTGAGAAATCCATCTCTTTCTTTCCGGCCTCATTATTTATTTCATTTATTTACAAGATTTTTTTCAGCTGCCCCACTACCAAGAGGTCTCTGGGCGGCATACAACAAGTATTAAAAACTATAAAATAAAATACAGTTAAAACAACATACAGTACAGATTATAAATTATAAAACCCTGCTGCTCATGTGTCCAACCAAATAATCTAATTAAAATGCTGGCCAAACAGGAAAGTCTTTGCCTGGTGCCGAAAAGCCAAAAGTGTTGGCGCCAGGCGGATCTCCGTAGGGAGGGCATTCCAGAGTTGGGTGGCAACTGCCGAGAAGGCCCTGCTTCGACATGCCACCCCCCCCATCTCTTTGAGGGATGGCACCTTCAGCAGGGCCTCCTGGCCTGATCTTAGAGTACGGGCAGGCTCATATGGAAGAAGGCGGTCTTTTAGGTAGCCAGGTCCTAAGCCATTTAGGGCTTTATATGTAAGCATTAGCACTATGAATTGGGCCCGAGCAGCAACTGGCAGCCAGTGTAAGTTTTTTAAAACTGGTGTAATATGAGTCCACACGGCAACACCACTCACTAACCGCATGGCCCAGTTCTGTACCAGTTGCAGTCGCCGGACCGTCTTCAAAGGCAGCCCCACGTAAAGCGTGTTACAATAGTCAAATCTGGTTGTTACCAGTGCATGTGTGACTGTTGTCAGGCTATGCTCATCCAGGTAAGGGCGAAGTTGATATATTCTCTGCAGCTGTAAGAAGGCACCCCTGGCCACCGAGTCCACCTGGGCTTCCAGGGTAAGACCTGGGTCCAGAAGTACCCCCAAGCTGCACAGAACTGCCAATTTAGCCACTGAAAACTAGAATGAATCCGATATAAAAGTTCTAGGACCATCTCCCTTGTGGTTTATCGAGCTTACAAGTAATTGCATTTGCCAGTGATAAAATCAGAGCGGAAGCACTTGCAATCTTGTAGTGTAACCATTTTATGCTTGTACTTCTTATCGCTCCTCTGATCTAGCAAACACATGCTCAGATGCTGCTTGCTATCCCGCTGGAGAACCACGGCCAACAGAGCTAATAGCATCGGAGGATGAAGGGAGATTTAGATTAAGGAAAACAGCAAGGGGAAAGCATTGGCACCAATGAAGATTAAAAAAAAACCCACCCCACCCCCAGCTATTTCTAACATTTGTTTAATATTACGGAGATCTGCCCAGAGATTTCCTGTACTACATTTATTTTTACCCTGAGAGCCAGAAAAAAAAATCCCACCGCTCCTTCATGAATCTAGCAACTGTCTTCCACTGGTAGGGAATGTGTTCCCGGGACAAGTCAACCTGGACTCTGAAAACTCATTTTGGCCGCTTTTACACGGCCCCTAAAATCCTAGGCAAAGGGCTCCCAGATCTGGAGCCTAAAAATGTTTTGCCACCAGCTCCTGACTTTAAAAAAAAAATTAAGTATGACCACGCCTACCTAAGCACGTCCCAGTGCACTTTTCAAGTACCTGGCCTCCAGGAGGTAAAAAAATCTTCCAATGCAGATTGTAAAGCTGTGAATGCTGGGCTCCCTTGCCTTCTGTTTGTTTTTTTGTCCCCACCACCCCTTTAAGAGATAGGAATTCCTACGGGACTGCTCAGGGCTGCAGACTGAGGTGAGCCTGCATTTTTCTCCCTTTTTTTCTCCCTCATGGAGTGCGGAGGGGTGGGAACACAGGAAGAGGGACAAACCCCCACAATCTCTGGTCCGAATTTAAGTTGCCACCGGATTTTAGAGGTCGTGTAAAAGCACCTTAGTTGCTCCTTCTTCTACCTATGAACCTCCTTCTTGCTCTCGGAATCTTTCCCTCAATAGAAACAGAACTCAGATGGAATCCCTCAGCAGTGTCAAGCCACTCAGTCCGGTGAAAAAGTATTAGGCGGCCCGCTTACCGGTCTTTTCCAAGACAACAACCAGGGTGGCCACGTAACCCCATGAAGAGAAAGCCATTATACATGGCTAACACTACAGGCAGAGGCTCAGCCTACATCGGGGTTAAATCAGCATGAAAGACAAGTTGGATTGGGTTATGAGTACCACAAACAACGGCGAGCAGTCAATAATCAGCTGCAATCATATTCCCAGAGCCCGTGACATTTTAATGCGGCACTGGCTCAGCAAAAGACCTTTAGCCTCTCTCTCTCTCTCTCTCTCTCTCTCTCTCTCTCTCTCTCTCTCTCTCTCTCTATATATATATATATATATATATATATATATATATATATATATATATATATATATATAGGTCTAGGGTTATATATATATATATATATATATATATATATATAGAGAGAGAGAGAGAGAGAGAGAGAGAGAGAGAGAGAGAGAGAGAGAGAGAGAGAGAGAGGTCTAGGGTAATATATATATATATATATATATATATATATATATATATATATATGCATGTTAGGGTGGATTCGGGTTTCTTCCCGTGTAGAAATCTGGTTGTTTTGGCGACGTTTCGACGAGGTTTCACTCGTCATCTTCAGGC
The DNA here is from genome assembly GCA_037367245.1 of Phrynocephalus guinanensis. Classification (NCBI taxonomy): domain Eukaryota; kingdom Metazoa; phylum Chordata; class Lepidosauria; order Squamata; family Agamidae; genus Phrynocephalus; species Phrynocephalus guinanensis. Next base: position 156,705,146 of record CM074734.1, read on the forward strand.
TGGTGTTCTGGCTTCTTTCTTCTTGAAGCAAAGCGTGATCTCAGTTGAAGTCCTTCTATAAATACTGCTGGAGTGGGGAGTAGCCACCACATGGAGCACACTTACACACGCCAAAAAAACATTGGGAGACCACAGACACGCAGCCAGACCAAAATGAATTCACAAGACACAGGACCCCACTCCACCAAAGCCCAGGATGCTGCCAGAACACCCATCACCAAGGTCGTTAAGAAACAAAAGGCTAATAGACACACATCCAGCACCTCACCCACACATGATGTCTCTAAACAGCCATCTAACCCACCAGCAGTTAAGCCCTTAACGATCGCCTCAGCCACACAGCAGCAGATCACAAAAGAACAAACGAACCTACAATCAGCAACAGAGCAAGTGCAGTATTTATAGAAGGACTTCAACTGAGATCACGCTTTGCTTCAAGAAGAAAGAAGCCAGAACACCAGCCTGAAGATGAGGAGTGAGACCTCGTCGAAACGTCGCCAAAACAACCAGATTTCTACACGGGAAGAAACCCGAATCCACCCTAACATGCATACCTATACCCGTGAAAATCTACGAAAACAAATATATATATATATATATATATATATATATATATATATATATATATATATATATATATATATATATATATATATATATATATATATATATATATATATATATATATATATATATATATATATATATATATATATATATATATATGCTGTGTATATATATACTGTATATACTTGTTGAGCAATGGTTAATTATTGTTTGTAGTCTGTTGCCTATATTTTAATTTGTTGCCTATATTTTAATTTGATTTAATTTACTGAGCTATTGTCTGTTTTGATTGTTAATTGTAACTGTTGTAAAGCACCCATAATGGCCTTGTAGCCAGATTGTGTGTCTGTGTGTGTGTGTGTGTGTGATTATATAAATCAAATGAATGAATGAATAAAACAAATTCCTTAATACCTACCTGCTACACAGGGATATTGCTTCCGAAGCTGGAGCAAGAACGGCATGTCCCCAAGAGACCTACACAGCAATCTACCTGCATTTATCTTGTGCTATATTCACAGGGCACAAGCCAGAGCGTGGAATAAGCTCCCCCAGCAATGGGCTCCGTGTTAGCATTACCTCTGATGTACAAGCAGCAGGCAAAGCCAGAGAGCCAAGTGGGCACCCAGGCAGCTGCTAGGCTCCATCTTGATCTCCTCTGACATTCTGGTGTTTAATCATCTGCACATAGAGCATCTCCATACGGCCGCCTGGAATTTCTGAAGTACCTCCAAAGCAAGTTTTTATTTGTTTATTTATTTGTTAGCTTTATTTTAAGTTTTTAAGGATCAACAAGAAAGAAAGCACAGATATCTCTGCTGTTGCTTTTCCCAACACTTTCAAAATGTGGTCTAACTGAAGTCCCACTCAGTAGCAGAGTGCAAAATAATAGTCCTGACATTACATCTTGAAGTTAATTAACTAAGCTCCACATTCCCACAAGAGATTAGAAGCTGAGGGATGTGCGTGTTATGTATCCAGTTCAAGAGAACCGTTGCCTGATGAGATAAAATGAGCAACCACTCATATATGGAGACCACAACTTTCAAGTCATCAATTTGAACAAAGCCCACCCGCCATATGAGGTGACTGGCAATTGTTCCTCTTTCTGTCTTAAAAAAAAACCCCAACAAAAAGTAATAATCTAAGGTAAGAGGCAAACAGCAGGGGATTAACTGAGTCTCTGGTGGATTGCCATATAAGGATAGAGGGTATAAGTTATGTGGGGCTGTTCTAGGACAAACACAAAGGGAGAAGACTTTCACGCTACAGTGAAACCCAGAATTACATTTCCCCCACGAAAAACCCTTTTTTTAGCAAAATATGCCAGTGCATCAAGATTCAGATTGCTGAAAGATACTTCCTGCAGGGCTGTAAAAGAATTATGAAATTTTAGATGATTAAATAGTGGAAGAAGGTATCTGAACTCTCTCGACATCTGCAAGCCATTAGACATGGCTAACAGGCAGCTCAACTCCTTTTACTCCCCTAGTAATGATTCCTGGATATCTCAAGATTTGCAACAACCAGTGTGGTGAACAATGTGTGATTTGGACCGGGAAGGCAGGAGTTGACAACTGATCATTCCTGGCCCTGCCTCCAATTGACATAATTGTTGAGAGAGTAGCACAAATGGTAAAAGGTAGTAAATCAGGCAGGGTGACCAGACGGAGTTGCGAGGTCTAGGGTGATAAAGCACAAACCAAAGAGACACAGTACAATAAAACCAAGAAAAACAGGAATGTAAAGAAAGGTCCTATGACCAGTAGAAAAAGAGAGGTAGCTGCCCCGGGTGACAAATGCTAATTTGCTGCTGCTCTCACTTTGGAGGAGTGTGTGCGTTGCGTTGTTACAGTCCTGACCGGCTCTTTGTGACCCGATGTCCATGGAGTTTTCTTGTCAGGAATACTGGAGAGGTTTTCCAGTACCTCCTCCAGGTGCCTACAGCACCTGGTATTCCCTGATGGTCTCCCATCCAAGTACTAACCAGGGCCGACCCTGCTTAGCTTACGAAATCAGGCGAGATTGGGTGTGCTTAGGGGAGTAGGCTACATTGAAAATTCCATGCTCTGCAGCATCTTTAAGGCCAGGCATTGTGGGAGAGTGACCTCGAAAACTGCCATTTCCTACAGTAGCACCACTCTAATCATCCTTGGCTCTGATTGCATCTAAGAGCCAGGCATGGATTAGCTCTCAGCTCATGGCATCTTCATGGCACCTGGATCAAGGGGATCCAAGACAGGTTTGGGTCCTCTGTCTTCAAAAGAACAATACCTACATGAGCTGTGCAAAAAATGTTTGCATGATCCCCAGAGGAGAGGTTTAGCTACTACAAGTGTAATCCAGAGAATTCCTTTCCCAGAGAAGAGGAAGTGTATGTGAACATCTGAAGCTGCCTGGTTCAATTGGCCCATCTAGCCTAGTGCTGTCCGCTCTGACTGGCAGCAGCTGAAGAGTTCAGGCAAGAGCTTTTCCCAGTCTTGTTTCTGAAGTCTTGTTAGTTGAAGAGTCTGAAAGACAGAACCTCTTATTGTCTGCAAGCAACGGGGGATCTTCCTCTTGTAAGCTGCAGCCCCTCATCCTTCACTTGGCTCTGAGATAACTGGCCAGTCCCAATTTTCGGGTTCCCTTTTCTCTTCCTTTGGAGAGCCACTAACAACGCCTAGAGCAGTGGTGGCCAAACTTTGGCCCTCCAGATGTTTTGGACTACAGCTCCCAGAATTCCAAGTCTGTATTGCCAATGATAAAAGACGGTGGGAGTTGTGGTCCAAAGCATCTGGAGGGCCAAAGTTTGGCCTAGAGGAAGACTCTTTTGCTTTGAAGAAAGCTACAGTCGAGCTTGACAAGGACGTCCTTAAAGTCTTGCCATGGGATCTCTCTATCTGTGTAAAGAGATGGCTGTGGGGGTAGCTCGTGCGGCAGGAGGAAGCATAACCTAAAATTTTATAATGGGGCACCACTCCCAACCAATAATGAGGGGTCTGTGAGTGATTGGCTAGGGTTAAGCTGATAGCATCAGTTTTCTGAGTTGGCCAAGCCCCCCCCCCCCAAAATCCTAAAACCCAGTTTTATGACAAATTGAACACATCATTCTGGCTGCTGCCTTTCAGTCACCACAGCTTAAACCCTAGTTGTAAACCACTCACTTCAGAAAACTCCAGTCTGGAGAACACCTAATTCAAGTCTTCCTTTAGAGACAGAATCCAAATCTCTCCTTAGCGCCAACACTCGATTTCCAGGCCAGCACTGCAGAGGGCAGTCATGCTGGGCACGGTGTGCCCAGGACAGTTTGGCGTCTAGAGCATAATAGCAAAGGGCACTCCCCTCTCACTCAGACAAGGCGTAAACGACTCAATGCCAACCGAGCAATTTTGGCCAACAGGGCAGGAAATGCCACAAACACCTCTCCTAATGTCAGGCACTGAATAGCAAAGCAAATTGCTGACAATCTTCTCACTTTTCACAACCCTCAGGGTGAGCCTTGAAGCCCAATACGATGTTCCAGATTACCTATTCAGTGCCTCGTGGGTTGCCACAGATTACGAACAGTCGGTAGTAAAGCACCACAAGCTTTTATGCAGTTCCAGTTGGGTTTTCACCAGCCACCTGGCTCAGTTCACGGGAGGACCTCATACCCCCCCCCCCACAACCCCAGATTGGCCCAGTGTAACCGCTCCTCCTTGATGGCTATGCTCACAAAGCCACCCGTAATCCACTTTCAGGCTGCCAGAAACCAATTCCAAGCTGCAAGATGCCTTTCAGGGACAGATGCTAAAGGACATTTTAATGAGACACATGGAGAGATTACCATGGAAGAAGGCTCCCTGTGTTTCCTAACAAACTGAAACCTGGGGAAATGAGCAGTTCTCTATGAAGGCAAAGAAGATGCAAGAGAAGTCCAATCAATGTGCAGAACTGTCACTGTGGATATTCCTCTAAGGCATGCAATATGCTGTCAGAAGGCTTCGCATCAAGTACAGCATATGACAAATAATGCTAGGCATGCAGGGCCAACACTACAGTTAAAGGATTTTCTGGACGTGCAAGAGATTCTTACCAAGAGGTGGCAAATGCATTACAAGGTTTATTGTGTGTGTGTGTGGGGGGGGGAGAATGACAAAGATTACAATGGAAAAGGCTAATGTAACACTCTAACAAAATCTTAAGAATGATGAATAGCACTCGGGTGCTCTGACAAAAGAGATACTCTGCTCTACTAAATGATAAACGTGCGACACGCTTCATTCCAACAAGCATACAGAGGATTAAAGGGGGGGGAACCATTGCCTTTGGCAATGTCAGTTCCTTTGGAAATAATATAATTAAATAAATCCAGAATACCCAACCTCAATCAATCCAAGGAAATCAAGCAAATGAATGTCAAATGGAGAGTTGAGTGCCCACTACCAAGACCACAGAGGGATATCACTAAGAATATAAAATCATACCACTGCGGAAACCGGAGGGAAGGTAACAATTTGCGAACGTGCACTGCTCCATCAAAGCCTCTATCCTGAAACCACATAGTCCCACAAACACCAATCGGCTTGGAGATCAATGTTCAGAAGCCAAGAACAAGAAACACGCAGGAGCGCATTCCGATCTTTCCCTCCTCTTGTTGAGCCTCTTTTCCCATCAGCTGAAACTGTGGCTTTGAACTTTGGTATTCGAGGCAGCTGCAGGTTCAAATCTCACCCAGGGCCCAATTGCCCTCTTTGCTTTGTCAACAGTGGAAAAAGAAAGGCACTTTCTTGTCCCTGGCTGTTGCCTCCGGTGTCTCCTGCCTCGAGGTGCACCCTCGCCACCAACGATCTAGACAAGCTGCAATCTTTCTCGATCCGGTTTCCCCGACGGCCTCCCAGCTCGAGAGATTTCTCCTCCTCTCCAGTCCTTTAAATACCCTTCCGTCGCTCCCCCTCTCAAAGGTTTTCAACCAGAAACAGAACGTTCCTTTTATTTCCTCTCTCCAAATGTTATGGGGCTAAAGAGACAGCTGCTGCTGCAGCCCACCCCAGAGGCGGCTCCATCTCGAAGAGAGCTGAAATTCCACATGGCTGGGTTCCAGGCATGATACGTTCTCTCAGAGCTGGGATGTAACGCTCGGGGCCATGTGTCTGGCTGCCTTCCTTGCTCTACTGCTAAGGAGGTATAATAAGTGTGTGTGTAGAAAATTGCTCCTGGGATTCTTTTAACTCTGGATGACACACACCTGTTAGTAAGATGGCGTAATGGATGATATTATAAGCTGTTGTGATCATGCCAGCTGGAATTGCCTATGTACACCTTGGAAGAGGTCTTTCTCTTTTCTTTTGAATTCCAGCTTCCAGAATCTCTTAAACAGCAAGACCAAAAAAAAAGTAACATTTTGAAATGGGGCCAAATAATACACAGGGCTGAAGAAGGGAAACACTGTTGATTGGTGGGAGGATTGAATGCTTCCTGATATATATAAAAAAAAGAAGAAGAAAGAAAAAATACACCAACCAAGATGGTGTGCCTCTGTTACAAAGGAACAAAAAGTCACTTTGGTGGTGTTCACCTTTCTTTAAAAAAATCAGGCGTTTTAGCATTAAGAAACAGGAGGTGCTGTTCAAGCAGCCATACTCGATAGTGCTTGTACCATCACTGCAGATGCAATTTGTCAAGGGGAAAGATAAAAATCACCATTTCCCAGCAGTTGAGCATTGTGGTTTGCAGGTGTGGGAAATATGCATTGAATGCAGAAGCTTGGCCAATAGAGGACTGGATTTCGGGCAATAGCTGCATTGAACTGCTCCAAAAGCATCTCCGGGGAAAGCCTTTCACTCTCCTGAAGGCTGAAAGATGACTGTTTGCAAGATTAAAGTTGCTGCTTCCAATCAATGTCAAAATAATGCTATCACCAAGTCCACTCAACCCCAATAAAATATCATGTGTGGAGCAGGTGGGGTTCTTCTATAATTTTTCATTATAGAGTTTACAAGATTTTTTTTATTCTTAACTTTATTTTAGAAAAACTTACAAACCTTTTGTTAAGAAATATTAAAGCAGTTTTATAAAAGAGGTGTAAAATGTTGTGACGTAGACTATCATAGAATCAGAGAGTTGGAAGAGACCTCAAGGGCCATCCAGTCCAACCCCCTGCCATGCAGGAACCCCCATCAAAGTACCCCCGACAGATGGCCATCCAGACTCTGCTTAAAAACCTCCAAAGAAGGAGACTCCACCACCTTCCAGAGGGAGAACTAAAATTCTCAACTAGATAAAGAAATGAAGAGTCAGCAAGTCCAAGATGCTTAATTCATTATCAATTGGTTACAAAGGTACTCTTAACTAATCAGGTAGCAAACTTAAATGTATATACTGTACTGGCATTTCTTTTACTTGGTATGCCCACGGAAACAGAAAATGGCAAAGTAGCAATTTCACATTTCCCCCCCTGACATGGATAATCTCTTCTAAGATTATATCTGCCATGATGATACATCATGGGGGCATCATCTTAAAACGAAAAGACTTTTAGTATAAAGATATTACTTTAATCATCTGTCACACCTATACAAAATTGACAGGTCAATCAATGGAGTAACTAAAATTTATGCACTGAATAAATGGAAATATCTAGTGTTAAGCACCAATAAATAACTTTGCAGTAGGAAAAACCTTCACATCCAACCAATGAAACTAAGAGACAGTCTGCCTGGAAATACCTTTTGGATATAGAACATCCTGAATCACTCAGGTCACATTGGATGAATAGCTACTGTATCTGCAACAGATACATTTGATGTATACATTGATGAGTGATGTTAGGAAACAATTACTAAGTAGCAACAACTTTTGGTCAGAATACGCATAGCAACACACATACACAAAATCATCACAAATGAGGAATTGTACTTTATGCAATTTTATAAATTGTATACAGCTAAGAACATCTGTGACATGAAAAGAAATCTTGTAAATAATAGCACATCAGCACAACCCAAACCTATGAATAAGCCCACACACAGCAGTACACTGTAAACTCAGACCTACTCACCTACATAAGGACTGTGTAGCAGAGGGAGTGACTTACACTTAGTCAACTGGAAATGCTGGTCCATAGACACATCTCAAATATTCCACAAAACCAACAACATCACTGTCTAGATTGCACATTAAAGGTAAAGGTAAAGGTTCACCCTGCAGAGGCGTGCTAGTCGTGTCCAACTCTAGGGGTGGTGCTCATCTCCGAAGAGCCAGTGTTCTGCAACTCCATGGCCACGTGGCCAGCATGGCTGCAAGGAAACATTGTTTTACCTTCCCGATTTTTAGGGTGGTACCTATTTTTCTACTTGCATTTACTTTACATGCTTTCGAACTGCTAGGTTGGCAGGAGCTGGAGTTAACAGCGGGAGCTCGCTCCGCTGCGTAGCACCTGGGATTTGAACTGCCGAGCTGCCGACTTTGCAGCCAACAATTTTCAGAGCCTTAGTCCACTGAGCCACCATGCCCCCTAGATTGCACGTTATTCTCTTAATTTGATTCTGGTACCACTTGTTATCAAGGCCAGGTATGAAGCTTATTCCAAGTCCTGCAACACTCAGTGGGGAATCTAGCTTCTCCTTCCAGGTACCTCCTAGAACAGTGATGGAACACCTTTTAGAGACAGAGTGCCCAAACTGCTGATTCAAAACCCACTAATTTTTCGCCAAGTGCCAATATAGCCATTTAACCTGAATCCAGGTGGCTGTGAAGGGGCAATGTCGGGTGCCCACAGAAAGGGCTCCCAGTGCCACCTTTGGCACCCATGCCATAGGTTCGCCAACACTGTCCTAGACCCACTGATATCTCGAAACAGAAAGGGCAGACATTTGAACAAGGAAATGGGGATGAATGCAGTGTAAACAATAGGACCACAAAGGAGACCCAATTCAGATCTCCACTCAAGCCATGATCTCAGTGAGCAACATCAGGTTAATCATGCTCACCTTAACCCATTTCACAAGGTTCTGCTTCTTCCTGAGCTATGGAGCAGAACATTATGTGTGTATTCTATGTACCAACAGGTAGAAACTACTGTGTATCATAGCAGCCCTTATACGGCATTCAAGGAAACTGGGATATTGAATACCAGATCCAGCTCCCTAGTTAGTTTCTATACTAAAAGAGATTTCAAACTCATTTCTTCTCGCTCATATAGTCTGCCATTCTGTTTGCTACAGAAAATGTACAGTATTTACAATAAGAATTCATTAAAAAGAAAAAGAAAAAGGCAAGTGTGCTGCTTATATAATGCCCTATGCCCCACAGTACTTGAAGCACTCTCTGAGCAGTTTACAAGTGCTAGACATTGCCCCCACCCCACCCCAGTGAGCTGGGTACTCAGGTTACTGACATTGTAAGGATGGAAGGCTGTGTCAACCTTAAGCCAGCTACCTGGGATTGAACCCCCAGGTTGTAAGCACAGTGTTGGGTACAGTGCAGGAGTTGAGCCACTGTGCCACAAGGCTCTGTAAAAAAACATTACAAATATTTTTAAATTTAATGTGTACCATAATAACAGCTCTCCGATGTGATTAACATAACATAGTGATAAACAGGTGTAGAATTCATCCTTGTTTTCCTCAGTATATCCATTTTAAAAAAAACTATGCAAGCTTATTCAAAAAAAACTATGCAAGCTTATTCAGAACCCTTGTCTGAGGGTTGGGGTTTTTTCATCCCTACCCGTGTCATGGTCGGATCATCATCTGCTAAAATTTTCCCTGTCGATTGCCGCCCCGCCCCGCGGGGAGCACCGGCCCTTTATCTGGGCCCACCCCCGTAGGCTCCTGGACCCGGCAAGGTTCATGGAGGCCTTCGGGGAGCTTTCTGGCAGTCTGGCAGACGATCCGGGGGATGCCCTGGTGGATAGGTGGTATGAGGGTGCCACCGGGGCAGTAGACCGGATCACCCCCAAGCGCTTCCTGCGATGTGGAGCCCGTTCCTCGCCGTGGTATACGGCTGAGTTGCGGGTGGTGAAACTAGAATGCAGGAAGTTTGAGGACATTTGGAGGACAGATTGGATGGCAATGAGTAGGGCTGCACTTAAGCAGCTGACCAGCCGCTATGTTCACACGATCAGGGACGCTAGAACAGCTTATGTCTCCCTGAGAATTGGTGAGGCCTCGAACCGCCAGGTGGAGTTGTTCCGTGTGGTTCGAGACCTCTCCAATCCTGGTCAGCTGGGGCCTCCTCCTAGTGAGTTCACTAGTGAGCAATTTGCAGCCTATTTTAGATCAAAAATTGAGGCCATCCGTTCCGATCTGCCCCCCGGTTGCGCTAGTTCATCCTCTGATGTCCCCAGGGCCTCACCTCCTCGGTCTTCTTGCCTGGTTGAGTTTGGGCAGGTGTTCCCAGGGGAGGCCTCCAGGGTTATGGCTTATTGCCAACCGGCGGCTACCCCTTTTGACCCTTGCCCAGCCTTGCTTGTTAAATCTGCCAGAGGGAACATGCCGGAGTGGGCTTCTGCTATCGCCACAGCCTCCTTCAGGGAAGGAATTTTTCCTTCCCATTTGAAGGAGACTGTGGTGAAGCCCATGTTGAAAAAGCCCGGCATGGAATCAGATGAGTTATCCAGCTACTGTCTGATCGCCATTGTTCCCTTCCTGGACAAGGTTGTTGAGAGGGTGGCCGCCGTCTGGCTTCAGTCGTACCTGGAGGATAATCGTATCCTGGATCCCTTCCAGTTCAAGTTCAGGCTGCTTTGGGGGACTGAGACTGCCCTGGTTGCTTTGCAGGATGACTTCCTCAGGGAGGCTGACAGGGGGTGCTCCTCTCTGTTGGTCCTCCTTGATCTGTCAGCGGCCTTTGATACCGTTGGCCACAGCAACCTGCTGGACCGGCTTGCTGGGGCTAGAATTGGGGGCTCTGCTCTCTGCTGGCTCTGTTCCTTTCTTGGCAGCTGGTCTCAGTGGGTTCAGCTGGGGGATGATTTGTCAGCTCCTTGGATACTCCCCTGTGGAGTGCCCCAGGGGTCGGCAATCTCACCCATGCTGTTCAATGTTTATATGAGGCCGCTGGGGGAGGTCATCAGGACATTTGGAGTTTGCTGCCATCAGTACATTTATGACACGCAGCTCTATCTCTCCTTTTCTTCTTCTGCAGAGGAGGCAGTATGCTCCCTCGACCTGGAAATATTTGGCACTGTTTGGTGTTTTTTTGGAACTTTTTTCTTTTTGGTGGGTTTCTGAAGCAGTTGAAAGGTATGGAGCTGAGCTTCATTGTTTCCATGGATTTTAGTGTGCTTTCTGCATTCAGGTGTTGGGTGATTTCCCACTTTAAAAAAAAAAATTCTGGACCTCCAGAACATATTAATTGGTTTCTCATGCATTTCTATGGGAATCCATGTTTCAAGATACGAAATTTTCGTATTATGAAGCGTCCCTTGGAATGGCTTAATTTCATATCTACAGGTACCGCTGTAGATCTAACACCATCACCATTATGGGAATACTTTGAGTTTGGCCCATACAACCTTGGATGTATGTTGGCATATTGCGAATGCCCATGAAGAACAAATCCCTTGAAGGCATTAGGAGTGAACTTTCTTAATGTGACAGACAGTTGAGTGGTCAAATGACTGATTCTTTCCTTCCTTGATGAAACACCTAACCTTAATTCTTAGTTAACTTTTCTGTAATTGTTTCCAAATGGCGATAATAAGGAAAAAAGTCACAAAAGTACCGTTACCCCTTTCTCTGAATACAGTGGACCCTTGTATAACAAACGGTTTGTATAGCATAAAATCTGTACAACATAAAAAATTCCGGAGATAGCAAAAATTTGCTTAACAGAATTGCCTATGGGGCGAATTCGTACAACATAAAAATTGTCGCGATTAGGGATTACTCCGTTTTCAATGCATTCCTATGGGAAATTTGTATAAAGGAAGGAAAGAAGAATTTAATCGGAACGAATTAATTCCTTTATACAAGGTACCACTGTATATACTTACTAGAAGAGCTATAATAAAACCTATACACTGTTTTGCACCAAGGCTACCCAAATTCAGGGACATAAAAAACTAGGTTCTACAATCCACATGCAGTTTGGAAATTAAGACATTTTGTATGCAGGTATCTAATTTATCCTGTAACATTCAGCACTTTGAGTAATCTCCTGTGCTTGTCCTAGACGAGGGGCCAAGAGATTGGCAGGACACTACAGCCACATGCTCCAGACACTACAATTTTTATTCATTCTCTGTTTTGGCTTCAGGGCCTTTAGCAGGCAATGCCAAGACCCTTCATTCATTAGTTCATTAATTCATTAATTCATTCTTTCACTCACAGGTACTCTAAACTGCTTTTCCCTTCACCTTTTACAAAAGCTAGGTTTCTCAGAAAGCCACAGCAAATATGATATTTTACATTTCTCAAAATATGCATCTTGGCAGGCTTGTACAAAATACTACACTTTTGCCCCAAGTGCAGATTTGCAGATTGCATTACAATCACTTAACTTTACCCTGTGATCTGGCAGGTTGGGCTAGAATTAGTACATTTCACTACATCACCACTGATGGCACGAGGACAGTATTAGTGGGCTTGGAAAGTTCTTTTTAGAAAGGATTTTTTAAAATTACTCCTTATAGAGTGAAGGAATATATTCTGTATATTCTTATATTCTGTAGCATTGTTGCATCAGCAGGTAGAAAATGGCATAATTCACAACAATCGCTAATTAACAAGCCACCACTTGGATTTCTGGTTGCAAGCCAAGCCTGCCTCACTAGAGTACAATGAGGAATTCTAGCAGAGACTCATTAATTATTGGTTATTTGCCACAGCAAGTTATGCCATTGCCCATCCACAAGCATAACTATGCAACAGGACTGTTGTGTTTCCATAACCTGTAATAACCCACTAAATGCTCAAAAGCTTAACTTAAGGCAATTCACCTCCAAAAGTCATGTCAGCATAACTAAGCAAGACAATAATGGCTACAGGTTTTTAAATTAACTTGCAGTGTTCCTTGCTTTGATACCAGAGAGAAGAAAAGTCCTAAGAGTAAACTTATTGCAACATATTTTACTATGCTTGGCTTAATAGGAGGCTAGATGGCTGTTGGGCCTGCATGTTATGTTTATTATTTTACCAGTTTCATTTTTGTCTCATTATTTTATTATTGTCTGATTATTAATTTTACTCTTATGTATTTATCATAGCTTTTATTATTTTACTTTCTTCTTCTTCTTCTTCTTCTTCTTCTTCTTCTTCTTCATTAGACGGGGTTGGGTGGGTATTGTTGTTTGTTCGTATTTGTGTTGTGTTTGGTGTTATGATTTTACATGCCCCTTGTGTTGTTCCCTTGTGATTGCCAGTGTCTTTGGGATCCTCCATCTTGGTGGTGTCGGACAGTGGGAGGTACGCTTCGGGCTGGGAGGTCGATCAGGTAAGAAGAACTCGGGTCAAGCATTTGTTGCATGTCCCTTGTTCTGACCCTCTGGCTCACTGCCTCACAGCTTGTCCTCTTCCTCTGATCATGTGACAAAAGATGTGGGATAGCAGTTCCCACGAAGAAGGAAGTAAAAAATAACCCCGCTAGCTGAGCAGCACTGGGGGGGGGGGGAAGCACCAGACCAGCTGGCTGGCACTGGGGGGGGGGATAACAAAAACCAAACAAAAATGGGCTAACCGGCCCCAGGATTAGCCAGTTGGCACTATGAGGGGGGGAAAAGAAAGGAAAGAAAAGAAACCCGGATCATCTACTCTTCTCTCTCTCAGTGGCGTCCCCGAGGGTTTTGTGTTCAGCATCTGGGCATGTCGGAGGGTTGGGGGTGTATCTGTTGTTTATAGGGAATCCCTTCATGTCAGCAAGTTCACGATGTTGGTATGTCCAGGGTTGGGAGTGTCATCACTTTGTGGTGGGCAAGAGGGACAGGTTTGGGATTGTGCTCCCCGCAACCCTGCACACTCCCTCCCAGAGCTCTCCAAGTTCATGGCCTCCATGAACCTGTCCCATTTTGTCATTCGGCCCACTCACAGGGGTGGACATACCCTGGACCTGGTCTTTGTCTCCACATCTGTGGGCTTTGATCGGGGCATCAGGAATTTGCGTTCCCAGCCAGTGTCATGGTCAGATCATTACTTGCTGACTTTCCCCCTATCAATTGCTGCCCCACCCTACAGGCAGCCTGGCCCTACCATCTGGGCCCACCCCTGAATGCTCCTGGACCCTGTGCAGTTCTTGGAAACTTTTGGGAGCATACCGGACTATCTAGTTGACAATCCGGTCAACTCTCTGGAGGTCAGGTGGTTTGAGGATGTTGCCAGAGCTGCTGACCAGTTTGCCCCAAAGCACCTCATCCAATGCTGAGCCCATTCGTCCCATGGTTTATGTTGGAGTTGCAGGTGGTGAAGCAAGAGCAGATGAGGCTTGAGAGCAGATGGAGGAAGGATTGGACGGAATCAAATCAGGCTGCGGTTGGTGTGTTGACCAGGTGCAATGTATAAGTGATCAGGGACACTAAAAGATTTTTTTTGCCTCCCTGAGAATTGGGGAGGCCTTGAATTGCCAGGCGGAATTGTTCTGGGTGGTTCGAGACCTCACCAATCCTGGTCCGCCGGGGCCTTCTCGTAGTGATTTCACTAGTGAGTCATTCACAGCTTTTTAAAAATCCAAAATAGAGGCCATCCGTTCTGATCTGGACAGTTGCACTGATCTACCCCCAAATGTGGCCAGTACGGCACCCCCTCTGTCTCCTTTGTTGAATTTGGGCCTGTTACTCCAGCTGAGGCCTCCAGGGATCTGGGGCGCAGCAGGCCGGCGGCTTCTCCGTTTGACTCCTGCCCATCTTGGTGGATTAAGATAACCAGAGGGAGCATGCCAGAGTGGGCTGTTACCATCGCCACTGCCTCCTTTAGGGACAGGATTTTTCCCTGTTGGCTAAAGGAGACGATGGTAAAGCCCATCCTTAATAGACCTGGCTTGGCTATGGACAATATGTCCAGTTATCATCCTATAGCCAATGTTCCCTTCCTGGGCAAAGTGGTGGAGCGAGTTGCTGCCGTGCAGTTCCAGTCGTTCCTGGAGGAGAACCTCATTGCGGATCCTTTCCAGTCCGGGTTCAGGCTGCATCACGGGACAGAGACTGCCCTGGTCGCACTGCAGGATGACTTGTTGAGGAGAGTCAACAGGGGTTGCTCTACCCTGCTGGTCCTTCTCGACCTGTCAGCAGCCTTTGATACCGTTGACCCCAGTATCTTCCTGGGTCGGCTCTGTGAGGTGGGGATTGGGGGTCCAGCCTTTGGCTGGCTCCACTCCTTCCTCAAGGGCCGTGCTCAGCGAGTGAGTTTGGAGGTTGATTTGTTGTCTCTCTGGACACTCTCTCGTGGGATGCCTCAGGGGTCGCAATCTCCCCCATGCTCTTTAATATCTATATGAAGGCTACTGGCTGAGGACATCCTGAGTTTTGGAGCTTGCTGTCATCAGTATGCTAATGACATGCAGTTCTATCTCTCCTTTTCCACCTCTGCAGTGGAAGCCGTCCAGACCCTTGACAGCTGTCTGTCTGTCTGCGGTTTTGGAATGGACCACGACCAAGAGGCTCAAGCTCAATCCTGGGAAGACAGATTCTGTTCTTCGGGGGTGATCCAGATGGATACAGTGGCCCTCTCCCTAGTCTGGATGGGACTGAGTCCGCTAGCTGGCAAATAAAGCGAGGAGTCTGGTTGTTGTCCTGGATCCGGCGTTGTCCCTGGAGTCCCAGGTGGCTGCCGTGTCCAGATTTGCCTTTTACCACATTAAGCTTATCGCTCAGATTCACCCATACCTTGATGGGGACTTCTTGAGAATGGTTGTACAGGCACTGGTCATGTTGAGGATAGATTATTGCAACGCTCTCTACATGGGGCTTCCCTTGACCCTTATTCGGGGATTGCAGTGGGTGTAGAATGCGGCAGCCAAAGTGGTGGTTGGTGCAGGCAGATTTGACCGCATCACCCCAATTCTGGCTCGCCTGCACTGGCTGTCCGGTGCCTCCTGAATAAGGTTCAAGGTGCTGGTTTTGGTTTACAAAACCCTCCATGGCTTGGGACCTGGATATCTGGCAGAGTGTATCACCCAGAGGTCAGTGGTGCCCCAAGCTTCCATGGCTTTTTCACTCTGGGTAGCCACCCCTAGGGAGGCCCGTAAGGTTGCAACATGCAACCAGGCCTTCTTGGTGGCTGGCCTGGCTCTTTGGATTAAGTTGCCAAGCGGGATATGCCAGGCTCCATCCCTGGCATCCTTTAAAAAGGCTGTAAAAACTTGTCTGTTTAGGGATGCCTTCAGCAATCGTTAAGGTGTGTTTCTGCTTTCCCCATGTTTGTTGTTTGTTTTGTTTAGTAATTTTGTGCCTCTTGCCAGGTATCTGTTTGTTTGTTTTTGCACCATTGTTTTTATTATTTTTTATTATTTTCTGGTTTCTCTTATATTGTTTTATATAAACCACCCATAGTTCCCTTTGGGAAAATTGGCTGAGGTAAACAAACAAACAAACAAACAAATAAATAAATAAATAAATAAATAAATAACCCATATAAATAGCTGGTGTAGAAATAGCTGGTGCCTAAGATTGTAAAGTATTTAATAAGTAAGACTACAATGTAGGTTACTGTGTTATGCTAAGGTTTCCTTTGTCTTGCCTTTTCCTTTTTTCTGTCAAAATAAAGGTTTACAAATAAATAAGAGATTGGTACAAAGTCAAACTGGATAACATTTAACACTTTTAAAAATAAATCATATTTATGTGTGTGGATGATGAACCTTTGGAATGAGGATATTAAATCTTCATTCTGTATTATGCAGTTAAGCATTAGTACCATTTTTAAAAGTACAGTACTGTCAATATCATCCAACACCTCTTAATTGTATGATGCTCCATGTGCTTCTGTATTGATTGTTGCGGTAACATTTCTATCTCCCCAAATACTCAGCACACAAGTAATTCTAAAAGGTACTATCAAAAACGGTGTGCTCCTCAAACCATGTTTATATCCCCACACATATGCTTGGTAACTGCAATACATGGAGGTAAGAAACAACGGACCTGATCAGGCCTTTTTTCCCCTAGCTTGGAATGAAATTGAAATAGAATGAACTTGGAATAGAGTTGGAAATTTTGGGAAGTCCTGTTAGAATTGCAAGGATTGTTTTCAATAGATCTCTTGGACCATGCCGTTGTTGTTTTTTAAAGAGTACCAACCCTAGCAATTGCACAATGTTGCATAGACAAAGTAAAACCTTTTTCTCCCAGAAATTATTCTTTTCAACCCTATGTGACCACACTCATCCGATGGGAAGTTTTACAAGTCGCTCTAGAAATTCAGTTATGCGACAAGCAGAGATATGGCAAAGAATGAGTGACAATCACCCTATAAATAGAGTAAATGAAGGGCCCTTTTTCGGTGGGTAGGATTGTGAATCAAGAAGTGGGAGCAGCAGTGGTTCCAGATCAATTAATGCAGAGTAAAAGGTTCTGATCTTGTGTAGGTGGCAACAGAGCTGTGAAGAGGGGGGGGGCTGAAATGGGAGGAGGATGAAACCTATTTTATGCCTGTCATGGGAAGCAGGAGGCTTTAGAACAAGACAGGAAACATCAAATTGGAGGGTAACTTTTTTTGCCCCCCTGTGTCCCCTGAAGACTGCCCAGACCACAAAATTTCCCCCAAACCCCCAGAGTAAATGAAATCAAGAATTGTCAGCTCTCGTCTCTTCCAGTTTTCAAAAACTTGTATTTTAAAAAAAGCAGAACTGTGCTCCTCTTCACCCTCCTGGCAATCTATTTAAAAGGCAGATAATGAGTGCAGCTTTCCTGAAGTGTCAACTTGCTATTTTGGTTTTATTTTAATTTTAATTTTCTAGGAAAAAAATAATGATGTAGAGGCTACAGAAAAGGGCTGCCTGTGGTCGCAGGGCTGCACTTTGCTCACCCTGCTGCTTAAGAAGTTCAGGTCTCTGCCCCAGACCGATCCCTTTCTCTCCCTCTAAAGGTCCCAATTCAAAACTTCCTCGTTCCATTGGGAGATCTTTATGAATTATCCCGTCAATTCTGAAACTCAGCATGAGGAACGCTTCTGAAGGCTGGTTGGCTGGCTGGCTGGCTGGCTGACCGAAGCAGAGGCTGCTCTATATCACACAAGCCAAGACTTTCCATCTAGAAACCAACGAGCAGGAAAATTGAAGGAAAATGGGCCACCAGGCAAAAGTGGTCCCTGGGGAATCTGTACTCTAGCCTTTCCCGATCTGGTTTCCTCCACTGTGGTTTTGGATTATGGGATGTGCAGCCCAGCACATCTGGAAAGCACCAGCTTGGAAGGTGGGTGGGTGGGACGGTTTATATGATGGTACAACTCAAGAGACCACTGGCGTTGGCAGACTAAGGGCATCATAAGGTTCAGCCGACACCACCAAGTCAATCCAGGACAATTGTTCCATTTGAGTGGTTGGAGAGAAATAAGATGGATGATCATTTATTTGCAGGGCAGGGCATTTGGGACTGACTTAGGTTAGAGAACAAAACCCCACGTGTAGGAAACAATACCGAGAGATTTAGGAATTAAACAAAAGAGGGAGCAATTGGTAGTGAGGACACAGTGGAATTTCCTTGTAAGAGCTCTACTGAAGGAGGGATAATGGAAGGAAAAGACAGGCGGGTGGGGGTGGGGTCCCTGGCACAGCAGCCCTGAAGGCCAAAGAAGAAGCAAGAAAAACCCAAAATGGATTTGGGAGTACTCAGCGGAGTGTCCTCTGGGAGGATCCGCCGAGAAATCAGGCAATATGCATGGACAAGCTGTAAAAGATCAATTTGGCTTTCCTCTCTAGACTAGGCAATCCGGGAAGGTGGAGCTGGCAGGGGGTCCCAAATAGACAATGCAAAAGAGAAGTGGGAATTGCACATGAGAAAGAAGCACTCAGCAGCAGCAAGGAAAAAAGGAAATGCAAGGGAAAGGAGGGGAACTGTGGGGTTTTCTTTCCGCTCCTACAAATGCCAGGTGTTGGGGGATCCCTGTGAAATGACTGGAAATGAAAGAGGACCATCCAGCCTCCTCTCTGTAAGCCACAAATTCTGGATTATTTAACTACTCGGGGTGCTTCTGAAAGCCTTTCTAGGATTGAAGGTGTGGGGGGGGCTGCTTCCTGGAAGGGTGGTGGGCGTCACCCCGTGGAGTATTTGTGTGTGTGTGTGTGTGTGTGTGTGTGTGTGTGTGTGTGTGTGTGTGTGTGTGTGTGGCGGCGGCGGCGGGGGGGGGGTGTGTCTCCTGAAAAAGACTCAAGGGTAAAAACATGCATTCGGAGAGGGAAAAGAAGCCTATGGGCAGAGCAGGCATCGCAGCGACGGGGGGGGGGAGGGAAGGAGGGAGGTTTCCTGCCGAAGAGGGCTGATCTGTTGCTCCCTGCTGGTGTGCGTGGAGGAGGAGGAGGAGGAGGTGGTGGTGATTCCCTGCTAGGCGCTCCCAAATCCCGTACAAATTCAGCAACACAGGCTGGAGGGAGAGAAAGGCGAAGGGAAGTGCCTGAATCCAGAGAGATGCGGGGCTTTCTTGGCGGCGGCGGCGGCGTAGGGCGCGGGATGGGGGGGGGGGCTTATAAGGAAAGGGAAGGGGCGCACTCACCAGTGCAGGAGCTTGTGTTGCAGCTGCCCAGGGCGGCGCTCGGACGAGCATTGCAGGCACCACATGGCTGCTTGCCCTCGCCAGCACGGGACCCCCGCCGCCGCCGCCGCCTCCTCCTCCTCCTCCTCCTCCAGGGGTTAGGAGGGAAGGGGCGGGGGATCCCGGCTGGCTCTCAGCAGCACCAGCAACAGCCTTCGAGCCTTAAGAGCTGCCCCAGCGCCGCCTCGCCTTCTCCATCCCTCTCCTCCTTTCTCCGCGCAAAGCAAGGAGGAGCCGGGACGCAGCAAGGACCGCCCTCAGACGGAGATTCCGCCACCCGCCTCCCTGCATGGGCACGAACGACCAGCCGCCTCTGTTGACTTCCCCCGCTGCTGCTGCTGCTGCCGCCGCCGCCGCCGCCAGGATCCCGCTTCTGCGTCCTGTCCCCACTCCCCCCCGCCGGGAGATCTGTGGCTTTTGCCCGGGTCTCCGGGTTTGTCTTGCGCTGGGCGAGCAGCTCACTGGTTTCACGCCTTCCTAACAGGAGAGCCCCCCTCCTGGCCCAAGTGCCGAGTGGAAGGAAATGCAAGACGACGGTATTTTGTCCCCACATCTGTCTTTCCTTTCCCTGAGTCGTGGGGACCATTTCCCTTCCGCTCAGCCTTGACCAAATTTCAGAGAACAAATAAAACCAAGAGCTTTCCTAGTTAGCAGCCAGCGGCAAATCCCTCTGACTCTCTCCTCCATCTCTGAAACCCTCAGTGTGGCTTAGGCACTGGGTGCAGATGTTAAAATTCACTTTGCACACACTCAGAAGACCATTGGCAAATGGCAATGTCCAGGTATTCCAGAAATACTGGCAGCGTCTCAGTCCAGTCCATTGGCTAAAAAGCTACCTGCCAGCTTTTCAATGATCAATGGGGAAGGGGAGAAATACTCTTATCCTAATTTGCCACATAACTTCAATTCTGCACATCATTTTCAAAAGAGGAACAAGGACTGGGCAGCATTAGAAGTCATCAGTCTAGCCCAGTGGTTCTCAACCTGTGGGTCTCCAGATGTTCCTGGACTGCAACTCCCAGAAACCCCTTCCAGCACAGCGAGTGGTGGAGGCTTTTGGGAGTTGCAGTCCAGGAACAAAGGCAAAAAAGAGTAGCAGGGCAATTCCACATTCTGTGTGGCTACAGCATTGTGTGCCTTGAATCTGCATCTCATGGTTGGTCCAAGACATTTGGCCACCTGAAGTACCGAGCAAGATGGCACCATCAGTTCCACATCTTGAAGCAAACTGGACTTGAACCAACCAACCACATCCTCCACAGCAAGACAGAGAAGCAAGGGGAGCATTTGGCAGAGCCTATGAATGGGGGGCATCATACACACACACATCTCCGCACATCATCCTGCAGCTGTAAGGGGCCATCTCCATTAGCTTAAGGGTAGGAGCAGCCATGCTGCACGCTACACCGTTCAAGCATAATGTATGATCTACCTGGGATCAAAGAAGGCATGATTTACAGCTGAGCACAATTTTTATCCATCTGCCATTTTTAACCCTTCAAAAACTTATTTTAACAAACTTTTGTGCTAATCTTTTTTCACTAGATCTGCAGTTACCAGGCCCACAACTAGGCTGTGTCACCTGGGGCAAACATGTATTTCTCTCTCTCTCTCTCTCTCTCTCTCTCTCTCTCTCTCTCTCTCTCTCTGTGTGTGTGTGTGTGTGTGTGTGTGTGTGTGTGTGTGTGTGTGCAGAACAGTTTAGAGTACAAACATTATTTTATCATTTTGGTGCCCCCCTCAGCACCGCCCTGACCGCACATGTGCCCCTGCCCCCCCCCAGTTGCAGTTCTAACAGTTACTTCCATTGTACTGAACAGCGTAAAACTATCAATAATGAGAGGGGGGTCTTCAAAATATGGCACTAAAATTTGTTCCAACCAGAAGGACTGACAGGGTAGTGGACTACCCAGCTTGCTAGGTAGGAGGCAATGTTTAGCCTGCATAATTAACTTGTAAACCACCCCAAGAGTGCTTTAAGTGCTATGGGGCACTATATAGTGCCTCCGTTGCTTCTTGCCCGGTGGTTCTTTTACTTATCTTATGTGTTTTTTTTTTCTTGATATTGTTAGCCGCCCAGAGTTCCCACCAGGGAAGATGGGCGGGATATAAGCTTTTAAATAAATAAATAAATATAAATAAATAAATATAAGCAGCATGCTTTGCTTTGCTTTTGTTTTCTAAAATCAATTTGCACTAAAATATATCTGCAATGAGATCCAATTGGAACCATGTTCCCACGTTCTAATGTTGTATATTATGTATATGTTATGTGCCGCCGAGTTTTCAATGTGAGATATTTATTTATTTATTTTTATTTTATAGGTTTTATTGGTTTCTTTATGGATAAGGGGGGGGGGGGAAGGGGGGAAAAGGGGAGGGGAAGGACAAATAGGGAACAATACGTACACTGAGTACAGACTGAAGAACAAAGACCAAACACTATTAAGTGCCAAACTAGTACTATAAATCGGTAAGTATATACAGCTTAATGGTTGTCAAGCTCAGCTGCCACACCTTGACATCTTCTTATAAAAAGTTCTTCACAATCTCCTTTCAGGTAGCCAGCAAGTTTATCGATTTCCATGCAGTCTCTTATCTTACAATACAGCTCTTCCTCTGCTGGGATTTCAGCTTGTTTCCAATGTGAGATATTTAAAGAGGGTATTACTAGTATCACACAAATCCACAGAGCATGAGCTTATGTGACCAAACAGGTATTCAAACTCAGATCTCCTGAGTCTCTCTTTCTATCATATCAAACTTGGTGCCTCACTTTTTTTTTAAATGGAAGCAACACAAAAATGTCTTAAGTCCACTATACAATTAGCAACATTTATTTTTAAAAATACAGTAAGTGAAAAGTCACTGGCTGTACAAGTAATAATGATAAAGGTGTGCAGAACATATTTGCAGGCAAAAGGGTTACTGGTGTAGTATGTTATATATTGGAAAACAAGTCCTCTTTTTAAAAACACGTTACTGAAGAAAAACATTGAGGCAGTCTCTAACTACAGAGACACTGTTCTGTTCTTTCAAAAACACAAAAGGCTACATTTTCTGTTTAGAGAAGAGACAAAAGTGGTTCAACAAAACAGAAGTACAATCATGACACAGTACTGTAGTACAACCAACCAAACATGTGTGTCTATTAATTAGAGTAATCATCTAGTGTGGACATACACTTGGCCAATGCTTATCATCATACATTTTAATAGATAATTCCATGTCACAAGAACACTTCCTTTCCCCTACCTTGAATAAACCACCGGTATGTTTCATCTGATGACATACGCACAAGCCCTGCAAGTCCTACTGCTATGACAGATTAGCAAAGGTGCCTATCTGTTATTTTCACACTGTTCACAATTACAGCAGCAAACAGTGGCACACCCACAGTTAATGGGCAGTCAACTACGTACTGTATGTGGTAATGTAAAACAAACACAAAGTTAGAAAAGACCTGCACACCTACGGATGTCCTTGAAGAGATCTAAAACAGGAAAAGACAATGCACATGCAGAAAATACATAGATTGACAGAGAGATACACATATATACAGTGTCTTTGCACACTTCCATATACATGACCTTTTAGCTGATTAAATCTGCCAAGGCAGAAGTGATGCCATTATTGAAGATGGTGATTCATAGCTTTTTATGGGCAGGTGCTATCTGTTCCCGTTTAAAAGAGTCAGTAAAATGTCATTTGTTAAGAAGAAATTATCTCTTGATCAAAGCATTTTGAACAAATATTGACCAAATCTCCCATTCTAGGATAGGGTGAAGGAAAAGGTGGCAGAATTGCAACTCCAGACACTTCTAGAGGTTAGATTTCATACAAGGTTCCCTCACCTCCCACCGCCACTGCCACCGCTTGCCCCAACCCTACCTCTGGTTCCCTCGCCTACTGCCGTTGCCCCAACCACCGCTTGCCCCAACTTTCCCCCATTCCCTTGCCCCCCTCTGCCACCGCCTGCCCCAACCCTCGCCCCGTTCCCTCGCCCCCTGCCGCCAGCCACCACTGCTTGCCCCAACCCTCCCCCCATTCCCACCACCCCCGCCGCTGCCCAGCCAACAACAGTTCTGAGGAACAGTGAAACAGCCCCCTGCTTTAAAAGTTTGAGGACCCCCGCTCTAAATGGCTTGAGGCCTGTCCAAAGGTAAGCATCACTTGGGGAAGCCTGCTTGACTGATACATTGAGAGGGCTTTCTCCTTGAGCTGCTCCAAGATTTGAAAAGGTCCTTCACCAAAAACCCATCCATGAGATGAGCAATGCCCCCCTATGATCAGTGATTGGGTGAACGAGACCTGGTTGTTAATGTTTCCAGTAAATTCAAGTCACTGATTAAGTTATGATTTATATAATCTTATATATGTCCCATTACACAGAGAGTCTATAAATGGACTATTTTCTGTAACAGCACCCCAGTTGTAGAATTCCTTTCCAAGGGAGGTCCAATGAGATCTATCTTTATCAAGCTGTAAACTGGCAGTAACAACCAGACCGTTGGCATTTAAATTGTTTTAGTGTGTTCAAATATTTTGTTTTCTGGTGTGTGTTTTTCCCCATTTGTGATTCAAATTGGCTTTATGTAGCTGTACATAGACAGCCTAAGGCAGAAGTAAAAAAACAACACACACACACACACACACACACACACACACACACACACACACACACACACACACACACACAAGAACAACTAAGATGACAGAGGGATGCAAACAGTGCAGATTCTCCAACAACCTCTGTTGAGATTAACACTTTTCAACATATATACAGTATATATATAACTGGTCTGAGGCTGTCCTACTTTGGGTGCATCACGAGGATTCACTGGAGAAGACTATAATGATGGGAAAAGTAGAAGGCAGGAAAAGAGGAAGACCAATTACGAGAGGAGACTGACTCCTCCAAAGAGGCCATGAGCCTGAGTCTGCAAGAGCTGGATAGAAGACGGGGCATTTGGTTGCCATGAGTCAGAGGTGACTTGATGGCATATAACATAGCTTAGAAAAGTATGTTGAGCTCAAGACAAAAGATACGCAAAATTACGTATGATATGGGCAAAGCAGACAGGGAGCAGTTTTTCTCTTCTTCAGTGATATCATTGCCAAAATTGCAATGAAAATTAAACAGGGAAAGGACATACAGCACATAACTGAACTATGGAAATCACTACCACTAGACACCATAATGGCCACTGACATAAACCGCCTAAAAGGGAGATAGGCTAAATTTATTTGAGAGAAGTCATTCAATGGCTATCTATTCTCATATAGGTTGGAAAGGAAACAAAAGAAGGAAATGTGTTATGCTTGGTTTTTTGGGGCTTCTCACAAGTATCCAGCTGCCCATTGTATGAACAGGCGCTGGTCTGATCTGTCACAGCTCTCATAACCCTGTGTTCATATACAGACACAAAGTAATAAAATACATTTACTGTACTGGCTAAAGGCTTATCAATTACAACTGCTGACTAAGGCTATTGACATAAGTTAACATAGGCATTTGCTGTCACGTGGTGAGTCATGCAATACATGGTACAGATCTGTGCTAAATGTGCTTTGCTAGCATTTATATATATATATATAATGAATAAACCACAGTTTATACAAAGCTATGCAAGGCACATACACATTTGTCCTGTAGCACACATCCAGCACTTATAGCAGAATTCAATGCATACAGTTGTAAAACCACAGCAAGCAACTATGTACACGTGCAATCTTATCTCAATCTAACGTACAGCTGTGAACAAGGACTGAAATACATTCACTACCGTGCATCATTCTTGCACCTTATAAATGTAACAGAGAGACTCGGATCTTTTCTCTTTTTATGTCTGAACTGTAGCTGCCCTCCCTCTTTGTTCTCGGTCCTCCAACAACTGACAACACTAAGAAAGCTAGGAAATTATTGATGAGGTAGAGCAGACCTCATATATGGTTGCCATGGGGATGAGCAGAGGGGTGAGATGTTGGGTTGCTATGGATCCAGCAAGAGGGAGAAATGGGTACCATAATCATCACCGTTACACTATGGGAACAGAGAGGAAACGTTTAAGAGCTCAGGAGGTGGGCAGGTTGCAGCCAGGACTTGTGGGAAAGATGGCCTAGAGAGAGATACCACAGCCTTTGAGGCTGGACTATAGACAGACAAGACAGACAGACAGACAGACAGATAGATAGATAGATAGATAGATAGATAGATAGATAGATAGATAGATAGATAGATAGATAGAGATAGACAGACGAGATTGAAAGAATCAACATCAGCTTTTACAGGACCTAACAATACAACCATACAAAAATATCTATCCCCCACCCCACATGCACACATTTAACCCACTGCAAGAGACACAAGACAAGGAAATGAACAGGCAAGGGATATATATGTATATTTTCTTCATTTCTTTCCACAAGATAGATGGCTTGCATCTCTTGTTCACTCTGAACACACTCTCCCTGCCAGCATGTGAATGCGGAGAGTGGGAAATCTGTGGAAATTTCAGCCAAGTGTCAGGGTATATAGTTTTTATTCCATAAACACGGAGGGGGAGGAAAGAATGGCTGTGTGCTAGCTTACACTCTGTGCAAGGCGCTTGGTAGAAATAACTGGGATCTGCATCTCCTGACTTTCATCTGCAAGTCTTATTAGAGACAGAGTGAGCAACATGAGGTAGGGGACCCTGGAGTGAAAATTCTCCCCCCTCCCACTGCCCCGATCTCTATAATTCAGATATTTTGACAGACATTACCTGTGCGGCATTGCCCTCCTTCAAATGGCAGCCCTAAACAGAACAGCAACTTGGAATCACGATAATTGTTACATGTCTGCTCATCGTCATGGCAACATCTCAAAAATAGCTATCTCACAGGAAGGCTCCAAAAAAGGTGTGTGTTTCACACACACACACACACACACACACACACACACACACACACACACACACACACACACACACACACCAGGCTGCTCAATAAATAGCTTTCCAGGGTCAACTAAATCTTGCTGCCTTCCTGATGGTGGCTGGTGCTGAAGCAATCATCCGTATTTTTCACAAGTCCCATTGCCTGTGCATATGTTGGGGACTGTCATTCCTGGTGTATCTTATCCCCTCATATACAAACATACACACAGGTGCCAACACAAATACTGTACTAACACATGGACGCCAGTGCAGAGAAACAAGAGACACATGCCTTCTGACATATGCATGATAACATCAGCAAAGACATGCACACATTGGCTCGGTCATTACCAACAAAACCAAATCCACACTCAGCATGCACCCTTGGAAGTTTGCATGTTTCTGAAATATATCAACATTCGGAACAGCAAAATCCCCAAGCCATACACACCAATATTTACAGGAAGTTACTTGCTCAAAGAATATATCAACACAAAGCACCAGAACACAGAGTATTCCAAACCAGGAATATGCAATAGTAAAAGACTTTCAAAAATGAATACTGATCTTTTAACAATTTCCAAAGCAGCTGTTTTATCTCAGCAAGTTGGTAAAATGAAAAGGCAGGGGGGGAGGAAAAATACTGCAGCACTTTAAAGACTAACAGATATATTTCACTGTGAGCTTTCATGGACAAAAATCACTGAGTCTGAAAAAGCAGATTTTGATCTGTAAAAGCTCACACTGAAAACAAATCTGTTAGTTTTTTCAAGTTCCACAATCTTTCACCTTTTCCACTCTCTCTTTTCACCCCTTCTCTTTTTCCCCTTTAATTTTGCCAACATGATCTCTAAGTGAAGCACACAATTTGTTTAGGCAGATGTTTATAAACTACTTTTAAGGTTTAGATCTAAATTAAATTTCCATGTTTGGAGTAATCACCTACATTTGTTTCAGATGGGTGGTAGTGAACCTGTGTGCTTGTACCGCTTTGGGGATACCTAGAATCATCCAGCGTGGCACCATTGAAAAGAGTATGCGAAACTGGGAAGGGCACCTATAACAGTCTAGCAAGGCTATTTTGTAAAGTACAGTATTTATCTCTGTGGATTAACAATGATAATACCTTGCAGTGATCCAGCACTTGGAGGATTCAAACTGCTTTGACTGTACTGCATTATCTCTATAAGATTCATATCAATACTATCACACTACCAATGCTATGTTATGTGCCATCAAATCAGAACTGACTTACAGCAACTCGAAGAGGATTTTCCAGCTAAGTGAGATATTAAAGGAGTGCTTTTACCACACAAGTTCCACAGCGCTACTGCGCTTCTTGGCTGAGCAGGGATTCAAACCCAAGCCTTCTGAGTCCTAGTCTGTCACTCTCTACACCACACTAGGTAAGAGAGGCTACCAACTGTACATACGTACTTATCTGAGGCTTTAAGAACAGCCACTTGCCAAAATGTATTTAGAGGCAAGAGTACATAGGTACCCTGTTTCCCCAAAAATAAGACATCTCCCAAAAATAACACCTACTTACAATTTTGCCTCTTGCTGAAATATAAGGCATCCCTTTGAAAATAAGGCCTCCCCAATAATAAGGTAACAATAAATATGTACAGTGGTACCTTGTATAAAGGAATTAATTCGTTCCAAATAAAATTATGTTAAGCAATTTTCCTTTATACAAATTTCCCATAGGGATGCATTGAAAATGGAGTAATCCCATTTTTATGTTGTACGGATTTGGCCCATAGGCGATTATGTTAAGCAAATTTCCCCTATCTCCAGAATATTTTATGTTGTACAAATTTTTGTTATACAAGCTGTTTGTTATACAAGGGTCCACTGTACTGTATTCTTCTTCATAGAAAAATAAGACATCCCCTGAAAATAAGACCTAACACATCTTTGGGAGCAAAAAGTAATATAAGACACTTGTCTTATTTTTGGGGAAACACAGTACTTAGATAGAGTACATCGTTGTGATGAGAGCTGAGCTGGCAGCTTGCTGGGAATCACAGTTTATCTTCTTAATTACCAAATTACACCAGTTCTCAACTTGTTTCAGGAACTGCGGGGAAATGGAACCATTCAAGGCAATCACACACTTGTATTTCACATAATTCATAGTCTGAAGGGTGTCTTTCAAAGCTAAACAGGCACCCATGCCAACAGGCATAAAGAACATACGCAGCTATCAACAGCAGGGCACAAAACCAAACACAACCTGAGTCCACAGACAAGCTCTGATGTATTCATACATTGGTTCTTGCCTTGATTCACAGCTGTGTTTCAGCATACAAACATTGATGTTGCCCACGCTGCCACAGCCAAGGCGTGGAAAACCAAGCAAGTTGGAAAAACCTGACACCAAGCCATTCTACGCCCCAACGCTTCCCACCCACAGCCAAAAGTATTCAGCGCAAGGTCAATGTGATGCTACCACAGAAATATTATTTGTTCTTATCCCAAGAAGGACTCACCTCTGGGGCAGAGGTAGATGACAGGCATTCCCCATATGGAGCTTTACAGAATTTCCAGTCACTTTCTGGAATACAGAGCCCAGATATAAAGGTTGGCTACCACTGAACCTATTCAGGAAAGATCATTTCTTGTTTTGAACTAATCACTAGGGCACCTGGGATTCCAAATACCAGATACAGCCACATTGCTAAGGTCAGCTAGTAGGCATGTTAAGAGATAGGTAAAGACACGAGAGAAGTAAGACCTCTCACACCCGTCCCTCCTCCCAAGCAGGCCCCTCCAACTCAACTTCAAGTTCAACTTTGAATTCAGCTGCTACTAAAATACACTCTTTTCCCACCATAAAATTGGGGTTGTCCACTCATTCCAGCCAATCCCAGGGGACTTCTTGTCCTTACCGCTCTGAATTTGCTGCCTTACAGTCCACAACAGGCAGCGGTTGTGAACCAAGGGCCTTTTCACACGACCCCTAAGATCCGCTGGTGCCTTAAATTCGGACCAGAGATCTTGGGGGTTCGTTTTGTTCCTGCGTCCCCACCCCTCAGCACTTCCTGCTCCTGTCGGCGTGAGGGGGGGGGGAGGCAAAAAAAGGACAAAAGAAGCCTTTACTAACCTGCCGGTGCCGGTTGAACTTGCCACGAGCCCAGTTACTTCCTGGTTCCGTCTCAAGGAGCTCTTAAAGGGGCGGGAGGCAAAAACAACAGACAAGCCAGGAGAGCCCGGCACTCTTATCCGCATCTAATTTTTTATCACCTCCAAAGAGAAGGTACAAGGAAAGTGCGCTGGGTCGCGCTAAAGTGGGCGGGGTCGCACTTAATTGTCTCCAAACTCCGGAGCTGGTGGGAAAACATTTCTAAGCTCCGGAGCTGGGAGCCATTTGCAGCGCAGCTTAGGGGTCGTGTATAAACGCCCCAAGTCACAGAGAGGGCGGTCAGCTGTAGAGTTGTGACGTGGTCTAGACTTGTTTCTCTCTGGTACCTTGGATACAGAATTGCAGGAGCTGTGGGTCACTGGTTGCAGGGCATTCCTGTCCGGCCTGTTTCACATGCTGGAAAGAGATTACTTCTGTCTGTAATCTACTGGTTCAGTGAGTACCTGCTCAACAAACCTGACATGACTGAATAGGTCGGAATAACTTAACTCTGCGGAGGCCACTGGCCGAGAAGGAGGAGGACGCCTCCCGAAGAATCACCTACCAGCTTGCATTGCCACACCCTGCACACATTAACTCTCCCAAAGGGCAAGGAGGCAAGCACACACCATAAATAGCCCAGAGTTTCTCTCCCATATAATCAATGCACATACACTTGAAAGCCACAGTGACACACTGATTATAGAAGGAATCCACGAGATTTGGCTCCTAAACCTGTCTACTGCTGAAGCCCACCAGATCTACACTGAAGTACTGGTGGCTTTCCTGCTAGTTCTTGTATTCCAGTG
Organism: Phrynocephalus guinanensis; assembly: GCA_037367245.1. Classification (NCBI taxonomy): domain Eukaryota; kingdom Metazoa; phylum Chordata; class Lepidosauria; order Squamata; family Agamidae; genus Phrynocephalus; species Phrynocephalus guinanensis. The sequence continues at coordinate 156,735,207 of CM074734.1, forward strand.
TTGGCAAACCTATGGCACGGGTGCCAAAGGTGGCACTCAGAGCCCTTTCTGTGGGCACCCAACATCACCCCTTCATAGCCGCCTGTATTCAGGTTAAATTGCTGTATTGGCACTTTGCGACAAATTAGTGGGTTTTGAATCGGAGTTTGGGCACTCGGTCTCTAAAAGGTTTGCCATCACTGTAGCATTCTAACCAGAAAGACCAATAATGTGGGATAATGGGAATGGTAGTTCTCCCCCAGTTACCCAATGTGGTATAGTGGATAGAGCAATGAACTAAGACTAGGAGACCTGGGTCCAAATTCCTGCTTGGCCATGGAAACTCACTGGGGAGGGGTACCACTGATTAAATCATTCCTTAAATATCTCACTTACCTAAAAAACCCTATGAGGCTGCTATATATTGGCTGCAACTTGTTGGCACAGAAGGGCACTGCCCCCAGAATCTGGGTGTTGCTAAAATCCTCCCCCCACACTAAATCCTACTCTTTGCCTACAAGAAGGACTTCATTCTAAATTTGTCATTAGCATACGACAAATGAAGGAAGAAACATACAACAAGAATTCCAGTTAATTCCTCTCTTTAGCCTTACTCTGATTCAAACTGTAAATGCCTCTATCTGGGCTGCTCAAAATCAGTATAAAGACTGGGGGAATCACACACACACACACACACACACACACACACACACACACACACACACACACACACACACACACACACACACACACACACACACACACACAGCTTTCATGCAGAAAACTAGTGTTTCAGGATTTCTGGTATCTTTGCCACAATAGTCTGGTCTGGTCTTTTTGGCACAATAGTTTTCTACATGCAAAGCTTATTTTGTATGGAAAAGCATTCCAACCCATTGAGTTCCACATAAGGGTAGTATTGTAAAATACAGCCTTTCATCTAGTATCTTTTGCTGGAGTAGAAACAATTTACCCGGAGCAAATCCAGAGGAACCCTGGATAGAACAGGCCAGCTACAGTTCATGATAGCTTATTGTGATCATGCAGATGAAATTATTCTTTGCTGTGCAGCTGGCAGGGAAAGGAAAACATGGTTTTGTATGTTGATTGTCAGGATTTGTTATTGTACTGTTTCTCTTGTTCTATGCCACCCAGAGTGGCCAAACAACAACAACAACAACAACAACAACAACCAACAGGGGACACAAGAGTCAGCAGCAAAGAGTTAGAATGGATAACCAAATATCGGGATTTAGAAATCGAAATTGAAAAGCTATGGAATACGAAAGCAAGAACAATACCCAAATAATAATAGGTGCCTTGGGTGCAATCCCAAGAGACCTGGCTCAACATCTGAAAACCCTCGGCATCAACAAGATCAACATCAGTCAACTACAAATGCCAACATTATTCGGAACAGCATATATTCTACGAAGATATGTCCAGTCATCCTAGGCTATTGGAAAGAGGTTGATCATTGGAGAAGGCCAACAACAGCTTAACACCTGGCAGCTGTGTTTACCAGATAATAATAATAATAATAATAATAATAATAATAATAATAATAATAATAATAATAATAATAATAATAATAATAACAACAACAACAACAACAACAACAACAACAACAACAACAACAACAACAAGGACCGCGATGGGTGTTGATGAACCTGGACATCCGTCGATAAATGGGCTACAGGTCACGGGTCCCATTGCTGAGCAACCAGGGCATGGGCCTGTAGAGTTACTGGAAGCTGAACCATCTCAGAAGCGGCAGAAATATACTCTACCAGAGAATTGGACAATCATGAAATGCTATTATAGAGCGGAACCTGAAAAACGTGGCTACCAAAAGCGGATGCATCAGTTATGGAAACAAGAATATCCAAACTCCAAGATAACTGAATTACGATTAGCTGACCAGCGAAGATATATTATCAGAAACAAGGTGTTTAGTAAAATTGAACTAGAAGAAATACAGAGGAGTTGTGAAATTGGAGGTCAACAAATTATCCAAATAGAAGGAAAAAATAGATTAATAACACCTGGGGACATTGAACAGTCAAAAGTTGAAGAAAATATGGATGTTGCGCAAAACTTTGAACCAAAAGAAGGTTCAAATAGGATTGGAACACCAGCAGAGCTCACTATTAGGCAGCAAGAATTGAAGAATAAAATACTCACACATGCTGCATTAAATGAAGAGAGGGGAAGGCTCCCAATTTTAAAGACTGTGCCTAGAAAAAAATTGGCACAATTGATGAAAGATATAAACTCAGCACTTGCAACAATCCAGATAAGGTCAATTGAAGAGATAAATCAGCTTGCTTATAGTGCAGCAGTAATAGTAACGGAAGAACTAGGGATTCCACAATTGCAGCCCCTCCCAAAATGCATTGAAAAACCACGGTGGAAAATCAGACTGGAGCTTAAAATCAAAAGACTCCGAGCAGATGCGAGTAACTTAAAAAACCTGCAGGAGGACAAATTAAAGAATGGTAAGTTCAAGAAATATTTGACTAAAAAATACTGGCTAAGTACAAGGAAAATTGGAGAAGCATTGGAAATAGTGAAGCAGCAAATAACAGCAACAGCTAGAAAAATTGATGCTAGATTTACTCAGTATAAAGACAACCAGTTGTTTCAATCAGATCAAAGAAAGTTCTATCAGAGTTTAAACCAGAAGATAGGTTAAAAAGATGAAAAGCCTGAAAAAATGGCAACCATTCAGTTTTGGAAAGGCATATGGGGGACTGAGAAAGACTATAATAGAAATGCTGGATGGCTCCAAGATTTTGAGAAGAAATTCTCCAAGTGCACAATGGACCAACTAGAAATAACAGCTGATATTATCACCAAAAGAGTACAAAGAGTCAAAAACTGGACATCACCTGGCAATGATCAACTGCATGGGTTTTGGCTTAAACACCTGACCAGTCTGCATGGAAAAATGGCCCAACAATTTAATGAAATGTTGAGAACAGGTTATATTAATGAGTGGTTAACAACTGGGAAAACCTATTTGATTCAGAAGGATCCAACAAAAGGAGCAATACCTGAAAATTACAGGCCAATAACATGTTTACCAACTATGTATAAACTGCTAACAGGCATCATAGCTGATAGAGTCCAGGATTATTTGGAAGCAAATAACATCATGCCAGTAGAGCAGAAAGGGAACAAACGGGGAAGTAGAGGTACAAAAGATCAGTTACTCATTGATAAAATGATCCTAGACAATTGTAAAGCCCGGAAAACTTTATATATGACTTGGATTGACTATAAAAAAGCCTTTGACTCAGTACCGCATAGTTGGATTATTAAGTGCCTGGATGCCATTGGAATATGTAAAAGTATTAGTGCCCTAATTGAAAATGCGATGAAGAACTGGAAAACAGAATTGTTTGTCAGGGATGAAAGCTATGGATTGGTTAGCATCAAACGAGGGATTTTTCAAGGTGACTCTTTGTCACCTCTGCTATTTACTATTGCCCTGATTCCCCTCTCAATAATTTTGCAGAAGACAAATTTAGGTTACCAAACTGCTAAAAATTCAGGGAAAATTTCTCATCTATTGTATATGGATGACTTAAAGTTGTATGGAAAATCAGAAACTGAAATACACTCACTGACCAACACAGCCCGAATTTTCAGCACCGATGTTAGTATTGAGTTTGGACTAAACAAATGTGCCACAGTGGCACTAAAAAAAGGAAAAATAATTGAGAGTGAAGGAATTGAAATGCCAAATGGACAAGCTATTAAGTATCATCAGTCTGAAGCCTATAAATATCTGGGCCTACTGGAATTAGATAATATAAAGCATGGGCAAGTGAAAAATGTGGTCAGTAAAGAATATATCCAAAGGGTCAGAAAAGTATTAAAAAGTAAGCTGAATGGTGGTAACACCATCAAGGCCATTAATAGCTGGGCCATACCATCAGGTATACCACTGGCATTATAAACTGGACTCAGACGGAGCTAGATATTCTAGATAGGAAAACAAGAAAACTTATGACCATTCACTATGCATTACATCCACGCAGTGATGTTGACAGGCTGTATTTACCTAGAAAATTAGGTGGTAGAGGTCTTCTGCAAGTGAAGCAGACAGTTGAAGAAGAGAAGCATGCGTTGGCAGATTATGTAAAAAATAGTACAGAGCCAGCATTATTGGAGGTTAAGAACAGGGAGGTGTTTAAAGTAAAGCAAACAAAGGGTCAATACAGGAAAACAACAATGCAAATACGAGCTGATAGCTGGCATAATAAAGCGCTGCATGGGCAGTTCCTTGAAAAAGTCAAAGGAAAAGTAGATGAGGAAAAGACTTGGTTATGGCTCACCAATGGAACACTGAAAAAAGAGACAGAGGCCCTGATTTTTGCAGCTCAAGAACAAGCTATCAGAACAAATGCAGTTAAGGCTAGAATAGAAAAATCAGCTGAGTCCCCCACATGTAGACTCTGCAAAGAGGCAGATGAAACTATTGACCATATATTGAGTTGTTGCAAGAAAATTGCTCAGACTGATTACAAACAGCGTCATAATGTAGTTGCTCAAATGGTCCACTGGAATTTGTGTCAGAACTATCATCTGCCCATAACAAAGAACTGGTGGGACCATAAGCCTGAAAAAGTGACTGAAAATGAGCACGCAAAATTACTTTGGGACTTCCGAATACAGACAGACAGGGTTTTGGAGCATAATACCCCAGATATTGTGATTGTGGAGAAGAAAAAAGTGTGGATCATTGATGTTGCTATACCAGGAGATGGTAGAGTCACTGAAAAACAACTTGAAAAAATTACCCGATATCAGGATCTCAAAACTGAACTTCAGAGACTCTGGCATAAACCAGTACGCGTGGTCCCAGTGGTAATTGGCACACTGGGTGCGGTGCCCAAAGACCTAAGCAAGTATCTAGAAGAAATTGGAGTGGACAAAGTCACCATCAGTCAGATGCAGAAAGCCACCTTACTGGGATCTGCTCGCATAATTCGCCGATACATCACTGAGTCCTAAACACTTGGGAAGCGTTCGACTAGTGATTGGTAATATAAAATCCAGCGCAGATAGCTGTGTGGTTAAATAATAATAATAATAATAATAATAATAATAATAATAATAATAATAATAATAATAATAATAATAATAATAATTTCGCTTTCACTCTTGAAACCAGAGTGTCCCATGGAATAAAGGAGTTGTAGTGAACATATGGCCCGCCAGATGTTGTTGGACTTCAACTCTCATCTGTTCTAGCCAGCTGCATCAGTGGTCAGGAATGATGGGACAGATGGTGTTGCCATTTTTTCTTTATGGTTTTAACAGCTGCATTATAGTCAGACACTGAGCAATTAAAGTGTTTCCCAATGTGTTGTTGACATACTTGAATGATAAAAAAGCATTTTTTACCATTTTATACACTATAAAAATATTAAAGGAACTGAAATCTAGGATTATCTGTTTCACTCTTCTTTATGGTTGCTGCTATTTCATGCTCCCACCTTTCCTAGCAGCATGACATACAGAATTTTAGTTGGTGAAGGTTTTCTTGCCAGTTATGTCAGAAAAACTGCTACGTGCTGTATTCCTATGACAAATGGCCTGCAAAAATGAGGCCAAAGGGAGAGGGGGAATCTATTCCAAGGTCTCATGGGGTGGAGTGTTAGCAGTTCAGCTTTTTATTTGGATGAGAGTTTGTACACAGCTGAAAAGTAGACATCCTGAAATACTGTAGACCAGCAGTGAGGTTCATTGGAGCTGTAACTCTTGGTTTCAAACTCATGCTCAGTGGGGTAACGTTTAGCAAGTCATCTACTTTTCATCTTACATCACCATGGAAATAATATTGTGCCTCAATGAGAATACATTATTATCCAGCATTATAGTAAACAAATATAATTATATAATTCTGTCCTTACAAATATTCAAACCAGATGAAGTCTGGATTAGATACTGTATTATAGCGTGAATAAACACACACACACACACACACAGAGAGAGAGAGAGAGAGAGAGAGAGAGAGAGAGAGAGACAGAGAGACAGAGAGACAGAGAGACAGAGGCTACTCTAACACACCCTTTCATCCCCTCTTGTCTAGACCAGCAGAATGTTCATAATTTCCAGGTTTCTTAGTTCCAGCACAACAGGGCAGTATTTTTTAAAAAAGGAACTTTCCACTTGTCTATGTTTCAGACACACCCCGAGGTGGTTATCCCCGATTGAAGCATCGGCGATCAAGAGAAAAGATATAGAAGGAGTGGGGATCACTTATGGGGATGTGTTATTTTTCTCAGAAAAAGGTCCTAGACTAAAATCTTATGAACTGTTAAAAGAGAAGTTAACAGATTGGTTCCAGTACCATCAGTTACATGACATTTTTCAGAAGGACAGAAGGATGTCTGGGTTTGGAGAGAAGGAATCTAAGTTTCAAACCATAATCATGGGCCCAAAAAAGAAATTGTTGACTAGATTATATAATTTCTTGTTGGAGTTGAACCTAAAAGATGAACAAGTTAAAGAATGTATGATAAAATGGGCTATGGATCTGGGTCACAATATTGAGTTAGATGTGTGGGAAAGATTGTGGAAAAAGAACATGAAGTTTACTGCATGTACTTTGATAAAAGAAAATCTGTTGAAAATGATGTATAGATGGTATATTACTCCAACGAAATTAGCAAAGATGTATAGGATGAAAGATGATTATTGTTGGAAATGTAAAGAGAAACAAGGTGACTTTTACCATATGTGGTGGACTTGTGGGAAAGTGAAAGAGTATTGGGCATTGATATATGATGAACTCAAAAAGATGTTAAAGTGTACATTCCCAAAACGACCTGAACTTTTTCTGTTAGGGTTGGTGGACAATGAAATTAAAGGAGCAGATAGGACCCTATTTTTATATGCAACAGCAGCGGCACGAATGCTCCTAGCGCAGACTGGAAGACAACGTATATACCGTCTTTGGATGAATGGAGGGCGAAACTATTGGACTTTGCAGAGATGGCCAGACTGACGTGCAGACTGAGGGATCAAGACAACCAGAGGTTCCAAAAAGACTGGCAAAAATTTAAGAACTATATGGAGACTTATTGTAAGGAATTAAAGACTCTTACCGGATTAGGGTAGAACTCGAAGGATTACTACTTATTTCTAGAATCTCTCTTTTATGAGTATATAAAAGGGGTTCGTTAGTAAGGAAGGCTAGGAGATGAATAACGTTAAAACCGTGCGAAGAACAGAGGGAAGCCTAACCTTAGTGATAGATTGATTCAATATTGTCAACGTTTTGAACTTATTTTTCTTCTGTATTTCAAAACTTTTTAATAAAAATGTTTTTTAAAAAAAACAGAAGCTCTCGGACTGGCATGATTTGATTCACATTATTTTCCACTGACTACAGGACATACAAGTCAATGTGAAACAACCCAGAGTTCACCACCCACCCTGCCTTCAATATAGTGGACCCTCATATAACATATGGTTTATATAGATAAAATCTGTACAACATAAAAAATTCAGGAGATAGGGGAAATCTGCTTAACAGAATCGTCTATGGGGCGAATCTGTACAACATAAAAATGGTTGCGATTAGGGATTACTCTGTTTTCAATGCATTCCTATGGGAAATTTGTATAAAGGAAATTCGCTTAACAGAATTTTATTTGGAATGAATTAATTCCTTTATACAAGGTACTACTGTGCATAGTTTTTTCCTGTCCTGCTAGGGCTTCCACTTTTTTGGAATTCAATGCAACTATTCAGGCAGTATGGTTGCATAAGCTCATGTGGACATGTTTATAGCCACTGCATTTAAAGTTGTTCCAGCTGGCTACAGCAGCAATGAAGAGGCAAGGGAGTGGAAATTCAGCAGAAAAGAAAGGAGTAGGTTTTGGTAGCTCTGCTCTAATGGTGTCCCCTGCAAATCTGGATGGCCAGAAATGAGCCCCACTGAATTTTGTGTTCCAAAGTGTTCTGCTTATATACTGCCCCATACCACTACAAGTAGTCTCTGGGCGGTTTACAATTTTAATTACAGTGTGCAGGCTACACATTGCCCCCCCCCAGCGAGCTGGGTACTCATTTTACCAACCTCAGAAGGATGGAAGGCTGAGTGAACCTTGAGACTGCTACCAGGGATTGAACCCAGGTCGTGAGCACAGTTTTACCTGCAGGACAGGCATTTAACCACTGCCCCACGAGGCTCCTCATGGGCTGGAGAACCTGAGAGGCTACAACCTTGGCAGCATGTGATATGTTGATCTTTAAAGCTGCCATATCCAAAGTCAGAACAGTCATGATAAAGTCCAGCTTCTGACAGAGTGTATAATTAATAGGTTCCTTGTACAGTAGAACTTATTACCTGATTCAACCTCACAGAACCAGTTTGTCCCCCAAATGGCCAATAATGCTGGCCCCATCTTGCCTCATGGCAACTCTACCTCGGGTCTTGGTGTCTTACACAGCTTGCCATCTCCTTAGCACCAGTTTCCTTCTGTTGATTAGCTACTGTAAATCCTGCCCACAGATCCAAGACCAAGAATCTAACACTGACTTTGGGGTGGTGGTGGTGGTGGTAGAGATTGCATTGGCTGGTGTAACAGCCAGAGGTTCATGGCACAAAAAGAAAGTAAAGACTTTGCAAGGGACTTCCTGTAGTCCTAGCTTGCCACCTGATCTATGAGAGTAAAATTGGCAGCAGGCACTACTGTGATTCTAGACACCTGCGCATGCCGGATGAATCAACAATATTTTGCTTTTAACCATGCACTTGGAAAAATAAAGTTATTCTTGCCACTTGGAACTGTCATGTCTTTGACTACAATGACAGCTGCCTCATCCACCTATAACAAGACTCTGACAAAACAATCTGACCATACAGTTTACAAATTACATTAACACATAACAATGTTGAAACTTTTTTTGAAGTATTGATTCAAATTTCTTATAACATTTTGATCTATAAAGCTCCAAATGGCTTGAAGCCAGGATATCAGAACCACTCACTTCTCCCATATGCATCTATCCAAAGCTGCATGTGATACCATCTCAACACGCCAAGCTGGCCAGTACATAAGATAGGGTTTTCTCTATAGCAGCACACAGACAATGGAACTTCCTCAGAAGGGAGGTCAGGATGGATCTAGTTGTGCTGAGCTTCCAAACAGTAGCTAAAACTGTGCTGATGTGTTGGTCTTCTACACTAGTTTTTTTAAAAAAAAAGTTTTAAAAATGCCTAGATCTGTTAAATCATTTTCAATTTTGTTTTACAAATGTTCTTAATTTGTTCTACTATTTTAATATATTGTAAATCTTTTTTGAGCCCTATTCCCAAAAAGTAATAAATGAGGACAGAAAGGCATTGCAGTAGTGCTTTAAATAAATATCAAAGCAAGTGATCATTGAGGATCAGGTAGGTATTTCCAAGAGTGGAACACACAAATATGCCAAGGGTACTGTGTGTGTGTGTGTGTGTGTGTGTGTGTGTGTGTGTGTGTGTGTGTGTGTGTGTGTCCCCAACAATGGAACACACAAATATGCCAAGGGTACTCTCTCTCTCTCTCTCTCTCTCTCTGTATTTAATTGCTTCGCATCTAGAAACCAATGCACTTCTCATGAAGTGTGGGATAGCCACATCTATATCTATCTATCTATCTATCTATCTATCTATCTATCTATCTATCTATCTATCTATCTATCTATCTATCTATCTATCTATCTATCTATCTACCAACCAACCATCCAAAGTTGCAATTACTGGTAAGTCATTAGGCTCCCTAACAATTTCATTGCCTTACCTCTCACCTCTCTTGCTGAGGTGGCTTAACCGCAATCTTTTGTGCTGAAAATCCGGGTGGCAGTCTTCATCTGGGACTCCTCACACAAGACACGGCTGGATGCTTTACTGGTGTTGGATCATTTCCTCTTTCTAGTTCCTCTTCACTTCTCCCACTCCCACCCAATCTCCTTGACTACATGACCTTCAGCTTGCCTAACATCTTCATCATACTTTTCCACAAAATCACAAGGAACATCATGCAACTGCTGGTTCATTTGACCAACAGTCATGGCCAGCCCCTGACATTTTGGTGCCTGAAATGGAAAATCCAGATAGGAGCCCATCCACATCACTGATGAGTGTGGAACACAATTCAGTGTGAAGCTCTTTTTCATAGTTCCCATTAGTAACAAGGGAAATTCCACAGCACCTCTTGCCAATGGCAGTGGGTTGTAGTTTTTGAGATCAGATCTGATCCCAAAACTGGAACTTGTGCTTCAATATAAAGCAATGGACAAATACTAAGAGACTGGCAAATCTTTGTGTAAGGGATAAGAGAAACAAAAAAGTGAAACTGGACATTACAAGCTGATTCTAAAAGACTGAAGCAGACTGTTGCTTAAAACTCATTTTAAGAAATGGGAGAAATTAACTTTGTTTGCAGCTTGTTGAGTTTGAAACTAATTTTCAGCAACAGATCCTGTCAATATATGACCAAGATTATCCTGGGAAATATTTGCTCTGCTCTCCTGCTCCAGCTCTGCACTGTCCAGTCTGATGAGTCCTGCTAGAGTTGCATCCTAGATTAGGCATTTATGCGTATCTCCTCTCATCATATCCTACCACTGGCAAGGATGACTAGAGCTTTAATGGCAACCAAAATCATCTCATTGCTCTGCCTCATGATTAAAGCCACCTCTACAAACTTTGAGGTAGCTATAAAAATGGCCAAAACATTTATACAACAGCCCAGGAGAAGCCTGTAGAAACAGCATACACTAAAAACTACAGCCCACTTATAGAAATTCCTGTCACTGCTGAGGAGGAAACTTCACATACCTCAGGCAGTTCCTCTTTTCCTGAGTCACCATTTCCAACCCAAACACTACACACAACTTCTTCTATTTTTCTTTTGTGTTTAACTTGTCCTCCTTTCACACTCATCATTCTTAGTAGATAGGTGGCAATCGCCAGCACTACGTACCACACAGTGGATAAAGCTAAGGCCTACTAATGTCTTCCTTTGACATTAGCATCGCTCAGACCATGCCATACGCATGGGCAGCCTCAAAATAAACTCTCTCTACCCCCATATTTTTGTAAGTTGTACACAATTTCTTGATGGAGTGAACCTCCAACAGCAGGATCAGCTAGTCTCGCTCTATTAAACCATTATAAATCTGTAACTTCACAGAGCTGCCTGGCTTTGATGCCTCACAGGGCTGATTCAGGGTAAGCAAAATAAAACATTGAAAGATGGCTGCCTCTGAGAGGGGACTGGACCAATGTGGTTCAGCAGATACTTCAAACTGGAACTAAAATATTATAATTCACCAACTGTGCCTGGAGTCAGTCACTAGCTCTCTTTTTTTTTAACCTCAGGATCCTGGTTTGTAAAATGAGAGCAAGAATGAGCTGTTTTATAACAACACTGGAAAACTAAATGGGATGTCAAAAATCCCATAACCTCATCTAGGCCACAAGAAGAGGCTAGACAATAACACATAAGTGCCACTCGTGGACAAAAGATAGCAAGAGTGAGATTTCATTTAAGCTTCCAACTTGTCCCTGTCCTTTCAGTGCCCAGTGTGCAGTTTTTGACACACACACACACACACACACACACACACACACACACACACACACACACACACACACAATCCCAACAGCATTCCCGTTATGATCTATTCCTTTGCTTTTAACAGGGTGCTCCACCCTCTCTCTCTCCCCCATGCACCATGCTGAAAATACTGGGCATGCACTGGGAAGGATAGATACCTCAGGGTCCTCACCGAGATGCAGTATCGCCACATCGAGGGTCCAGGACTGGGGAAGATGCCGGGTTACTGGGAGCAAATTGCTCGAGGTGGCATGAAAGGAGCCACACACTTCTTTTCCTTAGTCGTGCCAGGAGAAATCATTCCCCTGTCACCCCTACCCAGGACCCAGCAGGCACAGCGGAGGCCAAGTTACAGCTGTGCAACTCACGTCAGCTCCCAGAGTCCTTCAGGGTGGTAGACTTTCACCCAGAATTCTCTGCCCACCCAAGCCAAGAACCCAGTGTGTTTCTTGCTGCTGTGCCTAAAGGTCTCTAGAACCCCAGATGTTTGCCAGATTTCTAGCTCTGTGTAAATAAATAGCAAATCCAGGGACACCCCGCGGCAGCTGCTGTCCTGAATGGTGACTCTGCCAGCTGAGGGAGGGAGCTGCCCCCACCCCCCAACAACACGTACGCTCAGGCTGCAGCCGAGTTCCCCAGGGCCCTGCAACACAGAGCAGTCAGCCCTGGCTGCGCTTTTCAAACGGCCTTTCCCTGAATTCCTGCCCTTTTCACGGCCATTACGCAGCATCTCCCTCTTAATCTTGCGCTGAAAACGGAGCACGAGACCCCAACCAAAGAGAGATCGGGGAAACATCTACCTCAGTCAAAGGGCTTTTTATAAACAACCACAACCTGCCATTGAAATTATACTGATCATGAGCATATGGTAACAAGATGAACAATATTAAATGAGCTGTAAAGCCCCAGCTTCCAATTCATCATATCCTGAATTAAAGGCATGAGAAAAAGGAATTTGGAGTAAGGTTCATGAGGGGGACAACGGTACCTCCTTATGTACATCTGCTGAACTCTGTTCGAAGCACAGAAATTAGTACTCTGCTTTCAAATTCTTCATCATGGATGCACGAGATCGGCATTTTCCAATTACAGTTTAGAGAACCGTACCTGATGCTCTCACATGCTTTGGATGCTTGGCATAAGCTGAAAACAAACCACATCACTTGATGAAGGCAGTAAGTATTTTGTCCAAGATTATCTACGTAGTAAGGTTCTGAATTTCTAGCTCAGGGAAATTATCCCTTGGATATTTTGAGCCAGAGGAGTTGCCATCCTAAGCAATTAATAATGAAATATATCTCACTGATGAACTCCAGCGGATCACCTTCAAAAGAAATATGTTTAGAGAATGAACTGAAAGACGGTTACTTCACGTCCTTCCTTGTTCCGCGCTGACGTTCGTTTCGTGATCACGTTGCTCCCGGTCACGTGGTATTCTCCCGGTACTGTCCCTGTTCCCGTGTACCCACGGGTGTGATTGATGGTACCATGATGACTTACTGCACGTCCTTGTTTTGTGACAACATCTGAATGTCTCAGCCTTCGTTCTCGGGTTTGTTTGTTTTTTGGTCCGACCTTCCATTTTTCGAGTCTGACTCCATAGGGAATGTACTGGCGAATGGCACTTTGCACTCCTGCCACTAGATGGAGAATGGCACATTGCGTGATGAGCCTTACCTCATCGGCACTTGTCTCGGAACATTCCCGAGCCCAGGGAGGGGTATGGCTCATCACGCTTTAATCTCAATTCAGGGGGCGTGGTCGGGACGAACGGCCATCATCACGCAATGGACGTGCATTAAGATTTCCTTGTACCGGTCCCAAGTGGGACCATGAACAGCGATGAGAGGGACGTGACGTAACAGCTGAAGTCTTACTTAGGTTACATCCAGACAGCAAATGTTTCCCTTAACAATGGTATGATATAGCATATGTTTACTAGGGCTCACCCAGTGAACATATCTCTATGTTTAAGCACAATTTGTCCTGATCACCGATGGGAGGATTCCCCCCTTCCCAAGCACCTACATAGGAAGGCCTGCAGATCCCCTCCTCTCCTTACCTCTTTGCTCCTCTAAATGCACAGCTCAGCCAACACCCAATGCTGGTAGTGTACTTGGATGACAGAAAAATGATGTAAGGTTGTAGGGAGTTATCCAAAGGATGATGGGTGAGGATTCTTTACTCCTTGCTGCAAAACTTGGAAAAGTTACCTTTTTGGACTTCAGTAATCTTAAAAGCAGCTTTTCCAAGTGCTCCCCTTTGCTGCCAAAAACAAGCAATTCCCACCACTTTTCTATATTTCTGCAGAAGACAAGTATTTAAAAGACACATGTCCACATTCATCACATCTAGTTTGGTCTTAGGGCCCTGTACAGATATTGCTCCAGCTCTGAGCAGTTTTCATGGTCTTTTGCAACCTATAACCATCCAGCCCCCAGCTTTTTACCTGCAGTATTAAACTAATAATACAGACAGTTGAACTATGATGTTCCTATATTCTTGTATGTATGTATGTATGTATGTATGTATGTATGTATGTATGTATGTATGTATGTATGTATGTATGTATGTATGTATGCATGCATGTGAAGTGCTTTAAATCTTTGACAAAGTATGTTCACATACCAATGTTATTAATCAACAGAAAGGGGGGGGTGGAGTATCTCACAGCACGGCAATAGGATGCTGCATTTGCTGTTTTATACTACGGTTGCCATAGCACCCATACTAATCCGGCCTGCTAGCTGGGACAAGTAATAAGTAGCCAAGGGATTGTCATAGGCCCTGTATGGATCAAACGTAATAATTGACAGTTTCTTTCACAGATGCAACTGCCTGGATTCACATTTCAGTAGCTTACTTCCCTCTTTTCTTACTGCAAGTTATCTCAGTTGCTAAGTAAGCGTTCAAACAAGTCTAAAATGAGGATGGAGGTGACTGACATAATAATTTAGTGGTGTCCCATAAGTAGGCCTAGCTTTCTAAACCAGAAAAGTTCATGTATGGGACCTTCCCTGTTCCAAAATTTACTAAATTTGGACACTTGACCCACTTATGAAGATGTACTTTGCCTCCTGGAAAAAAAAACCCACCAGAACATCTACATGACAGATTTCTGCTGGTTTAGTGCCTGTTATCTCTCCTTTGAAACTCCAAGATATCTATGAATGCCACGAAGAAAAATTTTGAGATACAGTTCCCAGGATTCTTTGACAGAAACCATGTCAATTAAATGGCAAAATATAGATATACGGTACATCTGCAGGACAAATTACAGCAATCATGCAAATGGAAAAAAATAAAGCAATGTCAAAATGGATACAGCTTGCTCTTTACAAGACAACTGAATTTTCTGCATTAGCTGTTTACCTGAGGATATGAGCAAAGAAGTGGATCCAAGAAGAAAATCAGCAGAGTTGAGAAGAATAGTCAGGCTGGAGATTTCTGCTAAGGTCCTACACCTGGCACAGATGCTCTGTGTGGCAAGTACTATCCCTGATATTTGTAAAATAGGAATTGATGCCCCACAGCCTAAAGCTAAATGGATCTGGCCTGGTAAGCTGCTGAAAGAGGAGATCATCTAGGAGGCTACACATAAGCCACTCTTGAGCTCTTTGAAAGAACTATGGACTCGGAGTACAAATGTAACATCCAATCAATCAATTAGGGGGGGAATGAGTGCTGCGGTATTAATAGTAAGGACAAGTACACCAAAACTGTGGTTGAATATGGAAGTCACCAGATACCTTTGGAGTAGTCACTGTCTCTCACCTGTATCACAGGGTTGAAACACAGGACATATTATGTGTCTTTATATGAATTTACCATACATGATTACATAGACTTTTGTGTTTATGGCCACTTATAACTTTGTCTTTATATCTCCTTTTTGGATGGTCTACCATGCATGATTACATAGAATTTTTACTCTCTCTTTAACTGCTCGCATTCTCTTGTAGCTTTAATGTTGTCTTTTAATGCTCCTTAATATACAATATTTATTACACATTGTAAGTTTTGAAATACATGGTAGGACATTATGTTGCACAAGCATATATATATATATATATATATATATATATATATATATATATGCATGTTAGGGTGGATTCGGGTTTCTTCCCGTGTAGAAATCTGGTTGTTTTGGCGACGTTTCGACGAGGTCTCACTCGTCATCTTCAGGCTGGTGTTCTGGCTTCTTTCTTCTTGAAGCAAAGCGTGATCTCAGTTGAAGTCCTTCTATAAATACTGCTGGGGGGGTGTAGTTTGCTTGCTCTGTTGCTGATTGTAGGTTCGTTTGTTCTTTTGTGATCTGCTGTGTGGCTGAGGCGATCGTTAAGGGCTTAACTGCTGGTGGGTTAGATGGCTGTTTAGAGACATCCTGTGTGGGTGAGGTGCTGGATGTGTGTCTATTAGCCTTTTGTTTCTTAACGACCTTGGTGATGGGCGTTCTGGTAGCATCCTGGGCTTTGGTGGAGTGGGGTCCTGTGTCTTGTGAATTCATTTTGGTCTGGCTGCGTGTCTGTGGTCTCCCAATGTTTTTTTGGCGTGTGTAAGTGTGCTCCATGTGGTGGCTGGAGTGGGGAGTAGTGGTAGATGGTGCAGTCGTGGTTTTGTTATTGGATGGTGGTTTCGTTTCATCTGTGGGAAGGGTCTGGGTTTGTGTTTGGTGTGGATGGAAGGTGGTGGCATCTTGTGTCCTTTTGGACCTGGTGTCAGTCTTTGTGGCAGAGGCTCGTCTGTTGACCAGGGCTAGTTTCCAGATGTCAGGCAAGCGGGAGGTGTCATCACGTTTATTATGTTGTTTGGGTGTTTCTCTATTTCAATGGCTTCCATGATTATTCGACTGTTGAAGTGTTCAGTTTTGGAGATGAGTTTGGTTCTTTTAAAATCAATTTCATGACCTGTTGTTTTTATGTGCTGGAAGAGAGAGGAAGATTTTTCTTCTTTTTTGACTGCGTTCTTGTGTTCTGCGATGCGTGCGCTTATTCTCCTGTTTGTCTGTCCGATGTATGTGGCTGGGCAGACTTTGCATGGTATTTCGTAGACTCCTTGGTTTTCTAGCTCAATCTTGTCTTTGGGGTTTCTTAAAATGTTGGCTATTTTTTGTTCGGTGCAAAAGGCTGTCTTGATATTGTGTTTGTGGAGAATTTTGCTGATTTTGTCTGTGGTGCCTTTGATATAAGGGAGGAGGGCAGTGCCGTTGTTCTCTTCTGTTTCTTGGTTCTTGGGGGGTGTTTCTTTTTGGATTAGTTTGGTGATGTGTGTTTTTTTGGAATCCGTTCGCAATTAAAGCATTCGAGAGAGTGTGTAATTCAGTTTTTAGGTGGTCTTTGTCAGCGAGGCGTTTGGTTCTGGAGATGAGGGTTTTTGCTACGGAGTTGATCTGTGCAGGGTGGTGGTGTGATTGTGCATTTAAGTAGCGGTTTGTATGTGTTTTTTTCCGGTAGATGGTATGTCCTAAGGAGCCGTCGGGTTTTTTGTAGATTAGGACGTCCAGGAAGGGAAGTTGGTTGTTGGCTTCTATTTCCATAGTGAATTGTATTTTGGGGTGTAGGCTGTTGAGATGTGTGAGGAAGTTGTTCAGTTTGTCTTTCCCGTGTGGCCAGATAACAAAGGTGTCGTCAACATATCTGAGCCAGAGTTTGGGTTTATGTTCGGACTTCTGTAACGCGTTGGTTTCAAAGTGTTCCATATATAGGTTTGCGATGACCGGTGAGAGGGGTGATCCCATGGGTGCTCCTTCTATCTGTTTGTATCTTTGTCCATTGTGGATGAAGTATGTGTTGGTTAGGCATGGTTGGTCAGATCTAGGATGTGCTTGGGGGGGTTGTATTTGTTGTGGATAGCTGTCAAGGCTTCTTGAATGGGCACTTGTGTGAAGAGCGAAACAACATCGAAGCTCACGAGTAGGTCATTGGGTTGTAGGTCTTGTTTCTTTATAATTTCTATGAAGTGGAACGAGTTTTGTGACGAGTGAGACCTCGTCGAAACGTCGCCAAAACAACCAGATTTCTACACGGGAAGAAACCCGAATCCACCCTAACATGCATACCTATACCCGTGAAAATCTACGAAAACATATATATATATATATATATATATATATATATATATATATATATATATATATATATATATATATATATATATATATATATATATATATATATATATATATATATATATATATATATATATATATATATATATATAATATCTCAGATATGATCAGGAAGACTTAAGAATTTAAATGTCGCATGTGTCTCTGTCAAGTGGAACAGATCTGCATTATGTGATATTTGTTCCAGCATTTACTTTCTGAGGGGATCATTCCCACAGAAGCTCTTACACTGAACTACATCTACTCAGTTACAAAACACCTGTGCCTCACATCACTTGGATGTATCTGTATCCTTGCTTTCTTCAGCAAATTACATAAAACCTGAGGGTCTGTTCCTTTCACAATGTGATTTTCCAAGTACTGTATTTCTTCATGAATAGTAACATTTTACCATATGGATGAATCTCTGATTTTTGCCTCCAAGTTGAAAATGCCAAGTGAATAGCAGCCCTCACATGTGTGGGAGTACACACATGCTTGTGGCATATGTATATGCTTGCACAAGCCTGCCATATGTGTGGGCAATAGAAGATAGCCACCTTCAAGAGACAGCAGGGCACTACAAGGCATCTATTTTATATCCAAAGAAGGTGCACGAGTGTGGACAGCTGATTATTCCCCCATCCCCAGTTTATATCCAAGTGGTCTCTCTCTTGCTGCAAGCACCAATCCAGTCTTTGAGTCAGATTGGAGCGAAAATGTTTGGAGAGAATGACCAAAGAGAAATAACCCCATAATGAAAACAAGTGTATGGACCTCTTTTCATACTGCAATTAGGCATCCATCCTTGTACTTTAGTTTTACATGTGAAAATGCCAAAATACTGTATACCCAAAGGAATATGGCAGCTGTCCTCAGTGTTAGCCGTCAGACAAGCCACTCTGGCTTAAATTCTTCCATCTGTAATATATCATCCCTAACTTATGCGGTTACTTCACGTCCATTTTGTCTCTGTAAGTGTTGCGCTTCAGACCAGTACAAAAAAAATCTTACTTCACGTCCGTTGCACAACAGCTGGAATTTGTCTCGACCACGCCCCCGAAGCAGAATCAAAGCGTGACAATGCTGTACCTGAGTCTGGGTTGGGGTATTCTCTTGTCACGGTTTGTTCCCGGTTCCTGTTCTGAGACAAAGGACTGTGTGGTAACAACTGTCACGCAACAACCAGGGTCCACCTAGTGGTCAGTGGCTGAAACGGCATTCGACATTAGTTCCCCTATGGGAAACACCATGCAGCGCAAATGTTTATTAAAGAAACTACTGAAAATTCTGTAGCATTGATGTGTAAATTCCAGAAGACCAGTAAATCGAAATATCGAAAACGTTTTATTTACAATATTTAAAAAAAGGTTAAGAAAGCAAGACAAATTCAGAATTTGTCATGGAACAAAGCCGTGAAGTAACAGTTGTCACGAAACAAGTTATCACGACCATGGGAAAACGGAAACAGGGACTAAACAGGGACAAAACCACGTGATCGCAACCAGTGCTGTCACAGTACAAAACTAGTCGCGGAACAAGGAAGGATGTGAAGTAACTGTCAGAGACAGCTATATTGTACCATGAGTACAAGCAGTTAGGTGAAGCGCTATATAATCTGTAAGTGGCAGGTATATACTTATAAGAAAAATCCTAAGAATGATAAAAGAAGGTTAGAGGCAAATTTAAGCACACGCTGAAAAGTCAAATTGTTTCTTTGTATTGTGCAGATGATGACAGCTGAAAATAATATAGTCCCAAAATCCTCCTCAATACATTTAGATTGAATATTCACTGGATATTCTCATTGTATTGTCAAATATTCTCTAAATTGCTGACATTTGGATGTAATTACCCATGTCGTTTTATTTCAACATTTGATATTTGACAGTTGATATTTGAACAAAATTTAGGAGCTTACGTACAATGGTACTGCGCATCTGAGCAAATACAGCTGAAGATATTTCAGGTTTTGATGCCTTCCAAAATCAATAGAAATAGTAAAGGGATGCCAAAGAACTAAAACATGTGATTTTAAATCCTTTAGCAAGAAATTCATATCTGAAATCTGAAAAATCTTAATAAAATGTGTACAGACAGTATGTCTATACAGTACTGTATACTCTTGAATTTGTTAGGTCAATCATACATGAATGCTACTTTCTCAGCATATCTGTACAATTTCTGTGCATGCTTAGAAAAGGGGCGTAGTCTAACTTCCCTCCACAGCCACAGGCAGACGACACATCAGGATCTGTTAGTAAATCTGCATGTGTTTGTAAGTAACTGGCAAAGACCTTCCCCAAGTGTTTCTTAATTGCAATTATTACTCGCTCTCCTTCCTCCTGCTGTAAAATAGAGTACTGAAGCAAAGACAGTTGGCAGGAGGTATTTGGAACTGGATTTTAGATGGTAATAGAGTGAGCTTGTATTCAGTTGTTGCGCTAGGCACCGAAAACAACAACATTCCTGGCATTCACACTCTTTGAATCTAATCTTTCGTACCTGCTTCTTTGTCAGGGTCATGGTAAAGAAAGGAAAAGGGTATGTCCTCCAAGACTGACGTCTGTCCATATCTCCTGACCTAGACAATGTCAAGAAGAGTGTTAGCCTGGCATTGTTCTTAGCAGAAGAAACTGCACAAGAAATGCACAGGTAGCGACAGAAGAGATGCCAGTACGATCCACAGAAAGCAAATATCTAGGGCAGTGGTTCCTAACTTTGGGTTCTTGGACCTAAACTCCCAGAAGCCTTCACTGCTCAATATGCTGGGACCAGGATTTCTGGGGATTGCAATCCAAGAACATCTGAACTACCCACGTTTGAGAAACACTGATCTACAGGATCCAGAACCAAAAAGGGGGACAATGGGCGCTCAAATGGGGTTGTAGAAAAGGGAGCATTTTTGACAGGCCTGCCTTGTGCAGATAAGCTGCTCACACTAAACTCTGTCTTTTTAATTACATACCTCTTAGCATATGTTATACTACTGACCCAGGAAGAACTCAGGAATAGACACAAGCACAAGCACATTCATGTATATACACATACACAGCATCCAAATTTGCCCACCTCTCTGAAATCACAGATGTCTTAGCGATAAGAAAAAGAACACCACAACTCCCAAACTGCCCTCTCTTCATTGTATATTTGGAGAGAGAAGCATAACTGGGTTTTTACTGCCATCTTGTGATCAACCTTCAAACATTCATCCAGAATACAGTATAAAATAAATTGCAGCTGGATAACTCGTTGGTTTGAGTCTGGCTGCAGAGCCAAAGGTTTGAAGTTTGATTCCGTGCTGTGCCCATTGATGCCTCAGTGTGGTGTTGGGCAAGCTTCACAGTTCCAGGGTGCCCTCAGAAGAAGGGAATAGTAAGCCAATTTTGGGTATGGTTTACCTGGAAAACACTGAAAGGAGTCACATAAATCAGGACTGACTTGGCAGCATATGATTATCACTATTTAAGTCACAAATGAAACCAGGCATATTTGGAATCTACAAGCCAGGCCCAGGAGAGAGATATCGAATGCCTAGTTAAGGCAACAGGGCCAGAAGTATTTCACAGGAAGTAGATGTGTAATCTCCAGGCTTAAAACCAGGATACTTCAAGGGCCAGATGCAGGGGAGTGGTATCAGGAGACAGATATCTAGTCTTGTGCGCTCCCAGACGCATCTGGTGGGGCCACTGTGAGATACAGGAAGCTGGATTAGATGGGCCTTTGGCCTGATCCGGCATGGCTCCTCTTATGTTCTAATCTCTGCTAGGCACAACTTTTCCAAGCGTTGACACATTGTGGGGAGTGGAGCAGCTGCACCTAAACATGTCCAGATTTCTTTCAGGAAATGGCCACCCAAACCCATACGCCGGCCCTCCTCTAGTTGCAGTGCCATGAAAAGAAAGGGGGCAACTCTCAGCCACAGATCCTCAGTGGCCGTGTTTCCGTAGGATTTTACCTTGTCCCAGATGCACAAGAATTAGGGCAGGAGTGGGTGGGGTTGCACCTCTCTCTCAGTGAGAAAATGCTAACTGACCTCATTTGTGTTTGCTTATAATGACATGCAAATCAAAACTTGCCACACCTAACTGTATGCAGAGAGTTTCGAAAAATGTCGTTTTCCCCAAAGTTCAAATACAAAGACCTATTCCCAGTGATCGAAAAGCCTTCTGTGCACTGTGGGACAAAACGACCCATAGTTTTTTATTTTGTTTTGTTTTTTGCTAACATAAACAGCATTTCACATGTTTTATATATTGGGTCCATTATTTACCTTTGAGGCATAAATCCTGGTTGGTACGGGGAAGCATATTATTTTATTCTAGGGCTCATTCAAGACACAAAGGCCAAGGTGAATATCTCTGCATCTTGAGTTAATAACCATGAATGAGATAATGTCAGTTTATGACAAAGTCAGATCAAAAGCTAGAGTGAAAGTAAAGGAATTTGATATTAGAACTAAGCAGGAGTGCCCTTTATTGTCTTTGCTTTTCTCTTCTCTTTAAAGGGTTGCCATAAGTCACAAGTGACTTGATGGAACACAGTTATTGATGTTATTAGAACCTCTGGCAACTGCCATAAAGGAAAACAACAACAGTAGTTTTGGAAGAGTGGTCAAATGCATAAGATCTACAAATTTGCCAGTAACTTGGCAATAAGGAAGCCTTTCTAGAAATTATTGAGAAAAGTCACAAATATGGAATGGTAGCAGGACTGCAAATTAATTATAAGAAATCTGGAATGCTATGTGTGAATAATAAACTGCAACATGAAATGCAGAACGATACAGGCATCTCAATAAGTCATAAATCATTCAAATACCTAGAAGTAATTATTCCAAATAATTTAAATAAACTTCAGCAGCTAAACGGTGGTCCGAGGTTTTGTAACAATTATGGACAGAATCGGCACTATAAAAATGGTAGCACTGTCAAAATTAAATCTCACCCCCTCCCATAGTAATTACTTCAATAGATATGGCAGAGTGGCAAAAATATTTAACAGTTTTATCCATGGAGGAAAAATATCCCAGTTGGCAATGGCTTTGAGACAAGTGGGGTGAGGTGAACCTAGTATACATAAATATTATGACACAAACCAATTTAAAATGTTGGCACTGCATTTGGAGGAAACCTCAGGGAAATTCTGGGATATAGTAATATGGTAAATAGAAGGTAAAGCAGGTTTACAGAAAATGCCCCCCTTTACTGTAGTAGAATTAAAAGAAATGCTGCATGAAGTAGAATAGAACTGGATGCATTCCAAGGAACCACACTACCTAACTACAAATATCACCATAAAACAATATATGACCAGAAATATGACCGCATTTGAATGTATCCTTATGAGACATGTGAATAATACAAGAAGTTTTATTTCTAAAACATTTAATTCAAATAGATTGAAAACAATATGGAGAAATGATACTGGGATAAAAATAAAACATGAACCCCAACATGAATAAACTAGAAATGATTCAATGAAGGAAAATTATATCAACAATTCTTAAGGAAAACTCCTTAAAATGGTTAAGCCAATGGTACATTATCCCGTTTGCCTTGCAAGGTTGAGCAACACAAGCCCTACAAAATGCCGGAGAGTAAACCAGAAAGGTATACACACTCATATGTGGTGGTCATGTCCTATAATGTCACTGTTTGAGAAGGGGGTAGCTGTTCAGAAATGGCACCTATCCTTCATCAAGCTATCCATGATCCACAAGCATTGACTTTATTCACATTTGGGGAGGGGGCAGAATGAAAAGTTGGCCTCCAAGGGTTTAATAATATTTATGTTGGTGGCAACCTGCATGGGAGTAGCAAAATGTTGGAAGAACACAGAACGCCTAACATCAAACTCCTGGTGCTCAGTACTGTAGCAAATGGCTGTGGCAGAAAAAACAAATAAAATGAAATGTGACATGATTCCATCTTATATACAAATCAAATGATACTCAACACCTTATCCGAGCCCTTCCTCCAATTATGGAAAAACGATTTAGACCATCATCATCTTACTACTGCAGAGGTGGAAATAAGCTTATGGAGTCCCGCCCGTTGAAGGGGCACAATGGGGATTGCCCAACCTCTGCAGGCAGATACCTAAATTGCTCAAGTATCTTGCAGTTCGTGCAAATGGTCACAATAAAAAAAATAAAAATAAAAGAGAGAGAGAAAATCTCCAAGACATTGATCTCTTACTTGTAACGGGCAGGTAAATAGAAAAATGTCTTCAACACGGAGAACTGCCAATAACTAGATTTCAATTGGATGTACTGTATTGCTTGTTTTATCTTTTGTGTTTTTAAATGGTCTGCGCCTCCAGTTGTTTCTGTTTGTTTCAGTTGTAGTTTTCTGTTAAAAAAAATGAAATTTGTTTTTTTAAAAACGAAACAAACCGGACAACTGAGAGTAAAGGTTGGAGAAAAAGAAAGGGATGGAGAAGAGAAAGGGATGGAAATATAGTGACCAGGTTAAAAAAGAGAGAGAACAGCATTAGAATTTAAAGCAGGAGGATTTTTTTTCTCATTTATGATTGACTGAATCTACCTCAATTCTCACTTCTAGACTGCTACCAAAAATATAGCAGCCGTGTCTTTGTAAGTCTAAACTCAACAAAAAGCGAGGGGCTACATACAGCCAAGAAGCAATTCAAAGAGAGAGAGAGAAATTAAAACAAACCCTCTGCAGGAGATTCATAAGAACATAAGAACATAAGAACATAAGAAGAGCCATGCTGGATCAAGCCAAAGGCCCATCTAGTCCAGCTTCCTGTATCTCACAGCGGCCCCACCAGATGCGTTTGGGAGCGCATGAGACTAGATATCTGTCTCCTGATACCACTCCCCTGCATCTGGCCCTTGAAGTACCCTGGTTTCTCCATCATGGTTTGTAACCTGTGATGGACTTTTCCTCCAGGAATCTGTCCAATCCCCTTTTGAAGGCATCCAGGCCAGATGCCATAACCACATCCTGTGGCAGGGAGTTCCATAGACTTACAACGCGCTGGGTGAAAAAATATTTTCTTTTGTCTGTTCTCACTCTCCCAGCCTTCAATTTGAGTGTATGTCCCCTACTTCTGGTATTTTGGGAGAGAGAGAAGAGCTTCCCTCTATCCACTTTACTCATACCCTGCATTATTTTGTATGTCTCAATCATATCCCCCCTCAAGCGCCTTTTTTCCAGACTAAAGAGGCCCAGATGTTTTAGCCTTTCCTCATAAGGGAGGTGCCCCAGCCCAGTAATCATTTTAGTCGCTCTCTTCTGCACCTTTTCCAGTTCCACTATGTCTTTCTTGAGATGTGGTGACCAGAATTGTACACAATACTCCAGGTGGGGCCTTACTACTGTTTTGTATAATGGCATTATAATGTTGGCTGTTTTATTTTCAATCCCCTTTTTGATAATCCCTAGCATGGAATTGGCCTTCTTCACCGCTGCCACACACTGGGGAGACACCTTCATGGAGCTGTCCACCAACACACCAAGATCTCTTTCCTGATCCGTCACGGATAACTCAGAGCCCATGAGTTGATAGATGAAGTTTGGATTTTTTTGCCCCAATATGCATTACTTTACATTTGGTTACATTAAAACACATTTGCCATTTTTCAGCCCATTCCCCCAGTTTGGAGAGATCCTTCTGGAGCTCTTCACAATCTTCTCTGGTTTTCACCACACGGAAAAGTTTTGTGTCATCTGCAAACTTGGCCACCTGACTGTTTATCCCTGTCTCCAGGTCATTTATGAACAGATTGAAAAGCACCGGTCCCAGGACAGAGCCCTGGGGCACACCGCTTTTCACTTCTCTCCATTGTGAAAATTTCCCATTGACACCTACTCTTTGTTTCTGGGATCTCAACCAGTTCTCAATCCATAAGAGGACCTGTCCTCTTATCCCCTGACTGTGCAATTTTCTCAGCAGCCTTTGGTGAGGGACTGTGTCAAAAGCCTTTTGAAAATCCAGATAGACTATATCCACCGGTTCACCCAAATCTGCATGCCTGTTGACCTTTTCAAAAAATTCTAAAAGGTTTGTCAGACAAGATTTACCCTTACAGAAGCCATGCTGATTTTCTCTCAGCAAGGTTTGTTCTTTTATGTGTTTTAAGATTTTCTCTTGGATGAGGCTTTCCGTCTTCCCTGGGACAGATGTAAGGCTAACTGGCCTGTAGTTTCCTGGGTCCCCCCTCCTTCCTTTTTAAAAAATTGGTGTGACATCTGCCATCCTCCAGTCCTCCGGCACTGTGGCAGTTTTAAGAGACAAGTTGCATATAACCGTTAAGAGATCTGCAATTTCATTTCTCAGTTCCCTAATAACCCTTGGGTGGATGCCATCTGGGCCCGGTGACTTGTTAATCCTCAATTTATCGATTAGTCCTAAAACCTCCTCTCTTTTAACCTGTATTTGATTTAATTCTTTAGTCAAGAGGGGCGGCTCAGGCAGCGGAATCCGCTCAAGGTCCTCTGTCGTGAAGACAGACACAAAGAAGTCATTCAATTTCTCTGAAATGTCCAAGTCCTCCTTAACCTCCCCTTTTCCTCCCTCACCATCCAGAGGGCCAACTGGTTCTCTGGCAGGTTTTCTACTTCTAACATATTTAAAGAAGCTTTTATTATTACCCTTTATATTGCTAGCCATGCGTTCCTCAAAATCTTTCTTTGCCTCCCTTATCATCTTCTTACATTTCTTTTGCCAGAGTTTGTGTTCCTTTTTATTTTCCTCATTTGGGGAGGATTTCCATTTACAGAAAGACCTCTCCTTGTGCTTTAGAGCCTCTCTAACTCCACTCGTTAACCATGCCGGTGTCCTATTGGACTTAAATGAGCTCTTCTTTCTTTGTGGTATGCACTTGTGCTGGGCTTCTATTATTGTTGTTTGAAAACAGGCTCCATGCACTCTGAAGAGATTGGATTCTTCTAACTTTCCCCTTCAATTTCTCTCTAACTAGTTTCCTCATCTGAGGGAAGTTTGCCCTTCGAAAATCAAGGGTTTTTATGTCTGATTTGGTTGACACTCTTCCTCCGACATGCATGGCAAAGGAAATTGCAGCATGGTCACTGTTCCCCAGAGGCTCAGTGACATTCACATCCCTGACCAGGTCCTGAGTATCACACAGAATTAGATCCAGAGTTGCCTGTTCTCGGGTGGGCTCCATGACAAGTTGCTCTAAGGCACAGTCATTCAGCAAGTCGAGAAACCCGGTTTCTCTTTCTTGCCCGGAGCTCGCATTGGCCCAGTCAATGTGGGGATAATTGAAGTCCCCCATGATTACTATCCTGTCCCTCTTAGCCACCTCCATGATTTCTCTCCTCATTTCGAGGTCCCCCTCAAGTTTTTGATCTGGTGGACGATAGAATACTCCAACTATCACATCACTCATGGGACCTGGTAGTTTAACCCACAGTGATTCTATGGTGGAGTCAGACCCTCTGTCCATCTCCATTCTTCTGCTGGATTTTACCCCTTCTTTGACATAGATGGCCACTCCTCCTCCAACCCGCCCCTCTCTATCCCTTCTATAGAGTTTATAGCCTGGGATTGCTGTATCCCACTGGTTCTCCACATTCCACCAGATTTCTGTTATGGCTATTATATCTATATTATCCCTAGCTGCCAAATGTTCAAGTTCTCCCATCTTTGCTCGGAGGCTTCGAGCATTGGCGTAGAAGCACCTGTACAGTGGGTCCCGCAACAACAGCTGCTGCCTTGTTCTTTTCCCCTCACAGCTTTTATTTTCAGTAGACAAACTGTCACAGTCCATTATTCTCCCAGTGCTAATACCTGCTATGTCATCTCTATGTGATTCTCTACCTTCTCCAACCTCGTTCCCCGAGGATGAGGTGTTCCGAACCGGATGCCACTCAGCTCCTGTCGGCTTTCCCCCAGTTATCAGTTTAAAAGCTGCTCTGCTGCCTTTTTGAGGTTGAGTGCCAGCAATCTGGTCCCATCATGATTCAAGTGCAACCCATCCCTCCTGAACAGGTTTGGCTTGTCCCAAAATGTTCTCCAGTTCCTGACAAATCTAAAGCCCTCCTCTCGACACCATTGCCTCATCCACACATTGATTAATTCCCAACTGATTAATTCCCAAATATGCAAACAGCCTTTAAAATACAATGTAGCATTTTGTCACCACGGGATGGGAGGCAACCCCCACAGCAGGTTACCTGGCTGAACCCCCACAGCTATACATGCACAAATCTCAGTGTGAGGTAGCTCCTAAAAAGGACACTATGGCCTGTTCCTTAGAAAACCCACCCCTCCAGTGTTGCTTCAGTTCCTTCCAGCCGAGGTTACGAGGTTACGTTGGAGGAGGGAAGGGTAAGTCAAAGACACTTCCTTTTATAAGCTTGCTCCATTGTCTTTCCCTTTGATCCTAACGTACTTCTGCTGCCAGCCAAAGTGTTCACCGTTGAGCTTTGTGCTTGGCCAGTCCAACAACTTCTGCCCCAAATACTTAACAACATGCTCACCTATACTATGGGGGACAGGCCAGCAGCACTAAACCCTCAAATGCAGGTAGATGTAAGCTGTGGCTTATTTCATCCTGCAAGCTCTGGCCTTACCTGTTCCCCTTCTGGCCACTGCAGGCACTGGATTCTGCACAGCAAGGTATGTTTCAGTGGTTGCTGCAAATGGAAAGTAATACAGCAGCATACCAAAGGTGTCCTCGGGTGAGCCGGCTCCGTCGTGCCCGTGCGTCACAACTTGCTTCGCTTGGCCGATCTCTGCCTCACAGTAAAAACACATCTCACACCAAGCGGACTCCTAACATTTCCTGGTGTGAGACTCGACCACAACTGGAACTGAACTCAAAACTCACTCTTCGGGACCAACGTCTTCTTCTTCAAGCGCCTTGTCCTCGCAGTACATTGGCGCTCAATCGCCTGGTATGGTTTTTATCCAAAGCTGTTCTAAACAGAAGAAGCTGTGCCCAATGGAAACCACTGAGTTCAGTTCTTAAGCCAGAACGTTCTTCTACACCCCAGGCCACGCTTCCCATCTATTTTTCCTTGAAGGATAACCTGCAACAGATGGTATTTGCTATTGCACATTATGTGACCACAATATGGTAATTTCCTCCTCTTCTCTTAGACAAACTTGGAATCCTTTTTCTATGGTGCTGATCTCGAATCCTGCATAGGAGGAGGAGTAAATAGGAAGGTAGTCAAATTTGCCAACGACAAATTGTGAGGAGCTCCAGAGGGATCTCTTGACACTGGGGAGTGGGCGAAGCAGTGGCAAATGAGCTTCAACATTAGCAAGTGCAGAGTGATGTACGTTGGGGCAAAAAAAACCCCAATTATATTTATAAACTGATGGGGTCTGAACTCTCTGCAACAAACCAGGAAAGAGACCTTCGTGTCCTGATGGACAGCTCAAGGTGTCAATCCAGTCTGCCCCAGCAGTGAAAAAAGCAAACTCAATGCTAGGGATCATTAGGAAGGGTATAGAAAATAAGTCAGCAAGTGTCATTTTGCATCTATGGTGAGGCCCCATCTGGAGTACTGTGTACAGTTCTGGTCACCATACCTCCAGAAAGGTATTATGGAAATGGAAAAGTGCAGAGGACAAACAGAATGATTCAGGGACTGGAACACCTTCCTTACCATCTGAGGCTGCAACGGCTGGGCCGCTTCACTCTTGAACGATGGCACCTAAGAGGTGACCTGATTGAGGTTTATAAAACCATACATGGTGTGGTCAAGGTAGATAAGGAAAAACACTAGAACTAGGGGGCACTCCGTGAAACTTTTGGGTTCTAGATCTCAAACAAATAAGAGAAAGTACTTTTTCACCGAGAGGATCACTGGTCTGTGGAACGCCCTGCCAGAAGAAGTGGTGACAGCTGTCAGCCTTGACAGCTTTAAGAAAGGATTGGACAAATTCATGGAGAACAAGGGTATCAGTGGCTATCATTATGGATGCCTAAGGACAAACTCTGGGTTGGAGAGATAGGCAGGATCTCTCTCAATGCCATTTGCGGGGAATCTTAAGCAGGTGAAGACATCTATTTGGGAATACCCTGAAGCAAATGGTGAGCCACTGTGTGAGACAGAATGCTGGACTGGATGGGCTTTGGCCTGTTCCAGCAAGGCTGTTTTTATGTTCATATGTTCTTACTACAAAAAGAGCTTTGTGGTTCAATAAAATGCAATTAGAAGAATGGACTAGTTATTTGGGGCAGGGGAGGGGGAGGAAGGAGAATGTACAGTGATGACCAAATTTGAATAAATGATTGAAAAAAGAAAAAGTTGGAGGGTAATATATAATAAACATAATTTACAATATGTTACTAAAAGATGAATATAAAACTACAGCCCTAAAAGAGGTATGGAGTGGAGATAAAAAGATAAATAAAAATAAAAAATAAAAAATAGTGGAGATGAATGGAAGAATATATGAAATGAAACAATAACGAAGAATATGTCTGAAAGGATTAAAGAAAATTGCTACAAGGTAATACGATATTTAACTCTACTGATACTGAATATAATGAAAAAATAAGTATATCCCTCCTGTTGGAGACATAAGAAAAGGTTACATATTTGCATATGTGGTGGAATGTGAAACAGGCAGAAGGAATAGACAGTGATTTTCAGTGATACAGGAAATTATATGTACAGTATTGAAATACAAAGGTGCCCAACAGTAGTGCTGTTAAATATGATTGGAATTGGAGGGGACAAATTAATTACAGTATTATTATGTTAACAGCAGCAAGATTGGTGTTGTAGGTTTTTGGCTTCTTGTACTGGGGAAACATTATTATGCTGAGGCAGTCATGTCAGGAATGACTCAGGACTTTGCGTTCTTCATGGTGATCACAAACGTGTTCCAATTGTCCTGACCTCAGACTGCAGGACACACTCTCAAGCTGATATTTGATACTGGGTGGGATGATGGTGCTCTGGCTGTAGAGAAACCATCTGAAATTCTGTTGTCATGGACAAATCACTACCCAGAAGAGTTTAGACTCAAGGAAAGTCTGAGGGTGGGTTGATCATGGTGGTTCACCCCAGAAGATTGATGGTTCCAAATGATTTTCCAATACTGTTGGGTTTCTTGTCACCTCAACAGGCAATCCTATTGAAGTCCTGGTTGATTTTGGGAATGGTGAAATGACCAGGGCATAGACACAGTCATTCCTAATCATCCTTTCGGGGCAACCAAGATAATCATCTGGTTTACTACGTAGCTGACAGTGATGAAAAGTGGGAGAGAAAAAGCAATAACAGGACAAAAACTCAGAGCAGATCCAGTCAAGCACAAGCAAGAAACCACCAGAAGGAGATGGTGGCACCAAGGAAGTCATTATTCTCTGCATCTATGCTGCCTGCAAAGAATTATCCAGAGGAACTGTCCTGAATGATCAAAGGCCTGCTCTATCACAGGAAAATGCAGAACACTCAAAAATATCTTCTGAAAACATTACAGATTTTGTGGACGAAATTGCTCAGATCTACTCCAACTTGGATGTGGTACATCATACAAATCATGTGGATGTAATTTTAGCCCCTGCTTCCTTGGCAATTTTCAGCTTCTACAGCCTGCAAATGTGGACAATATCAATGGAAAGGTGGGAGCCACATCATGTGTGTTAAAATCCTGCCCTTTCCAGCTCATAAAAGCATCTGGGAGGAGTGGATGAGTGCATGAGATGTTTTGGACCACAATTCCCAGTTCTTTGCCATTGGAAATACAGGCTTGGAAATCTGGGAGTTGTAGTCCAAAACATCAGGAGGGCGGAGGTTTGGGCATGCCTGGCATAAGGGGAATGGTGAATGCATCAAGGCAAGGTTCCACCATGCATTAAAGGAGTAAAGCTGCTGTTTAAACAGACCTCCTTAAGTCCCACTGAACTAGATCATTACCACAGTCTCCAATTATCTCTTCCTAACCAAGGTACTGGGACATAGTGGCTTGCGTTTAAGGATTCCTGGATGAAAAAGACTGCATAGACCAGGTTTCAAACCCAGTTCTTGGCTAGAGGTGGCTTTTGTTACCTTAGGGGACATCTTAAACTGGGAATTGGACAGGAATAATTTGGGCCTGTGGGTTCTTTTTGACCTCTTGGCAGCTTTCAGTACCATTAATCATTTTTTCCTGGACCCTCTTTCTAGGATGACACTTGGAGGCATTGTGTTGTGGTAACTCTGGTCCTTCTGGATGAGGTCAACTCAGAAGGTGATGCTGAGACAGTCTTGTTTGATGCCCTGGCTGTTGAGATGTAAGGCCATTCACGGCTCTGTTTTATTCCCAAGTCATTTAACATATACATTTGAAGCCAAACACAATTTCGAGATTCAATATCACTAGTAGCAAATGACATTCAACTCTACTTCTCCTTTACATCTAACTCCATGGAAGCTGTTTCAGTTCAGGATCACTGTCTGATCTCAGTAATGGACTGGGACAGGGTGAATACACTGAAGCTTAATCCAGAATACCCAGACATGGTCCTTTGCAGTCAAAAAGCAAATCACAGGATAGTGGTTCATCTCATATTGGACAAACAAGTTACCCTCTCCCTGAAGGCTGACGTTTGTAGCTCAGATGCATTCCTGAATTCAACCCCTAGCCTGGTTTCCCAGGTTTCGGCAGTGGTCATGACTGCATTTGCAGAGTTAAAAACTAGTGCATTACTTACATCTTGTGCTCAGATGTCTCTCATCTGATAACAGCGTCCTTAGCTACAGCCTATTTGGATTATCATAATGTGCTCTATGTGGGGCTACCTTGGGCAAGTGTTTGCAAACCTCCAAGGGTACAAAATGCCAAAGATAGATGGATAGATTTTCTTGTTGTGAATCGCCCAGAGTTCCTTTGGAAAGTTGGGCGGTATATAAATAAATAAATAAATAAATAAATAAATAAATAAATAAATAGACAGACAGACAGACAGACAGACAGACACAGACAGACAGACAGACAGACCTGATTTCAAGGGGGGGGGGAATCTCATAAGAACACATTAAAGGGCCTTCTCTGTTGCTGCTCCCAGACTTTGGAACTCCCTCCCACTGGAGGCCAGGACTGCCTCATCCCTGCTGTCTTTCCGGAAGCAGGCAAAGACCTTCTTCTTCAGGCAAGCTTTCCCTCAATTACGGACTACCTACTATATGATTTTTAGATGCATTATCATGCAAGAACACCAGTGTTTTCTATGTTAGTTTCCATCCCTCATAATGGAAGTTTTTCTTTTTGCATGTTCTTGGTAGCTTTAATGTTACCTTTTAATGTTGTAAGATGCCACTTCTAATTCCCTGTTCTTAACTTGAATATGTCTTCAATGTTCTGGGCTGTATATTGTCCCTCATTATTGTAAGCTGCTTTAAGTCATTTTCCAAGGAGAAAGGTGGTGTGAAAATATTATAAACAAACAAACAAACTGCCTTGGGTGGAGCAGAAATGAATTGAAATGACATAAAATTTTATGTTGAGCATCCTCCTCTTGCCCCCTGCCCACAGAAATGAGAAGCAAAAGCCAGTTTATTAGGGGGGAAATGGAATTTCTGACCTAAATCAATACAATGAAAGAATTCTGGAAAGTGCACTGTGTAGACCAGGGGTCCTCAAAGTTTTCAAACAGCGGGCCGGTCCACCACCATCCAGACACCACTGGGGGCTGGACCACAGTCCAAAAGCAGCTGCGGAGGCTGGCTTGCTCACAAAACAGGAGGTAGGTGGGGGTTGCAATTGGTCCCAGGGGCCGGATTCAGGACCTTGGGGGGGTGCTTCTGGGCCCGGGGCCTTAGGTTGAGGACCCCTGGTGTAGACAGACAAATTGCTGGACAATAATACCTTGGTTAATGAGTACTTGGTTTATGAGTGTTTTGCAAGAAAAGCAACCATTTCTGATCAATTTTGTCTTGATCAACAAGCAATATATTGCAATAGGAGCCCTGCAGCAGGTCACATGATCACAAGTGAGCCAATGGTTGCTCTCTCTTTCCCTGCTGGATTGTGGGGGATTGTCAGGAAAGTTCCATCTCAGGCAAGTCTCAAAAGCAGAGGGAGGAAAGAGGAATGGACATCTCCCTTACACCAGCCAGGAATGTATTCAAAGGAGAGTGCAGGTTAGGATTTTATTTTTCTATATAATTATATTCTATATTTTCTATATAATTATATTTTTATTTAATTTGTTTAATATACTTTATTATTTTTCAAACCATTTCTAGTATATTGTCCCTGAACCTGCCCTCCTTCACAAGGAAGTTGTGAGAACAAACTCAGAAGGAGATACAGTAAAGTATGTCAGCTTGACTTCCCACTGGAGCCAAGACAGGATAGAGATGCAACCAATAAAGACATTGTGAACCCTCGCTTACTCCCAAATGTCATCTCCAGGATGAAACAGCTTTTTAGATTTATGTCTATTTTAATTCCTCTACTGAAAGGGGGGCAGCTGGGATGAGCAAGTTTCTGGTGCCTTTGCCATGCCAGACACGTTTGTTTTTGCACCATGGTTCTTCTTTTGCACACCTGGTAGAGGACATGTTCACACCAAGACAGAGACGCAGTCTTGTTGACAGTTCCCATTTTAGACATCTCTAAGACGGTAGAAAAATGGCCCAGTGCATGAGCCATAGTCATCTTGCTCAGCTATTCCGGCTGCAGGAAAAAGCTGGACAAAACCTCATAAGCTAACATTTAGGCAGGCTTGACTCACATCCTAATTCGGGGAGGAAGGACAGTGTTAGAGGAAAGAAACTCAACAGGACAAAGGGGGGCAAATGAACTACGGCTTTGTGTGTGGGGGGGGTTGCACCTTTCTTGTTTACGACCTTCCCCTGCCTCCTTGCTTCTGAATCTCAAAACTCCCTGTACCCTCACCAATTCAGAAGCGACCAAGTTCCCCCTTCTTACACAGGCTCTGCAGAGAATGCAAGAAAGTTGACAGAAGAAGCAAGAGGCAGCAGCCGAAGTCAGGGCAGTTTTTTTCTTTATTATTTTAGTATTTCAGAGAAGACAGAAGCCTTTGATTGATTGACTGAAATCATTTCTATACACAAAGAGCATTTATTATAAAGACTCCTTTGTTTCTTATTTACAGAGACAGCTGGGGACATGGAGAAGGGTCAGGGGAAACATGGAGCAATGGGCTTCCTGAAGCAGCACATGTTGATATTGTACAGCCCACCCCCGGCAGCTGAGCAGTTCGAGCGGCTGAGCAAAGAGAGGGGGAACCAGGGCATTGCCCCACAGAGGGATCAGCATGCATTCCTGATAGGCTCCATGGGGCGCAGAGTGTTTTTTTTCCTTCCCCGCCTCTCCCGATTGCACCTGTTTGCACCCCAGTGCCCAAACACATGTGCACGCCCACTTGGCAAATGTGTGATAAGTCCAAGACAAGCCATTAGCTATATCCGTTGGATTGGGCTTTGTGCCTCCATCACAGGACACTGTCCTCCCCTGGTGTGCAAGGCACACTTGTTTTTGTACCCTGGCGCAATGCAGAATTTCATTTTGCACACCCAAGGTTCAACAGAAGGTGTAAACCCAATTATCGTGCATGCCTGCCTGGGTGGGGGTGAGGGAGAGGAGCAAGGAGACAAGCAGGTTAACACAAAGACCACACATAGCAGTACCCACCCATTTTGCATACCTGTAAACTAACTCAACACATTCTTTGCACACAGAACATATGAGGTCCGATAATCTGCTACCACTTCTGCATACCTGATACGGCGCCATTCATTATCTTTGCATCCATTTGGCACGGACACCATATGGGCAGGTAGGGTGAGCGACATTTCTTACGGACACCAACACCCCTGGGTGCGCTCTGCACCATTTTCAGACACATGTGCCGTGTTTCCATGGCAGACGAAGATGTGGGAGAAGGTGGTTCAAGAAATCTGCCAGGGCTCATGTTTGGCTAGCACTGTGCTCTGTATGGCTTACCAAAATCCAGTACTTGTGGAATCCTGAGAATCTGAACTTTCATTTGAGCAAGCAAGCAAACTACCAAGCAAGCCTCTAGCCCTCATGGTTATGGAAGGAAATTCTGAAAATATATAAAACCGAATGTACAGAAAACAGAAGCACAACAACATTAGAATCTCATCAAGTAATAGCACTTCTTCACCCAAGGCAGAGTCAATTTTCCTATTAATTTTAATTAATATACATACACGTTCGAGAGAGAAAGGTAGGCCTGTGTCATCTAAACTATTAAACCTCCTTTCTCAGGATGACCCCTTATGAGAAATGGAGAGCTGCTGTTGATGTACATCTCGTAGCAACATTTTCTCACTCTCATTTAGTCAAAGATAACACCAATCCACTGACTGTCTCTCCGTCCCATTCCACTTCAGTGGTGGTTCCCTGAAGAAAAGTAAGGTGGTGGTGAAGATATCTGGAAGCCATAATGGGCATATTCAATGTCGTCTTTAATTGTTACTAGGGAAATGTGGCAGTCACATATTCCTTACCCTACAACATTTATTTTATTTTATTTTTTTTTTATTTTTTTGGTGTCTGCAGCAGAGGGTGATGCTGAGGTAATTCTCCTGATATGTTAACTAGGACTGGGAAATTAAGACTGGGCCTGGAATCACACCCTTACCACAGGAGCTTTAACTCTGTTTAAGGATTATATGTCTATCAGCCTTAACTACAGTTGATGCAAACTAAGGTAACCCTCTGAAGAATTTGAAGTAAGTTTGCAAATGCCAATTAATGGGGGATTTTGATTAACTCTTTTCCTTGGTTAAGGCCTTCAGAGGAAGCTGTGTGCAGTCTCATGGCCTGCACTCAATTCCTTCACCATGGTTAAGAGATAGGAGTCCCTGGAGGGCACCAACCAATAAAAAAACATGAAACATTCTACAAAACGATCGTGGAGCACAGCATAAACATATATTGTTTGGTGAAATATAGTAAACCAAGTTAACAAGAGGGGAATCTATAAGCTGTGTGTGTACCTCAAGAGTGCCTCAAACATGATAAATTCCTAAGCAATCTGTGTAGAAAGTAAGATACAAAATATAGTTTGAGCCTGGACATGTGAGGACGTGTGTGTTTCACCACAGGGCTCAACAAAATACAAAAGCATACGTCCCTATTGTGCACAACTTTCTACTCATAATAACTGCTTTCCATGTGACAGAACTTTGTTCCACCTTCTGCTGTGTCTGTAGCAATTCTTTTGGTCCAACAGCAGAATCCAGGCTTTCAGTTCAGCTGATCCATGTGTTGCTATGGTGACACAGCTGTCATTAAAAAAAACCATGCCTCAGTGTAGTTGACGTCTGCCCAGAGCCCCCAGGATGGAGGTGGCATGGCTGACATGTGAGCCAATTATGATCTCTCTTCCTAAGTTACGGCTGCCACTCTGAGGCTCGAGTGGACAGAAGCATGATCATTTGCCCCACCTCCCGCCCTGCCCAACTGATTTCAGGTTCCCATGGCAACACAGGAACAAGGAACTACCTTTTCCAGCAGGAGTTGTTTACTTCTACCTGCAGCATGGCTCACTCTGCCATCCGAAAGCGAATGAATCAACCCCTTGTGCCTCTTTGTTTCACCTGTGGCACAAAAGTAGGGGTGGACCAAGGGTGAACCTGCAGGGGTCATTGGACTGCAATTGCCAGCGTTCCTTACCATCAGCTGCGCTGACCAGAGCTAATGGGAGTTGTAGTTCATCAAACTTGGAAGGCCCCCACTTTGACTACCATTATCTTACAAGCATGACCAGCCCCTAGCAGCCAAGCAGGGCACACAGGGGGCTGCTGGCATTGAAAACATCCTCCCTCTCTAATTACTTTTGTCAAGACTCTAGGGTACCATAAATATATCTGAAGCTGTTTCAGTCAAAATCCCAAAATATCTTGAGCAGTGGCCTGAGGAATGTTGGTCCACAATCTTTGGTTGTCCCTAAGGTCATTTCCCACCCTTTTGGCCTAAGGCCATTTTTCACCCAATAAAAACTGGAGCAACGCTTGACAGCCACCAGCCACTGGTGACCTTCCTCCAGAAACCATCTCTTTTAAAGTCTCCTTCCATACAAGAGTGCACACAGGGTATCTTCATGCAGATCACCAGGCCTTCCACTGCCTACCTCTTGCCACGCTTGTTTAACTGACTTAAAAACTGGTTGAGAGTGGCCGTACCGTTCGTAAGGCCTCTTCTTGTGGCGACTCTAAAAACCATTCATGGGACTATTTTTTTAAAAACTCTTATCGGGGCTACATCACTCAGTTATTACCTTCATTTGTGCATGTTTTCAACATGGAAACAATCAGAGACATTCAGTGTCGTGCATAACAATCGCAACACACGTGGAACAGATTTGGCAAAACGTCAACAGCCCACATGCTTCCCGCTTCCCAC
Organism: Phrynocephalus guinanensis; assembly: GCA_037367245.1. NCBI lineage: Eukaryota > Metazoa > Chordata > Lepidosauria > Squamata > Agamidae > Phrynocephalus > Phrynocephalus guinanensis. Next base: position 156,773,259 of record CM074734.1, read on the forward strand.
GGCAACCTAGTCCCTCTCCCTTCCAGGAGTTGAACCCCCATAGGCTTCCCAACAGAGCACGGCATCTTGCCAAAGTCTCCACATGGGTGACCAGACTAACAGGGCAAGAGGTACACACCCTCCACAGCGCAAGAGCGCAGAACCTGCATATCCCGCAGGCCTGCAAAAATCTTCCAAAGAGCCTGGGATCCAGGATTCCAGCCCCCACACGGTTGGCAATGCTGGAGCAGTTTGCTGGAATTGAGCAGAGCACAGTTGCATCCATGGTGCCTCCTGGGGAAATGGAGATCGGATCCGGAAGCCCCAAGCAATAGAAGGAGGAGGAGAGAAAGAGCAGAAAGAGAGATGGTCCAGAAAAGGCTATAGTCCTGCAACGTAGAGTTGGTGCACTGTTTGGGCAGAGTTCCTCGTGATACAAGTGATCGAAGCTGCTTCCAACAAAAGTTTCTTTTTTTGGCTGGTTTCAGTGTCCTTTTGGGCCGAATCCTGAAAGCAAGGAAGGCTGACGGAGCAGAGCAGAAGAACGATAGGAAAAGTGCATGTAAAGGGACCCCTAGAGGCCAGTGCAAAAACTGCAAACAAGGTGGGAGGGCAGCAAAGGTGGTTGTTTGGAGACACCAGTTACCCCCCAACACACAAACACCCAGTGGATGAGGTGGGTGGCAGGGATCAAGCAAGAAAGAGAAGGGTAAGATTTAAGGCTTATGCGTCTGCATAGAAAAATGTGTAAACTGATTGGAGCAAGAGGTTAACACGAGGCAAGGGATATTTGGCAGAGTCCATTCCAGAGACAAGAACAAGGGCCATTTCACACATTACGTGAGAGTAAAACTGGGTTTGCTCATATACACTCACCAGGGAGCTATACACATTCCCAGATCTCAAACAAGCATGCTTATCGGGTGTATGAGGTGGTAGCATTCGCTCCTGTTAATTGTAGGGGATACACATAATGTATGAATAGGTCCAGTGAAGGTGACCGAGCCATATGGCAAACAGTGAAATTATAAAACCATGCTGTAAGTCAATATGAAAGAATGTCACTGAGGGCATTGTTTCATTCAATATTTCTCTTGCAAGGAAATGGGAACTTGACTGGGTTAAATATCAATTCTTGGGGGGGGGGGAGGTCAGGGTCACTCAAAATGTCTTTAAAATAAAATAAAAAAGGAGGTAACAATTGAAATCAACATTTAGTTCCAGGGTTAAAATGGCAAGAAAAATTTAGATAGGCTCAATTTAAACTTGATCTGGCTACTATCTGCCTGTTTCCAAAATGGCAACCTTCTACACCATTGACTTAAGTAGGTTTGTACGCTGGTAACAACACAGCTTCAGTGAACTGGCAGAACACAGGCGTTTACCAATGAGATCATATGGCCAACAGCTTCATTTTCCCACAAAATTGCCAGCTTTTCACAAAGGCCCTCACATCAAGGCTTTTAAGACCAACCAGCCAGGCCATAAATATAAAAAGTGAGGCTCTTCCAATCACTCTACATGTCATGGGGCGGGGGGGGGGGGGGGAACAAAACCCCTTTTAGCTTCATTTCTTTTCTGTCTCTCCATCAAAGGTGTTGCAGCAGAGGCCCTGATGAAAACTGGCAACATAACATTTTATGAGTCAAGAAGCAAAGCATCTGGGTCAGCTAGTGAGCACCGCTTGGGGGCAAGGCTAAGCTCAGGCAGCATGCCTTTCTGTTTTGCCAAATTAAAATTAAAAGTAACTCAAAGGGAATAGCAGAAGGAAGCCTGATTGACAGGAGATCCAAAAAAAAAAAGTGTACACCAATGCTAAAAAACAAACTGAAAACGAACAGAAGGAGGCCATTCAGAAAAGTAAGTAAGCGGCTGCAATATATATACAGTGGACCCTCGTATAACAAATGGTTTTATAACATAAAATCTGTACAACATAAAAATTCCGGAGATAGGGGAAATTTGCTTAACAGAATCACCTATGGGGCGAATCTGTACAACATAAAAATGGTCACAATTAGGGATTACTCTGTTTTCAACGCATTCCTATGGGAAATTTGCATAAAGTAAAATTTGCTTAACATAATTTCATTTGGAACAAATTAATTCCTTTATACAGTACAAGGTACCACTGTATATATATTGGCATTGCCTTAAACGGGCCTCCGATGGGCTTCCCGGGACTGTTGGAGTCTCCAGAGGTGGTTTGGGTGATCCGGAAGTCACTTCTGGTTTTCTGGAAGTGACTTCCAGTTTACCGGAAACCACTTCTGGGGCCTCTATGAGGCCCAGGAAGCCCGTCACAGGCCTGTTTGGGGCAGTGCTAGGCCTCAAGCAGGCCTAAGCAGCTTGCCGCAGGGGGGCTTCCATTTCATATACTATGGTCCCGCAATATATGAACTGCGAAATGGAGGGGGACGAGTGTGTGTGTGTGTGTGTGTGTGTGTGTGTGTGTGTGTGTGTGTGTGTGTGTGTGTGTGTGTGTGTGTGTGTGTGTGTGTGTGTGTGTGTGTGTGTGTGTGTGTGTGTGTGTGTGTGCGTGTGCATACCCCCAACTAAACAGGACCGCTGCTAAACTGGATCTATGCTAGAAGCTACCTAAGCCAAAATGTAGGGCTTTAGTTTATAAGGAAATCTCTAACAACAATCAATATATATGTAAATTGTATACATAACCATGCACAATTAAGTCAACTCTGACTCAAGGCAGCCCTTTCAGGGTTTTCCATGTAAAAAGTATTCAGACATGATTTACCATTCCCTTCTTCTGGGCCCACCTTGGGCTGGTGCCGCTTGCCCAAACCTACATAGGCAGGCTCTTCTCCCTGGAGGCAGGGTGGGGAATCGAACTGTCCCAACCACTGGTTCTCCAATCAGACCCTTAAGCCACTGAGCTATCCAGCCATATAATTACAATATTAAAAACTGTGGGGAGGAATAACACAACAATGGGACTTTCTTAAATGCAACATGGCTTAGGTAGGGCCTCAGAATCTCTTAACCCCCACCCCCCGGGTGGCGACTACTGTTGTATCAGAAGGCTCCTGAGCCTTGTATAAGCCAACTGAGACAGCAGTGTTTCCAATAATTCTACTGGCATAAATTTAAAAGAGTAGGCAAAATGAAACATTATATCATATAATTCTACATGTTAGGTCACTAGGAGGGTCAGGGTCAGTAGAAAGCAATGCAAAATACTGTACTGGTCTAGGTTTAAAGAAAATTTAAAGGCCGATGGATATAAGTGACAGGCTGACTACAATCACAAACAGCCTTTAGGGACGAAGTTAGTTGAAGACTGCGTTCCCAGTGTACAGTACATAGGATTTTTTTAAAAAAAATTCCACTGCTCCTGCCACAAAAGAATGAGACCAGTATCATTTCCACCACCACTTTATCTCCATAAAAAAAAGAGAGAGAGAGAGAGAAAAAAAACAGAAGTGGAAGAAATCTCCCTGCTAATTTTAAAGTTCCAGGCTGGCTATTAAAGGCACGGGAGAAGAGCCAGGGGGAAAAGCTGGCAACCTGACAGGCAAATGATCAAGTGACGTGCAAAGGTCAGATTCCAAGACAAAGGAAGAGATGAAAACATGGGAATCTACAGGCGGAGAGACGAAACAAAGGCCACAAATGGTGCTGGACCTGTGCCGGAAGAAGCAAAAGGTGTCTCTGGAACGGTCTCTGAACCCATTCCCCAGTATGCCGTGGGGGTGGGGTGGGGCGTGAAGCTGGTGTAGTGAGGTGTGCAGGGCCCAGAGAAGAAGTGCAAGGCGTGGGAGGGAATGGTGGCGGTCCCTCCAGTTACCTAGAGGAGGGGCTACTGCACTCAGAGGCAGGGCAACAAAACTGATGGACGTCCTCAGCCTCGTCCTCATCCCTAGAAAAACGGGGTGGGGGGGACAGACAAACAGACAGAGGTGGGTTATATAATCCTGTGGACAAGCCCGACCGCCGGGAGGGGAAGAGGTGGAGGATGTCTGGAGTGGAGATCAGATGGAGTTTGAAAAGAAAGGTGATGATGAGGGCAAGGTAGGGAAATCTAGCGGGACTTTCCCTTTTCACTCTCCCTTCTTCTCCCAACTCTAGGATTACCCAGCTGGAACCCAAAGCACACACCCACTTTAAGAAAAAAAGCAGATTCCCTCTACACACACACACACACACACACACACACACACACACACACACACACACACACACACACACACACACACAGAACAAGCAATAGCACCACAACTGTAGACCTCTGGCTATCCAGATCAGATGGTACAGGGCTTCATCCCTCACTCCAGGTTGTGTTGGCTACGGCTGATAAGTGTTACAGTTTGGTAATATTTACAACTTCAACTGTTCTAGCAGCAATTGTGTGTGTTTAGTTAGACAAAACATCCACTGAATTCCATGGGGCTTACTCTTAGACGCAAGTGCTGAACACAGCAGCTTTAAATTGGTTTTTAAATGTATTGCATTGTCTGTTTCCTACTGCTTTTGTTGTTGTTGTTTTCAGTATCTTCCTCCTATTGCGGAAATCAGGTTTACTCCTAACCAAGGGGGGGGGAGCTATCACAGCGCACGTTTTAATGTACAAAAGCATTCTATTCAGGAAGTAGGAAAGGAAGGATCAAGTTCAAATTTCCGCTACTCTGGGCCAAGAGTATCCCCGAGTTTCCCTCCTCTGCATCCTCTCTCAATTCTTTGCCATTTTTGTTCACAGATATCGCTTGAGAGGGTCACTTTGTTGTTGTTATTCACTTTGGCCAAGGCAAGACCTGCAACACTTCCACTGTTGCTCGGGCAGACGGGCTTTGCGGCATGTGAGCCTACGATTTTGACTGCGCCAAGCAACCGGGCTCCAGACCACACTCACCCAAGCAAAAACATGCTATTAGTTACAGATGAAATGAATAATGTAAGGTCAGCGCTTCATTACACAACCCTGTGTATTCAAGTCACTCAAGGTCACCCAAGTTTCACCACCTTGCTTTTTCCTGTAACTCCTTGGAAGCTGTTAAGCAGTACTGCAGCATTGACGCTGGAAAATGAATGACCTCTCTAGCAACGTTGTTGGTAGGAGACATATTGCTGTGGCTTACCCGTTTTCTTAAAGAGGCCATTATTTAGAGACATGTCTCCTTTTCCCTCATTTCAGTACATTCGACCCGGCAGAAGAAAGCAGTTTTAGGCTTACAGAAGCTACAGTGGTACCTTGCATAAATAAATTAATTCGTTCCAAATGAAATTATGTTAAGCAAATTTTCTTTTATACAAATTTCCCATAGGAATGCATTGAAAACAGAGTGATCCCATTTTTATGTTGCACAGATTCGCCCCATAGGCGATTATGTTAAGCAAATTTCCCCTATCTCCGGAATTTTTTATGTTGTACAAATTTTATGTTATACCCACCGTTTGTTATACAAGGGTCCACTGTACTTTGTTCTCTCAAGGGCTCAGAGAGCCATGAACCTGAGCCCGGCTGTAAATGAATGGTTTGTAGAAGAGGCATATTCAGTGGAGCCTCGTATAACAAACGGTTTTATAACACAAAATCTGTACAACATAAAAAAATTCCGGAGATAGGGGAAATTTGCTTAACAGAATCGCCTATGGGGCAAATCCATACAACAGAAACACGGTCGCGATTAGGGATTACTGTTTTCAATGCATTGCTATGGGAAATTTGTATAAAGGAAAATAGGCTTAACAGAATTTCACTTGGAACAAATTAATTCCTTTATACTGTACAAGGTATCACTGTACAGCTAAAGGACAAACTGGGGCATCTTTCAGCACATGCTCAGCACAGGCATTTGTTTTCCGTAACAGAACTGGGGCTTGCACACAGAACGTTTCATGGGGTGATGGTAAAATCTATATTTTTATCTCCACCCTTTCTTGATTTCAGCAGGTTATCTTCTCTGCTGTTAAATCGCAAGGAGTCACAAAGCCTTGCTCACCCAACTTCTGATCACGCCGAGATCTACCAGTACACTCCTGCCTGCCTTCTACGCAACCCTGACATAATGTACAAACATTAAATTAATTTATGAGCCTTTGCTTCTCCCTCAAAACATCTTTGAAATCCTAGTTCTGTGAGAAAGACTAGCATTACACCAGGGTTTACCACACATGCCCATGACAGTCATACCTTCTCCTGTAACTTCCCCTCTCCAGAAGAGAAAATATTACAAAAAATATGGGTTTCTGCTTATTCTAAAGGGTGGCTGAACCTTTTAGCAGCCAGACCAAAAACTACGGTAATTTTTAAAAACAACTGAAAATTGTTTTGGGGTGTTAGATGTCCCAAAGATGCTGTTGGGCCCTGCAAACACAACTCCTTTACACATTTAAAGGACTTTCTGAGCCAAATTCCTTCCAAAAAACATTTTAATGGGAATACAGAGAGATTGGGGCCCTCAGCAGTACTGGGGGGGGCACATTTGAGCTCTATGAGACTACATGAAGTCCTGGCCTCTAGCAGGCCTCATCTCTGTTGTCCTTCCGGAAACAGGCAAAGACCTTTCTCTTCAGGCAAGCTTTCCCTGAATGATGTTCTACCATTATGTGTCTTTTATATGAATCTATAGGTTCACATAGACTTTGTGTTTATAAACTACTTATAACCTTGTAGCTTTAATGTAATGTTGTCTATTAATGCTGTAAGATGTCCCTCAACTCCTTGTTCTCAAATACTTGAACATGTCTTAATTGGACTGGACTGTAGATTATCCCTCATTACTGTAAGCAGCCTTGGGTCCTTTTCCAAGGAGAAAGGCGGAGTAAAAATACTCTAAAATAAATAAATAAATATATTGTCCAACCTTTGTTTACACAGTTCTCGGTCTCTCCCTACACAACAGTTGTATGATTTGTTAAGGGAAGCCTGACCACTAAAAAGACATAAGACAAAAATATGTTTGGTATTTCTCAGACAAGGCCTTAAATGCTTCTCCTAGGGAATCTGAAACAAGAATTAAAAATACATGGAGGTAGGTACCGTTTCACAAGAGTAATATTATGAACCAGTCCCTCAACACACTCCTGCTTTATCCAAGGATAAAACCAGACCTTAGAAGATGAAAACTCCCAGAGCAGTCAGCACAACCACTGACAAGATATACATCTAACAGACAAGGTGGCTGAAGAATTACGGGATCTGTAGTCCAAAAAAAGTAATTTTCTAAACTCTGCTCTCACACAAAACCTGCCACTTGGAGGAACCACTACATTCCACGGCCTTCGCATCAGGCCTGCCCCACACAGCCTCTACTTTAAGCGGTTACTGAGAACATGTCATCTAACACACACCCTGCCCAACACAAGATGTGCGACAGCTTACTCGATAGAAATCAGGAATCTGCAATATCTGTTGTGAGTTTTTCGGGCTGTTTGCCATGTTCTAGAAGTTTTTTTTTCCTGATGTTTTGCCAGACTCTATGGCCGGCATTTTTAGAGGTCAATGAGCTCAGGGAACTAGCAGTTCTCTATGTGTTCTGGGGTATAGAGAGCACTTCCAGAACTTCCAGAACATGGCCAAACAGCCCGAAAAACTCACAACAGCTATCAGATCCCGGCCGTGAAAGCCTTCGAGAATAGTCTGCAATATCCTTTCTTGTGGAAAGGAAAAAGGTGAGGAATGTGCTTTTGTAGACAAAATGATATGTCTATATTTGTGCAGCATGAGATTCATTTTTAAAGGCATGTGAAAGTAAACACTGCCATTGTGCACAAAAACACCAACAGAAGGGACTCTACAGTTTACTTGGGCTAGTGGTGTCCAAACTTCGCCCCTCCAGATGTTTTGGACCACAACTCCCACAGTCCTTTGTCATTGACAATACAGGTTTGGAATTCTGGGAGTTGTGGTCCAAAACATCTGGAGGGCCGAAGTTTGGGCAGCCCTGGAGAGCAAAACTCATGCTCTCATTTCCCTGGGCAAAAAAAAAAATGTACTTTCTACTTACTGTCTTGAACAACAAACTTGACGGTCATGGCCTTGCTTATGCACACACACACAGAGATAGAGATGGCTTTTGTGCAGAGAAACTGGATTTCTAAGCCTGACAGTCCTAGGTAAAAACCAGTACTAACTACTCATTGCAGCAGCCAGGAACATTGTCACTGAAAACACAGAAATTGGTGTCCTCTGCTTCTTCTGTTTCTCCATATCATAGTGGACCTGGGAAGGCAATATTTGGCTCACAAGGGCCAAAGTGGGCGCTAGGCTACAACAGGACCCATCAGGTTTGCACCTAGTAGTCCCAAATGCAGACTGCTCACCATAAATTGCACCTCGCTAAGAAGATGCTGGACAATCCTCTGCAGACCCAGAGAGGACAGGAGAGACGGGAGGGTTGTCAAGCCCGGAACCACGCATGGCATGAAAGCCTCTGTTGCCTTTGGCAGGACACTATCTTGGCCACACATGCAGCCTAACCATGCAGGTCTTTCTAATTATATTTTCCTCCTGTATCTTTATATAACACACAGAAATTCAGCGGGTGAAGAAAACCTGCTTTGCTCCCTTTCACGTAGTGGTTAAAAGCACAAGAACTGTGTTAGTTTTTTTAAAGTTACCAATTGGGAAAATATAAAACAATTTCCATTAAGTTCCTATATAAGTATTTTGCAAGAGAACTAATAAAGAGGCCTGCAGAACATCATATTTTTCACGCTACAAGCTTTTGTGGAACAGAATGCATTCCATCAGACACATGGAATCTAAATCCGGAGAATATTCCGTATCACTGATGAAATAGATTTGATTCTGCAGAAGCTTATTTCATACTAAATCAGGATTTAAATAAATCAAAAAATCAATTCTTTGACAATTTAAATTATTTCAGTTGAAATTGTGGTTTAAATTAACTTGATTTTTAAATTATTATTGATTTTTATCCACCCTGCTAACCTGCTGATCTTTAAGGCATACTTACTTACTATTTACTTACTTACTTACTTACTTTAAGGCAGTGGTTCCCAACTTAGGGGTCAGGACCCCTTTGGGGGGTTGAACGAACATTTCACAGGGGTTGCCATGAGCCAGAGAAGAAAAAGGCACAAACCGCTTGGGTCTGGAGGAGGGGGAGGAAGGGGGAGGAAGGGGGGGAGTGAGTTACAGCTTGACAGGTTGGAGGGGATGTCAGTCAATGGCACCGGAGGCTGCGATTGGCTGAGGGTGCCTGTAGAGGGAAGTTATCTGTGGCATCTGAGGCAGTGGCCGGCCAAAGGGGGCTTGTGGCCTCTTCCAAGCAGGGCAAGGGGTCACCACAGCATGAGAACTGTATTAAAGGGTCACAGCATTAGGAAGGTTGGGAACCACTGCTTTAAGGCATAGTGGGGAATAGGGTGGCCCTCCAAATGCCATTCAAGTGTAACTATCACAATACTTCCCTGGGCTGGCTGGAGGATGATGGGATATGCAGTCCAATACCTGGAGGGCCAGAAGTGCCAATGGAAGGTCCCAATGGAAAGTGTACTTTCATAATAGCACATAAAAATAAGCACATTACATTAATTTTAGTCTCAAGAGTGCCATACATGGTACTGTATGAGCACTTTTGCTACAGAGAAATTATCCATGTATAGAAGATGTAAGGTGTGACTTCCTAACTTATAAACTCACACACTTATGTTTGAATACAGAGAAAGTTGCCATGGTTGTCTTTTTATTGGCCCACTTGCCGCAGCCTTGGCAGAAGGCTAAGGTGCAACTGTTAAGCAGGCAAGAGGTAACTTCTCCCTTAGATTGCCAACTTTTGGACTAGGACTCAGAGCTGCTGCTTTGACAACATCTTGATCGGCAGAGGTTAGCAGGTGAACTTTCATCCCCAGGATATAACTGTTCCCACCCGCTAAGCTAATTGTGGAAGATCAATCAGGTGCTCAAGGCACAGCAAGAGGGGACATTACAAGGCAGCCACCCTACTTACCTCCAAGCACGGGGCGGTTTCACCCATTTTGTTTTTGACTGTTGAAGGCACAGATGCAGCAACATGCTGCATCATCTGGGAACTGAGTATCTGACCTACTATCACTCTTACCCTGTTGTGGTTCCTTACTTAAACGTTTAATCTTGCTTACATGGCTCCTGTTTTGCATAATTTGTTTTATATTCCTGCACACTTCAGTGCTAGTTACATGCAACCATTCTCTCTCTCTCACACACACACACACACACACACACACACACACACACACACACACACACACACACACACACACACACACACACAACTTCTGCCAACTAGGCTAGGTCATCCCAACTACCCCAGAATCTCAGGGACTAAATAAAGTGCCATTTGCCCAACCTCATTTGCAAGGGTGGCATACCCAGAGAGGAAATCCTATTCTTCTTCCTTCCATCTTAGGCTGGAGTTGGGAGAGGGAGGGGGAAAGAAAACAGTCTGGGATGAAATGTGAGTGAACCAGAAGGATTTAGAGAATGAGCAGAATCCGAGATGAGATGAATTTGGGCGGGCCTGATGGCTGATGCAAAGGCGTGTTAAAATAATGTAAAAACTAAAATCCGCCTGCCTTCCCTGGGCTAGCACCAGAGACTGGCATAGAGGGTCACTTGATGAGGCCACACCCAAGTTGAAGAGGGACGCTGCTGATCTCCACCAACCAACAACCCAAGCTGAAGTTCTGATTCACCCCCTCCTCCATCCAGTCACCACTTATCTATCTGCCTGGCAGGAGTAGGCAGGAGGGGTGGGATTTTCTGATTATTCTTTTTTTTTATACCATAAGGCCAACAATTCCCCCTTCTTGGGGTTCTACCAGACAACCCCCCCTCAATGAGTCTCATATGGGAGAAAAGCCTCAACTGGTACACATTTGAGTCTCAGCTAGGCCAAGCTCTCTGTCCAAATTTTTCTGTTCCTGCCCAAGTGCTTGCTGGGAGCTCTCTTGCTGAAAAGGAAGCTAAGTCTACTTAGGTCTCAGTGTCCCAGCTGAGACCTTTCTCCCAGGTGAGCCCCATTTAGGAGTCTTGTTTAAGGTATTTGCCTCCCAGGTAGAACCCCCCAGAATGGAGGATTATGGGATCTGTAGTCCAACAACAGGCTTGTCTTCGACAACTGAGGTTGCTAGCCCAGAACCATACCTAAAGCCCTAGGATCCTGGCTCCTTACCCACTATGGAAACAGAATTTTGTGCTTGAAATAGAACCCCAAATTCTTGCCATACTTCTTTCAACCGGCTGTCCAGATTCCGAAGCAGAATTCCGAAGCAGCCTTCCTCAGTCGATGGGCTCTCCAGGGGTCTACAAATCTAATTCGCCCCAGCCAGTATGGAAAACCACCACATCTGCTAGGCTGGCAGATGGAGGGACAGACCAGTTTGGGGGAAACCTGTTCTTGGAATCCTATTCCACCCACCACCCAGAACTCTCATGGAAGAAGCCAGGAACCTTATGGGATGCTGGATTTGTGGATGTGGTGGTAGGTCAATACATGGGAATGGCTTGGAGTGAGTGGGTGAGTTGGAGGTGGGTTGGTGGGTCTGAGAGGCTTACCTGCAGCCTGTGTGCCTGGCAGGGGAAGCTAGCTGCGAGTGGAGAAGCGACTGAGCAGAGCAGCAGTACTGGTGCAGAGTGGGACACGTGGACGACCTATAGAAGGCAGCCGAGAGAAGGAGCAACAGAGAGAGACAGGGACAGAGAGAGAAGAGAGAAGATGGGAAGATGATTGGAAGAAGGCAGAAGGTGTGTTCAAGGAAGAAACAGGTGCATATGGATAGAGATGGTGGATGCATGCAGAATGAGTAGATGAAGGGGCAGAGAAAAGGGAAGGAAGAGAAGAAAAAACACAAAGTCAAGAAAAAGAAGGACAGCACTAAACAAACAGAAAAAAACATAGCAACGCCCCCAGGCCAAACAAAGAGACTCAGCCACACACTTGGCCATGGAAAGAAGGAAGAGAGCTAGAAAGGAAGAGAGAGAAACAGAAGCAGAGGTTCCTGGAGGGAAAAGATAGGCAATAGAACACCTTGGGGGCCACACAGCAGCAGCATGAAAGAGAAAAAGAAAGCAAGGGCAGGCCCTCGGGGATCAGGGACACCAAGCAACAGAGAAAGGCCACAAACTGGCTTCCAGAGAGCCATCAAAACATAGACAATGAGCAAAGGCAAGATTACTCATTCCACAGGAAGAGCGGAACAACACTCAGAAAAGAAGAGCCAGGATGCCAAGATTGTGGGTTAAAAACAAACAGACAGTGTGGCATCTGCAGCTTTGCCTGCTGTGGTTCAAAAAAGTCACCTGGGGATAACATCTGTAGGAAAGCCGGCAAGGCTTAGGACAGAGGAGGGCCTGCAGAAAGGCTTGGACTGCAGCTTCCAGCTTCCATCACCATCAGCTGAAAGCTGTACTGGGAGGCAATGAGGAGAGCTGCAGTCCAACAGCATCCTGACTAGAGGGTCAACGGTATTGCTTATTCCTGCTCTAGGAAGTCAACAACATGCAGGTCCTAAACTGGCCATCTACATCCAGACATCCATCCCCAACATCCTCTGCAATCTTGTGAGAAACCTGCCAGCATGCAATCGGATACACGGCCAGCATTCGAACATGTTTGGGAATAAGCCAAAGGTTGTCTTTTGGGGGGGGCATCTCTCATTTGTAAGGTGCCAAATGGGGAGCCAGGAGAGCAGGGCACCTCGTGCATGGCTAAGGGCATTGTCTTAGCTGGCAGAAGAGCAGGAGGTCAAACAGCAAGAGCTGAACAGGGAAACCAGCTGATCTGAAAGGACTCACAGAGGTCAAAAGAGAGAAGCAGCCCAGAAGGATCCAGATGGAAGCGGAGAGATTCTGTCTAAGTCAAAACACCCCACTCTGATAGGTCAAAAGTGTGCCAGAAAGAAGGGCACTGAAGTCCAGATTTCAACCCCAACAAAATATTGGGATTCAGCAATTTCTTTTATAACCCCTTAGCTCCCAACAACAATCCCTGTGGAATCTGATTTCCCACCCTGCCTCCCTGACAGGGTTGAGACTTGATGACCCACTGGGTTCCTCCGAGCTCTGCAGTTCTTCTCAGATTATTGTTATAACTCCTCTCAAAAAAAAAAGCCCCCCTAGTTTTCTCAACAGAAGAACAGGGCACTAAGCAGACTAGTTGTTAGGGTAGTACATCAACCCTCCAAAGGTCAGAGGTACAAAAAGTTTTTTTAACAATAACTCCCAGCATTCCAGAGTCAACTGCAGAAGGAATTCAAGGAGCTGTCGTCTAAACTAGATCGGCACGAACCCTGTAGTAAAGCACGGCAACCACACAGGTGTTAGCAGGCATGGCACACTCTCCTTTCCCCACCTCCTCAAGACAACTGCCTGCTTGGACAAGGAGGGCAGGGCAGGGCAGGGCAGGGCAACCTGCTGTGGGCAGCTGTTAGCGGAGGGGAACATTTGCTGTGAGCAGTGACTGGGCCATCTCACAGGGCTGGCAAATGAGAACACTGAGCACGCACCAAATGTTTTTTCTTCGGCACTGAGTAATGTCAAACGCTTCTGGTACATCTGCAATTAGCTGACCGAGTCTAACAGTACCAGAGATGCCAGTTGCATGAATTTATTTTTAGCTGGAGGCTTTATTAACTATACACGAATAGGCCCACACTGTTTTCAAGAGGTCTCTGCAACGTTGCTTCCACAGGGAAACATCAGGATTAAATAATAGTCCCTTTAAAAGGTATGGGACCAAGCTTAATTGGAAAGCATGAAGACAAATACCTGTAAAGAACAGATATTGTGGTGTTTTGTCCTAGTTAAATCAATCTCTTATAGGCGTAGACAGGTCCTAAATCTATTGTTTTAGAAACAGACGGTTTACCGGGTCATAAACATTGCCTTCCTGGATCAGATCAAGACCTTACCTCAAGGGTGAGCAATGAATGGGTAGCCTGCCAGATGCTTTTAGACAATCACTCCCATGATGCCTGCCTATTAGCCATGCTGGCCAGGACCAGGGCTGGTAAGAGTTCATGTCCGACAACATCTGGGGAGCTGTGGATTCCATATGTCTGGTGTATGCAAAACCACTATTCCCACTTTAAGGAGTAGTCAATCAAATGCTATGGTTGGGTTGCAAATAAGGATACAACAGCATGACTCTTCATCTGCATTGAGGCCATATAATCTTGAAAATCAAGTCCTTGCCAGGTGCCAAGTAACAGACATTCCAGATTGTATTGGCCCAATACAGGGAGATTCCACAAAATAAGAGGGCTGGCTAATAAACACAACTACAAAAGTTGCCTGGGAACCTGGCATTCCCAACTTTTGTCTCTCCTGCTTCCTACTCCAACCACTGCTCAGCGCTTCACCTGATGAACCCAAAATATGCCGAAGAGCCTCAGAAAAGGCCCTGTTCCACCACCTGATGACAATCCTTCCTTTTGCAACAGGGGATAGAGCCCCCAAATGCCACTTAAGAACAGACAAAAAAAACCCCCATGCATCCCCCCCGCCCCTTTAATACAAATGTGAGAATAGCAGAACCAGCAGGGTCACAATTGAGCCACAGTCCAACCAAGTAACCTTTAGCATTCCTGATCCTGTCTCCTAAACCCATTCCTGTCCAAACTTTGGCCCTCCAGATGTTTTGGACCACAACTCCCATAGTCCTTTGCCATTGGCAATCTAAGCTTAGAATTCTGGGAGTTGTGGTCCAAAACATCAGGAGGGCTGAAGTTTGGACATGCCTGCCAAACCACTTTCCTGTCCACCACTAGACTTGGCTATTTTAGCAAGAACAAAGCAGGAAGGCTTGGATATACATTAGCTTAGTTTCCTCTTCACAAGGGTTTACATAGACAGTAGTTTTAACATTTATGTTTATTGTGGCAATTGCAGGTCCAGAATCACTGAGCATGGTGAAATAAATGCTGGGAAATAAAAGGAACTTCCCTAAAAGGAACTTCTAAAATGCTTGTTGTTAAAGCTCTGCCTTGGAAGTTGTGACTATATCATAAGGACATAGGGTGGATCTACTAAGCGACTAAAGCAGTGGTTCTCAACCCGTGGGTCCCCAGATGTTCCTGGACTGCAATTCCCAGAAGCCTCCACTACTCGCTGTGCTGGAAGGGGTTTCTGGGAGTTGCAGTCCAGGAATATCTGGGGACTCACATGTTGAGAACAACTGAACTAAAGCAAATCATGTTCTATTAGTAGTTGGAACTTGCGAGAAGGCTAAAAAGACCTACACAGAAGCAATTTTTAATGCAAGTGCTCATCAAGGTAGTCCCTATAGTCACATGACCCCAAGGTTGGTCTAAATATGCAGGCTGCTAGATCCATCCATATCAAACAATCCAGTTTCACTAGTTTTCACCGTTTTCAGGAACAGGTCTTTTGTAAAGCTAACAGGACTCGACTGTCCATACAGTACCAAGACCAAATTAGAAATACTGCAGCTTATTACAATATATTGCTAAGATCCCCGTCTTCCCTGTGAGGGCTGTGGCTATGTTTAGAGGAAACGGGAATGCCTGGGGCAGGCAGTTGCCAAATTCTCATTTCAGCTTTTGCTGTTGAGCTAACCTTTCTGGGCCTTCCATCCTGTGGGGCTGTCATCTTTGTTGGGTTTTGCCCAGACGCCTTTACAGTACTTTAGTTTGTGTCTATGTTTTTTCCTAATTTAATGGGTATTTGTTATGCTATATTTTATTGCTTATTGCCTATTGTTTACCTGCTGCTTCATGTTTGTTTTTGTGTGTCTGTTCACTGCCTTGAGTTGTTTTTATATAAGCAGGCAGTATATAAACATTAAATAAAGTAAATTAAAAGTAAAGTAAGCCCTGGTCCCCACAGCACTTCTCCCTTTGCACCTCTGTTTTGGAAAATCCAACATTAGACCCAAGTCTGCACTGACACCCCTCCCACTTCTAGAGAGTCGAGTCTGGCTCATGGAAGGCCTTAAATTGGCGATGGCGATGCTTTCCTTCAATCCACTCGCAGATTTTCCTGTAACAGGAAGGAGTGAACAGAGAATCTGGAATCTTCCCCAGGTTTTTCCTGCGTTGGCACGGAGCTGAACTCGATACTTCAAGCCCCTTCCAGCTTTATGAACCAATGATTCCTTCTCAAACCCGGAAGACTGAGAAAACCAGGAACCTAGACCCTGTTCCTATCCTCACCTTGCCAGCTCCCCCCTTTCTCAAAAGACACAAAACTCTCTGAAGTGGTGGGACAGAGGTTGGGGATGCCCCCTTTTGAACGACCCACCGGGGGACTTGATAATTGCAAACAGCAGCTGCCTGCAGAGGGAGGCAGTTAACCTTTGGCGCGCTCCGTTCTGTTTCAAGACGCCAGAACTCTCCTCGTCCACTTCCGCATTTTTTAATTTTACTTTTATTTTTATTTTTGTAATGGAGAGGGCCGAGTCTCTTAAATGACAAGGCATGAACTCAACTGAGCTATCAGATCCTCCGGAATACACGGTGGCCTAGGGTCAAAGACGGGGCGGGTTTGGGGTTGTTTTCTTTTAATTCACACTTACAATTAAAAATATTTGGGGGGGGGGACCCTCCTCGTCCTCGTTCTAAAAAGCCAGGCCGCTCCAGCTGCCCCCCACCCCGAATCTTAACACCTTTCTCTATTGGCACAGCATTCTTTGCACGACTCCACGCCGCCGCAAGAAGAGAGGGGGTCAAACTGCAGACCGCCACCACCACCTCCCCTTGCAATCTCTCTCCTTGAGCGCCACCCCCCGCCGCCGCCCGTCAAAAAACAAAACAACCCGGCGATGTGACGACCACCTCCCGCATGCCGCCTGAAGCCCAGACCAGCCCCGAGTCCCACCAGCCCAGAAGGAGGAAGAAACGCCACTCACACGGCCGACTCCATAACTGCGCCGCTTCCCAGAGCTCTTCTCCTTGCAAAGTCCGGTCCTGTTTTTTTTTGGGGGGGGGGGGCCAGGACACGGGGCGATCTGGGAAGCGAACAGGGGCTGCAGCGCTCCCCTCCCGAGTGGATGCCGAGGACCGACCCAGGGAAGGCGCCGTCCCGCCCCACTGCCCCCACCCCTCCGCTGACCATCAGCTGATCGACCCAGAGGGCAAGAGGGACAAGGCCGGGAGCCGAGCCCAGCCGATTTAACCAGGTCTTACCGCTGTTGTTGTTATTATTATTTGTTATTTTATTTTATTATTATTATTATTATTTATTATTATTTCTCGCATTTGTGTTCAGAGCAGTGGGTGTCTTAAGTTGGGAGAGACGCTCCGTTGGAGGGAACGGGGTAACAATAAACCCCACTTCTCTCCCCACCCCGCCGCCACCCGCCACGTTCCAGTCTGCACTTCTTTCTGGAGAATTTCCTAACCTCCTTTCTAAACGTAACGCTGCTAAAATAATTTGAGTGCCCCTTTAGAGCCTCATAGGATTCTGTAGCGCACTTTTTCGTAGACATCGGTCCGCTTTTAAGCTGGATCCTCGTTGTTTTTGCTGCAACAAACTACTGCAGCAGGCAACAGCGCTCCCCCCTACCCTACCCCCCCCTAACATTCTTAGCTGTTTCCAAATGATTTGTGAAAGCCCCCCCACACACACACACACATTAAATCTGCTCTAGAAATGCAAACACGCTGGAAAAGAGAAATAATCAAGTGAAACGCGAAGCATCAAGCACATCCATCCATTATTATTTACCAAATGAAGAGAAAACAACCCTTCCTGGTGGGTGTGAATGAAAAGTAATGGTGCTGCATATTCTCAACAAATTAGGTAATTCAGAAGTTCTATACTTTTCGTGTTTAAAGTAATTCATGCCGCTGCTGCTTTGTTTTATCTTTGGAAGAGGTAGTCATGTTAGTCATGTTAGTCTGTGCAAGCATATCAGGCAAACTCCAAAGAAACAAAACAAAGCACAAAAATATGTGGCACCTCAAATACTAACTATTACTGTATATTTTAATGTAAGGTTTCATAGATCACGTCCACTTATTCACACATACGACAACAGAATGAAATATTGAATACAGTAGACCCTCATATAACAAACGGTTTGTTTAACATAAAATCTGTACAACATAAAAAAATTCGGAGATAGGGGAAATTTGCTTAACAGAATCGCCTATAGGGCGAATCCGTGCAACATAAAAATGTCATGATTAGGGATTACTCGGTTTTCAATGCATTTCTATGGGAAATTTGTATAAAGGAAAATTTGCGTAACATAATTTCATTTTGAACGAATTAATTCCTTTATAGAAGGTACCACTTGTATTTGGTTTGAAACTTATATGTCATTCAACATTTCATTCTCTTGCCATATGTGTGAAAAAGTGGACGTGATCCATGAAACGTTACATTAAAATAATAGTCTTTAAAGTGCCACATATTTTTATATTTTGTTTTGATGTTGGTTTTTTGGATTTTGCTTGGCTTGTTTCGCCTAATACTCTAGTAACTAAATGTAAAAAAGAAGGGAATTAACCAAATTTCCACTACAAAAACTTCCTTCCTCCCTTTCCTTTCGGCTGAGCTAAGTTCACCATCAATATCGGATTTCTTTTGCCAACTTAACAGAAGATGGATGACCTTGAATGAATCTCTTGCATTCACAAGAGCCTTGGCACGGAGAAGGGGACTGTCAGTGGAGACTGTCAACAGGACTGAAGGACATCTTAAAACTGCAGTAAAGTAAAACTGCAAGGCTTTTATACTTGTGTGTCTTTCAAAAGGGAAGCCAAGTTAGTCCATCAAAGGCAAAATGTTTACCCCCACCAACCATATGGACACCTTAAGCTGCAGTACTCTTCTTGGAGTATCTGAGGAAATGAACTGTGAGCATGAATAGATGGGAGCATTTGGAGTGAAATGGGCCATGTTTAAAAGGCTCTTATCTTTGGTACAATCTATTTTGAATGATCCTTGAATGATCCTTCAGTTTAATTTAGTGAGTAGCACAGCACTATTGTAATTCATCAACCTAGCATGGATACTCTCTTAGGGCCTTTTTACACTACCCCTAAACTCCGCCACAAATGGCTCCCAGCTCCGGAGCTTAAAATTGTTTACCCACCAGGTCCGGAGTTTACTGAAAATTAAGTGCGACCACGCCCACATAAGCGGGTCCCAGCGCACTTTTCTTGTACCTGCTCTTCAAGGGTGAAAAATCTTGATGCGGATGTGCCGGGCTCTCCTCGCTTCTTTTTGTTGTTGTTTTTTGCCTCCCGCCCCTTTAAGAGAAGGAACCAGGAAGTGACGGGGCTCCGGCAGCTTCCACTGGCACCAGGAGGTAAGCCTTTATTCTTTTGTCCCTTTTTTTCTCCCTCCCCTCACGCAGCCAGCAGCCAGGAAGTGCAGAGGGGTGGGGACGCACGAAGAGCGACAAACCCCTAAGATCTCTGGTCCGAATTTAAGTGACCAGCGGATCTTAGGGATCATGTAAAAGCGCCCTTAATTCTGAAACAGTACTGTGTCAGTCAGGGGAATATTGAGAAAAGTTTGAGAACATCAAAATAGAGGACAGGGTTTCTCTGCCGTCCTTTCTACCATCACAACCCACTACATACAGGGTTGTCATTAAAAAGAATGCTGCCTATCGCTCTATGTGAGAGACTGCATAAAAGGTTAATCAGGAGCACGTACACACCCACCCAATCTACATTCTCAAACCCTATGTTACCAATGCACCCAGTCATGTAAGGGGACACCACAAACTTCCTAAGGAAACTTCAGTCCACACAGAATCTACTTGATAATACCATCCTAGCTACAATGGATGTAGAGGCTCTCTATACCAACATACCACATGTAGATGGACTGCAAGCTATCACAAACACCCTCCAAAACAAGGAAGAATCCAACATAATCACCACCCTCTGTGACTTTGTGCTCTCACACAATTATTTCTCTTTTGACAATAAAAAACTACCTCCAAATCAATGGAACCAAGTACGTTGCAACCCTAGCGCTGTGCCAGAAAGGATCGGAGCAGCTTGCAGAAGGGGCAGGATGGACTGTTCTTATTTAAAACATATGTGGTCACCAGAAAACGGGGCAAACTAAACCACACAAAAATGAACTGAGTAGTGGCATGTATACTTGTTTGATCACACCTTGTGTGTCTGCTTTTAAAAGCTCATACTGTAATAAATCTCTCTTAAAAAACTCAAATGTATCTAAGAAACCTGCCCAGGGTATCTTTTAGTTAGTTATATAAGGCTCATTGCCCAGTTGAATTCCTACCTTGATAGGCTGAGGTGGGGGTAGGTCCCTGATGCCTTTGGTCCATCCTCTGGTGATCTCTAAGACTGACTACTGCAACACACTCTACATGGGGCTTCCTTTGAAGATGGCTTGGAAGTTACACCAGGTACAGAATGCAGCAGCCAGGCTGGTGTCAGGTGTTAATAAGTTTGATCACACCAAGTCCTAGTTCATCTACACTGGTTTTCCGAGCCAGGTTCAAAAGCCCGAAATAGTTTGGGGACCTGCTATTTGTTAGGATGTCTTGAATGGGTGCCTCATGCCTGGTAGATGTCTGTCCAGTCTCCTCCATCCGACCTTTTAATAGGATACTGTAGATTTTGTTGTTTTGCAAAGCATTCCAGTGCATCCTCTTTTAAGTGTTGTTTGTTTTGGGAGTGGGTTATCACATGGGAAAGGTATGTATTCATTATATGAGTTCATTGTTGCTCCATTGGGGTTTTGGGGTTGTTTTTTTATAATCATGCTGTAAACCACTTATCAGTATGTAACTCTACGAAACAAACAAATACATTATGTCATGTTGGAACCAACTTATAGCAATCCTAATAAGGTTTTCAAGATAACTGAAATATTTAAGGAGTAGTTTTACCAGTTTTGGCCCTAACCCTAGTGAGTTTCCATTGGGATTCAAACCCTTGTTTACAGAGTCCATCACTCTATCCACTATACCTCTATGGACTATCTTATGAATAATGCAGAGGATGCTATTTGTGGTGAACTGGTAATTGCACCAAATACATACTAAGAACTTTTCTGAATTCTTGCTTCAGCTCAGGGGTTCCAAACTTTGGGTCCCCAGTTGTTTAATGATGAGAAAAGTAAGGTCCTGCACTGAGGCAGGAGAAACCCGATGCATGAGTATAGGACAGTTGCTACCTGGCTCAACAGTAGTACCTGTAAGAGGGATTTAGGTGTCCTGGTAGACCACTGCCTAAGGATGAGGCAGCAGTGTGTTCCAGCTGCCAAAAAAGCAAACACAGTCCTAGGCTGCATCAAGATGGGAATAGCATAAAGATCACAGGAAGTGATAGTACCACTCTATATTGCCCTAGTGAGGCCACATTTGGAATACAGTGTCCAGTTCTGGTCACTGTGGGGTGTCACTGGAGAAGTTTGAAGTCAGGCTGACTTTGGACACAACAAAGAAAACACACACACATATGCAAGTACCCTTTCCAGGAGCAGGCACGGAACAGGCAGCGGAGCAAAAACTGTTGCGTTCCTCTCAGAAGGCTCCATTTTATTCTCTTATCGAAGTTCACTAGCAAGACATTGGAAAACTTACAGAAACAGTAGCTCGGATAGGGGGCAGGTGCCCTTTAGCCCTTTGGCCCTGCCCCAAAGCAAAAGATCAGGGGAAATAAAAGGTCACTTCCTATCCAGGCATGCCACGTTGACCAGGAGTGTGTGCACATCACTGCAATCCCTCCAGAACACACTCTTCAAAGGAAGGTTTCCGCAGGTCACCACAATACAAACAAGACACAGAGGCCCTAGAAAAAGTGCAGATAAGAGCAACAAATATGATAAGGGGACTGGAGGCTAAATCGTATGAAAAATGATTGAAAGAATTATGCATGTTTAGCCTGACTGAGGAGAGACACAATAGCACTCTTCCAACACCTGAAGGGTTGTCACAGGGAAGAGGGCATTGATTTATTCTTAATTGCACCTGAGGGTATGACAAGAACCAATGGGTGGAAACTCATCACAGGGAGAGCCAACCTAGAAATAAGGAGAAATTTCCTGACAGTGAGAGCCATTAAACAGTGGAACAGCTTGCCTCCCAATGTTGTGGGTGCCCCATCGCTAGAAGTTTTCAAGAAAAGATCTGTCTGGGATGGTATGAGGTCTCCTGCCTTGGGCAAGGGGTTGGATTTAAAGACCTCCAAGGTCCCTTCCAACCCTACAATGATTCTATAATTCTGCATCTCCCAGTAGCCTTCACCATCAGCTGTGCTGACAATAGCTTCTGGGAGGAGCAGTCTTATCCACAAAATGTTACATTAAAATATGAAAGTTAGTCTTTAAGGTGCCACACGTTTTGTGTCTTTTGTTTTGTTTTGTTTTGTTTTTGTTTGATTTTTGCCTGAAATCCTTTTAGGAGGTGCTGCTATTGTCGCAAGAAAAGAAAAAGGTTTCACTTTTGTTTTTGCATGTGGGTGGATATGTTTGTTCTGTTCTGTCCCCTTCAGTAGGTCTCAAAGCACTGGAAGAAAATGCAGAGCAACAAAAAGAACCTGAAAGTATATACTTAATTTAATTTAATTAACTTAATTTTAAAAGGTAAGAGTTTACATTTATGCGATTCCATAAAATCGAATCATTTAGCATTATTAGTTTATAAAAAGTAAATTCTGTTTTTAATAATTGTTCGGATACACTATATTTTAATATGCTAATTGTGATAATTTTATGTCAAGTCAAATTATCCATAGTCATATTCTATGTTCCTAAATAGAGATGGGCACGACTTGAAAAAAAATTTTTCGAGTTGTCGTTAGTCGGGCCAGTCCCCATTTCTGGGAAAATTTCCTTTTTTTCGCGAAAATTCGCAAAAAAAAATTAGTCGGTTCGTTTTTTTTCGTTTTTCGTTGTCGTTAGTACTGGTTTTTTTGGGGGGGGGGGAGCAAGGGCTCCTGGAGGCACCTCTGTGGGGTGGGTGCCTCCTCTGGCCCGCTATAAAGGGAAAGTGGGCTCCTGGAGGCACCCGTGGGTGCCTCCTGCCACTAGGAAGGGGAAGCAGGCTGCAAAAGAGAATGGACCCCTCTACATGGGGGTCTCCCTTCCTCACCTGCTGCTGCTGCAAAATGCTATGCAATAGCCATATGGATATTGCATAACATAATGTGCAGACGTGAGACCAGTGTGAGAGTGATAGGGTCATACCTTCCCTTCACAAGGCTCCCGCACCACCATGTCTCACACAGAAGGGAATTGTTGTATTTGCTGCGTGTAGTGCAATGCAAGCAAGTAGATCTGGCTTTAAGGTGGCTTAGTGCAATGGCTAGGGTTAGGCTAGTGACGGGTAAGTCCTCTTATGAAGGTAAGGTTACGGTGGGCTAGTGGGTTGCACCTCTGGGTGCCTCTCTGACCCACTAAGAAGACAGTCTGTGACGTATGGGTACGGAGTCAAGGTATGTTTAGGGTTAGGGCTAGGGCAGGTTTTAGGGGGCTTTTTGGCACATCCCAGAAGTCTCCATGGCCAAGTGGCCATGCGACTGGTGGGATGGCTCAAAAAAATTTGCATGGTTGTCCACTCCCACATGGCTGGCCACTTGGCCAGCCCATCATTGCGCAGGTGTAAATAAAATAAAATAAAATAAAATCAATGGAGGACAGAGGGGAGAGGAGAGACATTTTGTTGCAAGAAAAAACCCACTGCTACTGTGAAAAATCTGGCAGTTTATAAATTTTCGCGTGTTTCTGTTGTGCTTGTGTGTTTTTGGACCACACGATTTCAAAAACAATATTGCGTTTGCCGCCCCATTTTGGATCCCCCGCCCGCACCGCATGGCATGGCGATGGCGACTCGCGAGTCCGGCTGCCCAGGACGGGGGGGAGGCGGGGCCCCCCCCCCTCCAGAAACCACCCCTCCGGTAGGTGCCCTGCGCCCTTAGTCAAGCAGGCATTTTTCCGCCTGCTTTTTTGGCCCGGGAATGGGTGGGGGGAGAGTTTAAAAGTTTTTTCCTGTGCCGTCCGTGCCGCTTGCTTGCGCTTTAATTGCGGCGGCCGGCGGCGAGACTGGGCTTTTTGCTGGCTGCGAGCCTGCGGCGAGTCCCACCAGAGCAGCCCAGGACGGGGGATGAGGGGGGAGGCCGGGGACCTCCAGAAACAACCCCTCTGGTAGGTGCCCTGAGGCACGGCAGGCATTTTCCCGCCTGCTTTTTGGCCGGGAACCGGGTTTTTTTAACTTTTAAAAACTTTTTTTCTGTGCCGCGTGTGGCATCGCGCGATCTCGCGATGCAAGGAACGAGCACGACAAATCAGACCAAAATTGTTCGTTCGTCGGTTCGAGCTCGAAGTCTGGGGGAGTAATTCCCGCTACCGTTTCCGTAGAGTAACGGAACAGAGTAACGGAAACGGAAACGGAAATACCGCTAAGTCGTGCCCATCTCTATTCCTAAAGTAACAGAATGACTTTCAAACTGTAAAAAAAAAGGGGGGGTGCTAATATAATTTTTTTTCATTGTTTCTGAAAATTTCCTTTTTTTCTAGAAAAAAAAGGAAAAACTTTTTTTCCTTGGAAATTTTACATTTCTAACCACTCCATCCAAGTACCAAGCTACTCTGGGTGGTTTACAAAAGGCAGTTTATTGAGCAGGAGTTACTAGGTACTGACAGTTTCTTAATATGATACTGCCACCTGCAAAAGGGTGATAATGGACCTTCTCTACCCTACGTTGCTATTGTAGCGGTGGGTGCTGCTCCAGGTTGCATAGTATTGCTCCAGTGGATATTAGGTGCAACACCCCCCACCCCACCCGTTTCCGTGCGGCAAATACCTTTTTGTTCAGAGGGACTTTGTTGTATTGGCTGGCTGATAACATTTAACAGTGTGTAGGAGACGATGCTGTGTATATTCTTCTCTCTGGTGTAGTTTATAATTGTTTCTAGATCACTTTTAATTTGGTTTTGGTTTCGATGTCATAAACAATCTGATAGTGCTCTCATATAACAAATTGCATTTTGGCTGATCTGTCCTCTTAATTGTGCTGTGAGACACCTTGGGTCCAGGAATTGATGAAAGGTTGGTTATGAATGAATGCATCAAATATGTATGTTGCCTGGGGAATTCTGAAACCCAAAAACAGAATGCTTCTAAACATGTTTACAGACATAATGGTACTTTTAGGCACTATCTATTTTGATTTTCTGAAAATAATAACCCTACAGCAGAGGGATTGCATTCCTCCACTGTAATTATGGATTGCACATCTGCCTTTTTTGTTAAAGGACTAATACTGTACAATACAGCACCAGATAAATGGTACGCGTATACAGGGCACCATTATCCCTATCTCTAGAACAGTGATGGCAAACCTTTTAGAGACCAAGTGCCCAAACTGCAATTCAAAACCCACTAATTTTTGCAAAGTGCCAATAAAGCAATTTGACCTGAATACAGGTGGCTGTGAAGGGGCAATGTCGGGTGCCCACAGAAAGGGCTCCGAGGGCCACCTTTGGCACCTGTGCCATAGGTTCGCCAATGCTGCCCTAGACACAGTATTGCCCTTCTTCTGTCTAATGTGAGAGGCTAGTGCTCCAGTATCTTCTTGCATCAAGCCCGTACTGATTTTATGACATACTGGCCAAAATTGTATTGCTTAGTAGTGCAATAAGTCACGCTACAGTAGGCCTGTTTGAATCAGTGGAACTCACTGGGGAATTGACTTCACCAAATCGCCACCGATTCAGTGAGTCTACTCTAGTGTGACATGCTAGACTAAACCACAGGTTTTCATCCACGTACTACAACACTGACTGTGTAAATGAGAGCAGGAGAGATTGAATCACCTGCCTCAATTATATCTGCTTACATTGCTAACATAGTCTATAATGTTTATACATGTTAACATCTGTAGGGTAAGGAGGCGTACAATCAATTAGAAATATTACAATATTTCTCTTACACAAGCATGGAAATATACTCCTGGACTGGTTTGTAAGGAACTGACTATGATTTGATGGCTATCATTTCCCAACTCTTTTGTCAGGAATGTAACAGACCACAGGGCATTTGACAACACAGCACTGGACTCGGTAAGGGTTTACTACAAATTCAGGATACCTCCAATTTTTACCTGACCTGATATCGGAGGTAATTCAGATGGGCTGGAAAGTAAGCCAGGATGCTTGAGGAATTCAGCGCTTCCGAATCCTCTTAAAAATTGACCTGATCCTTATTATCCTGGATTAATATGTAAATAAGATGTTGCCTCTCACAAGACTCCTGCCCTGGCTGCAACATCACCTAGCCATGGACATTAAGAACACCATGTAACCAAGGCCTTTAAAAGTAACCTCCTGGTAAAGCACATCTTTTACCATGTCTGAACTTCTGGGACCTGCTTTGAAGAAGGGTGATTTACACTTGAAAGCTTGCAATGTTCCTTTTTTAATTTTTAATAGTGGCCTATAAAGGTATCGCCTGTAACCTATTTTTGCAATTGTGTTTTGTGATGGCCACACGGCTCAACCTCCCCCCCCCTTTTGCTTTGATCAAATACTGTACTGTATCGCAGCACCGTCTTTGACTTCAAGGGAAAAATTAAGTTTTTTAAAATCCATATTCTGGAACGAAAGCTAGTTTTCCTACGAGGAAAATATTGCAACCTCTATGTCAGTTCACATGTGCAAGGAGGTGCACATGCTTTTTACAGTAGATCTGCCTTTGAGAAGGAAGTGATGCCTAGTCTTCTGCGCCAGGAGGAAGAATTCCCTGGCTGTTTTCATGCCCCAGGAGAGAACCATTTCTTCTAAAAATGACAGCAAAGCACACACTAGAGGGCAGTGTTCACTACACACAGACCACACCACCTACGAGCGGTTTCCTATCCACAGCTCTTTGGCTTCTTCCATGTTCAATCTATTTAAACACTAAAAAGCACCCAGGGATTCAGACCTCCCCAAAATGTGTTTTCTGGAATTCCAGGCCTTTCCCTCTCTCTACCCCTGTGCTTTAGATCTGTTTATGTTCATAGCAGTGGAGACTCTCTGCAAATGCTTTAATAACAGCCTATCCTTGAGTCTGAGGCATGAACCTAAGGAGAAACTGCTTGGCCCTCAATCAAATGGGAAAACACTTGCTAGTTTCCTGTCTCATGGGCTCCTGCTTCCTGTTATGCTGGGCTGCTGCCTTATGTCCCCCACCCACCCCACAGGTTCAGGCAAACAAACCCACTGAAATCTAGACAAGGTTAAATCAGACTTCCCTTCTGAGGGAGCAGACAGCTGCTTTGAGTTCTGCTCCCCACAGAAAGGGAGTGTAATGTGACACAATATTTCTTTCCCCAAAGGAGTTTAAATCCGTTCTGAATGTTATGGCCTGAAATGAGTCAGACTGGTTAAGTCAAACATAGATTTAATTCTTAATTTCCAATAGTTCAGCAGCAAAAGAATAACAAGATAACTCTGCAGCTTGTTACCTTTCTAACTCACCATCCCTCGTGTACCCCTAAATTGTCTCCTTAGTGGTAGAGGGACATCACCAGGCTTAAAAACAAAACAAAACAAAATCCCATTCCTTTACTAATGAACCATTGCTACCTTGCCACTCTCTGTATTCATAGGGCCACATATAAATATGACAGTCATACGGTCTCCGTCTTAGACCTGAGGAAGTGGACTGGATCGTTGTAAGCTCTCCTTAAACTACAGCTGCTAGTCAATGCAACACCATTTTTTTGCCTTTTATTTTTGTTTTGTTTTGTTTCCCCTCCTGGATATACAAAGGGCAGGTGGGTTGCTTGTGGCTCCTTTTGCTGACTTTTCCTCCTAAAATTCAGCTGTGTAAGGAGCACACATCTTGCTATGATGGCAAACCAAGACCTCAGAAAAACCACCAGCAGGTACAGTATTGCTTTAGAACAGTGGTCCTCAACCCGTGGGTCCCCAGATGTTCCTGGACTGCAACTCCCAGAAACCCTGGTCAGCTCAGCTAGTGATGAAGACTTCTGGGAGTTGCCGTCCAGGAACATCTGGGGATCCACAGGTTTAGAACCACTGCTTTAGAACAAAGCATGTACTCTCTGTGGACCTACTTCAAAGGCAGAATTTAGGAGTAGCAATATGGCATTTTCACACTGCTGCTGTTGAAGCGTAGCGTTGAGCAGCAGCAGTTTGTGCGTGAAACATATTGGGTTCAGGGACAGGGGAGGCAGGTCCTTGGACATGCAGAAGTGGCCCCACCACAAGGCATTATGTACTTTGCCAGAATTAGTAGGGAGAAATAGAGACAGACCTGGCATTGAACCCCTGCCTCATTCCATTATGTTGCTGCACCTGTTATTGGAATGAAATACTTCTTAACCTGTTTTTACTCCCCTTCCACATGTATAAATGTCACTTTGTTGAGTATGCAGGAGGTCTTATTTTTCACAGTCACAGAAACTATTTTTAAGCAAGCAGAGAATGCTTGCCAAGAGAGAGTTTACTGCTGCTTCTTTTGGGAAGGAGCATATCCAGTTGAGAGGTCAGCAGGACTTCCCCTCCGGCTGCTTCAGGCACTAATGGGAAAGGCAAAACCCCAAAAAGGGAACTTTCTGGCTCCAAGCTCCCACTATTAATCATTAAAATCTAACCAGTTCTTATGTGGCTCCTGGTCCCTTCCCTCTTTCCCAAGGCTAGAAAGCCACCAGTGGTGGGACTGCATCTCCCATCCACTCCCCATGTGGCCCAGTCAATAGTGGGAACAAAAGGAGATGTAACTTAGCATCCTGTGTTCTCCACAGCTCTGTTCCATCCATTCCAAAGAACGAGGGCTTCTTCCAGTCTACAGGGATTGCAGCCCATCTATGTTCTATGCTGCATCCACTCTGCATCTGGCACTGACGAAGACTATGCTGATTTGCTTGTGCATGTAGACAAAGCACAGCAATTCAAAAGACAATCTCTGTTTAGAAGTAGGTGTCGCTGGATCTGGATGTACTTCTCCCGGGTAAATGTGCCAAAGACCGCAACGGTAAGGCCCAGGCAGAGGGGAAAGAGACTTTCAAGTGTTGTTGAGCTGGAGTTCCCCATCAGGTCAAGTTAGCCTGGCAAACAGGAGTAATGAAATTAATAAATAGTCCTTCAGCATCTGTGGGGTTGCAGGTTCTGCACCGCTTTAATCCCACTTAAATCAAGAGGTTTTAAATTTGTCTCACTCTTTGTTGGGTCATGGCATTAACCTTGGTGAGCATACATTGCTCCATGAGAACCAACATCAACAACCCTCCCCCTCCATCCCCACCCCACCCCACCCTCTCTCTCTCTCTCTCTCTCTCTCTCTCTCTCTCTCTCTCTCTCTCTCTCTCTCTCTCTCTCTCTCTCTCTCTCTCACACACACACACACACACACACACACACACACACACACACACACACACACACACACACACACACACACACACACACACACACACACACATCAGGAGAGGTCATCCTCACCATTACAGCAGAAGATTTCTCATGTTTGCTGCATTTTATGCACTTTGCCAAGTCCTTGGAGTGGCAAGATTAGCAAAATAAGGATGCTTCATACTGACACATTTTAACTACCCTTGTGAGATACCAGTCCTTTGAGATCAGCTCAGTTGAATGCAAGTTTTCATATACTGTATACAGTATGTTCCAAAACAAGGCAACGAGAAAGTGCATGCAGTTGTACTTTACAAGAGGTGTGAAATGTCCTCCAGACTGACCATGCAATGCTGAATCTGGTTTTGTAATCTTCATTTGTGTGTGTATGCTTCAGAGTGATCCATTTCCTTCAGTGCATCATTTATGCATCATTTATGCCAGGAGCCTTACAGCAACAAGCAGAGTTGCCAATGCCTCGTGTTACATGGCATTCCTTTTAATAGAAGCACAGCCGGAAGATGTTGACTAGCTACTTCATCTTGGTTTATTGCAAGACTGTGATGGGAGACTAGACCTTTTATCTACTCTATAGGAGTGGCAACCAGAGGAGTTCTTGGGGCAACCATGGAACTCACGAAATGACCTCGGCCAGCCTGTCTTCCTCCCGGTCTGACATACTTCACAGGGTTGTTGTGGAGAAGGGAGGGAGAGCCACACACCGTTGTCATCAGCTCCAGAAAGAAAAGGAAGGATAGAAATGTAGATAATAAATCAAAATACTGTATTTGAGAAAGTGGGTAGAATAACCTTCCTTTGTTCTCTAAGGTCAAGGCCCGTGACCAGAATCTCACAAGGTGGCCAGGAAAACCATTAAATAAGAATTAAATGAGAAATAAAAAATATCTAGGAAAGATACAGGAATCAGCTTCAGAGAACAAGTCCCCATTCTTTTCTGGCCACAAAGAGCATGCTGGTTTTAAAACAGCATCATAATCTCTTGTGTTTGCTTTTGAAAATATCAAACGGGGGCCCCTGGTTAGAGTTC
Organism: Phrynocephalus guinanensis; assembly: GCA_037367245.1. Lineage (NCBI taxonomy): Eukaryota > Metazoa > Chordata > Lepidosauria > Squamata > Agamidae > Phrynocephalus > Phrynocephalus guinanensis. The sequence continues at coordinate 156,803,561 of CM074734.1, forward strand.
CCAAAGGCAGATATTTCCCAGAACTGGAAGAGGGAAATGACATCAGAGATGTCCCCTCACCCCCTCAGCTGAGATGGCCATCGAGAGTAGCATCAGGGTGCTTTTACACGACCCCTAAGATCCGCTGGCAACTTTAATTCGGACCAGAGATCTTGGGGTTTGCTCCTCTTCCTGTGTTCCCACCCCTCCGAACGCCACTGCTCCGGTGTGCGGTGAGGGGAGGGAGAAAAAAAGGGAGAAAAGAATGCAGGCTCACCTCCGCTCTGCGTTCGGGAGCAGCCCCGGAAGCATTCTAGTCTCTTAAAGGGGTGGGGGTCAAAAAAAACAAACAGAAGGCAAGGCAGCCTTTTTTTTTACCTCCGGAGACCAGGTACTTTTAAAATGCGCTGGGGCACGCTTAGGTGGGCATGGTCGTACTTAATTTTTTTTTAAAGTCCACAGCTGGTGGGGAAACCATTTTAAAGCTCCGCATCTGGGGGCCTTTTTGCCTTGGATTTTATGGATCGTGTAAAAGCACCCTCAGTTGCCCCGGTCCTCGTGCCAGCAGCATTGCAACATGACAAGCAGACCTTGTGGAAAGTCCTTCTTCGACGCAGGAGTCAAAATACTTGCCCTCCTTTGGTAGCCTGTGTTTTTTTTGCTCAAGGCAAGGCGTGAGCTCTCACACCAAAGATGTACAACTAGACAATGCACAAGTCCCCTCTCCGGAAGTAAAAAAAATTATAAGGTAGAACCGAGGGAGAGGAGAAAAAAACTATAGCGCATGCATGTGGTGCATGTGGAGATGGTGTGAAACTTAGTTCTAATAATGCCACAGGGAAGATCCAATCATTGCTTGAGATATTTCCATAAACAGGGCTGGCCCTACCCTTTGGCAACGGGAGGCGACCACTCCAGACATTAGACGGCGGAAGGCAGGAACAGAGATAAGGTGGTGGAGATCAAGAACTACCAAGAAAGTCTAATGCAGGCATGTCCAAACTTTGGCCCTCCAGATGTTTTGGACCCTAACTCCCACAGTCCTTTGCCATTGGCAATCTAAGCTTAGAATTCTGGGAGTTGTGATCCAAAACATCAGGAGGGGCAAAGTTTGGACATGCCTGGTCTAATGTGAACCATCGGACATTGACTGAGAAACATTTTCTTGCTATTGCTTTCTCCTGACCCTTAAAAAAAATGTACCATTCAGCCCGTTGTCACCACTGTTACGATAAACTTTCCCAAAACATGGTACCCTTTGTATGTACCAGGTTGATGCCACCCCAACATCCCCAAGTGACACAACAATGGCTGTGCTGGCAAAGGACCATTTCAATCCAAGTCATCAAACGGGCACTGTGTGTTGGCAAAGGATATTGCATTGGGATAACACTAAAAATCAGTTCCATCTCTCTCTCTCTCTCTCTCTCTCTCTCTCTCTCTCTCTCTCTCTCTCTCTCTCTCTAAGACACACACATACAGTACTTCCTTGCTCCAAAGTTGCACAGTCTTAATAAAAACAGCAGGCCCTTTGACAAGCAACAGAATGTTTTCTTCTATAGGCTTAGCATCCAATGCTTTCAGTAGCTCCTGTTCCTTAAGCACCCAAGGTGACACTCAAGCTTTGCAGATTTATGGGAAGTCCCCTCAAAAGCCAGATGAGAGCAACAGGGGAACACACGCACCCACCCCTGCAATCCAAATGCTGCAGCAGCTTCAGGCACTGCGAGTTGATAAAGAGAATGGATGCCAATCCACAAACATCAGCCCTTCCATTGAGACTCCCTTGCTTCTGTCCTCAGGCAACTAATGAAGACATCTGGGGTTTCAAACTCCTTCTTCCAGAGAAGTGGGCAAAACAGAGCTGCAAAGGGCATTTCGTTGCCAAGAGGCACCCACCCAGGAGGACGCCTTTCATTCAATTCCTGCGTCTGGGCGAGGAAACTTATAAACCAAGGGTGTAAGACTGAGTAGAGGGAGGCGGAGACCATGTGTCACTTATTGCTAAAAATGTCATAGGAGAGATTCGGTTGTTCTTTATGACCCACAAGGAGGGCCAACATTGATTTTTGTGGACCTCTTTGACAGACTGTCATAAAGTCTAAACCTACAGTATATTGAATATAGATGCTTAGCTAGTATACCATTAGAAATTATACAACCAGAATACTCACAGGATGGAATCTCTGGCTTTTTTTTTCTCTTGAAAAGGGCCAAATTTAGAGTCAACATGGTATAATTTACACATAATTTTCATCATTTTCTCTGCAACCCTTTGCTTTATAGCATTCATCATTTTAGAGCACACACATAACCTTTATTTCAGTCTTGTTGATTGCAAATGTCACTGTAGGCTACACTGTCCTTATGCATTTAAAAAGATTACATAAGATGACATTAATTCATTCATTTATATACTGTATAATGTGAGTTTCCAAAAAGAGATACAGTGGACCCTTGTATAACAAACACCTTGTATAACATAAAATTTGTACAACATAAAAATTCCAGAGATAGGGGAAATTTGCTTAACATAATCGCCTATGGGGAAAATCCGAACAACATAAAAATGGGATCACTCCATTTTCAATGCATTCCTTTTGGAATTTGTATAAAGGAAAATTTGCTTAACATGATTTCATTTGGAACGAATTAATTCCTTTATACAAGGTACCACTGTAATGTACAGGATAGATATACTGAATTGGTCCTAATTTTATCTAGTATCCTCTCCTTGAGGATGCCATCAGCAAGGTTCAGAAAACCCAGAGATCTGCTGAGGTCCAGTTTTTAAAATAGGAGGAAAGAGAGAATCCATAACAGCTGCCATTCTAAGTACAGAATGCTGATTATCTGTGGCAAGGAGGGCAGACAGAAAAATGAGGGACTTGAGTAGAATGTTAAAATCCTGAAAAAAATTAGCACTTCACACTGCAACATTTTGTTGCAGTCCCTATTTATCGTGTTTGATACCTTTCTGCCCTTATTCACACATTGTCCTATGCAGAAGCTGAAGAAAGCTGTACTTAGCTGCATGGGAAAATGTGTATGTTTAGTTACGCAGCAGATGATTGATATAAGGTTCAGCATGTGTAGGTGTGTTCCCAGAAGCAGTATAAAAAAGATGGCCAAGTTTTTAAAAACTCGAGAAACACGGCCGTATGGGCAAAAATAAAGCAATTTCACTCAAAGAATGATGCAACAGTGCAATGTGATCCATGACTTCAAAGAGTAATTTATCTGGAATTTCTCATAAAAAGAGTGCTCCATTAGATACTGATTTGGTCCTCCCCCCCCCAAGAAAGTCATTTATTTACTGCTGACTGACAACCATGGATTAGTCACTTCTCCACAAGTGATTAAAAACAACGCACAATATTTTTAAAAAGCCAATAACACAGCAGCAATCACAACAATATCAGTTCAATGAAGAAAAATGCATTTCATAAAAGTCAATAGCGGTAGCCTTACATTTTCTAAGTACTGTGCCTTAAACCCTGCTGGGAAAGGAGAGTTTAATTTAATTTTTTAAAAGCAGTATTTCCAACTCAACACCCTCTGGATATTTTAGGAATTCGGATGAGGGTTGTCTTTTAACACATCTAGATGGTTCATACTTGCGAAGGCTATTCTAAGAAGAAGGAAAGATCATTCAGGAGAACATCAACAAGTATGGTACCCACATCGGAAAAAACCCTACTCTGCAGTCTCGGTGTCTCTGCCTCCTTCACTGATGGAATCCTGAAGCAAAATTTTACTAAATAGTATTCAATGCAAAGCAAAATTGTACAAGGAAACATACCCACCCTATTATATACTGTACTTTTTTCCAGTTTTTCAAGAGTATGTTGCCTTTTCCTGGCAATTGAATAATTCAGACAAAGCAGGGAGAGAAGAAAAGTGTGTCATAGGATGAGCTAAGACACAGTTCTGCTTTTTGAAATCACTTTGAAGCAAGAGCAGAAGACGACAGGTTCTCATAGCCAAAAACCTCACCATTTCGAACAACACTTGACCATCCATGCATCATTCTGATTGGGCACCCTCACAACAAAAAACTACATCCTTGAAGCCAATAAAGCGATGGATCACAAAGACTACTTTCCTTTTCACCACCTCGGGCGTGTTTGATTTCTATTAAAAGAACAGGAGGTTTCCAACCGCTCACTTTTGCAGCCGGTGTCTTTCGATAGGTGAACAGACGGATGCCCAAGTCCTCCAGAATGCTCCTGAAGCGAACATTCCAAGAAACCTAAATAAATACATTTTGATCTAACGGTCAAGAAGTAGCTTTGGCCAAGTCCCTCCTCTGAAGTAGAGCGTTCACTTCTCAGCGAAAAGACACAAGACACGTGGTGGGTCAATCAGGAAACAAAAGGATTCAAAGAAGAGCTGCCAGGATGACAAAGGTGTCGAAGACAAAAGGCAGTAGGGAAAAAAACCCTCTCAGAGGGAAGATTACAAGGGGGGAATCTGTGGAGAGTTTCTGAGGACCAGGGGAAGCAGCAGCATGCAGAAGCGAAAGTGCTGTTCTCATGGGATCCACTAGATTCTAGAACACTAAAAAAAAAAAAAAACGGGCCCACATGCTGGATGCTGAATCTTGCAGGCCCGACTGCTATGGCCGTTACCGTATTGGCCTTGGGCAAATCACTCTGCCAGACTCAGTTCCCCATCTGCACAAGGAGAACAGCAATGATCTTGTTGGGTGGGTAAACACATAAGCGGGTCAAGTGTTTTGTTTTGGGTTTGTATGTTGTTTTTTGCACCCCTGCTCCGCCAAATTTAAGCAGCTGTAACATCATCCCTGTATCCCACCCAACATTTTGGACCATTCTCTCGCCTCATGCACCTGCCACATTTAAGACAGAAGGACGGTGGTGCCTCAAATTACGAATGCCCCTAATTGCAAAAAATTCAAATTACGAAAGGAAATCCGTCCGGTGCACGATGCCCCCTGGTAATTGAAGTCTTCTGCAAAAACCTATAGATACAAAAAATTCTTATGGGATGCCTCGTGACACAGTGGTTAAATGCCTGCACTGCAGGTAAACCTGTGCTCACGACCTAGGGTTCAATCCCAGGTAGCAGGCTCATGGTTGACTCAGCCTTCCAAGGTCAGTAAAATGAGTACCCAGCTTGCGGGGGCGGGGGGCAATGTGTAGCCTGAATACTGTAATTAAACTCTAAACCACCCAGAGGCTACTTGACGTGGTATGGGGCAGTATATAAGCAGAACACTTTTTGCTTTTTGCTTTTAATATGAAAATTTCGTGGAAGGCTTCCATTCCCAGGGTGCACTGCGGCCCATTCGATCTCAAATTACGAAAATTTCTAGATACGAAGCGTCGTGAGGAACGGATAAACTTCGTAGTTCAAGGTACCACTGTACTACCGCAGGCAGGAGCTGAGCAGGGATTGGGGAGGGTATAGCAGAATAGGGGAGCTGAGCCGAGGAGGGTAAGAAAATGGAACACATGGACGAATGATAAACATAGGAAGGGCTCTAGCAAAGCAGGACGGTGAGGTTAGGATAAGAATCTCTCCAAATGCCTACCAGCACATCTGAAATTCCACAAGGGGTTTGTGTGGTTCAAGTTGGGGGATACATATGTACCCAAATAGGAATAAAGATGTATGCGGCACGCACACACACACACACACTTCATTTGTGAATGCTGGGGGGGGGATGTTCTAACTATAAAAATGGCACATGTGAAACAGGAGAACGAAGCTACCAATGGAACAAGCTGTTTAGAGAATTAAGGGTGTATTTGATTTAAATCACTATTTATTTATTTTTAAAAAAAACAGATGATTTTGATTACCGTATTTAAATTTTAAAAATGGTGATTTAAAAACCAACTACATTATTTTTATCCATCCCGTTTCCTAGTATATCAAGGATAGGAAATTGCCAGTGCTCCAGAAGATAGCAAAGAGCTTACCACCCCCATCACATTTCACCGTTGGGCAGGATGGGGTCAGGACTGAACCCAGTAACATCTCGAGGGCCACAGGTTTTCCACCCCATTGCAACCATTTCACTGATGTATTAACACATGATAGCAAATGCTGTGCGAAAAACCAGGGCAAGAGAGATTTTGATGACTCAGAGTCATATAGCTGCAGCATGAATGCTGAAGAAAGTCTAGGCGCCTACCCACACAACGAAATTAAACAGATTTCATCCTCCGTCCCTGTTTTCCAAGTTCCTTGGGAATTATAATTCAAGGGAGCTCCCTTAAACTATAATTTCTCTTACTAGCAAATCCCATGTACCACAGCAAATTTACAAATCCCAGGATTGTGTAGGGTGGGTCATGCGACAGCTAAAGTGATATCAAACTGATATCACTGCGAAATACAGGGGCATCATTGCACTGTCCTTTGTGACAACCTGCCTTGTGCCACATGCCAGGGCGTTCAGGCCATGGGAAAGAATGGGTGGGACTCATCCCACCCATTCTTTCCCATGGCCTGCCTCTTCCTGTGCTTGCAATGGTGATCAGGTTGTCAGAGACACTGGACAACTTACAAGAGCATGAGCAGGACAGTAGACACCGGGGACAAGAGGAAGCAGGATTGCCCCTACTCCTAGCTGCAATTTTTCAGGGCAAATTCTACTGCCTGAGAGGGGAATTCGGATCCCTGCAGCTGCCCAGAACTTACGTCAACACAGCTATGATCAATGTTGCCACCTCTCTGCTACCACTTCTCTGCGAGCCTTCCGAGCTCACTTAACAATGGTCATTCCAGGAATAGGACTCTCAAGCTGTCCAGAAAAACAGCTTTGTGTATTTTGTATATGTGCAGTTTTGCAGATGTGCAAATAATTTGGCCCTGCTTCTTAAATGGCATGTCTGAAGGGGGCTTACATTGCTTATTATTACTTTGCTTGTAATGATTATACCAAATGGCAATTCTAGGACAAGAGCTTGTTGGTATACTTCCCTGCTTTGGAGAGGCAGCCCGCACATAGTTTAGAATGTCCTCGTCTATTAATTCTCTCAGTTTTAAAGTACATGAAGCTTTGCAAGTGAGCGGCAAACTATAACATTGTTACTTAGCAACCTCGGCTAGCTTTGGTGGCTGGGGGATAAATAGCGTGGCGCTGATGTTTATCCCTTGCACACGTGTGTAGAGAAGAGCCATGTGTACCGCTCGTGAGAAGGGCTCGTGGGCATTCCTTGCAGAACGCGGCTGGATGCAGACCCACCTAGGAGTCCTTTTGTAGAAACCGCATTGCAACAAATGAGAGGTGCCCAAAAGATGCCCAGGATGGCTTGCACTCATTAGGCAAGAACATAAGCTGTGCATTTTGGAGATAAAAGATGAGCGAAATATGGCATTTATAGTCTATTATGCAGATAAGGTCTGTGGGTGGGGAACCGAATATGCTATGAATGGCGTGACAGTTTTACTAGACTTGCAATAGAAGCCCCCCCCCCCCCCAAATGCTAGCCTACAGATAATTTTAGTAGCCGGCTAAGCCAAACTATGTTCCCTCTCTCTGGCATGAGAAAGAAACTAAAAAGCTTTTCTGAAGATACAAATCCTGATTGCCTGGAGACCAGTTTCGTTTGCCACGAGTAAGAGATGGGGGCTTCCGACAAACTTAATATTACTAATGGGCTTATAAAATCTAGGGGGGAAAATGATATCCCACAAGTCAGTAAGTGGTCAGACAAAAATAATAAATCCTTACCACGTGGTACAATGCTATACATGAACAAGGACCATCATGGGGAGGATAGTTGTCCGAATGGACCATCAAAGCGCAAATGTTTATGTCAACGTCCTACAGACAAACATCACTTCATTCCCTTCTAATTCTTCTTTGGTCCCTCTTTCTTATAACTCAGGCCCAGTGTGTTGAAAACCAAGTTACAATTCCATTCTGTCCAGATTCTTTTTTCCCATCTCTTGTCCTGGAAAATCCTGGTGGCACGGAGCTGGTTGGCAGTGCGAGAAGGGATTGCGGGGTGAGGGGAGGCAGAATCAGCGGCGGGGGGGGGGGGGATCTGCATGGCCCTGATCCAGATTAGTAGCATGGCACAGCTGGTTCTTAAAAAAACAAAAGTGACCAAGATAAGCACACTTGTTCAAAATATCTGAGTAATGTCACACCTGATTAATTGCCCTTAGCAATCTTGCTTTTGTTGCCCTTCTTAAAAGCAAGTCCTGATTTTTCAGAGCCGCTTCACTAAGCAAATATGAAATTCTGTAGTGCTCAAAGCATGGGGCCGCATGACAAGTGGTTTGGGATTATGTCCCTTGGTCATAAAATATGCTCTGTTACAACAAACAGACGTATTTTAATTGTTATAGCAGCCAAAGAATAGGGATGCTTGCTCAGGAAATACAGAATGTAAGGAGTCTGAAGCTTGATTTAGATAAATGCTTCCCCCCCCCCGGGTAATTTAAATCAATGCACTCCACAGGACATGGTTCAGCACAAGCAGAAGTGGGCTGGATGTGAAGAAAGGAATGTTGAGCAGAACGGAGGATCTCAGAGAAGGATTCTGCCCAAAGCTAACCCCAATGCAACCTTTCAGATATTTCAGACTACAGTTGCCATCACCCCCTGCCAGAAGAGAGTATTAGTCAACACATCTGGAAAATACCTATTTAAGAACGTTTGGACCAGTAGTATGGTATGGGGTGGTGGTGGCAGAATTATTGCCCCAGGCACAAAACTCTTAGGGGCTTACAGGCTCCCCTGCCTGGCATGCTCCCCCACAGCCGATCTTTCCCCCTTCTGGCAGTCTAGAGTCTGAGCTGCCAGAGGGCACCAGGCCCACCACTGCCAGAGTCACCAGCACAGATCTTGAGTTTCTTTGTGGCTGCTTCATGGTGCCACCCTGAAGGCTTCTCCCACAGCACCCCACCCCTGCCCACGTGTTGCATGTGGGCACATGACCTGTGCCCCATAATACTTGCCTTGCCCCAGTTGCCCCAGGAGCTGGTAACCCACACAATGCCACAGGGTATCGCCCAGGGGCATAGTGGGATCAGATGGTCACCACAATTTAGTTTGCCCGGTGCCAGTAGCAGACTGTCTGAGGACAAACATATTCCAGTCTGCTTTGGATAAGACAAAGGTGTTTCTGGGCAGATGGAAAGCAGATCGTGGAATAGGAAGGCAATCTGTAGGGTTCTCCTGCCCGTGAAGACTCAAGATTTGCAGTTTGGATCCAGTTCTGGGTTCAGCCCCTAAATCCAGTTGCCCAGGCTTTTAGCAGGGACATAGTTTAGGATTATGACTCAATGGCATTCATGCAGTGGAGATAGCAGATCTGACCATGTGGCCGGATGGGGCTTAATTCAAAGACAAGTCAAGAGCCTCCAAATGTTGTTGGCTTGCAACTCTCAGCATTTCTTGCCATTCACCCAGGAGGTTGGGGATTTTAAGCCAAAAACATCTAGAGGAGGCCTGTCCTACATCCACCCTGTTCTGGTTACATCTCATCTGGATGACTGTAGCATGCCACAACAAAATTTAAAATATTTTTACCCCACGTTTCTCCTTAAAAAGGATCCAAGGCGGCTTACATCATGAAAATACAATTTTAGAGCTAAAAACACTTAAGTGTACAAATATCCGAAAGGGTCAAATGCCACTCTTCAACATGGTGAATTAAGACCACAGCAAAAATACAATGTGGAGCTGCAGGGAAACGTCACCTGATCCAAAATGTTGTTGCCCCACTATTGACTGATACCAGTTATCAAAAACACACTGCCCCCTTGTTATGACATCCTCACTGCCTGCTGACCTATTTCTGGCCATAAATCAAAGTCATGGTCATAAAGTTGTAAAACTTTTTTAATGGCATGGTTTTTAAAAAGGGCTTGTGGCCTCTGAAAGACTAACTATAACTAATAGGAAAGTGCCATTTCCCCATATTTTGGAGGATAACAGAATCGACTTCACTGGGTACTCATGGGAGCAACTGGGAGTATTTAGCATATGGCTGGAGTGCTGCCTCCCTTTTACTGAATGAGTGTAGGTACAGCGGCACCGGTACAGTGTTAATATTTCCCCCTTCTTCCTTTTCAGCATAGCTGAATCCTTTTGGATCCAGCCCTACAGTAGTCAAGGTCAGAGAGACCCAGAGGCACCAATTGCTCTGGGATGGTACCCAACATTGACATTGGGCGTTTATACACTACCCCTAAACTCCAGGGCAAATGGCTCCCAGCTCCGGAGCTTAAAAATGTTTCCCCACCAGCTCCAGAGTTTACAGGAAATTAGGTGCGACCACGCCCACTTTAGCGCGTCCCAGCGTACCTTTCAAGTACCTGCTCTTTGGAGGTGAAAATTTCTTGATGCGGTGTAACGATAGTGAGTGCTGGGCTCTCCTCGCTTCTGTTTGTTGTTGTTTTTGGCTCCCACCCCTTTAAGAGCTACTTTACAGAGACTGGAATGTTGCGGCGAGAGGCAGAACAGAGGTGAGCCACGATCTTTTCTTCCTTTTTTTTCTCCCTCCCCTCATGCAGCCAGCAGACAGGAAGTGCGGAGGGGTGGGGACACAGGAAGAGCGACGAACCCCTAAGATCTCTGGTCCGAATTTAAGTGGCCAGTGGATCTTAGGGGTCGTGTGAAAAGGCCCATTGATACAGGTAAGAAAATAACAGACCTCAAGTATGACAATACTTTGGGAGGTTTCTAGGACACAGCAGTCCCCTCCCCCCCAAACTTGGATCCAGCTTTCTTAGCACATGTGTATTTAAAGGAAAGTTTAAGTGATTACAGTATTTAGAGTTTAGCGATCAGCAAAGCCAGCCTATGGGAGACAGAAAGAGAAACCACCACCTTCTATCCTCTGCCTGGCTTGCACTGCAAAGAAAAGAGTGAATACTTTTTTTGTCTTGTTCCCATCCCCTTCTCCATTCCCACCCACCCACCTGGGATACTCAGCAGTCACACAGTTGTCTTCTCCCCTGGAGTGAAATGCAATGTAATTATGTCTGAATAACTGTGATAAAAAAGGACTTAAATTTGTGTTTGCAAATGTAGACAAGCACACACAGTTAATGCAAATCAAGTGTCCTCCTCCGTGTCATCTTTTTCTGGCAATGTGTAAGTGGCCACGGTACTTGGGATGTCTCGAAGGAGGAGGAGACCTTTACATTTTTGTGAATAGCCTATCTCTCCTGGCAGGATCAACATGCACCTCTCTTTTTTCCCTTTATTTCCTTTCTTTTTTTCTTTTTCTTTTTTTGTCTCCAACACCGGAGTTCTACAGTTGAGGAAGGACTGGATTATTTATTTATTTATTTATTTATTTTAAATTTATACCCCGCCCATCTTCCCTAAGGGAACTCTGGGCGGCTTACAAAGCTAGTAGAAACAAATAGCAGAGCAGAGAAATCACCTTCCTTACTACTAACCTAAATGCAGGATTTCACCTTGAACAGAACCCAAATAAAGGGTGTTGGAACAACTTTCCCATCTCTTTCTTTTCTTTTCAATAAAGTATCTTATGAGATGGTGACTTTTCCAGTCACTTTTCTGTCTTGCATCTTCTTGTAATGACATTGCTCTGTGTTGTACCTTATGTAATCATATAATTGTCTCATCTTTAATCCTCTTTGATTTAGTAAAGGTTTTAATTTTTACCCTTTATCCCTGTTTTTCCATTCATTTGGTGATGGTATAGTATCACTGTTGCCAAAAACAACAACTACAACAGCAGCTGTGGATATTAGCTGGGACACAAACACTGTTACTTTCTATAACCACATGGCTGTTGCTAATACAGCCCTGGGGGATCCAATACTAGATGAAGGAGGCATTTTTCATGAGACATGCAAAAAAAATTATGCAGATTAGGAAGTGATAAGAGCGGAACAAAGAGAGAAATGAGAAGGAGCTAGTTTAGGTACAGCTTTACAACATATGCCTGGTTGGAAACTATTTTTCAGCCATTCTCATCTCATTTACAATGTAGTTTGTCCATGGACGGAACAAGGACAGAAGCTATGAGTCAGACAGGGCCTAAAATAATAAAGAAACAAGCATCCAACACTCATGCAAACATCAAAACTATTGTAAATAAAACCTGCATACAGTGCCCTCAAGAGCAGAGATTTATGTACAGGTGCTACACATGGAGAAGGCGAGAAGACCTGCTTAATGCAGTAGCTTGTAGGCAGTGAGGATGTAGCATGGACAGCCTCACTGGGGATGTTTAAGAGGATGCCAGAAATGTATATTAAACATGGGTTGGATTAGGACAGTGGTGGCGAACCTTTGGCACTCCAGATGTTTTGGACCACAACTCCCACAGTCCTTTGTCACTGGCAATCTAGGCTCAGAATTCTGGGAGTTGTGGTCCAAAACATCTGGAGTGCCGAAGGTTCGCCACCACTGAGTAGGGCAAACTTGAAGGTCTATTCCCAGTCTATGATTCTGGACAGCAAGGACTGACATCTGAAAGTGTGCAGATTTGCGTTGTACGACTAGTGCCTTCAGAATTCTCCAGGCATCTGGACCGCCCGGGGAATGTTGGCAGCTGGAGTCCAAAAACACAAATCGGCACACAGCTGTAGATGTCTAAATAAAAGGCCTTCCCAGAAGCTACTCCCAAACTTCAGAAGTCTCTTCCAAGGGAGGCCAGGCTGTCATTCTCTCTGTGGCCTTTGCACTGCCAGGCAAAGTCCTTTTTCGTTCAAGCAGGTTTTTGGCAACCGGCTACACACTGGCAAAGGACTAATACCGTACTTTGCTTGCAATCCAATCATGCTTTGATTTGTTCAACCACGCTTTAGTTTTCATGTCACAAATCTTTTGCCTCTCCTTCTCCACACCTTTTCTTACCCTTGTTGTCAACCACCCTGAGTCCCAGTTCTAAGAGACAAAAGGAGGCCAGGGCACCAGGATGCAGCTGTATTAAATGCATAAGCAACAAACAGGCATTCAGCTTAACCAACTCCCAAAGGGTGACGGCCACGGACCAAGCTGGCTGTGTGCTGTCAGGCTGATTTTTTTGACCCTAAAGCGATCACTGCAAGCTCAAGACACAACAACAGCCTTGACTCAGGGAGAACAAGCAAGAAGCCCCATAAGGTCTCTTCTCAGACCAATCGTGCTGCCTTGTTCCAGCAAAACCAACAAAAAAATCTTACTGGCTGCTTACGAAATACACGTTTCATTTGGCATATGATTTTTGGAACTTGGATCCCCCAGATTCTCTTACTTGTGGCCCAGTCTGCAGTGGGGGGAGGGCTAGCGGTTGTATTCTCATGGTTCCTTGGCAGGTGCCTCAGCATGGGTCCTTCAACGAAGGGATGGACCTCTTTCTCATGGTGAGCCAACACTATTCTACTATAACACATCCAACCTATGGCTTTTTCCCTTGTCCAAATTTTACCTTCAATGCCTTTTAAATGATGACAATGGCATGTTTTAATGATTGTAGCAAGCAGGTCTGGGCCGTCAACCAAAATCTCACGACACCTGAAGAAGCAGGCTCCTTTTCACAAAAAGTTTGTGCCACATAAATGCTCTTAGTCCAGGGGTGTCCGAACTTTGGCCCTCCAGATGTTTTGGACCACAACTCCCAGAATTCTAAACCTGTATTGCCAATGACAAAGGAGTGTGGGAGTTGTGGTCCAAAAACATCTGGAGGGGCAAAGTTTGGACACCACTGTCTTAGTCCTTTAGCTGCCACGAGGTTCTTTCATTATATATGTACCACTGCCTTTATGGAAGGTTGAGAGATGTACCTTCAGAACATGACCCAATTAAACAGTTACTTTGTTGGGTGATATCTTTTATCTTAATTTCCTTTGCACAGTTGACACGTGGCACAAGCAAAAGTGTCATGCTGACAAAACTTCCTAGTCAAACTGCAGCTGGTCTTTATACCAGAGTGTTGCACAATTTTAGAAATTATGGACATATATGAAATATAAATACAATTAAAACAAATTAAAATGTCAAGGCAATTGCTACAGTATTGTTAACCAGACGCAGGCTTACTGTAAACTGTGGGTTGTAGAATCGGTTGATGTCAAAACCCGGTATGATAAGGAAGCCAATTTGGGGCCCAGGGAATGTGCCTCTATTTCCATTGCTCCCTTATAAGCCTTCTCAGCAACTATGATCTTTGGAGGAGGTCCTCTTCTCATTTCCACTGGCCTCCCAGTCATGTTTGGTGGAAACGTGAGAGGGGCTTCTCTGTGTCTGCTTCAGGTTATGGAATACCTTCCTTCTTGATTCCCACATCCCCTTCTCCCTCTTGTTCTTCTGGTGCCAGGTCAAGTGCTTTCTTTTAAAATATCGACAGATGGTAGCCATGATCTTTTAAGTGCCCTTTTCAAAAGGTTGTGTTAAGGTTAGTATCACCGTTTTTAAATATTACCCTATGTTTTCATAGCCTTCAGCTTTACTTGTGTTTTAATTGCCGTAAGCTGTCTTGAGTCCCATTATGGGAGAAAAGCGGCACAGAAACAAATACACAAACCAGCTAAAATCATGGGAACCAGGCCTGTCCGCCCTTGTTTTAAAGTAGAGCTGGGCCATCGGTGCCCTGTTCCCTGGGTCGTTCGATCGCAACTCCCATCCGCTCTAGCCAGCCCAGCCAATACAGATGAACCCATGGGTTCTGGACTCGGCAAACCTCAGGAGGGCCACGTCTAACCCATTTCCCATCCTAAAGCAAGCAGGACTTTGGCTGCCTCACAGCAACTGGTGAAGGAAGATGGAAGTAACCTGAGAACGTGCAGGAGGTGACCTGAGAAAGGAAGGAGGTGGCAGAAGGGATGGCAGCAACCTCTTTTTCTCAAAAAAAAAAGTCCCATGGAAAGTTGAAGGGCTGCAAGGCTGAAATTCTAAGCTCCTGCCACTACCTCAAGGCATGCCAAGATGGCAGCAGGAAGGGAAAATCCTGCTGGAGGTGTTACAAGTGTCAGACCTGAGTGTGTGTCCTTCCTGAAGCTCCCTCCACCCAAAGGAAGGCGATACCCGTCACATTCAGCAGCTGTCTCCCCCTCCAATACTTCAGGCGAGAGGTTCAGGACTTGCTGAAAGAGTGCTGACGAAGAAGGACATTTGGCGGGGCCACTGTGAGATACAAGAAGCTGGACTAGATGGGTCTTTGGCTTGATCCAGCAGGGCTCTTCTTATGTTCTTATGTCGACACCGCAACTACCAGCCTAGATGCTTGGATTTTGCTTACTATTGTGTCCTTGAACCTCTTTCCTACTGTACCTAAAAACTGAGTGAGCGGTCCCTTGCCAGGGAAACCAAAGAAACTTGATAAGATGTCAAGGAGGTGGATCAGAGAAGAAATGTATATACTGTACAAAGGTTTGTTCTGAATCTTCAATATATTGTTCGTATTTATAGTGTCAGCCTATACTTGCTTATCGTGCACAATCAATTCTGTCCATGCAAACCAAGCAACTTTCCCAACCAAGCAAAGCAGACATCCCCCTCGAGCCTCCTTTGGAGCTTTTCACTGAGCCTGTCCAAAGCTTTCTCCAACCTCCACAGTCACATTGTCTCGAGAATCCCTTTCTTTCTTTTTCTGACAAAAAGAAAGCAAAAGGAAACAGATTCTCGGGATGCTGATTGCAACATTAGGATTTAACAGGACAACATGGTTTTCCCATCTTATAATAATGGCTATAAAAATGCATATGCTATGTAAGAGAAATTAAAAAATGGATCAGGTACGGTATTGGGTTTTAGGCCAATCAGTGGTGGCAAATAATCATGTTACTATATCATATTATAAGTGCAATTTATAATGCAAGCCTATACAGTATATGTATATATAGTAGGACCCCGGTATCTGCTGGGGATTGGTTCCAGGCCTTCCCATGGATAATGAAAACTGTGGATAAGAGAGAACGCCTGCCCACCCATCTCCAGACTGCTGTTTCCTGACAGTAGCTTACTTTATGACTACTGTTTTGAGACAGTAACTTGCTTTATGGCTGCTGTTTGTGACAGTAACTTGCTTTACAGATGCTATTTGTGATAAAATCTTGCTTTACAGTTGCTGTTTGTGACAATAGCTTGCTTTATGGCTGCTGAATTATTTAATTTTTTCCCCTCTGCCAACTGTGGATAACTGAATCAGTGGATAATGAATCAGTGGATACGGGGGTCCTACTGTATACAGTAAAGTATATGTATATATCTTTACCTCCTCAGAGATAAATCACACTCAGTTCAATAATGCTTATTTTCAGGCACATGTCTATGGGATTGAAGCATTGAAGTCATTACAACAGCTCAGAGAAGGTTGTGGCAGTTATGTGTGTAATCTACGTACATCAACAGGCATTTTTCATCCCACAAATTTTAGGGCACTCCTTTGCTCAAGAATCTCTTTGGGCTGGATGCTTTTTCTTTAAGAAGGTCATTCATGGAAGCAATTATTTGTGTAGGCACAGTATAAAAAAATTAAGGGAAGAGGATCCTCGGTTTTTACAAATATATATCAGGGGTGGAAAACATCATGGCATTAATCCTTCTCTCTTCGAGGATCAGACACAGATTATAAAACTACTCCCTCTAAAATGTTCTTACAAGTTTTTAAACTAACTGGAAGTAACTATAAATTCTGGTTTAAAGAACATTCACAGTTTTTCACTAAAACAAAGCAGAGAACAATCCAACTGTTCCTGGATGCTTCCAGAAGTAACAAGCCTCTTTCTTTTTTTAACCCTGACTGATTTTGACAGGTGTGGAGCCAGCAGCAATGGGGGAAATTTTCATGGGGGCCATCGCCCTTGTATTCTCCACTCTTGCAATCCATTATTAAGAATGACAATCCAAAAGAGAGGGTGTTTTTCTTTACATAAAATAAATGCTGGGGCTACCACATACTACCCTAGGATAGTAGGAGACAATATATCCACCAAAAGACACTCCCACCCTTCATTATTGCCCTACGTGGTACAAGGCTGGGGCTCATAATATTGAAAGCCTGTAGGCTACATTAGATAGAGTGTCAAATAAGAATACAGGAGCCTGGGTTCAAATCCATCCCGGCCATGGAAACTCTTTGGAGTTGAGCTACTCTTTGAATATCTTCTATACCTCAGAAATCCTATCAGAGCATCTAGACGTTGGAGAAGCCCTGATGGCACATAACATATATTGCTCAACATAACAAGGTGCAGAGTCTTATTTGGGCTGGACTCTGGCTGAAGCCTCTCTGAGCATTGCTGTACCTAAATCCTACCCTGAATAGGGATCTTCCAACGGAAGATCTACAGTACATGGCCAGCAACTGGAAGTGAGCATCGGCCAGGCCTCTCATAGGTCTTCCTTGCTTGCCTGGCCACTCCAATCCAGAATCTTCATAATATCTGCCAACTGCAGGGGTTGGCGGTACCCATCCCTCTTTCCACCTTGTGCCCAAAGATAGTTCTGAACATGCAGCCCTCAGCCCCAGCTCATGAAGATGGTGGCTTTGTCCCTGGAGAATGCAACAAGAGAAGGGACCAAGGAGGTTATCTAGTCCAACTGCCCCGTCCAATGCAGATTCTGCTGTGTAGGAGGCAGCTACAGCATCCCTGAAAGATGGAAGCTTTTGAAGATATCCAGCAAAGGAGAACCCAACCTCTTCTAAGGTAGTCTCTGCTCCACTACTCAACAGTTTGCATAGGAAGTTTCCCCAAACATTCAGGCAAAATCTGCTTCCCTGTAATTTATTGCTTATCCCTGGTACAACAGAGACCAACTTTGCTTTTATTCTCTTTATGACAGCCTTTCAGATACTTAAAGACCACTATCATCTTTTCCCTTATATATTCTATTCTCTTAGTTAAGCATATACAATCAACAGTTCTACCAAAACAAACCAACAAGCAAGCAAAACAAAACAAAACAACAAAACACACACACACACACACACACACACACACACACACCTCACTTTCCAAACCCATCACCATCCTGGTTGCTTTTCTCTGGATATGTTGACAGCTAGTGATATTTGACAACTTCTGTATTTTTTGTGGGGGCATTTCTGCGCAAAAGATGGAGTGTGAGAAATGCGACAGTTTTTATATAAGTGGCAGCCGTCCTGCACACCAACAAAATTTTATCTAGTTTTATCTGATTTGTCTCCTCTACAGACAGATCTTCCATCCCTACAGAAGAGATAAAACAGTCGAGCCCATACCATGGACAATTTGCAGCACTGGGGTAGACTGGGTGAATTCTGAGCACGCCTGCACAAAAAACTCCCACCTCAGCCATATGCACCAATACAGACTATGACACATTGAAAAGACACATGCACACACACACACACACACACACACACACACATACACACACACACACACACACAATCAAACACACATTCTTGCACATATAGACTTACACAAGCCTTCATGAAAATTATGTTCATTTAAGGCAGTTGCAAATACAGTTTGTTTGTTTGTTTGTTTATATACAGTAGGACCCCAGTATCGGCTGGGGATTGGTTCCAAGACTTCCCGTGGTTAATGAAAAATGTGGATAAGAGAGAACGCCAAAATGTCCCCCAAACTGCTGTTTTGTGATAGTAACTTGCTTTACAGCTGCTGTTTTGCAACAGTAGCTTGCTTTACAGGTGCTGTTTGTGACAGTAGTTTGCTTTACGGCTGCTGTTTTATGACAGTAGCTTGCTTTACAGCTGCTCTTTGTGACAGTAGCTTGCTTTGCGGCTGCTGAATTATTTATTTTTCCTCTGCCAACCGTGGATAACTGAATCAGTGGATAATGAATCAGTGGATACGTGGGTCCTACTGTACTTCTATACTGCATTGATTTTCCCAAAAGAACTCTGGACGGTTTACATAGAAATGTACACATAACAATAATTAAAATCAATAGAAACAAATTTAACAATATAGGGCCTTTTCACACGACCCCTAAGATCCCCTGGTCCCTTAAATTCGGACCAGAGATCTTGGGGGTTCGTTTCTGTTCCTGCGTCCCCACCCCTCAGCACTTCCTGCTCCTGTCGGTGTGAGGGGAGGGAGGGAAAAAAAGGACAAAAGAAGCCTTTACTAACCTGCTGGTGCCGGTGGAAGTTGCCACGAGCCCCGTTACTTCCTGGTTCCTTCTCAAGGGGCTCTTAAAGGGGCGGGAGGCAAAAAACAACAACAGACAAGCGAGGAGAGCCCGGCACTCTTATCCGCATCAAGGAATTTTCATCTGCTGAGAGCAAGTACATGAAAGGTGCGCTGGGTCGCGCTTATGGGGGCGTGGTCGCACTTAATTTTCTCTAAACTCCTGAGCTGGTGGGGAAACAATTCTAACCTCCGAAGTTGGGAGCCATTTGCAGCGCAGCTTAGGGGTCGTGTATAAACGCCCATAAACAAATTTCTGCTCTACGGAAGATGGGGAGGGAGGTTTTCTTAAGAAGAGGTGTGTGTAAAGCATCTTAACTAAAAAAGATGTGGACTGGCAATGAGTCACCTGTACCTATTCCAGTGAAGGTAAGCAGCTGCCTCAGACCATCTCATTCAGTCATAGCCCTGCAGCTCCCAGAATTGTCTGGGCAGCAGGACCACACTCGTAGGGGAGGGGGATGAATTCTGAGCATTTTAATTCCCAAACTTCTAAAACCTTTTCCAAGCTTCAAGTCCAATAGAATTTCCTCCCATCAGCAGTAGCTTTTCAGGCAAATGGATTAAGAGATCCTACCTTGCTACCAGAAAGCTTTTTAAACACTGTCATTTAACTTCGGGGTTGGGTGGGGTGGAAATTGCCCAAGTTGCCCAGAGAAAGGAGTGAGTTGCCAACAGTATGCCGATGATGCTCAGCTCTCTCTCTCTGGTTGTCATTCTCCCTTCCCTTGCTCCTTTGCTTCTAATAATACAGCTGAGGCTCTGCTGAACTGGGGGCTGGACTCCGTCATGGCCAGGAAACTGATATATAATATGGCCATGATAAAAGCAGTGTTTGTCAGTAGTCCATCTGCCCTGCTGAGTGGTGTCCAGCCTGCTTTAGATAGGGTTGCTCTCCCCTTGAAGGATCAGTTTTGTAGTTTAGGCTGCACATCGCAGCAAAGAGGGCTTTCTTTTTAAAAAATAAATCAGCTTTAGGCATTAAACCAACCCCAACCCTGTCCCGCCTAAATGGAGACAACCCGGGTGTGGTTCTCCATGCACCGGTGACCTCCCACATGCATGAATGTTATGGGCCATGTCTGAAGCTGGTTGGCACAAAACGTCAGCCAGCACAAGGCGCAGAGTGTGGCACCATGGGATTTATCATTTTAATCACAACACCTCAGCACTTGCATCAACTTCTGGTTTCCAAGCCAGCTTCAAAGTGTGGGCGTCAGTCTTCAAAACCCTGCTCCTGTATGTTCCTGCCTGGTTACTAGCCGTCATCCTCAGAGGATCTTCTCTCCATACCACGGCCCACCACATGGAGCTGTATGGCAAACAAGCAAGCAGGCCTCTTACTTGTGATGCCTCCGTCTGTGGAATGTCCTTCTATGTGAGATCTGCCCAGCTTCCTCGTTAGTGGCATGGAGAGGCCAGGGCAACTAAGGCGGTTACTTCACATCCTACCTTGTTCCGCGATTACGTTTGTACCATGACAGCGTTGTTCGTGGTCACGTTGTTTTGTCCCTGTTCAGTCCCTGTTTCCGTATACTCATGGGTGTGATTACTTGTCTCGTGACAACTGTAAGTTCACGGTCTTGTTCTGTGACAAATTCTGAATTTGTCTTGCTTTCTTAACCCTTTTTTAAAATATCGTAAATAAAACTTTTTTGATATTTCGATTTACTGGTCTTCTGGGATTTACATGTCAATGCTACAGAATTTTCAGTACTTTCTTTAATAAACATTTGCGCTGCATGGTGTTTCCCATAGGGAAACTAATGTGAATGACACTTCAGCCGCTGACCACTAGGTGGACACTGGTTGTTGTGTGACAGTTGTTACCACACGGTCCCTTATCTCGAAACAGGAACCGGGAACTAACCGTGACAAGAGAATTCTCCAGCCCAGGGGCAGGTACGGCTTGTCACGCTCTGTTCCCGGTTCCGAGGTGTGGTCAGGACAACTTTTTGCTGCCACACTATAGACGTGAAGTAAGGGGTTTTTTTTGTACCAGTCCCAAGCGGGACAGCAAGGAGGGACGAACAGGATGTGAAGTAACCGCCTAAGCCTTACCTCTTCCCATAGGCATTCAAGCCTTGATTTCATTGATTTGGTTTTACCGCTGGTTCTTAACATCATTTGTTTGAGAGCCTGTATAGTGATGTTATGTAACAAACAGAGTGCAGGGCTAGAGCTGCAACTTACACAGCTACTTTGTTGGTTTCACGTAAGATCGGATGGTTTCAAAAGGCGTACATTGGTGCCATTTTTAACCACATCAGATCTTCCCTTCCACCCGGGCAGTTCTTGGGGAATTTCTAGCTACTGAGAACAGTGGGTCAGGGGGGCTGTTGCTGCCCCTGTGTCAAGAACACTGTTGCTAACCTAGTTAGTGCTGGGGAGGTTTCCTGGCCACCTGAATGATGACTAGCCAGTGACATGGTTTTTGCTGGGGGGCGGGCAGTTTTAGTGGCTTCTTTTTTTCTGCACGACAAGTGGGCGAAGGACTCAAATTTCTCCTGGGCTATGGAAATTCATGGAGGGTATGTGTGTGTGTGTGTGTGGGGGTAACAGTAGTAAAGAACTTGTTGAGCATCTCACTTATCTTGAAAACACTACAGTCGCCACCACAGACTCAGAAGCAATTTAACAGTGTGTAATGACAATGCCACTTCTCTCCCTGTAACCCCGTATCTGTAAATTACTGCAAGGGATTTAAGAGTGGGATAGTATATAATTTAAAAAAACTATTTAATTATACCTCCTAAACATGAAACCGAGGAAATGAACTTAAAGCCCCTGGCGCCCAAATCATCTGTTGCATCTTACTGTTAGGCAGTTAGTCAGATGCCTCAAGGGGGTGGGGCAAGTAAGGACTGACCCTTAGTTATTCTGCGTGAACCCACCAGAATTTCTCTGTGTTACAAAACAGAGCTGCGTGTACCATGCATCCTCATCTCTGCTGGCTTAGATGCCCTGCAGCCTTGAGGTTGTCGCAAGCACGGGAACATAATTCACCTGTTAATCCCAGCAGCTTCTGTACAAAAAAAATGAGGTCTGTGCTTCAAAATGTCTAGGGCAGTGATGACAAACCTTTTAGAGACCGAGTGCCCAAAATGCGATTCAAAGCCCACTAATTTTCTGCAAAGTGCCAGTCCAGCAATTTAACCTAAATACAGGTGGCTGTGAA
Organism: Phrynocephalus guinanensis; assembly: GCA_037367245.1. Lineage (NCBI taxonomy): Eukaryota > Metazoa > Chordata > Lepidosauria > Squamata > Agamidae > Phrynocephalus > Phrynocephalus guinanensis. The sequence continues at coordinate 156,825,807 of CM074734.1, forward strand.
GGGGCAATGTCAGGTGCCTACAGAAAAGGCTCCAAGTGCCACCTTTGGCACCCGTGCCATAGGTTCGCCAACACTGGTCTAGGGAAACCCTAATCATTGAGTTACAGTTAGATCCAGCATTATAAGATTTGGGTTTAAGTCCTTACTTAGCCATTAAACTCACTAGGGGGACCGTGAACCAATTACCTTCCATCCCACTGACTAATTCACAGGGTTGTTGTGCAGATCAAGTGGGGAAGCAGAGAAGAAGAAGAAGGAAATAAATGGAGGTTTCCTTGTGACAATAGATACTAGCATTAGAACTGTTTCTCTAAAAGAAGGCAGGCATGCTTACAGAAGCTGGGCCAGCAGACTAGCTAGCTTGTTTTTATCCTATCTTTCTCCCCTAGTAGGAGCCCAAGGTGACATAGAAAAATATTCAAAATCCACAAATACTTAAAAATAAACAAATTAAAATATGAAGTGATAACATACATATATTTTAAAACATAATTTAAAAGCTATAAACCGGATTTTAAAAGAATACCCCATCCGTTTATACACGACCCCTAAGCTCCACGGCAAAGGGCTGCAAGCTCCGGACCTTAAAAATGTTTTCCCACCAGGTCCGGAGTTTGCAGACAATTAAGTGCGACCCCGCCCACCTAAGCGCGACCCAGCTGCACTTTTGTACTTGCTTTTTAAAAAATATTTGATGCGGAGCGTGCCTGAGCTCTCCTTGCTTCTTTTTGTTGTTTTTCTTTCGCCTCCAGGAAGTAAAACCGGGGCTCGGAGCAAGCTTCCACGCACTGGAGGTAAGGGTTTCTTCTTTTGTCCGTGTCTAAGGCTTTTCCCCCCTCCCTCCCCTCCCGCAGACAGAACAAGGAAGTGCGGAGGGGGTGGGGACGGAGGAACAGCAAGGAACCCTCAAGATCGCTGGTCCGAATTTAAGGGACCAGCGGATCTGAGGGGTCGTGTGAAAAAGGTCGAAAGCCTCTCTAAAACGTTTAGGAAGGAAGGAAGGAAGGAAGGAGCCAGCCATACATCTCAAGAAAGGGAGTTCCCTAATCTGGGAGTAGGCACAAAAAGCCCTCTCTGTACTTCAGCTTCTGACTAGAAGGTGGCCATAACAAACCAGACAGCAGCTTGCAAAGTGGTGGCGTACATCTTGCAAGTGTGAGAATCAAGGAACAACTTTTACCTGAAAGCCTTGTACTTTTTACCTCACGCCTTGTCTCCAAAGGTGTTCAGCCAGCTCCCTGACCCCCCCCCCCAAATGCTTTGGATGAGAAAGACAGACCTACACATTGATCCAGCAAGGTCATTTTTAATTGTCTACATTCTTACAGAATAAAGGCCCATACTAACTGCCTTTGTTATCTGGTGCTTCCATATATTCTGTGTGTGTGTGAGAGAGGGTGTGTGTGTGTTCAAGACTGGATATTCTCACATATCCGTATCCATTTTTCTCAACCCTCAACATTTAAAGAATACTTAATGTTACAGTAAACCACAACCCTCGCTCCCAAGTATGCTGAAGACAACAGCAACCTTTCCCCCCATCTCACCCGCACACACGTGACACTTCTCGTGCACTGAAAAGATGCACGCACCCCACTTGCGCCCTTCCCAAGTTCCTCCTAGACGTCATACTACATGCGACGCCCTTCTTACATGGCCTGTGTGAGAGAAGGGAGCCACCACCACCCCGACTCACTGTCTCCCCTGATTACACCCTTTCCCTCCAGTTCTCCATCATGACTCACACCCCAGCTACTAATTAAAACCAGGAAACAATCTGGTGGGGGAGGGGGGGAAGCAGGCTAGATTATTTTAGAACTGAAGCTGACTTTGGAGGGCACCAGCCTCTCATCACCATAGAAACAAGGGCTTTAAAAAAAGAGAAAAGAAACAAGATCCCCCACCCTTGCCTGCATCTTCCCGGCTTATTTCTTCCCCATACCCTGGGAACCATCCTTCACTACACCCCACCCAACCCCAATGGTCCCATCAGCTCCCAAAATTTCCCTTCTGCTCGTCCTCTAGGACAGATCTCTGCTTTTCACCCAAGACTCATTTTATACAGAAGATACAAAAGATGAGATAACCCTCACTTAGCAGCCTTTAAGGTAAGACAACTAACTGCTTGAATAAATAGCTCAGTGGTTTAGGCAAGTCCTTGACAGGGGCCAGACTCAATGATTCATACGGTCCCTTCTAGTTCTCCAGTTCTAAAATAATGCACTTTGCATTATAGCTTATGCTCGTGATGCATCTATGGACCAGCAAAATTCCACTGATGATCTGGTTTGTTGTGGAGCACACCTGATCATCTGCGTCCATGGAACATCACCTAGGACCGTGCAACACAAATAGACCTCATACAAAGTGTTACGTGTGCAAAGTTTTTTCAAGCTGAAGATATATTCCCCCCCCCAAAAAAAAAACAAATATCTGTTTTAAGTCTTAATCGAGCAACAAAGAATATGATGTGGGATAATTTAAAAGGAAAGTCAATGGTGTATTTGTAGATCCTGGGAAGGGGATTAGGAGCTACTGATCCAGAGAGGTCTGCCTCAGCAATCTGCTTATTATGACCCTAAAATAAAACTCATATTTACTTTACAAGTCATAAAACAAAGTTCAGCTAAATGCAGGATAGAGAGGCGAAGAAAAGTACACAGTGACAAACATATACTGTCATCACATGAAGGAGCACCACTTCTAAATATGGGATACATAAAGGTATGCCATTTAGTTTAAAGCCCAAACACTAGTCTTTCTAGGTTAGGATCTAGGGGGGGGGGAAAGCTCCGCTCCCTTTGCCACACCTGTACAACACTGTGGAAAACCAGGCAGCCTCCTGAATCCAACTGGATAGTCTAATTACCTTGAAGTTTCCCCTCCTGCATAAATATCTCCTCTCTCTCAGCACATTTAGACCTAGTTCTCACCGAGGTTGTGATCCTGTTAAAACTTCAGATGGGTCATCCCATGGAATTTCCTCCTTACAGTACAAAAACTAGATAGTATCCCTAGATTTGGAGAACCAGCATGTCCTAAGCATGGAATGTTTCTAGCATGAAAAATCCTTCTGTCCCAGGAGTCAGCCCCTCGAGCCTTCAATGACATGATGCAGGTCTATCATGTTCATCCAAGACTCACAAACTGCTACCAGCCATTGTCTATTCCTGCTCAACTCCACTCTACTCTGCCGGCTACTTCTAGCTCTCTGGTTCTATGAGTCACACCTCCCACTGCTACTGCTGCTGCACCTGCTTCACCTGTCCTGGGAGAGTTTGCCTTGGCCTTCCTCTCTGCGCCATTTAACATCCTTCGTCGGCTTTATGCTTCAGCCCATTCCTGCCAAGAGGGCATAAAATTCCTCCAGAGCATGACAGATGGTTTGGCTGGCTTCCCCGATCCCCTAGCTCATGTGGACTCATCTGGGAACTGTTTCTTCTCACTCTTCCTTGTCAGTGGAACGAGCACCTGTGGCAGTAGGCACCTTGTTTAGGTCCATCCTCTAATTATGGCTTGCTCGAAGTAGGTGAATCTGTGGCAGAGCCTGAAATTATCTGCCTTTGCAAAATAAAATAAAAACCCTCCTGCCAACTCCTTTTGTTTACAAGGATCTATTACGGCAGGGTCTCCAGTGCGTAATATATTTTGGCCCTGTCTCAAATATCTGCTTCTTAGCTCACCCTCCTAGGAAGCCTTCTGGCTGCTCCTGACAGCTAAGTGATACGCCGTGAGGATTGGAGGACTGGAATCAGGGTTGAGGGTTAATGGAATATGAACAGAGAGTGAAGAAGGGCTAGCGCTGAAGTCAAACCGCAGGGGGCATCTGTGTTTCCTCCCAGGCTCATTCTCCTGGATGATCCATGGCCTTTCAAACCTCAGCATGGAGCCTAAGCGGTACCCTGCTGGGCAGCTGGCAACCCACAATCAGTGTTAATTGGCCTCCACGCAGGAGACCTGATTCAGCCTTATGGAAGCCCACGAGGGAGGTAACGCACACGGTGCTGAGGGGTCACGGCTGGGAGGCGCGCAGGGTGCAAGGAACCGGAGAGGCGGCTGAGCTGGGCAAGCTCAGGGATACAGAGCCAGGAACTCAAGGGAGCAAGGGAGTCCAGCAAGGAGACAGGAAGCATTTCGAAAAAGGGCTTGGACTTCAGAGACAGACTGTCAGGTAGACGAGCAGAAGACAGCTCTCCTTGTCCTGGGAGGAGCCGATTTGAGAGTGGAGGACGGTATAATCGGAGGAAAGGCGTCCTCAAGCCAAGGAAAAGGGATGCAACAGCTTCAGCTCTCTCTCCCCCCCCCAGCTATATTTATTCATGAGCTCCCTCCTCCCTGTGAAATCACAGGGATATAAGACGCACTGCCATTCAGGCTTCCCTGGGTCGACTGCCACCCACCATGGCAACCTCTGGAGTATTTCTGTTGTCCCAGATGGCCCTACACGGCAGTGGCACATTCTTTCCCAGAAGTAGCGGCCACTCAGTCCTGGGCTGAGGTTGCCCTGTCAAACAAGCAGCCCACACACCACCAAGTGGCTGGTCTTTTTTTTTTTTTTCCACCTGAGCAAGGAATGTGGTGCTTGCCATGGAAACAGCTGTTGGGAAGTTGCTGCTGTGTATGTTTCTGGTTGCCATGGCAATGTTTCCTGGCAGCAGCCCTGCACATTGTCACTCCCCCTCCGCTGAACTGTCATCTCTCCACACACACACACACCCTCCTATCCACCCTGGCAATATCCTAGCAACCTGCCACTCCATTAGCCTTGGGGCTGGCATACCCAAGCACTGCCTTAGCAACACCAGCCTCACGCTTGTCTGAAGGACCAACCCAGGAGTCATTAGATACCAGCAATCCTCCATCTCTCCCCCACCCCACCCCCAGGCAATATTGTCTTTCTAACCCTGTAGGCCACAGCGTTGAGAACCATCGTCGTCTTAAAATGCTCTGTATGCCGACGTACAGCCAGCAACAAGGGCCTGCCTCTCGTTCTAAGAGCCTAAGATGTCTTGTTCTCTAACCCTGTGCTACTGCCGAGGGTGGTGGCATGCTGGGGGCATCACATTTGTAACCCTCAGATGGGCAGGGAGGTTACCAAAGGGTGCTGATAGCATCTCCTTTCCCTGATCCACCTCATATTATGGGAGATATTACATAACTGGGAGAGAATTCAAAAAAGTCAATCTCTGTCTCTTCCTCCCTCTCTCCCTATAGGTGCAGACACAGACCTGCGTATTCACAGATGGCCACATGTGCAGAACAGGAAGTTTCAGTAAGTACCACTTCTCATGCAAGCAATGCCCACAGAACACTTCTTCCAGACAATCATTCTACCCCCAGCATAAAAATGCTGCTTCTGGGGAGGTTGAGAGTTATTACCCAGAAGGTTGAACGGCATGAAAAGAACACAAAGTGGACAGCTGGAAATGGCAGGGCTGTGCCTGTGGTCTCAGAGATTTCTGGAGCCCCCACCCCAGCTAAATCCTGCAAGAGACAAGTCCCATGTCAAGAGGCTGTTGCTTGCTCAGTTTTCAGTTTCACAGCACATAACTTACCTCTTCCAGCTCGTATTACAGACTACTGTACTAGGTTAGTCTTAATGCTTGGCCGCCTCTTCTAACATCATTTTTCACACCCTGACCCTGTTCCCTGTTTTGTTGTTGTTGTTGTTGTTGTTGTTGTTGTTGTTGTTGTTGTTGTTGTTGTTGTTGTTGTTGTTTTGAGTTACAGCACTAGCCATGGACTCTCAAGAAGCCCACCTCCTGTCCTTGACCATCCAGAGTCCTTCCTCCCTGCCTCTGCAGGGTCACACCCAAACATCCACTCCTCCAAGCCTTCCCTGACGAGGCACTCTCCCCAATCCAGATCCCTGGCAAAAATCCCAGGAAGGACAGTCTTTTAGCTAATGATGCCGGCTCGGGCGTGTTGGCAGCCTATTAAACTGCTGTTCGAACATGCGCTGCTGGCATTCGGGTAGAGGCCGGTGCCATGGCAGCCAAGATAGATTGTCTCCCTGTTTTTTCCTACCCTGCCTCAATATACGGGGCAGAGTCCTTTGGGCACCAGCTCCAAGAACCTCCCCAGAACTTCCTCTTTCCCAGTGAGGCAACCTTGTCCAGCCATTCACTCCCCAAAGGCCACGGCAGCACTAAATGCCATCACTGCTTTCCTCCATGAACTTCTCTGAGAAAACACATCTCTCTCTCACTGACCTGAAGTGGTCACTATCATGTCGACCGACTGCTTCGTGAAGCCATGCCTTCCATTAGCCACCTGTCCTGCTGCTGTCTTAGGAAAGTCTTCTTCTTTCTTCTTGGCCGTGACGTCTTGCGGTAAGGGTGGAGGCAGCTTCCTCTGGGAGCACGTTCTCTGCTCTATTGGCCAGTGGATCTCTCATGTACAGTAAATGGCACAATCAGCTAGGAATCCCCATAAGTCACAATTGAAATTAACACCACAGGAGACGTGCGGAGGGGACACAGTGGCATGCTAGTTCTCTGACCTAGGCAGGTCCCCCAAACCAGTATGGAATTTGGGAAGTTGTTCCCATAAATATCCAGAAATCATAAGCCGTAATTTTAAAGCTACAGATTGGAAACTAAAGTGTTGTTTATTGCAAAATGACACACAAGGGCCCCTCCGTGAGCCAGGATGACACTTTGACCGCACAGAGTAGTTACGACAGAATGTCAAAACCAGAGGGCCTTGGTGTCAACACTCAAACATCCAAGGGTACAGAAGTTAGGAAGAAAGAGGAGTGCTTTACTCTCTGCCTCTCCTTGGCCCTACTTCTCCCTCAGCAAGGCCTAATCCATATACTGTACTTAACCAGATGTGCCAACTACTGTACTTTCCACATCTGTGATTGGAATTAACTGTATTTTTCCGTTTATAAGATGCCCCCCCCTCACACGTTTCCAGCCCTAAATTAAGGCACGGTTCTGTCCTTGGTTTACCTCCATGTATAAGATGACCCTCCATTTTTAGTGTAACAATTTCAAAAATATATATATGTGGAAAAATACTGTTAATACCCACTTGCTGTGTTTGCCATCACCTCCTGTACTCTGGAGAAGCGATTCTTACTATTCATGCAGAGCTTCTTAGCAGGCGGGAACCCGCATTTGCTTCCCCCAAAGGCCTCTGTGAGATGAAAAGATCCCTGTTCCCGTTATCCCCTGAGCCCCCCCCCCCAACCCTCAATGCCCTTGCATGAAGTGGGAGAATATTCTCTAGTCTAGAGGACATTGCAGCCTTTAAACCCCACCTACCACTCAAGTGACAGATGATGATGATGATAAGAAGAAGAAGAAGAAGAAGAAGAAGAAGAAGAAGAAGAAGAAGAAGAAGAAGAAGAAGAAGAAGAAATGGAGCAATGGAAAGTGGCTGATCATGTGATACATTCAGGAGGGCGCCAAATTCTTTTTTTCTCTTTTTTCTTTTCTTTTTTTTGGCAGCAGATGGTGTGAAAAGCTGCCTCTCTGGAGGCACCTTACGAAAAACGTGATCTACAGATTCCTTACAAGATTCTGTCACAACGCCTGGACCACTTCTTTTCTGATGCGATGGAGTAATGTGTCAGTCTGATCATGCTCTCCTGCTGTCACAACGGGAGCACAGCAAGACTGCAGCATTTCAAGACAGCATCCACAAATGGAAGCTGCTACTGCCGGGAACGATGCAAGGGTCTTTGCCATTGCAATGGCAACCAAAACATTACGGAGAGAAAATGGGGTGGGGGGAAGGGATATTTCCCAGGCCATAAATCAGACCCTGAGCCTTTTTTACTCCCCTCTCTGGACCAGCTACAGGCCACTGGCTGCCCACTCCGTGTTGATGGAGATGTGTCATCTCCAGGCTCAGAACCGGGGTACTTCAAGGGCCAGATGCAGGGGAGTGGTATCAGGAAATAATATCTAGTCTCGTGCACTCCCAAATGCATTTGATGGGGCCACAGTGAGATACAGGAAGCGGGAATAAATGAGCCTTTGGCCTGATCCAGTGTGGCTCTTCTTATGTTCTTATGTTGTTCCACTACAGCTGTCATCAGGGTTAGGCAGCACAGCCAGTGTTGACAGTCCAGGCAAAAAAGAAGTCTGGCAACAACTGGAAGAGTACATGGGAAGCTTCTGCCCTTGAGACACCGCACCCAATGTTACTTCTAGACCAGCCTTTTGTTATGCTAGTGCAGAATTTCATGAGGGTTCAGGAAACAGTGCCTTCAGCTTAGTACCCTGCTATGCCTCCCATACTGTTTTCTCCACCTTTTTTTCCTTTGTGCAAAAAGGAAAAAAGGAAAAGGAAAAATCGATGTAATGGCTGTGCGGTGTCTTTTGGCTGTGAGTGCTAGGTGCTGTCCCTTTAGAAGCACCTCCGGGGAAATAAATGTGACTTTAATGAGGCCATATTTCACTCATTTACTCACAAGCTTATGAAAAACATCCTGAAAGTCATCACAGGAGAGGCAGGATGAGATGGTATGGTATGGGGGGGGGATGACATAAACCATCCCTTCAGCCCTTTGCTGTTCTTCCATGCGAAAACCAGCTCCTTTGAGTTGATACTTCCTGCCAGTAGCTGGAAGCCACTGCAAAACAGGAATAACCCAAATCTTCCATGCCTGCTGCTGGGAAATAAGGGAAAAATGAGAAACTGGAAGCACATGATTCAGATCCAAACATGTGATTCAAGTAAGATGGACTTTTGGTTTCAGGAGGGAGAAGACTGCTGCTTTAAGGGCAAAAAGACATCGGTAAAATAATCATTTTAAAGCATTATTGGTAAAAATGTTGTCGTGCTTATTGCTTTATGAGGCTTTTGCAATAATTTCGGGGAGGACTGTTTATTTTATTTTTAGCCTTTTCACTTTTTAGGCCCAAATCCGATTTGGGATTCTTTTTTCACTGCATGTGAAATCACGGGCACTGCAGCAGTTAACTGATGCTCATGAATGACATCCTGGTTGCATGCTTGGCTGCACAACCATTTCACGGGAGTTGCACAACCAGCATTCAGTTCACCAACCCAATGATTGTGATTGCACCTGAGGAGGGACAGGAATCAATAGGATTTTGGCCTAACTGCTTTATTTCTTTTCTAAACTGTTCTGAGAATGTGACTGAAGTGTGTCTTAAAAACTACTTAAGGGAAATGATAACAAGACAAACACTTTCATAATAATCAATAGCTTTAACATAGTTGCTCAAGCCTTTAAAAACTGTTAGGCCACCAGCAATAACAGGAGTGTGCACGTGCTTCTAGGCATACAAGTCATGGCAGACGTAACATTTCACGGCCATGGTCCATACCAGGAGATGGATCATCACTGTGTTCCAAAGCAAACATGCCTTTCCCCATCAGAGTCACACTGTGGGTGGGGTGGCAGGCAGATTCTAGACACCTTTGCAGCACACAGTAGCTGACTGGCTGTCTGATTCTGGTGACAAAAAGCAACTGCTTACTAGGCCCCACCACTGGTTACCTGAGCTATTGCCCTCTTTATTAAAGAATAACTTTTTATTTAATTAATATGATGGCAAATGAACATATAAGTGCAGGGGCATGAACAGAGCACATTTAATAACCAGTTCAAAAATCCTGTTGTGCCTGAAACAAGGTACCTGTACAACAAAAGAGGCAGGATTGACAGCTGAGTGGCTCCTGTGTTATGCCTGACATTTCAGCTGCAAAGCCAAGGTCATTCTGGAGCTGAAGGACCTGGTCCTGTATGATGTACACATATTGGGTGTGACAACATCTGCAAACAATACAGGGAATGCTCTGTGATTAAGACAGCCAGATCTACATCATTTTTGACTGTCAAGTCAGTGCAGATCAGCCCAGAGTTCTCTTTAAATGTCTTCAGAGGCCACCATGGAAAATTTGGATCTTTGCTCATAATGGCATGGGGCGTTTTCTGGAGAGAGAAAGCAAAAGACAGATAGGAGGAAATTGCTAATCAGTACTTCTTTGCAGCTTGTTAAGGTAGCTCTGCTGTAGCTATGCCTCCTGCAAGTCTGGATGGCTGCAGCAGAAGTCACCTTTACAGGTGCAAGCAAGGACTTATGGCTAATTTCCTTCACTGTCTCTCTCTTGACTCCTATGAGGTCAGAAATAACTCAGATTTGTTCAGGGAAGTATACTGCCCAGGTGTGAAAACACAGCAGATCTGCAAAGATTTTTCCTGCTATGTAGGAAAAAGTGTCCACCTATGGACTACTAGCTTTAAATGCAAGCGGTCTGATATGCAATCCTATTTAGCTGTGAAAGTCCCTATGCTACTTTGGGCTATCTCACTGATACTATCTCAGTGTGATAGTAACCTAGGACCCCTCACCCTATATCAGTGGTGGTGAACCCTCAGCACTCCAGATGTTTTGGACCACAATTCCCACAATCCTTTGTCAGTGGCAATACAGGCTTGGAATTCTGGGAGTTGTGGTCCAAAACATATGCAGTGCCAAAGATTTCTTACCACTGCTCTAGTTGCGTTCATCTGATACCAAGTCTCACTCACTTCAAGTTGTATCTGAGTAAACAAGCACAGGGCAATGCTACAAATGAAGTCGTTAATTCTCCAAGAGGGCATGACCTAGAGATGACCTTAGGCCAAAAACCAACATTCAGAGCTCTCCCTTCCCCTATTTTATCCTAACAACAATCTGTAAGGTAGACCAGGCTAAGTGAAAGAGTGACTGGTCCATAGCCACCCACTGACTTTTCTGGCTCTGTAGGAACTAGAACCTGGATCTGTCAAGGCTTACAGATTTGTCCCCGTCTGCTCACCCACTGGCTGGAGCTGACGGAAGCTCCAATTCCTACCATCTGAAGTGACTGGGGCTGTGGACTGCTATCTGCTGGAGGCAAGAGAAGCTCTACAAGACCGCAGTTGGACTCGTATGCAGCTGCTCTCCATTCCGATCCCACTTGTGCAAGTTCATGGAATAGCAGCCAACATCCCTGTTCCTCAGTGACCCAAGGGGTGGGAAGAAGAGGTAGGGAATGTGGTTTATTTCCCTCGAAGGATCTTAGGCCAACCCTTGGTAGGGAGAGGGAGGGGAAGATCTTGTGAGTGGGTTTGGCACAGCCACCCACCACAAAGGAGAGATTATGGATTGGCTGCTGCCGCTGCTGCAAAACCGTAAGTCTTACTCCTGCTAGTCCACTTAGACAAGCTGTGATCAGCACAGAGAGTCCACATATGGGCGGAAGGTGTTAAGTGCACTGACTCAGCGCACCTGTCAGATGTAAAAGCCTCCATCTGGAAGCAACTTAATATATAAGCATGCGGCTGGAAGACAGGCAGCCCGTTCTCCAGATGAGCAGAAGAACAACCCTCCAGCATCAAGGATTCTGCAGATGTGGGACCCTCTTGCTCGGGCCTTTTTAATCACACCCATTTTAAGAGCCCCTATCCAATGACTAAGAAGCATCCATTTTATATCACTTAACTGTCTGTCATGATTTCCTCTCAAACAATCGCGGGAATGTGAATGACGACGGACTACCTGTTACGTGACTTTTTAGATGGATTCCCATGCATGATTGCACTGACTGATTTTGTAAGAACACCAGTGTTTTCCATTTTAGTTTCCCCCTCTCATAATGGATTTTCCCCTTCTTTTTGCATGCTCTTGTAGCTTTAATGTTACCTTCTAAATGTTGTAAGATGCCTCTTTCAATTCCCTGTTCTTAACTTGAATATGTCTCAATTGTTCTGGGCTGCATATTGTCCCTCATTATTGTAAAAAGCAAAAGTGTTCTGCTTATATACCGCCCCATACCACTACAAGTAGTCTCTGGGTGGTTTACAATTTTAATTACAGTGTGCAGGCTACACATTGCCCCCCCAGCAAGCTGAGTACTCATTTTACCGACCTCGGAAGGATGGAAGGCTGAGTGAACCTCGAGCCTGCTACCAGGGATTGAACCCAGGTCGTGAGCACATTTAACCTGCAGTACAGGCATTTAACCACTGCGCCACGAGGCCACCTTGGTTCCTTTTCCAAGGTAAAAATATTCAAAACAAACAAACAAACAAACAAACAGCTATCTCGTGATGTGCATGCTGATAGGAGTGTGCTCCTGTTCCCCCCCCTCCCCCCGATTAAAACATCCCAAATTCCTTGGAATATCAAGCCCTTGATTCCTATCAGTGCCTAAACCTTCCCCACACCAGGAAATCTAGTTACCTGAATCCAGCAGGCTCCACAATCTAATTAATTACAAACAGAATTATTATTCTGTGAATCTAGAGCTAGGATTCCGGATCTGGGAAAGAGACGCAGAGAACAGCTAGGATCCTGCTCTCTTTTCTGCCAGCCAAAGAAAGCAGCCCCACTTTCTGGACAGCTCGGTGGTTTAGGTCTCTGGTTTCCCCACTGTGCCTCCTTGCTAGGGTCTTGCCTCCATGATCCATAGAGGCCCTTTTAGGTCTGCCATCCTAAGATTATTATTATTTTATCAGGGCCCTTGGGCGTTCTGACTTCTCTTCTTCGGCGCTCAAATACCTCACTGTGCTTTGGTACCAGAAAAAGCAACGCACCCAGCTTTGCTCTGCAATCTGCCGACAGACCCATGACCCAAGTTATAACATCCTTGAGCGTTCTCAAAACCAAAATACTGAATTCCCTTGACAATGGCTGGAACAGAAAGAAGCATTTCCCCTAGCTAATCAAGAAAGTAATTACTGCTCTTTGGCATGTGTGCACGCACACACAAACAGATTCTTCTGTGTGGATATACAGATTCTTCTGTGTGGATAAAACCTTTTACGTATCTCATCATTAGATTTCCCAGATACACATTTTTCACTTTGACTAGATAATACCTGAAAGTCTATTAATTTATTCATCTAGCACAGCCAGTTTTTCAAGTGCTTGTAGAGCACCACCCCAATCAAGGAACTCCAATTTTGTAAGAGATATCGGTGATGGAAACACACAATGAATGATAGCCTCTGACCTGATGTTTTTAGTCTATAAAAAGGTATGATAAAGCCTCTGACCTGATGCTAGTCGTGTTTTAGGGGCGGTGCTCATCTAAAAAGGTCCATGGCCAAGCATGGCTAAAGGAAACACTGTTTTACCTTCCCCAGTACCTAGTTACCTACTTGTGCTTTCAAATGCTAGTCAGGAGCTGGGGTTAACAACAGGAGCTCACTCTGCTGTGTGGCACCCGGGATTCGAACCGCCGAGCTGCCGACTTTACAGCCAACAGTTTTCGGAGCCTTAGTACGCTGAGCTACCGTGCCCTCTTTTCAGCCTATAAGCATCTCCATATGAGATTTTTTGTCACGGAACTGGTCTGTGCAAAATTTTCCAGACAACAGAATCTCCCATTTGCAATCTTCTTGTGTTTTTCCACTGTGTCGTCTGCTTTTTATGTGTCTTCTTACTAGATAAAAAAATGCCATTCAGGAGAAAAAGATGGAGTAGTGCTGTGAGCTATCTGTCCGGAAATATCCCAGATACAAAGCAGTTCCCCTGCAAATACTAAGTCGTATAATGATGACACGATCAACATGACTTAAGTAAACAGTGAAGAGTCAGACCCTGGCACTCTGAGTAGCAGGCGGCACTCTTACTTCTCTGCTGATAGTTCAAAAGGCCTCGCCTCAGAAATATAAGCAACTTACAAAACTGTCAACCAAAATTGTCCCTGCTGTGCAAAGCTCCACCTGAAAGGAAGCATTCTCTTCTGTCAGCACTAGCCGACACAAATAGCTCTTATGAAACCAAACTGCAGCTGGGAAAATATAGACATAATCAGAAAGCCATGGGGATAATGTTACCAAAACCCTTTATGGTACAAAAGCATTCCTTGTTGCTGAAAGTGGAAACAACCGAGGGTAGATAAAAATAACTTGTAGAGTGCCTATAGACAAACGTTCTCCCCCCCCCCCCCCCGGTGCTGTGATTTCTCATCCCTTCTCCTATCTTGGGCGGTAGCTCCTAATAACCACAGGCAATATTGCTCCTCGTTCTGCCTCACTGTTTCATGTCACTATGGGTATAGCCAAACAGGGATCCAAAGCCAGTGCAACTTGATCTGGACATCTAGATTCCACCTGAACATATCTCCAAGCTTGGTCTTGTCAGTGACAAACAATGCATGATTTACCTCACAGGGATGTTATGAGAGCAAAATGAGGTAGGATGGATCCTAAATGCCAACCTAAGGTTTTTTGGCGGGAAAGGTGAGGTGGAAATGTGGCGAATTAAACATAGCAAAATGGACTTATGACCAAAAATAAGCCTCCAAATAGCTACAAGGATGAAGATGGTGTACAACTGTGTCCCTTCACACACACACACACACACACACACACACACACACACACACACACACACACACACACACACACACACACACACCTCTACACAAGGGCTGGTGCTTTCTACCTCACACCAGCCACTGCCTCTCCTTGCTCCATTCCATGCTTTATTTTACGCCAGGACCAGATTATAGCAGCAAGTAAAATGAGGAAATATTATCATATTATGACAATAATCTCCAATTATAATCCTGCACACCCACACCGCCAGTTGCCTCCTATCACTTTCCCCTCCTCCGAAGGAATTGTTCTTATCTCACCTAGGCCGTGCACAACTCATAACCCACAATGCCAACGCAACCTCATCAGAACAGACATCAGGACTAGTACAACAGTACATCTTTCACGGACTACTGGTGTTTTTGTTTTGCTGTGTGTTTGTCTCTGTGTTTTTGTTGGGCACAAACTTACCATCACCAGCTGCTCCTTCACCTACCAACACTAAATCTTTTTCAGAGCTTGGCGTAAGTTACTACCTGGGGGATTCTGGGAATGGTACTAAATAATAAGAGGGGAAACTTGTCCATGTGCTGGTGTGTCTACCCACCTTAAAACCACAACCATGCAACCCTACTCTTTCTGCTTTTCTTCCACTCAGAACACTCCTTGTGCTCTGGTTAACATGAAAAAATCACCAACCAAGCTGAGTGGAGAGTAAGGGAAGAGACAGAAAACAGCTGGCAGCTAGCTGTAGCAAGGAAGAGTAGCAGCCACCATCACCACCACCTTTCCTCCTCACAGCAGAGGGTCAAATCAGATATTATGGGGAAAGCATACCTCCTGTGATAACCACACAACTTCTCTCAAGCAATGAGATTTTCTAGGCGATGCATCCTTTGGGAATCAGACTGGCCAGGTTTGAGTTTACTACCCAGCAGCCAATCAGAAAACACAGCAAAATTCAATGCAAGAAACGGAGATGAGGAAAACCACATGTTGGTGTACACACGTCTTCCACCACTTTTACATACATTCTAAGTATATTATCTAGTTCGACTCAGGATCCCGGGTTCTCTCCTTTGCTCTTCTATCCCTCCCTTGCAACAAAACTGCTTTGATAGTAGTACTGCTGGTAAGGAGAACAAGAGTAACTAGTCAAGCTCTGCAGAAGACACTTGACCGACCATCAGCACCAGGATTCAAGTCTCACCTACCCAACCACCCACTACACTCGCTATAAGCATGTATGGTGGGACACTGGTCTTCTCTTGCCCAGGGCTCCCAAATGCCATGTCAGCTTATCAGGGCCTCCATGTGCCTTCTGTATTTACTTTCTTAGTAGAAGACATAACTATAATTATCATAATGTGCTCAACAGGTCACGATAGTGGACTTGCTGAGTAACAACTTGGCCTTGGCCTGCTGCAACTCCTCATGAAACTGCATGAGGCCTGCTGCATCTCCTCATTTGAGAAGCCTCCTCCTATCTCCACTCAGCACCATATCCTTTCCATCACCACCCCTTTCCTTACATGCCACGTCTCCTTTAGATGTTACTAAGGTGGTTACTTCATGTCCATTTTGTCCCTGTTAGTGTTGCGCTTCGGAGTGGTACAAAAATGTTACTTCATGTCCGTCGCGCAACTACTGAAATTGAACAGGTGCTAAGTGTGACAATCCTGTACCTGGTGCTGGGGTAGGGTTTCCCCTTGTCACTCTTTGTTCCCACTTTCTGTTCCGAGACAAAGACACCGTGTAGTAACAACTGTCATGCAACAAAACATTCGTTTCTCTCAGGAAACTGTGTCCTTTTTTTTTACTTTTCAGAAGCAAAATATTTAAAAGGAATTGTTTAAGCCCCCCAGCCCACCCCCCAAAAAGGAAAAAGGAAGCTAGATAAATTCAGTGTTCATCACGGTGAGGTAACACTTGTCACGAGACAAGTTATCACGACCATGGGAACACTGAAACAGGGACAAAACCATGTGATTGCGACCAATGCTGTCATGGTACAAAACTAGTTGGGGAAAAGAAGGATGTGAAGTAACCGCCTAAGAGAGCACAGCTACTGACTTGTTAAATGTACAGAGCACGTACTCAATGAATAATATTAACTAATAATTAACTTTCCTCAATGAGTAAGCTATTGATCTTCAAAAAACTATAGAACATAACCTAAAACAGAATATGCATTCTTAATCATCCTTAATAATAATTCTTAATTCTGCTACACTCTCTTCCAGCTCTGACCTAAGGAAAAATATCCCTCAAGCTACCCCTGCGACCACGAGAAAATATTATCCTGTCCTGTCCAGTGGTAACTACCGTCGGTATGCAATCCAAGTCACAACCAGGGATGGACTCCTCTTTCATGGAAGGATAGCGGGGGGGGGGGGGGAGAGAACTCAAAAACTTATTCAGGGAAGAAGACACGCAATCAACAATGCAGGGTTCAGGGTAGGAAGAGTCAGAATGGGGTGAGAGACTCTGATTTCAAGACTTATAAGGAAAGGAGAAAAATACACGAATCAAGTTTAGTTTTAAAAAATCTGACTGACCTGACAGACCTTGAATTTTCCCCATCCGACCTGCAAAACAAAGAGACAAGTGTCAGAGCCGAGTTGACATTAGATCACTGTCCACATTTAGAGCTTAGAGGCTGAAGGTTTGCATTCAAAGGGAAACGCTTCACACCAGGAGAAAGCCATTCCCAGATTTTAGGGGGATAATTAGGATATGGATGGAGACACAGACCTGCTTAACAGATTACAGTAAGCAAGGTTATAGTCTGATGAATTCTGATATGTTGTTATGTCTGAATCTGATCCTGCAAACAAACTATGGTTAATTGGTGAACCACAAGGCCCAATTTCCAACCTCTAACAGCTACTGGTTTAGAAATTCTGGCTTGCTCAATCCATGGTTTATTATGATATCTGAACACATGGTCATGGCTTGTGAACTTGGCCAAAGGATGTAGGAGGTGAATTAGGTTTTGGAGTCTTGACTTTGTTTAGGGTTAATCAACCCATTTGAAAAGTAGAAAAGTTATATTTTGGACCACATCCCTCTTTTTGAATTACACTCCCCCCAGTATAATACTGGGCATGCTGGCCAGGGGATTCTTGGAGCTAGATTTCAAAAAGGGATTTTTTTCCAAACTCTGAAAATGAAACATTTTATAATACACAGGGTTGAATGGTATCCTTTGAGTGATTTGCTAAGCTAAAAGGAAATACATTCTTTGTAAAACCCTTCACATATACCAGTCCAGCTTTGCTAATAAGGGTAGATAGAGTAGGATTTTTTTTAAAAAAGAAAGAAACAAAAATATTGGCAGCACAGTTCGTTAATGTTATCTAGAAATCATCTGAATTATAAGGACATCTGTTTCACAGGCGCATATGCATTAGTTATTAAATAATAACTACTAGGTGTCAATGAAACTTGAGTTGATTGCTGTGAACCTCACAGCCTTTGTATCTAATCAAGCAGGAACTTGTTTAAAACACTCTCAAATGAGGCCAAACATTTGTTTTGATTGTTTCTTGAAAACATTGAATGGGGCAATTCTCTTCTCCTGTTCTAGCACAGGTTTCGAACTTTGTGTGTGATTTGTTTGATCAGGAAGGGATTCAAAGGGGCTTTTAGAACTATGGGTGGGTGCAGAATTCAGTTCCTATGGAACAAGACAGTAATGTGTGCATGGGATCACCAGCAAAAGTGTGCCAATATTACAAGCTAGAAAATAATTCTAATAATAAGATGAGGTGGTGTCCCACCCCCCCACCCCCCAAAAAAACAACCACAAGTAAAAGCTCATAAATACCAAATATATTATTAATCAACCTTAGGGGAGTTCACCGGTCACTGCTGAATACCTCTTAGGGGGCAAAAAGTGGCAAACTAACAAACAAACTGTGTGTGTGTGTGTGTGTGTGTGTGTGTGTGTGTGATACTTTTAAAGTTATAATTTGATAAAATTAAAGACTCTTAGGATTGCTGATCTTCTGAGAGCACTAACAGGCAGAATACTGAAAGAGACTGTTAGGTTTGCCTCTTTCTCTAGTTCATGGGTGGGGAACGTCTGGCCCAGGGATAGGGTTAGGGTTAGGGTTAGGGGGGTGTATAAAGCCCACAAAATAATATGGTCTGTCTGCGCCCCATTGTCTGCCCTCCAGCCTGGAGGAGGGACTTCTTTCTATGGGGCAGGATTGTGAGGCAGAGGAGGAGGAGGAGGAGGAAGAAGAAGGGGAGGAAGGGAAGAGTGCCTCCTCCCCCTCCCCCTCTTCCCTCTGGAATGTTGGGCGGGCAGAGAGGGGGCAGGCACCCCAAGCATCGAGCAGGAAAACCAGCAAGTAGCCCTGGTGGGAGCTCAGTTCCTCCCCTCATCCTGGAAGGGATCGCTTCCACCTCTCGCCAAGTAGGCCACCTGGCGAGGTGTGAAGACAGGCTGCAAGGAAGATTCGAACCCAGGGCTCTGGAGAGAAAAACTCTCTAAGCTCCTCTTCTCACTGACTGGTCTCCCTTGTTGGCTTGTGAAATTCACCCAGTAGTGGCCTCCTTTGCAACTCGGAAACCCTTCACCGCCTCTGGTGCAGCTGGCGCTTCTCCTCTCCTCCTTCAAAGCAACCAGCCCTGGATTTAGGGGCCTCTAAATTCTCTGCGCTAAGGACCTGTAGGCCTGAAGACGCAGGCATGGAGGAGCCACAAAAAAATAGCAAACGGTATGATTTATTATAGTGGTTTATTAGAGGTCCCACCTGGCTGGGACTACACAGGGTACCATGACTTTGCTAGTCGCCTCTCAGCCTCAGGGAACTGCTGAAGATGGCACATGCTCAGAGGCACTGGGTCCCTCCTTCCACTTCCCTTCTGTGGCTCCAAGCCCAAGAGTTTGGCCCCAGCATCCCCCAACCCCCAACAAGGCAATGGTCCTGGGAGGTAAAGTGCAAGATCCAAAGCATAGAGAGCTGATGTAGCCAATCTGAAGCAGTCTGTTTTGCATCCAACCAGCTGGAGAGCAGTGGTTTCTCCAGAAAAAAAGCTTTAAAAAGCTAAAAATCAGGACCTAGGCAGAGCCTGCATGGTTCTTGCACAAGGGCAGGCGATGCTTTATATCAGACCACAAAAGATTAAAAACAAACATGCAAAACTTGCTAGGTTTTGAACTATGCCAGTCCTTATCAAGTGATGCATCACTGGATAGTCGGGGGGGGGGGGTGATCCATCACTATCCAAAAATCCATCACTATCCAATGCATCTGGATAGTCAAGGGGGGGAAATCCATGAACATCCCAAAAGTCATGGGATGTCTGTACCCAATCTCTTTCTCAAAAAAATGTTGCAGTCTGCATTTTATTTATTGGCCATCCCACTACCAAGTAGTCTCATTTGTAACTTCCTTTAATGGCCCTTTGTATACGACCCCTAAACTTCGCCGCAAATGGCTCCCAGCTCCGGAGCTTAAAATTGTTTCCCCACCAGCTCCGGAGTTTACAGATAATTAAGTGCGACCACGCCCACCTAAGCGCGTCCCAGCGCACTTTTCAGGTACCTGCTCTCTGGTGGTGAACATTCCTGATGCGGATATAACGTAGTGACTGCCCGGCTCTCCTTGCTTCTGTTTGTTCTTTTTTTTTTTGCCCCCCGCCCCTTTAAGAGATCTGAATGCAGTGCCAGGAGGGCAGAACGGAGGTGAGCGGCATTCTTTTCTTCCTTTTTTTCTCCCTCCCCTCACGCAGCCAGCAGCCAGGAGTGCGGAGGGGGTGGGAACGCAGGAACAGCGACAAACCCCTAAGATCTCTGGTCCGAATTAAGTGGCCAGCGGATCTTAGGGGTCGTGTGAAAAGGCCCTAAGAAAAACAGACATGGCCTTTTGGGGTGTTCATTCCGTGCCCCCCCCCCCAGATTATCCACAATATATTGATACATAGCTGGATGAAATCTGGGGTTCACCTGATTTTTATGTAGAATCCTGGAGAAAAATCAGGTTGATCCATGAGGGACCAAGGTTTAGAACCACCAGCACTTCTTCTTCTTCTTCTTCTCTTCTTCTTCTTCTTCTTCTTCTTCTTCTTCTTCTTCTTCTTCTTCTTCTTCTTCTTCTTTTCTTCTTCTTCTTCTTCTTCTTCTTCTTCTTTTTGCATCATTGCAGAGATGTACTGAACGATTCATGATTTCTATGGTCTGATCTGTCAGCCCAGATTGGGGGGGGACAATGATGGAACAATGTTTTAAGGATGCTCCTTCACAAAAATAAGGTGGATCCATGAGGATATGCATGTAAGACCCCTGATTTTGCATCACTGCACAGCCATGCAAGGGAGGACCCATGATTTCTGTGACATTCGTTTAAGGCATAAACAGGATCTATGATATGAAAATACTGTAGTTTAGAGAGGATTCCATTTAAAAATCCTATGAAATCATGCTGCTCTGTGGCTCCTATCCATGCTTTTGCACAACTGCAGAGCCCTTCTGTCATGCAGTCTGTGGCTTTAAATGTGATCTATGATTTGGCAGTAAACATGTAAAAAATCGTATGAAATCACGATTTCTTGATTTCATAGATCTGCCTTTTACCCAGATCCAGAAAGAACTTTCAATCCCACCAACAGTTTAACACCCCAAAGCATGGAGACCTAGGATGGAATAAAGGGAGGAGAGGCCATATTGCCCTTCATCCATCCTCCATCCTGCGTGCGTGTGAGCATGTACCCACACCCACACAAAGAGATGAGGCAAAATTGATTGTGGGGTATGAGGAGGAGGAGGTTCTTTGCAGGTGATAATTTTTTATGGCCCGCGAATGATATTATAAATATAAATATAAATGTAAATGGCTCTTGGCAGAAAAAAATAGGTTCCCCACCTCTAGTTGAACATATGACTGCTTGCCCATACTATATTATCACACCAAGTACTGTATAATGGTTAAGAGTATCAGGCTGAGTTAAAAAACAAACCTTTACCCACTAAGCCAGGCATTTCTAAACGTTGACCCTCCTGATGTTTTGGACCACAACTCCCAGAATTCCAAGCCTGTATTTCCAATGGCAAAGGACTGTGGGAGTTGTGGTCCAAAACATCTAGAGGGGCAAAGTTTGGACATGACTGACTAAGCCTTTAATTGGACAAATTTGGACTAGCAGTTGCTTCAAATTTTTTTTACCTCACAAGGCTCTTGTGAGGAAAAAAACCAATGGACCAATCAATGTCTAAGTAGGACTGGACCCCACTCCCCAGAAAGATGGGTATGAGCCCCGCCACCCTCACTCAAACCTATTAGTGGGGATCAAATAATAGTGAATCTTTCTTTGCTTAAAATAATACCGTAAGTAACTTCTGAAGTGGCACCGTGAGGAAGGAGGAAACTGATAGCCCTGGAGGAAAGGAGGATAGTTAAAGCTCTATATACTGTTGGCATTTTCCCAACATCTATCACTCCCTTGGTGAAATCTGTTCTAATGGGACAAAAACACAAGGGGGAAAGAACCATGGAGAAAAAAACAGTTCAGTCCCGGTTCAGTTCCTCTCCCTCAGATCCATCTTAACATTGCTTTCCAGAGAATGTAAGGAAACTTTTTTTGATCGCGGACCCTTAATATCTAATTAGACCTTACTTTCGGTCTCTTTCTGCCTCTCTGTTTCAATGAACAGGTTGGCTGCAAGCTGGAGGAGCACAGCTCTCACTTCATAATGATAGCCTTCTCCTTAACATCATCACATTCTTGTACCTGTTGGTTCTTGAAAGGCTAGACTTGTGGTCTGAACAAGCACTATGAAAACAGCCTTCGTTATGTACCATCCATCTAACTCCATAGGTGGCATTTTCTTAACCCTGCCTTCTTCAAAAGCATTATCGATGTAGGTAATGGGGAAAGTGATCTGAAGATTCCTTTTTAGTAATGAAGGGTGGATTTGTCTAGTGAAAGTCAGGAAAAAGGCAAGAAAAAGTAAAACAGATTTGAAGGGGGAACAGAGGACGAATTAACAAAAAGAAACCATGGATATTCGTTATGGCAGCTGAAAGGAACCTCCAGGTTCTGTGGCAGTGTATCTCAGAATAGCAGCAGCTGTGAGCTGTACAAGGAGTGTCACTGCCCTTACGTCTTTCGTAGGGTTTTTCCAAAAGGATCTAGCTGGCTAGTGTGGCAAACACGATTCAGGACTAGGATGCTGAATTCTTGCCTGAACATGGAGTATTTTCACAGCCAAGTTAAACGTTGGCAAATGATATGAGGATATATGTGAATAGCAAGGCCCGGCGCATATATTATCCTAGTGAGGAAGCAGCTGGCGACAAATTTCCCCTATGCAATCTTGATTCGATACCATGTACAGAACAGATGGAGAACGTTTTGGTCAACTACTCAGTACCTGAGCCGTATCCAACATGGCCAATGATTAAGGGCAGTGGAAGTTGCCATCCAAGCACCAGGAGGACTAAAAGTTCTCCACCATTGATAGAAATGCTCGGACCACATGATACTATACAATTGCTCTTATAGCACTGTTGGACGTCTTCTGCTTCATACCCACCACACATGCATGTACAGGATCCGGCCACTCACTGATAATGGACTGGGAAGTACCGGTAATTACATGGTGAGGGCCCCACCAGGCGATTTTGGCCTAGTTCTTACAGAGATGACATGTGGATCAAGAGGAAGGGAGTAGTTTTTCAACCACATATTATGCTACAGGTAATGTTTGAGCTGGAACTGGATGAGATTGCTCAGTCATCTTCTAAGAAAAAAGGTGTGTGGAGGGGTCTATCCTTTTCATGCAGTATCAAAAGGACTGGGAACTTTAATGTAGATTTAGTCATGTGTATTCTTTTTTTATTTGTTATGTTGCTTTACAATGGATACTGTTTCATTTTTTTTGATGTATTTTGTAAACCGCCCAGAGTGGTCATGCTGCCAGATGGCATGGTATAGAAATCCAATTACTGTATTATTATTATTATTATTATTATTATTATTATTATTATTATTATTATTATTATTATTATTATTATTATTATTAACAACAACAACAACAACAACAACAACAACAACAACAACAACAACAACAACAACAACAACAACAACAACAACATATTCAAAGGGTTAGAAAAGTACTAAAAATTAAGCTGAATGGTGGTAACACCATCAAGGCCATCAATAGCTGGGCCAGTCATCAGGTATACCACTGGCATTATAAACTGGACTCAGATGGAGCTAGATAGTCTGGATAGGAAAACAAGAAGACTTATGACCATTCACTATGCATTACATCCACACAGTGATGTTGACAGGCTGTATTTACCTAGAAAATTAGTGGTAGAGGTCTATTGCAAGTGAAGCAGACAGATGAAGAAGACAAGCATGCGTTGGCAGATTATGTAAAAAAATAGTACAGAGCCAGCATTATTGGAGGCAAAGAACAAGGAGGTGTTTAAAGTAAAGCAAACAAAGGGTCAATACAGGAAAACAACGATGCAAATATAAGCTGATAGCTGGCATAATAAAGCACTGCATGGGCAGTTCCTCGAAAAAATCAAAGGAAAAGTAGATGAGGAAAAGACTTGGTTATGGCTCACCAATGGAACACTGAAAAAAAGAGACAGAAGCCCTGATTTTTGCAGCTCAAGACCAAGCTATCAGAACAAATGCAGTTAAGGCTAGAATAGAAAAATCAGCTGAGTACCCCACATGTAGACTCTGTAAAGCGTCTATGTTGAGTTGTTGCAAGAAAATTGCTCAGACTGATTACAAACAGCATCATAATGTAGTTGCTCAAATGTACTGCAGGTAAAACTGTGCTCACAACCTGGGGTTCAATCCCAGGTAGCAGGCTCACGATTGACCCAGCCTTCCATCCTTCTGAGGTTGGAAAAATTAGTACCCAGCTTGCTGGGGAGGGGGGCATGAGTAAAGTGGATAGAGGGAAGCTCTTCTCCCTCTCACAAAATACCAGAACTAGGGGACATACACTCAAATTGAGGGCTGGGAGAGTAAGAACAGACAAAAGAAAATATAGTACAGTCACCCAGCGCGTTGTTAGTCTGTGGAACTCCCTGCCACAGGATGTGGTGATGGCATCTGGCCTGGATGCCTTCAAAAGGGGATTGGATAGATTCCAGGAGGAAAAGTCCATCACAGGTTACAAACCATGATGGAGATGTGTAATCTCCAGGCTTAAAACCGGGGTACTTCAAGGGCCAGATGCTGGGGAATGGTATCAGGAGACAGATATCTAGTCTCATGCGCTCCCAAACCCATCTGGTGGGGCCACTGTGAGATACACGAAGCTGGACTAGATGGGCTTTTGGCCTGATCCAGCATGGCTCTTCTTATGTTCTTATGTTCTTATTTGGCAATGTGTAGCCTGCATACTGTAATTAAAACTGTAAACTGCCCCGAGACTACTTGAAGTGGTATGGGGCGGTATATAAGCAGAATACTTTTTGCTTTACTTTGCCTGTAGCAAAAAACTGGTGGGAACATAAGCCTGAAAAATGATTGAAAATGAGCATGCAAAATTGGGACTTCTGCAGATAGACAGGGTTTTGGAGCATAATACTTCAGATATTATGATTGTGGAGAAGAAAAAAGTGTGGATCATTGATATTGCTATACCAGGTGATAGTAGAGTCACTGAGAAACAAGCTGAAAAGATTACCCAATATCAGGATCTGAAAATTGAAATTCAGAGACTCTGGCATAAACCAAAGAGCTAAGCAAGTATTTAGAAGAAATTGGAGTTGAGAAAGTCACCATCAGTCAGCTGTAGAAGGCCACCTTACTGGGATCTGCTTGCATAATTTGCAGATACAACCTCCGGGTTGGAGAGATAGGCAGGATCTCTCTCAATGCTATTTACATGTACAAGGAATCATAAGCAGGTGAAGACATCTGCTTGGGAATACCGTGAAGCAAATGGTGAGCCATTGTGTGAGACAGAATGCTGGACTGGATGGGATGTGGCCTGTTCCAGCAAGGCTGTTCTTATGTTCTTATCTTGTTTGCTGTGTAATGACGATGGTGGTGGTGGTGGTGGTGGTGGTGGTGGTAGTAATGATGATGATGATGACGACAACAACAACAACAACAACAACAACAACAACAACAACAACAACAACTTCTGACCCTCTAGACCAGTGTTGGCGAACCTATGGCACGGGTGCCAAAGGTGGCACTCGGAGCCCTTTCTGTGGGCACCTGACATCGCCCCTTCATAGCCACCTGTATACAGATTAAATTACTGTATTGGCACTTTGCAAACAAATTAGTGGGTTTTGAATTGCAGTTTGGGCACTCGGTCTCTAAAAGGTTCGCCATCAGTTCTCTAGACAGTTAGGCCTACAGTTTCCATCAACCCAATCCAGCAAGGTCACGGGTACGGCTTCCAGCTTTGTTATCTTATCAATATGGAACATTAATAAGGTTATATCCAAGTACGGCATTCCCTTTCAAGAAAAATAAAACAGTACCTCCAGGCTCTGTATTCATGACCACTAGAAAAACTATACTGTATACTCACAGCTCACACCATAAAGCATATAAGCAAGAATCCAGCCTTGTCCATTCCAGGGTTCAACAGGCTAGACCACTTCAAGACACTTGTGATACATTAAGACAGACATCACAGCCAGAAGTTGGAGTTACTCCGTGCCAAAAACAAAGGAAAGTGGGTGATCTCCCTTAAGGAACAGGGTAGTGGGATAAACACGTGCTCTTGCTTGGGCTCTAATGCTGAGTTTTTGAGAGGGCCAGCAGCAAGCGAAGCTTTCAAACACTGCCATTTCCTATACACACACACACACCCCACACACTTTTAGGTCAGGAGGAGAAAAGATGAGTAGCCCAAAGACCACCCAATGGGTTTGGCAGCCCTGTGAGGACAGTAGCCTGGGTCCTCCCAGTACAGCTGAAGATTGGGACTCAATGAGTCCTATTTTCTTCCCACCCAGAGCGAGAAAAAGATCTGAGCATCTTGATCTCAGGTCCCAGCTGGACGCCCTTAGTGCTGAAACACACTTATCTAGCTGGTTGAAAAAAACAGGAAGGGACACCTCATTCCTTGTCATGCAGCCAATAGGCAGGGTTAAGAGTTGGTTTACTGCTACTAGACTGTGTTTCCTAGGGAGAGATGCCTTTGTAGCAGGGTCTAAAGACCTGCAACTCTACTACCTGAGTTATCCATCCCTTCTTTTCTAAAACAAGTCTGCCTTTGACAACTGCAGTAGTGGTTGCAGTAGGCCAGGGGTGTCCAAACTTTTTGCAAGGAGGGCTAGATTTGGTGAGGTGAAAATGTGCAGGGGCTGACCATTCAGCTGCATTTGGCCCCCGGGCTGGACTTTGGACAAGTCTCTATAACATGCAAGGAGGTGGGGAGGATGCTGCAGCAACGGAGCCAGGGGCGGGTAGACTGGGCAAGTGGCTGGGGGGGATGGACAGAGGCAGGGGGGGAGGAAAACCATAAAACTGTAAGCTAACGCCTCCATACAGTATGGGAAGGGGTCAGCTGGCAGGGATGTTTGACAGGCTGAGCTGGTGGGGAGAGGAAGCCACGGGCCATTAAGAATTTGAAAACGCGCGGCATTTGGCCCCCGGGCCTGACTTTGGACATGCCTGCAGTAGGCGCTTTAATATTGGCTAGTAAACTACAAAAACATCCACTCTTCCTCCCAGCCAACACTGCCTGCATCTGTACTTGAAATAGTTATTGTTTCGTACTACAACATCCAAAATCCACTAGCTAGCTGGAACATTCTGGTTGCAGCAGTCCAAAAAAAAAAAAAAAAGGGAAACTTTTCAAACTACAGAACTGGCTAAAACCAAAACCAACCAACCAAAACTAATGTCCACAGCAGAGCTTCAGTTAGGGGAGCAACATGAATTGTTTATGGAAAAATCATAACTGGCGACTTCTGTGCAAATGCACAGAAAAGCCAAAACCTTTTCTTGAAAACAGGCAGAAGCACTGACTGTGATCTCTTCTTAACAACTGCTCTGATGTTAGACTGTTCACATAAGTAAGCCACCCACACAAGCCATTATTTGCAGGGTGTAAGCCCTGAGACATACTTTCCACCAGCTCCTACGTCTGACCAAGAGAAAAGAAAATGGAAAGGTAGGTGTCCTTTGCTGAAAGCCAGCCTGTACAACAGGAAAAAGAAAGGAAAATATCCAGCTTGCAAAAGAGACGAGGATTTAAAAAGTCCCCTCTCCCCCCCCCCCCCCCCCACTGAGCACAGGACAAGCAGCAGTGATTTTTAACTGGAGGAGCAAGGCAATTCCAAAATATTCGGACCATATTGGACACGAAACAAGGCAACTTGGAAAAGTGTCGGAGTTTAATAGTGTACCTTGGCTCGGGAGCTGAGTAGAATGGAAAGAGCATCCTGGGAAGAGAAAACGAGGCTGCATCTCTACACAAATAAATGACACAAAATTTGCTGTAGAAGTAAAACCGATGCTTTCTTTTTCAAAAACAGCAAATGATCACTCAATGCAAAGGCCAATTTGAAACAGACCAGCCCTTTTTGCTTCCAAAGTGGAGTTTACCCCCCGCCCCCAAACTGCTGACAGGGGCTTCTACTTTTTTCAAGCTCAAGTGTGATTTGACCGCTGTTTTTCCCCATTGTGTCAGTCGTTTCAATCTTCAAGTGGGCAAGGTTTGTGACTGTGGGTAGTGTTAAGGTGCCATACTAAACAAGGCATGATGTTTTGGACCAGCAGTGACACCTAGGGCCTTTTCACACGACCCCTAAGATGGGCCACTTAAAATTCGGACCACAGATCTTAGGGGTTTGTCGCTGTTCCTACGTTCCCACCCCCTCCGCACTTCTGGCTGCTGGCTGCGTGAGGGGAGGGAGAAAAAACAGGAAGAAAAGAGACATGGCTCACCTCCATTCTGCCTCTCGCTCTTGCCACAGCAACATTCCAGTCTCTTAAGTAGCTGTTAAAGGGGTGGGAGCCAAAAAACAACAAACAGAAGCGAGGAGAGCCCCGCACTCACTATTGTTACACCGCATCAAAGAATTTTCACCTCCAGAGAGCAGGTACTTGAAAGGTGCGCTGGGACGCGCTAAAGTGGGCGTGGTCGCACTTAATTTCCTGTAAACTCTGGAGCTGGTGGGGAAACATTTTTAAGCTCCGGCGCTGGGAGCCATTTGCGGTGGAGTTTAGGGGTCGTGTACAAAGGGCCCTAGCCCAACAATTTTCCTCCCTAGCTCCACTGGGTTCTTTTTAAATTAGAAACAAACTGAGTTTAGCCCTAAATTGCCTTATCACTACACCGATGTATTAGTTTAGCGCTATATCACTTCTACATGTACCAAAAAAAAAGGAAAAAAATTGGTACGAAATAGAAACAACTCCAGTGAACTACTGCACATTAGTACAGTACGTTTCCACGGTATGAGTGCATGTGTTTGTATATTACTGAGAACCTTGGCAAACTGTCCCTTTTCCCTAACGCTGTGAAACAGTTTAAACAACTTTAACAACCGGCTTCACATAGAACTGAGGTTTGGCAGAGGGCCAAAAATAAATAAATAAAAGGAAGACGGGCTGTAGCACCAATCAAACTGAAATAGTTCTCAGATTCCGTGTGGTCACCTAATTCGTGCTGTAGTGCAAAAGGGACTGCAAGTCACATGACAACAAAGCCAACTCTCTCCAGTCTATCGTGCCAGTCTAGTCATAGCCTAACTTAGGAAACCCATTTAATCAGGGAGCAGTACAGCACTGCATTTCTTGGACCCTAGAGGTTATTTCAGAGAGGTTGATGAATTGTGGGTATAACTCAACACTTGGTCATTTGAAAACCAGCTCTGGTGACACATGTAGGAAATGTTACTTTTTTAAAAAGCATACAAAGAACTCTCAGAATCAGATCAGGAGGGGGCGGAATCCTAACTTTTCAAGATTCTAAGGCAAAAATCAACACATCGATAGATGTCTATAGCCAATATCCAAGGCTGCCTTCAGAAAACATTTGAGATGAGACTCTCTGGGCAATGTTAACCTATGTCAGACCATGTCTCCTGATCCACGGATGACTGGGGTTTCTTGGACTTCCATTCCAACATCTGTGTAGGGCACCAGGTTGGGAAAGGCCTTTTGATTCTCACCCATCACCTGTCCAGGACCAACTGTACTATAGGACCAGTTATCACAAGAAAGAACAGCAGTGAGTTGTGGTTTGCTTTTTATTTCTTGTGGCTGCCGTTCTGAAATCTATATGTATCCCATTGGTAACAGAGGAAGGGAGCCTTTAAATAGATGCAGACTGCCATGGCTTCCTCACGGAGAGAAACATCAGTTATCCTCTGCCTGTGCATGGATGGCAGAAGAGGGAACATTGCTTATCACATGTAGATGAAACTGAAACCACTTATGTAGAAATTAAGTCATGCCACATGATGTCAATTCTTGCATTCACACAATGTTTAGTAGAAGATATACTGTACATTCCAGCTCCTTTTCCTCTGAAACAAACAGCTATGATGAATACATCAACGCTCTTAAAAGGTCAAGGAACACTTGCTTCTGGTTTCATGCAGTTAGAAAAAAAAGGAGGGGAAAGGAACAAAAAAGCAAAAACCAAACCAAACCCAACAAAAACATTAACCTCTCAAAAGCCACTCGTTTCCTTCAACTTGAAAGAACTAATTATTTCACCACAAATACTGTACCACGTGTTTAAACTGAGTCAGGGGTCAGCAAGGCTGAGTATTAAAATGTGTGTTACCCAGTGCCATGGTCCAGCTAAAGAAGCAGAAACATCTGGCCATGTGGGGAGTTATTTCTCATCATCATGTTTTAATGATCTCATCAAGGTATTATCCAGCTGTGAATTTTGTTCTCTCTTCTAAGTAATGATGACTGGCCTCTCTATGCATAAGGGTTTGAAAGAGTTCTTTTGAGTGTTTGCTTCAAGAGAAGAGAGGACAATGTGAGAATATGCGTGTTTCATAGGTAACCCCACAAAACAGCCAGGCAAAGGAAGGGGGGGAGGAAATTGTGAAAGTAGTATAATTATACTTTCTTAATATCACTGAGAAACCACAATCTAGTTTACAATCCACAGAAAAGAAGCTTGTAGACTTTCCTGCTGTGAGAGAGACAAGGTTGAGGTGGGCACGTCCGCTGAAATAAGTGGAAGTGAAGGGAGTGACTTAGGACATAGAAGAGAGGTGGAGGAAGAAGAGCCAGGGAAGTTATTCTTCGGGAAGGAAGAAGGAAAAGAAATAGATGACAAGGAAGATGTGAGTCAGAAGGAAATAGGAGGAAAGGTAGCAAGTGATAAAGGGACTGACACTAGAGAGGTGAGGGAACTGACCAATCCTACAATAGGGAGTTTCTTTGCTATAGTGCAAGATGCGATGAATTGGAGGGCGTATGCAAAGAAGAAGAAAGAGGGAAGGCGAGATCAAGGTATGCAGGTGGAGGAATGGAAGTCGGGTGGAAAGCATGTGGCATTACAGACCGATTGGCTAGGGATGCAAGGAGAAAAAGGAGTGCAGGTAGAGGAATGGAAGGTCAGAGGAAAGAATGCATCAGTACAGGTAGAGATAGGGATAAAGAAAGTGATGTGGGATGTTGGAATACAGGTGGGAGATTGGAGAGAGAGATATGTGGTTGGGAGATTTTGGCACGTGCATGTACAAGTCAAATTAGACAAAGAGAAAGTAGGAAGAGATATTGGGGTTCAGGTGACAGTAGGAAGTGGAAGAAAGCTATTTCAGGAGGCAGAGACTCAGACAAGAGAGCTTGAGGGTGACAGGTTGGCACGAGGGAAGATGGAAAAGTCCATTAAGGAGCACGCGACCCAGACAGAGGCGAATGACGCTATTAACGAAAAAGGAGACTCAGGGCGTTTATACACGACCCCTAAGCTGCGCTGCAAATGGCTCCCAGCTCCGGAGATTAAAAATGTTTACCCACCAGCTCCGGAGTTAACAGGAAATTAAGTGGGACCCCGCCCACTTTAGCGCGTCCCAGCGCAGCTTTCAGGTACCTGCTTTTTGGATGTGACAAATATTTGATCCGGTGTAAGGATAGTGAGTGCGGGGCTCTCCTGGCTTCTGTTTGTTGTTTTTCTGCCCCCCGCCCCTTTAAGAGATCTGAATGCTGCCGGGAACAGAACGGAGGTAAGCCGGCATTCTTTTCTTTCTTTTTTCTCCCTCCCTCATGCAGCCAGCAACCAGGAAGTGTGGAGGGGGATGGGGACAGAGGAAGAGCGACGAACCCCTAAGATCTCTGGTCCGAATTTAAGTGGCCAGTGGATCTTAGGGGTCGTGTAAAAAGGCCCTCAGACGGAGAAGGAGGCGTGGAAGAAGGTAGATGTGGGACTACCGCTGCCGATACCAGCAAGTTATACGCGGCTGCCTTTGCCTACCCCGCCAGGCTGCCCTGTAGTAAATGCGGGGGCGTCAAAAGGAAGTCAGGATCTCCGGGTCAGAGGAGCAAGCGCCAATCCTCCTGGATGGATCCCTGGTTGAGGATGGAGTTCCCAAGCAACAACTGAGCCTCACTGCTGTGGAGTCCAGTGTGCCAGTCCGTTTCTATGCCTCCATGCAGGACACCGCAAGTGACCAGTAACCCATTTATAAGTGACTTGCCATTTTATCATCCCCCTATTTATCCAAGTTCGGAACCCCCTGTTTTGATGCCTTACTCTGATGGTTTAAGAAGCAAAGAGCGAGAAAAGTCAATGTTAAATGTGTTTAATAAAAATTTAATGGATTTTGATAACAACCCAGCGCCTAATTCTTCTTCATCTGGGGTACCGCTAGTGGACCTTCTAGGAATCTCACACCTGGCTCACACAAATGCCCTTCCCATTCCACTCCTTAAATTTAAGATATTCCTCTTGTCCATATAAAAATAATATAAGCTCTTCTACCATCAATTTTTCCATTTCACTTAAAAGCATTCAAACAAACAGGAGTGGAGCTTCCCTGGGTATTTATTTGGCCATGCAATTCTTTATCAGTCAAATTATATTTATATCCTGCCCTTCCTTCAACGAGCTCAAGGTGGCATATAAAGTTGTCATCCTCCTTGGAATAATCCTGTGAGGTGGGTCATTCTGAGAGAAAGTGACTACAGGTCAAGGTCATCCACTGAGTTTCCAGGCTGAACAGGGAGCAGGGCCTGCAGCTCCCAGGTCCCAGTCCAAATCTTAATTATTACATCACAGCAGTAACATGGATATCTGGAGCGAATGTATGGTTGAAAAACCCAGCCAGGATGAATCAAGCTTAAGACATCATCAGCCAAACCAGGGGGAGGGGGGGCGGATATAATCCTTCCCACAGAGTCAGCTCCATGAAACTAATTATGGGTGGTTCTCTTTCAACACAAGAGACATATTTCATATGTGCAACTGCATATAGGAGAAGCAGAACGGTGCGGAAAAGCTGACAGGTAGCCAATCAGCCAATGGAATGTTTAGCCGAAGGTTTGGGCTTCCAGAAAAACAGGCCATTAGATGGAAGAGATGTGTTTGGCCAGGAAGAAAGACGGTTGCGTTTCCTCATGGCACAGGGCCCGTGTCTGCAGGTCTGGATCCTAAGAAAAGGTCAACATTGGGCGTTTATACACGACCCCTAAACTCCGGGGCAAATGGCTCCCAGCTCCGGAGATTAAAAATGTTTACCCACCAGCTCCGGAGTTAACAGGAAATTAAGTGCGACCCCGCCCACTTTAGCGCGTCCCAGCACAGCTTTCAGGTACCTGCTTTTTGGATGTGAAAAATATTTGATCCGGTGTAAGGATGGTGAGTGCGGGGCTCTCCTGGCTTCTGTTTGTTGTTTTTCCCCCCCCCGCCCCTTTAAGAGATCTGAATGCTGCCGGGAACAGAACGGAGGTAAGCCGGCATTCTTTTCTTTCTTTTTTCTCCCTCCCTCATGCAGCCAGCAACCAGGAAGTGCGGAGGGAGGTGGGGACAGAGGAAGAGCGACAAACCCCTAAGATCTCTGGTCCGAATTTAAGTGGCCAGCGGATCTTAGGGGTTGTGTATTAAGCCTCTTGGAAATCCAAAACACATAAGATCACAGTACTTACTGTTGTTATCTTTAGCAGTATTTCTTCCCATGCCCTTAATTCTGAAGGGCTCTGTCCTTCTGACCTATAATGTTAGACAAGCTCCACTATCAAACTCTGAGAACAGACCCTCTTCTTCCAGCCCTTCCTCTTTCCCATTTTGCCATCTTTGTCCAGTTTCAGTATTTCATCATTTTCACGGCCATGTTTCTGACAAATTTCAGACCCTTGATAGTCTACCTACTTCAGCACATAAAGAATGTACAGTATTTGATTAAATCCAGTCTGCTTCCAAAACATTATACTGTACAGTGGACCCTCGTATAAACAAATATTTTGTATAACACAAAATCTGTGCAACATAAAAAATTCCAGAGATAGGGGAAATTTGCTTAACAGAATCGCTATGGGGCGAAGCCGTACAACATAAAAATGGTCGCAATTAGGGATTACTCTGTTTTCAATGCATTCCTATGGGAAAATTGTATAAAGGAAAATTTGCTTAATGGAATTTCATTTGGAACGAATTAATTCCTTTATACAAGGTACCACTGTAATTTGAACCAATACGTTTCTATCTGGCCAAGTTTTATACTCTTTTTGCCTGAGACAGTGTTTCACAGAACTCAAAAGCTTACCTTTTCTGTCCCTTTTTTGAGACCCAATAAAGGTGTTATACCCAATCCAGAACTTATTTCTATTGTTAGAACACACGGCTATTTATCTTTTTCTACTCTGTCTTATTTTAACCAAGTAGCACACAGGCTAAAAGTATGCAGTGGGCATAATTACACGGTACCGCTCTTGAACTGTACCAATTCAGGCTGTTTTAAAGTGGTACAGGAGAATGTCTCAGTGCTCCTCTCTCATTTAAGAATAATAGAAAGTAAATCAAAATCCCCAACACAGAAATTAGCACAACAGGGAGATAAGAGTTTTGGCATCTTGACCAACGCCACTATTTTTTCTTCAGAATAATCACTAAGACAACCAGCAAATGACACGGGCCCAAATGGACTCTGCATTAGATCAAATGGGGAGCCATTTTTGTACATCTATAGTACGAAAGCAAGAAATCAGCTGGTAGGAATGAATCGTGTTTATTGTCCCAGAACTAGTTGGCTCCCATCCACACACACACAGGTCTGGTTTGCGGAAAGAGATACTAAGCACTTCCTGCTGAGTCTCTGGCCCCAGTTGATGGATGACATGAGGGCAGCATGCTGATGATTTCCTGGGAACAGGTGCCGGAATGGCAGGGGGGGTAGAGATTCTCACTCAACCCCCTGACGGCCTGGCACCTGCCCAATGTCCTGGCACATGGCATCGGCACCATCTGCCTCCCGCCTCAGGGAGGGCACACGCCAAAAAGGAACGGGCCAACTTGTTAAGCAAGGTGAAGGCAGCTGGCGAGGGGGTCTCTTTCACCCAGATCATCGGCAGGTCCCACTTGACCTTAAAGCCTGACCTCTCTGCTTGTGGGCCAGGAAAGGAAGATGTAGCAGCGAGGGGCATGGGAGGCCTGGAGGAGAAGCCCACGCTCTCTGGCCTGGTGACGCTACGGTTTGTTGAACAGTGGAGCGATGCTGGAAAGGGCACACAAGGTTCCAGCCGGCCTGCCTCAGATGTTCCCCAAGGACTGTGTTCACTTCCACTCCACCGGCCGATGATGTTAGCCAGACAATGATCTCTGCTAGGGGCTCTTTCAGGGAGAAAATTGGCAAAGTGTACCCCGGAGGAACAGAGGGAAAGGAAACACACTGTGTTTCCAATTACGAGCCATCCTCGTCAAAACTCACCTTTGCTGTCCCACCCCTCATCACACCGGGCTCTTTCCTCTCCCTCTCCTCTCCTGGGTTCTCTGGCTCCAACCCCACATCCTGCCTGGCATTGTTACATCTCTCTCTCTCTCTCCAGAGATTAGAATGCGTTTGTTTGGACTGCATCTCCCGCAACTCCCCATAGCCACACCAGCTGGTGGATTCTGGGAGTTGTAGTCCAGTAAATAACAACTTCAAAGTCTGCCCCCTGCTCAGGCTGCCATAAAGGCCACCCAAGGCAGGGAAAAAACCCTGCTTGCTTCAAGTCACTCTAGACAAGGGCTTGTGTGTAATACGGAGCATCCTCTTGCTCTGAAGACTGGGGCATTTCTTTGCTGGGGAAGGCAAAACAAACACAGCTGCCATGTGCAAAAGCTGAATTAACTGTCTGTGTTCGTTACCGCTAGCGGAATTTGTCCTGTCAGCTGCACCATAAACAAACAAACAGACTTCAGCATCTTTATGTACTGGCTGCTGGAACTGTGCTTATCAGACCGGTCAGCTCCGATGACATTTCACACTGCCCGAGGGAACAAAAAAGAACAACATCCTGGTGTCAGTGAACTGGGGTTTCCTGGCAACCCTCCAGACTCTGTCACGGAACAAGGCTGGATGTTCGAAACACAAAGAGAGAGAGAGAGAGAGCTGAGAAAAAGACAGCTCTGAGCCAGTGAGCTGGCTGTCCAGTCTGGGACAACATTCACGAATCAAAACGTTTCCATAAAAAACCACAGCCTTACTAGCTCCCGAGTATTTCTGTGGGCAGTCTCTAGGCCTCATGCCGTGTTCCCGATTCTAACATGACCCAAGTACCGGTAACTGCTCTTTTTCTTTCGAAAGGGTAAAGTCTGCCTAAGACTGCTACCACACTTCCTTGAGCAGCCGCTTTTTATTTTGCATCGCCTTATCTTCTCCCGCGGTCACGTGGTCGGTCGCTACAGCGGTTCGGCTGTCCGCACTTCAGTGGTTGCTTAGCAATTGGCTTCCCCATTCCCACTTGGCTGAACTGCTTTAAACGACGACAGGGAAACGGCAGAAACGGGGGGGGAGGTGGCGCAGTATGTCCACAAATACCACCAAATCGCTTTAAAAGGGGGTGCAGGAACCAATTTTAAAAAACACCACTCCCAGTGGTCGTTGCTAGAAAAACTGACACAGCGGCCAAAAATGCGCGTGGCCAAGGGGGCTCTTCAGAAAAAGCAATTTGAAAAGCGGACAGTGATTTTTAAGGCAGTTTGTCTTTAAGGAAAAGGCGTTTCAAATCTAAAGTGTGGTATTTCACTCAATCTAGTGGGACCTTTTCCCTACAAATGATTTAAAGAAAACTGAAAACAGATTTCATTTCAAGAAAATTGACTCCAGCTCCTACAACGGGAGTAGGGGAGTGGGAAGCTTTGGTCCTCCATATGTTTTGGACAGCAGCCTTCCAGATTCCTTCCCACTGAACGGGGACCAGTGGATGAAGCTGTTGTCAGGCCAAAACAGGAGCAGTATCAACCCTTTGCGGTGGATTGGTCTCAAGGTGGAAAAATGTGAAGCAAAAGACAAAACGAGATCTCATCCAGATTGTCAAGAAGTAGGTCACAAGAAGGCAAGAGTGAACTGTGGCTAAGGTGTAACATAATGAGAAAGAGGACTACAAAGAAAGAAACTATATTAATACATTGTGATAAGAGGTTCTAAGCATAGCCGTAGTTAACCAAATCCAAATAATGATGCACCTTTTTCAAAAACAATATGGTTATCCCATTCTCGAGCATGGAATGAAGATGCAAATGGGTGCGAGGAATTGCACACATGACAACCAAGGAGTACCATTTAATGCTGTTTGGAGATGGGATTCAGTACCATCGGATGTTCACTGGAAGGATAGATTTTGAAGCTGAGGCTCCAGTACTTTGGCCACCTCCTGAGGAGAGAGGAGTCCTTGGAAAAGTCCCCGATGTTGGGAAAGATTGAAGGCAAAAGGAAAAGATGGCGGCAGAGAGTGAGATGGTTGGACGTTGTCATCGATGCAACCAATATGGATTTGACCAAACTCCGGGAGGCAGTGGAAGATAGGAAGGCCTGGCGAGCTCTGGTCCATGGGGTCACGAAGAGTCGGACACAAATGAACAACTGAACAACCACCACTGAGTAGTAAGCAGGGCTCCTGTTTACATAAGCTCCCGTCACTGTGTCAATTCCTCTGCATAGCAAAGCTCTGCCATGCCAGGGGCTCCACCAAGAGTATCGCTGCCCTGTCCTGCTGTGGCCCAGTGGGCCCCTGCTGCAAATCAGACCTTCCTGTCCGTGTCACAGCCAGTCAGCCAGCTGCAACGGAGCTACTCCCTGATTGAAAATGGCAGAAGGACAAATCCAGGCGCTACCATGCAGCAGTCGCAAGAGGGGAGGGGTTGTGGCACCGAGAAAGCTAAAATACAAAACCACCCAGTGTTCTGTGGATTGGGGGTTCTGTGGTTGGGGGTGGGGAAGCAGGTAGAAGAGAAACCTCAAACCGTTTTTGGAATAATTATATCCTAGGGAAGGAGGGCCTTCCAAAGTGGACGCAGTCCTCATTTGGTCATCTCAGCCTCCAAACAACTCGGCCAATAAACCTTACATTTCCTCTCAGACATTAGGATTTGGGAGCATAGACACTGCCATTTGTGGCAATAACATTATTATTCACATCCGTTGCCATGCAAGTACTTCCACTCGCCATCTAGGGCTGCATTCCTCCTGTTGCGCTTTTTCCGTTCAGGCCTTTCATCCTGGCTATCCTGTTTCTAGACAAGGGCTGCTTGGATGTCTATCACAGATGCAGAATACAGGCCCACAGAGGAAGAAAAGGAGCCATGCCCTCTGGTTCGGCCCATCATTTTAGAGCACCCACCTTGACCAAAGGTCTGGGAATTGTGGGAGCAGAAGTCCAAAACTTGGAGGGGTCACAAGATCCCCTTCCCCTTAGGCAGACTTTTCCTTCACATAAAGTCAGAGTCAGCTGCTGTCTGAGCAAAGGAGGGAAATTTAGGGACTTTGTGAAATTTTAAGGTTTGACTTCTCCGGGCTTGGATCACAAGCCACCCCTGCTTAAAGCCCTGACAGATCAAGTTCCTGAGAAGCCTGCACACCTATGAGCAAGCCTAGCAATTTTACTCTTTTAACAATACCTAGCCAGTATGGCCACCTCTCTAAGAAAATAGTAACATCTAACTTCGGCAATTCCACTAAGAGGGCACGATTCCCATCCAGACAAGCTCTTGCAGTGACAAAACTGAGACTCACCCAGACCTTCAGCACATCCAAATCGGCAACAACATCACCAACAACCCCACATTTAGAACATCAGTGTATTACAGAAGAGGCTAGTCCACCATCAAGCCTGAGGCCCACTGGCTGGCTGAAGTATTTCAGCAGTTGAGATCCAAACAGTGGGCACAATAAGTCTTCTGTAGGCCAGGCTAATTCCCTTGTTTAAAATCCCATGTTGCTCCTGAACTTCCAGCTTAGAGGTTAAAAAAAGTACAAGCAGTCATACTCATTTACTCACAAGTAAGCTCTTGCAAACCCCTCTATAGACGTGAACCCTGTT
Source organism: Phrynocephalus guinanensis (assembly GCA_037367245.1). Taxonomy (NCBI): domain Eukaryota; kingdom Metazoa; phylum Chordata; class Lepidosauria; order Squamata; family Agamidae; genus Phrynocephalus; species Phrynocephalus guinanensis. Next base: position 156,864,526 of record CM074734.1, read on the forward strand.
TCCCAGCAGAAATGCGAGGGCCTCTGCAGTGACAATGGCAAATTTCTGGGAAGAGGGCGGGATTAGGCACCCAGTGGGTGCTTGGGATGCTGGGTACCTCTCCCCACGCCTATAATTTGTCCACCCCCAGTGTATAGGAGTGCACCCTATGACTGCAGTCCTAAACACATTCACTACTTGTTCAAAAGTTAGGCTTGTATTATAAACATCAACAGCTCTAGAGAAATGGATCTTGTTTCTTCAATTGATCACTCATGAATTAATGCCACCTGAGGCACAGCAACAAGATTGTTGCCTTATATCGGAGACCTGCTGTGGACCCTTGTTCTTAGAACTACCCACAGTCAAGATTCATTATATACCACCTGTGTTAGCAATGCCTAGCAGTGCAGTTACCTCCTGTCAGGAATGTATATACAGTATATAACTAACACCAGCATACTTACTAGCAGCAACCATAACTTGGGCAGGATTTTAATAATTTTAATTAGCCTGGCTTTGTAGAGAGTTTTTTTCCTTTTGTAAACGCAACACGTTCAAATAGTGTAAGATTTCAGTGAAGAAGCAAAGACTTGTCTTCCGAAGTATAGTGGTACCTCTTAAGATGAATTTAATTCGTTCTACGGGTCAATTCGTCCTATGAAAAATTCATCCTACGAAGCACGGTTTAATGCAGATTCCCATAGGAATGCATTGAATTCGTCTTGCGAAGTATCCCATAGGAAAATTTGTCTTATGAGGTTTTCCTATTCCCTGACATTTCATTCGTCTTATTCATTTTTTGTCTTAAGGGGCATTCGTCTTACGAGGTATTACTGTACAAAACTTTCCAGTTTAGTGAACAACTTTATAGCCATACGTCAAAGGAGACCAAATCTCAGAGGGTGTGTGTGTGTGTGTGTGTGTGTGTGTGTGTGTGCACGCTTCAATCCACTTCTTCAAGAGAAGTAGGCTTCGTCATTCTCGTACGCTCCTCTTAACATGGAAACATGTTCCAGGGCTGGCAGGTTACTCAGTCTGAAGCAATAAGACCTTTCTTGAAGTTTCTTTTCATGTAGATGGGTGAGTGTGATGTCCAGTATTTGACATGGCTGTACAAAGGGAACCTAGAAACAGGGACCATTCAAAACCACTTAAAATCAATGTGAGATGCCATGCTAATTGCAATAGGAAGAATATCACTCTACTTCCCCCTCCCTTTCTTTGGTATACAGATAAATTTCACCTTTGTTTTATTATGATCTATGGAGTTTGGCCATATAAAAGACGTAACACAGAACTGATGTTTTTAACACTACAGTATCTCCAGTTTTGCTCTTGGATGGCTACTTCTAATGTTAGAGACAGCAAAGAGACATTTATCTCTGTGCTCTGTCCAAAGCAGAAAAAATTCTTAAATAAAACAAGATATGTTTTTTAAAAGAAAAACAAAAAAACTACCTCACGTCCCCTAGTGGCCACATTTTTTAAAATGCAAACATCTGGGAGGTGGGCAGGTGTGGGAGGGGGTGTCTGGAGTGCCCAGGGGCCAAGAATATGATCAAATTTGTACCCAATGCCTCTTTTAGGCCACAAGGGAACACTTAAAAAAAAGGTTTTTGTTGGAAAAAAATACTAGGAGGTCATGGAGGGGCACATTAGATCATCCAGTTTCCTCCAAGCTCAAATATGAGTGAAGACATCTAGTGTGTTAAAAACTGGAAGCAGAGAGGGAAGGGAGGAAAACCTGAGTTTGAGATTCATACCCAATTGTGCCCCCAGTAAAGAGCTTTGTTTCGTTGTGAAGACTGGAAGTGCCTCCTGCTGCAGATTACCTGGGATCTCTGTGTAAAAAACTATCATCTTCTCTTTGGCGGTTTCCTTGTTTAGCTCTGTTATTAAACAAAATAAGAACAAGAAAATAAAAAGGAACCCCAGCACAGAGGTGGTACAATTCTTTTCGCATTTCCGAAAATGGGATGGGTTCAACGAGCGAAGCTTGCCCAAAAGCCTTTTCTCCGACAAGAACGGCAATGTAACCCTACACATTGACTCCACAATGTTCCTCTTCAGATACACACTCTTTGCCATCCTATACGTCTGAGCACTGGCACCGAAAGCAGATCGGATCGCAACCGATCAGTGTCATCCAGAACCCGAGATTTTCAATGGGCACTGTCGTTCTCACGTGCTCGGCAGGAAAGAATGGACCAACTCAGCATTTTAACTGGAAAGCAGCCAAGTACACCTCACCATGGAGCCTCCATCTTGGACTCCCCTCCCCACCCCACCCCCCGTGAACACAAACCTCCTTGCACAGTCCCTGCCAGCCTTTTAAAAAGCCTTAAAGACCTGGCTTTTTCATGAGGCATTTGGCGACCACTAATTATTTTTTTTGTCCCGCCTTCTTTCCAGTGAATTTTTATTATGGTTTGATTACGATATTTATATTATGATTTTTTTCATTTCACTTTTATGATTATTGCTTTTTTCTTCTATTATTTAGTTTGTTATCATTGTTATTGTTATTATTGTCAAATAAATAAATAAATAAATAAATAAATAAATAAATAAATAAATAAATAAATAAATAAATAAATATGGAAAATTTGCCAAAACAGAGCCAAATCACAGACTAAACTAGGTCTCATTTCCCGCCTGTAAGCCAATTTGTGCTTTTCAATCTAGAGGCCCGAGATTGTCCCTCTTTTTCAATGCCACGCCGAGGAAGAGGAGACGGAAAGCCCTTCTTCTGGCGTCCCCTCCTTGCAACACATCAGTTCCTTCCTCCCCAGCCTGGAAGCCACACAGTCCCTGCGAGGAGGCCTCCTGCTTTCCCCAAGCCTCATTAAGCGCTGAAGCACCTGTGGCTCTCACGGCTGGATGTCCATAAATCACCAGGGATAACTGCGGAACACTCTCCTCTCCTAACAGCTGGATGAGAAGCTGCTGCTGGGAGAAAAGAACATTTGCTGTGCAAGAGATACCCACCCACCCCACACTCCATCTCAGTTTATGATGCCCCCCCCCGCCGCTGCCCCCCCCGCCTTCTAATCAAAGGCTCTTTCCTGACCAGCTCCGAAGGAGAAAGCCAAGCACTGCTTGGAATCCAACATTTATAGAAGCAGTCGATAGGTAGTGGTTATCGTTTTTGCATCTGACTGCAGGTTGTATTCCACTGCTTTGCGCACCCAACTGCAGACAGCCTGCCAATGAGGTAAGTGCCAAATAGTATCAATGGTTGTTTGAAAGAATGGATTTTCTCTCTCTCTCTCTCTCTCTCTCTCTCTCTCTCTCTCTCTCTCTCTCTCTCTCTCTCTCTCTCTCTCTGTGTGTGTGTGTGTGTGTGTGTGTGTGTGTGTGTGTGTGTGTGTGTGTGTGTGTGTGTGTGTGTGTGTGTGTGTGTGTGTGTGTGTGTGAGGCCTATGATCTCCCCTAGGTAAACAAGCAGAGTTTGTCAGCAGCCAATATTAGATCTCATCTCACTGAGGCAGCCTCCAGTTTAAACGAACTTGGCCCATAAGAGGCACTACAGTCCTTACGTGCTTGGCAGGAGTTTCCCAAAACCTACAGAACTTTCAGCAAACCACAACAGAAGCTAGGGTGGATGGGTGGGTGTGGGTCACATAAGCAATGGCAGCCATGAAGAATACTGTACCATGTGGAAAAAATAGCAAAGCCATTATAAAGGCACGCTCCTCCCTGTACCCTGGCACCGTTCGGTAGATCTTACTTTCATTTTAATATGTCTAAGATTCCAACCCTCTAAACAAATAAACTCTGATCTCTTAGGACACCATATATGAGTACTGTGCTCAATGCTTAGATGAAATCACATTTCAGTTTAGGGCTGGCTCACATCCCCAGCTTAGCTGCTTCCTTTTTCTTAAAGGGGCCTGGGTTCAGGCCTCCCTTGGAACAAACAGAACTATAGGCGTAAGTCAGGAGGGGCTTCTAACCTTGGGTTACCCAGGCATTCATGGACTGCATGAAGCCTTCACCCCCTGCTAGTAGGTTGGCCAGGGTCTCTGGGACTTGCAGCCCAAGAACGCCTGGGATACCCAAGGCGGGGAACCACTGGAGTAAGTCCTTGGGAGCGAAGTACAGCATGGGTGGCCAGAGTGCGCCTTCCAGATTCTGTTGGACCCCAGCTCCCAATATTGCTCATTGCTGGCTATGCAGTCTAGAACCGGCAAGGAGCACCACACTTGGCCCACCCATGTGCAAAGCTTGCTTCTTGGGAAGCATGCTGTGCTTCGCAGGAATCCAACCCGTGCTGCCTGACGCAGATGTCATCGCAAAGAATTCACGGGTTTGTTTTCATGAAAACATCTAGGCAGAAGGACTTCCAGTGGCTCGTATTCCAAGGGAGACCGAGATGCCTCACCTTGGCCTGGCCAAAAGGAACAGGCCTCGTCTCCGGTGGGCCGGGAAGGGGCAGGGCAGGGCTGTTTGCAAAGCGCCCCTTGCTTTGCAAAGACATATAGAAAATAGCTGCTTGCTGAGCAAGCTCTCCCCAGGGAGAGCAGGATGGCTTTCATGCCAAGAGCTGCAGCTCCAAGCCAAGGGATCCATGCAGTGACCCAACCCTGAAGTATTAGAGGAGCCCTCCAGGTGTAGCTAGCAGCGTAGCTTTGTTTTGCGTGCATGAGCACTGTGAGCTCCGGGGAGCAGCATGTGATTTGTCATCCCACCACAACTCCCAAGCAACTGCGGGCCTGATGGCTTCCTGAAAACCAGGGATGGGATATTTTTTTTTTAAAAGACCCCCTTTTTCGATTCCCCACAAAAGCTGGCTCAGGCAAGTATGTGTGCACCTCCCTTCATTACTCAACAGTGACTCATCTCTGAGTGGTTGAACTGGCACCAGGGACAAGAACCGTGTTCAAGGTGTTTCCAAGGAAGTACCTGAGCCCCAAATAGGGGCCTGATTTATAAAAGGCTCATACACACACACACACACACACACACACACACACACACACACACACACACACACACACACACACACCCCTTGCCCTGGGACTAACGTTATTCAGGAAGGAACACCCACAGTATCAATAAGGCCCCGAGTACTGCCTTTGGTTAGGACTCTCGTCCTGCTGTCTGAACACGATTGCCACCCGTGGGCCACTTAACCATCAGTTTCTGCTCGCCTCCTCCTCGGATTTAGGAAACAAAAACAAAAAACAGCTCAAAGCTTGCAAACGGCACCGAAGCCTCTGCCTCCGTCTCTGCCAGGCCTGAAGTATGCTGCTGTGAACTGGCCTGGCGAAGGTACAAATATTGACAGGGATACAGACAAGGCTGAATCGCCCCACCTCCACCCCAGGCAGAATACACAAGCGGCCGTATCCAACTGGCACAGGCCATTCCAGTGGCATCTCAATTCCAGCTGACCACTGGGCTCCGGCGTGCCTGAATCTCTGCACAGATAGGTCAAGAGTGTGCTCCAGATGCACCTCTAACGTTTCAGCCCATTGCAAGAACCCAATCTCAGCTTGGACGAGAAGGGCCCAAGGAGGCATTATAGTTCAACTTGCAGCGGCCGCCCTAGGTTTATAGCTGCAGTGCGAGGGGCCAGAAGGTTGAATTTGGAAGGTGTGCCTCCTGGGAGAGGGACCAGCTGCGATTGCCCACAACAGGGGTGGCAGATAGGAGTACACGCCCTGTCACCCAGGCTGCCTTGGGCAATCTACATGGTCCCAGAGCACCAACAGGAGATCCGAGAGCCGTGGCAGTAAACCATTATGGAGTACTTGATATCTAGAAAACCCTCAAAGGTCACCATCCATTGGAATTGACTTGATGGTGCGTAATTGATTAATTAATGCGTTGGGAAACCTAGGGAGCTAGTAATTAATTAACGCTATGCTTCTCCCTCCCTCCCTCCCTCCGTCTCTTCCCCCCCCCCCCCCGCCAGGAGGGAAGGCGGAACAAGGAACTCTGCAGGGAAGGCAACAGCCTGCCGAAAATGTCAATGAGTTGCCACGAGGCATAGACACGCAGAAAGATCCCTTCTGTGACTGGGAGCAGGGGTTAGCTGGAGCATCTGCAGAGAAAAAGCCGGATGCAGATCAGCACAGCCCTAGCACTGAAGACGTCCATGGGCTGTTTGTCTGGGATCTAGCTGGGGTCTCCTAGAAAATCTTGATCTACATGCTGCCCTCCCCTCTCTCCGCCTCTCTTACAACACGGAGGCCCTGGGGTTTTGCAGCTCATCAGGATTACATAATACAAATATACACTTCACCCCTCCCCAGAAATATCTGATGAACCATGCATACAACCAGGAGGAGTCCTTAGCTATTGCTTCCTTCTCCCTCTCCCTCTCAGTGACATGCCTGCAATCTGCAGCAGAAGAGACAAATGACTTTTAGAGCTGACACTTTGTTCCTCTCCAGTGCTGAGAAACTAATGGGATGCTCTTTAATGCCGAAAAGCTAGTTCCCTAGATTTCCAAACGGACACGTGCGGTGGCTTCTGGCCCGTCCTTATGGACCATCGTGAAGTCCAGAGAAACAGCCACATCTTTCATCCCATGCAGTGAATCACAATGGACCCATGGAAAGGAAATGTGCTTCTTATCTCCCATCCATCACCCGCCACCCCCACCAAATGGAAGTGAGGTCCAGGGTAGGTCCAAGGTGCACCTCTGCCCAGGCTGAAATTGAGAGATGCTGTGATCTCTCTCTCTCTCTCTTTCCCACTCCCGTTATTTTCAAGTACTGGGGGGGGGGATTCATAATGATTTCGAATTGGGCATATCCTACTTTCTGCGTTCTCGGAAGCAATTGTGCGCATTCTGTTATTATTCTGCAAAACAACCTAGGAAGGTAGGCCAATAACATATCCAAGGTGCTTCAGAATACTTAATGACTTTAGCTGAGAAGAAAAGGCTTTGGGAGATAGGCTATGCGCAATCATTACGCTGCGCCTCCCAGGTCAGCAAATGAAAGAGGGGGAGAAGGGAGTAGTATCCATTTATTAGAGAAGGATCGAGAGGCTGCCTCTCTAGCCACTTCTGCCTTCTCTGCCAGCAGGGAGTAAAGGATCAGTCCAACCCCCACCGTGTATTGTCACTCCAGGCTCAGGAGGGAGAGAGAGAGAGAGAGAGAGAGAGAGAGAGAGAGAGAGAATGCCTCCCCGGTGCCAGTAGCGAGTGGGTGGGAATGGCAAGACACATTGGTGCTGGTTTTAAGTCATTTGCAGCATCAAACCACTTTGCTAATTTCTAACCAAGAAGAAGGAGGCGGCAATGAGGAGGGAGGGAAGAAAGAACACGCGGCTGGGTTTGTCAATCCCCACCCCACACAGGCACTGCTGCCATGCCTTCCAAAGCAAGATCCCAACATGGTCCAGGACCGACGGCCTCCCAGCCTCGGAACTTTCTGCGCTGGACCTCAGGGGTCACACGAAGAAGAAGATGCTTTCCAGAGCTCCACTTCTCCGGGGCAGTGCTTCAGAACAACCCTTGGTAGGTTCCCAAGTTAGAAGGTGTTCCTTACAGAGCAGGCCCACATGGAGCTAGACCTGATACCGGAGAACTGATAGAGCAGGGGAGAGAGAAACGTAGCCAAGAAGAAGAAGAAGAAGAAGAAGAAGAAGAAGAAGAAGAAGAAGAAGAAGAAGAAGAAGAAGAAGAAGAAGAAGAAGAGATCTGCAACCAGTCGCTAGAAGGCACAGGCTTGGTGCTCTAAAGAGGATGTTTCAAATGACACTGGGGTCAATGCTGCAAGGCAAGTTAAAAAACCCTGGATTCCAAATTTCCCACTGTTGGGGCATCCCATCTGAAGGCTTTAGACAAGCCAGTGCTCCCTCTCGGCTTCATTTCCACTCACATGTGTTCAAAATGGGACTAGCAGAGGACTATCCTATAAAGTAGTTATTATACACCTTATGTATGCCACGCATTTTTCAGGTTCAGATGCAATGTATGGAATTATGTCATTTTCACTAAGGAGTACGGCATCTTGGTTAGATAATAGTGGTGTAAGCCCGGAGAGAAAATAAATGTGAACCTTGCTCCTTCTCCCCACCCCACCCCCACCCCCACCCCCCAAAGTTTCAGTCTTCATTTCTCCACGCAGCCTTCAGCACCAAATGCCTTTTCAAGACTACAACAGCCATTATGCAAGCCAGCATAACCTGTGAGGGTTGCTGGGTGTTGCAATCCACCCGAAAGACACCAGGCTGAAGGGGGACATATTATGTCTTGACTTTTTCCCAAAAGCACTCAGAATAGGTCTCTCCTACTGGCACCACCCCTCTCAGCAGGCACCGCTGTCCCTCTCCAAGATGCCATGTTCTCCTCCGAGGCTCTGAACTCCACCCTTGGTACATAACACTAAGCAGCCCATGCGACATCTATTTCACACCCACACAGAGAGACACCTTCTCCTACTCCCACATGCTTCAGCTTCAGTATCTCCTCCCTCCTCTCTCATCACAGCAAGGGCACGCTCAGTGGTAACTCCCCTCCTCGGGATGTAATCCTGGAGTCACCAGTCAGATGGGCTTTGTTGTGGAGAGGCAGGGGAGGTTCAGGTTAGGGATGGGAACTGTCATAACGAGCCATTTATTTCTGCCACCTATCCCATTAGTTAGTAGAGGATAATATCCAAAAGAGACCAAAATAAAACCAACCCCCTAAGCTACTGAGATGTTTACATACATGTGCACACACCTACACACACACTCTGAGGCAAAGCAGATGACTGGATCTAACTCTATCCCATAGAAAACAGGCAAGGGATATACTAAAGGAGTGCAACAGGATTTGCCCTGTAAGAAATAGCTGGAATAGCAACAGGACTCTCTCCTGATGTTGTCCCTTACACAGAATAGGGGTTAGGATTGGGGGTGCGGGGGAGTCCTTTAGGATTCCGTCAAGAGAGCATTGCTGAAGACAGTAGCAGAAATCCACTGAGGAACAACATTAACCCTCTACTGATATGTGCAGCTGTTCAGTGCTGGAATAGGTGCAGGTAAGCATACAGAGGACCATTCAGGGCAAATCCAGAGTTGTAAAAGAAGATACTGAACATAAGAAGAGCCATGCTGGATCAGGCCAAAGGCCCATCTAGTCCTGCTTCCTGTATCTCACAGTGGCCCTACCAGATGCATCTGGGAGCGCACGAGTCTAGATATCTGTCTCCTGCTACCACTCCCCTGCATCTGGCCCTTGAAGTACCCTGGTTTTAAGCCTGGAGATTAAACATCCCCACCATGGCTTGTAACCTGTGATGGACTTCATCTCCAGGAATTTGTCCGATCCCCTTTTGAAGGCATCCAGGCCAGATGCCATCACCACATCCTGTGGCAGGGAGTTCCACAGACTAACAACGCGCTGGGTGAAAAAAATATTTTCTTTTGTCTGTTCTTACTCTCCCAGCCCTCAATTTGAGTGTATGTCCCCTAGTTCTGGTATTTTGTGAGAGGGAGAAGAGCTTCCCTCTATCCACTTTCCTGATTTGTCATCCAAGGCACAGTGGGATCCAAGGAAAGTGGTGGGTTTGGCCGGTGGAAAGGAGAGTCATTTGGGATCTTGCACAGAGACAGGATTGCAGGACTGGCCAAAGAAAGCATTTTCAGGAGCCCGCGGCAGAGACATATCTCTCGTCCCTCATTTCTGCAGAGAGCCGGGAGGAGCCACCTACGGGATCCAAGGTAGCAGGTGAGAGACACCATGTGTATTGTTTCTCTGCAGAGGAATATATTCTCTACAGAGAATCAGAATAAAGAAGGAGTCCTGGTGCAAAGATGGCAGAAAGTAAGGCCGGAGTTTGAAAGGCCAAGGAGTGGAGAAAACCTGGCTGAATGAAATCTAGGGGCAGCCCTTTGGGCAGCTAGAATGGCAGGGATGTGTGCTTGTGTATTCCGGGCAGGCCATCTTAGCAGCCTGCAGTGGGGAAGGGGAGGTCCCAGGCAAGGTCTAATGCAGGCATTTTGCAAAGATGGGCCACTAATGAAGATGAATGAGACCTAACTAGGAGGACAGGGTCGGGTGGGGTGGGGGCAACAAGGAAGGCACCCTAAGCAAGAGAGGAGAGGTGCCAAGGGGCAACCCAGATGCAACTCGATTTAAAAGCCTAGGTCAAAAGGCAGGCTTACAATCCCCCAATGCCCTCCCTCCCCAAAAGGAGCCTTCCCTTCCCTCTCCCCACCCAATGACTAACCCTCACCATGCTGCAAAACGTTGGGTTGGCCTCCATCAATAATGACTGCCTGGCTGCCTCAACCCGCAAGGCCCTGGGCGACACCAGCAGGTTTCAGATCTTAAAAAACGAGAATGAAGGAAGGGTTTAGGCCCATTCGTTTACGGGGGGGGGGGGGGCGGACCAGCTCCTTACTTTCTCTGGAGAGTGGTGGCCGGGCTGGTGCTGGCGCTGGTGCTGTGCCCCCCTCCTGCTCCAGGGCTGGAGCTCCGCGACGCCCCACGGCTCAGCTGCCCCCTCTCCCTTTCCCGGGGTGGTCGGGGGTACTCGTACTCGTGCTCCTTCTCCCGCGTCGGATGGCATTGCGGGGGTCGGTCTCGATGCAGCTGGCAAGGCTCCCTATAGTGGCTCTCCCGGTTCTGGTACTGCCCGTCCCGGTTTCCATAGTGTTGTAGCTCTCGCTCCTTATCCCGGTTCTGATACTGGTTCTGCTGCCCTTCTCGGTCTGCCCGGCTTTGGTATTGGTTCTCCCGGTCTCCGCGGTTCTGGTATGGAGGGTCGCGGTCCGTCCTGTTCTCCCGGTTCTGGTATTGCTGCCCATCTCGGTCGGTGCGGTTCTGGTATTGCCCTTCCCGGTTCTGGTATTGCTGCCCTTCCCGGTCCGTCCGATTCTGATAGTGGCTATCCCTTTCCTTGTGATGGTACTGTCCCTCCCGATCGCGGTCCCGGTCCCGGTCTCGGTCTCGGTCTCGGTCCCGGTCCGGTCGCGATCTCTGTGCCGGTCCCGGTCCCGGTCCCCTTCCCGCAGGTCCCGGTTCTCCTGGCTCAATTGCTCCAGCTGCCCCTCCAGTTCCTCGATCCGGCGCCGCTGGGTCTCCAGCAGCTTCTGCTGACTCTCGATGATGTTGTTGAGTTCCAGCAGGTACTCCACGGCCCGGTTGGGGCTCTCGGCGCCGGGCACCCCGGGGCCGCCCCCCGCTCCCCCGTCCATGGAGAGCGAGAGGAAGAGGGGCGCGCGGGCGCTTTGCGCTGCGCCCGGCGCCCGGCGCCTTCGGCTCCCGATTGCTGCAAAGGGCACCACCCCGCTCCGGTTAAAGACCCGCCCCGCGGCCCGCAGAGGGCTGCAGGGCTACGGTCGTCATCCGGCCGGCGGGAGACCAAAGGGGAGCAGGAGCGGGAGGAGGAGGAAGAGGAGGAGGAGGAGGAGGAGGAGGAGCTCTTAGTACTACTATTGCCGCCGCCGCCGCCGCCGCCACTACCACCGTCGCTGGCTTCAGCCCGCAGCGCTCAAGCCGCCTGCACCTCCTGCCGCCGTTGCTGTTGCTGTTGCTGTTGCTGCTGCTGCTGCTGCTGCAGAGACACTGCGCACTGTGAGCGCGCCGCCCGGCGAGCCCCGGGCGAGCCTCAGCCCAGCGGGAGGGGCAGATCGCAGAAGGAAGGGAGAGAAGGCAGGCAAGCGGGCGGCGGGGAGCTGGGGGCCTGGGGGGGGGGCGCCAAGTGGCTGGTGGTGGAGTCACGTCGAGTCACTCTCCGGCGGCGGCGGCGGCGGCACACACACACACCCCCACTCCGCCGGCCCAACTTCCAAAAACCGAGCGCCCACCCGGAGAGTTCTGCGGTGGCGCGTGGCAAAGCGAGGCAAGTGTTGCAAAGTGGGTGGGAAGTGGGGCCGGTCCTCCCCCTTGCGTTCCTGCCGTTCTCTCTCCCCCCCCTTACGCTCTCTCTCTCTCTCTCTCTCACACACACACACACACACACACACACACACACACACACACACACACACACACACACACACACACGACTGCTGAGGAGAAGGGGGTGGGGGTCGCTCGTCGGGCTGGGTGCTGGACGCGCATCGTGTGCTTGGGAAGGAGGTGGGTGCAGGGGACCTTGGAGGGGGACCCTCTTGGGCAGACTGTGGTGGCCTTGGTCAATGCGAAGTTTTCGGCGAGTCTGTCCACACAGTACACGTGACAAACTTGCCGGAGTCGCCCGCCCCCACTATAAGTGAACATGTTGGCAATACCAGCTCCCATTTGATGGTTATACCTGTGGGATGTGCTCTACACCCCCCTTTCTCTCTCCCTCCCCCCTCTCTCTTGCAATGATGGGGGTGGCAATTAAGCTCTGTGTTATTAGAGAAGCCTTCTTAAACTGGAAGCGCAAACCAGACACTTGAGCAAAGTTTGTCCAGGCCTTAATGAAACAGAAGGGGAAAAAACCATCCCTGAAGTGATGTGAGATCCATAGGCACAAGCCTGTTTGTGGCCTTGAAAAGGCCAGTTCATAGGTGTAACTCTGGCCTCTTGTTGTCTTGTTAGGTGATATGTTTCAGTTTGTAAATGGACAGGATCCTTGGAAGAGTGAGAGCCACCCCTTGTGTGCTGGGCCATGCCATTCCTGGCTTTCAAAAGCAGCTGAGAGGGATTGGTCGAGGAGATAAGGAGAGCCCTGAACATGCAGCAAAGGGCCTTTTTACACGACCCCTAAGATCCGCTGGCCACTTAAATTCGGACCAGAGATCTTAGGGGTTCCTCGCTCTTCCTCTGTCCCCACCCCCCTCCGCACTTCCTGGTTGCTGGCTGCCTGAGGGAGGGAGAAAAAAGAAAGAAAAGAATGCCGTCTTACCTCCGTTTTGTTCCGGGCAGCATTCAGATCTCTTAAAGGGGCGGGGCGCAAAAAAAGAACAAACAGAAGCCAGGAGAGCCCCGCACTCACTATCCTTACACCGGATCAAATATTTGTCACATCCAAAAATCAGGTACAAGAAAACTGCTGTTTGGTCGCGCTAAAGTGGGTGGGGTCGCACTTAATTGTCTGCAAAGTCCGGAGCTGGTGGGTAAACATTTTTAAGGTCCGGACCTTGCAGCCGTTTGCGGCGGAGCTTAGGGGTCGTGTATAAACACCCAAAGTGGGGTCCCCGCAGCTCCCAAGAAAGCAATACTAAGACCACAATTGGAAAAGTCCATCTGGATTGAGCCTCACTATACAGGAAAGCAACAGGCTGCTTTCCAGTATTCCACTCTGGGTAAAAGCATTTGGCCATGTGGTGATTTTCCACCTCCAAAGGTTCCTGAACTTGCAAGCTTATTTAGATCCATTTCATTCTGGCTTCAGAGTGGATTGTGGGATAGGGGCATCTTTGGTTGTTTTGACAGGCCTGCAGTAGGACTAGGACAGTGGTTCCCAGGCTTGAGTAACTCAGGTGTTTTTGGACTGGAGGTTCCAGAAACTCTAGCCAGCACAGAGGATGTGGAAGGTTACGGGGGTTACCCAAGGTTGGCAACTACTGGATTAGGCCAAAGGGTATGTGTCCCTGCTGGATGTCTTTGGAGCTTCTCATACTATTATTGATTGTTTATCCTTCTAGGTCAGTGATTGGCGAACCTTTTAAAGACAGTAGTGCCCAAACTGCGATTCAAAACCCACTAATTTTTCGCAAAGTGCCAATACAGCAATTTAACTTGAATATAAGTGGCTGTGAAGGAGCAATGTCGGGTGCCCACAGAAAGGGCTCCGAGTGCCACCCTTGGCACCCATGCCATAGGTTCATCAACATTATTCTAGGTAATCCCTCCGGGTTAGCCCTTGGAGGTGCTGTTTTCTGGACATGCCAGTCTTTCCTTGAGAGGTCAAGGTCAGAAGTTAGTGTAGGGGAAGACCTGTTCAACCTACTTGCTGTTGCCTCTGCAGCCCCTACAGTCTCAGTTTGTTCCCTTGTTATTCAGCATATACAGTTATATGAGCAGACTTAGGGGAGTTTGGCAGAAATGTTGATCTTGATGGATGGCACTCCGCCTTTATCTCTCCTTCCCATCTAAGTATAAATATATAAATGGAAGCTGTTCCAAGCCAAGATCAGTGTTTGATGTCAGGAATTGATTGAGGGTGAATAAATTAAAGCTTGATCCAGACAAGACAAGGTTCCTCCTACTCCTCCTCAGTCAAAAGGCAGATCAAAGAATACAAATGCATCTTAGGTTGGGCAGAGTTCCACTCCTCCTGAAAACTCAGCTTTGCAGCTTGTTGGTGCTTCAGGATTCAGTCCTGAGCTTAAATACCTAGGTTTTAGGAGGGACCGGGATAATGTTTGCACAGTGAAATCCAGTGCACCAGCCTCTCCCCTTTCTTGAGATGTCTGATCTGACCAAGGTGACATATGGATTACTGCTGTGCATTCTGTGTGGGGCTGCCTTTGAAGACAGTACAGAAACTTCATCTAGTTTCAACACGTTGCCACCAGATTGCTGACTGATGCTGATTATAGGGAACACATAACTCCTCCGTTATACCATCTTCACTAGCTGCCAGTCCATTTCTAGTCCTCTTTCAAAGTGTTAGTTATAACATATAAAGACGTGTGTCACTTGGAACCTACCAGTCGGAAAGACCCTATATGAGCCCACCTGAATTTTAAGTTCTTAATGGAAGGCCCTTCTCTTGGCCCCGTTGCCTTCACAAGCACATCTCGTGAGGATGCAAGAGAGATCTTTTCCAGTGGTAGCTTCCAGGTTGTGGAAAGCCACCCCCCACTATCCTCCCAGTAACAACATTTCTTTTTAGGCAGCCTTTATTCAATTGAACAGCAGAATGGAGGAATGCTGTATATACAGTGGACCCTCGTATAACAAACTATTTGTATAGCATAACATCTGTACAGTACAACATAAAAATTCTGGAGACGGGGAAATTTGCTTAACAGAATCCCCTATGGGCGAATCCGTACAACATAGGGCCTTTTCACACGACTCCTAAGATCCGCTGGCCACTTAAATTTGGACCAGAGATCTTAGGGGTTTGTCGCTGTTCCTGCGTTCCCACCCCCTCCGCACTCCTGGCTGCTGGCTGCGTGAGGGGAGGGAGAAAAAAAGGAAGAAAAGAATGCGGCTCACCTCCGTTCTGCCCTCCCGGCACTGCATTCAGATCTCTTAAAGGGGCGGGGAGCAAAAAAAGAACAAACAGAAGCAAGGAGAGCCGGGCAGTCACTACGTTATAACCACATCAGGAATTTTCACCTCCAGAGAGCAGGTACCTGAAAAGTGTGCTGGGACGCGCTTAGGTGGGTGTAGTCGCACTTAATTATCTGTAAACTCCGGAGCTGGTGGGGAAACAATTTTAAGCTCCGGAGTTGGAAGCCATTTGCGGCGGAGTTTAGGGGTCGTGTACAAAGGGCCATAAAAATGGTCGCAATTAGGGATTACTCTGTTTTCAATGCATTCCTATGGGAAATTTGTATAAAGGAAAATTTATATATTTAGGTGGGATTTTTAAGTGTTTGGGAGGGAATTTGAATTACCCGGGTGTTGTGGGGAGTTGTTTTTTTTTTAGAATATTACCAATGGTTTGATTGTTTTTATTGTTGTAATCTATTTTTAACATATTTGTGGGCTACCTTGTTTCTCTTTGCATGTCTAAATAGAATCAATAAGTAAGCTGTGCTGAGTTCAGCAGGAATGATTACCAATGAAGTATGAGTAGGATTGTAGTATTTTCAGTACCACTTTACATGATAATATCAAGTACTGGCAAAATAAAGTTGGTATCCTACCACTAAAACTTGGATTGAAAAAAATAAGTGTTTTTAATGTGTTTTATTATTATTACCAGAAAAATGAGAGAGTTACCGTATATACTTGAGTATAAGTCGACCCGAGTATAAGTCGGGGCCCCTAATTTTTAAAACCCAAAAAAACTGGGAAAATTTATTGACTCAAGTATAAGCCTAGGGTGGGAAATGCAGCAGGGCCTGGCTACTCCTCCTTTGTGAGCTGGGTGTGTGTGTGATGTTTAAAATGACTTTTAGCCACCAAGGCAAGTGCTTGAGTTGGTGGCTAAAAGTCATTTTAAACATGGGGGGGTCAGGAGAAGTGGCGCACAATGTTTAAAATGACTTTTAGCCATCGACCCAAACTTGCCTCAGTGGCTAAAAGTATTGACCCGAATATAAGCCGAGGACCCCTTTTTTCAGCCCAAAATTAGGGCTGAAAAACAAGGCTTATATTCGAGTATATACAGTACTTGTGGGATTTTCTGCCTCACAGGTCAACATATGCTGTATTATAATCCTAATTATTTGTATGGGAAAACTTGTTACTTCCCTGATGTATGGTGATTGTGTCCAGTAGCAAAGGTCTGTACAGGGCAGAGCACTCTGATCCTCCAAATCTCAGAAACTTGGATAAACCTGCTCCTGATAGCAGTGTTGGCAAACCTATGGCACGGGTGCCAAAGACGGCACTCAGAGCCCTTTCTGTGGGCACCCGACATTGCCCTTTCACAGCCACCTGTATTCAGGTTAAATTGCTGCATTGACACTTTTCCAAAAAAAAATTAGTGGGTTTTGAACTTCAGTTTGGGCACTCGGTCTCTAAAATGTTCGCCATCACTGAATTATAGATTAGCAAAAGAGGCAGTGTGGCACTGTGGCTATAGTATTTGAATAGGAGCCAATAAACTTCGGTTCAAAATTCTCCTCCCCTATGAAAACTCATTAAGGCAGCAATAGTAAGCCACCTCTTTAATACATCACATACCTTGAAAACCATAGCAGTGTCATCACAAGTCAGCAGCAACCTGATGGCACATAGCAGTAAAAGGGCCAGAGGGCCACAGGTTTTCTGTGGTGACATAGTTTTCCTGCATGCTGCTCTTTCAGCGTTTTAAATGTTTCTCACCATCATGTTGAGACTGAAGCGAACATGTGGGTCCAAGAATGTCACTTCCAAAATGGTCAGATAAATGTTGCCTGAACATAGTGGTCAAAGAAGGAGCAGTATTCTCAAGATGATAACATAGGCAACTGACACCAATAATCCTTCTGCCACGGTCACAGGCAGAAATGCCTCAGGTGGTGACACTGATCCAGAACGAAATAGTCATCTTACAGTATTGCAGTAGGAGGCCCTAAAAATACTGCAATATCAAACCGTTACATGGCTATTTGATGCATTTTGGGTGGTTCCGGTTCTTTCAGTGCAGCTGATATCTGTACGATGCAAACAAACAAAGTACATCTCATTCAACATTACTGCATTAAAGTGGCTCCACTCCCTCCCACTAGAGGCCAGGGCTGCCTCATCTCTGTTGTCCCTCCAGAAACAGGCAAAGACTTTTCTCTTCAGGGAAGCTTTCCCTGAATGATGGACTACCATGTGTATTTTATATGAATCTACGGGTTCACATAGACTTTGTGTTTATGACTACTCATAATGAAATGTTTGTCTATTAATGCTGTAAGATGTCCTTCAATTCCTTGTTCTCAAATACTTGAAGATGTCTTAATTGTACTGGACTGTATATTATCCCTCATTACTGCACGCAGCCTTGGGTCCTTTTCCAAGGAGAAAGGCAGGGTAAAAATACACCAAAATAAATAAATAAATAAATAAATAAATAAATAAATAAATAAATAAATAAATAAATAAATAAATAAATGACATAGCTTTGCACACACCTGTCAGGGTCATGGAACCCTCTAGCTTTTTATGTTCCAAGAGGAGGGAAAATATTAGATATGATGGCCACATTTCTCATCCAGCAAGGGAAACCCCCAGTGACCTAATCCGATGCAGTGCGCGGACAACTATAGACCCAAGATAGATACTACAGTCTTCTTTAGAACTAACAGTTTTGGCTGAAATCAAAGGATTCCAGCTCCTTTGCTATCAAATAAGGGAGGCAGGAAGTGGAACCATTTGAAGCTGCCTGTTTGATCCCCCTGATTTGTCAACGCAACCAGACATATATTCCTTTCCATCCCCGAGGAGACAGCAGGATCAAAGCCCACTCAATGTTACCCAGTTCTCCGCAGCGCTAGTATGAAGTGTCAGAAAGCCTTGTCTTCCCAACAGGCACAGGCACAGATATAGAGCAGGGCGACAAGCTGGAAGCTTTTATACTGCAGTGGAGAGGGCAGGCTGTGTTAGGGAGAACCGGCAACAGATGTCACACTTGGGGCTATGGCTTCAGTCTCCAGATCCTCGACACCAGGGTGGTTCACTGTTATTTTTCACCAAACAAGTAAACGGTGAGATCCAAGCTGCCTCCATTTCTCTGCTGGCATTCACACGTTTTCCTCCTATCTCCAACTCCTTTGCCTACAGTGAGCTTCTATGACCTGTTTATCGGCTACCATGGTTGCTGCATTTAGGTGTCCATCTTTGCCCTTGTTACCTGTCCTGCCCCTCCTCTGGCTTATTTGTAAAATAAGGAAGGGAGGGAGGGAGGAAGGGAGGAAGGAAGCTCATTAGAGATGTCTTGCACCCTTGTTGCAGAGGTGCTATGTGCATCTCTCTCACCATGGAGGATATGGAACATCTTTCATAGATTTACATACAGTATTTAAATACAACACTTGTAAGGCCTTTAATAGATACTTGACTCTTTTTGAAAAGGGATGCATATGGAGCTGATAGATGGGGGTGCCGTGTTGTGGGTATTGCATGGCCCTGAGGTCCGATATTCACTGGCACTTTTCAAACGCAGGAAAGGAGTTTGTCGGTATAATGCCATTTTAATATCATACCAATCTTTTATGGAGATCTCCCCATGGGCTGAACATGCATGGGATACAACAGCTGGTCCAGTGATTTAATGTCACTGTGCACCACAGTGTAATGGAGTTCACAACTGAATCTTTCCAAGGAGAATCCAAGAATTCAGAAAATAACCTGAAGATACTTCACTTCCTCTGCCATTCTTTTTGGGATCTTTTCCCACGCATCCTAGACAAATTTGTAGAGCTAACGAATGACTGATGAAGCTGTTGGGATGAGCAATGAAATGTTTCAAATCCATCTCTCAAGAAAAGAAGTCCAGCTGCCATGACTCAACTTCCAAATAACCTCACCTGGATGACTGAGAATCTTCACAGTCTCCTATGCCCTAATCCAGGCATGTCCAAACTTTGACCACAACTCCCAGAATTCCAAGCCTGTATTTCCAATGACATATCCATCATACCACACTGGCTATGCACAGTTGTAGGAAGGTACAACCATTCTGCAACTGGAGATAGCTTCACTGTGTAGGGTCTTTCTTCCCAACCAAATATAGATGTCAAGAATTTGGCACAGAGTCTGTTTTCCGGCAACTACACAAGGGGGGGGGGACACCAAATGCCCTGGCAAAAATACTTTCACGCCAGGGATCTAGGCATCCACACAACACAAGTTCAAACCTGCTAGCATCAAAATGTAGTATAGCATTATATCCCTCTTGGTATTTATATAATCTATTGGCACAGAAGCAGTCATTTCAAGCTGTGTCATCTTTCTAATCATACTTGTTATCTTTATAGTCCTTCAGGAGTTCAAAGTACTTTCCAGATCTATCCATTGTCTCAATCATTCTTAAAACCGCTATATAATATAAGCCAGTATTATCCCCATATTACTGATTTAGGTGGGTAATATAAGACAGTAGCAGATCTAAGATTACCTACTGAAAATGATTGTTGAGATAAGATTTGGAATTAGGGAGGTTTCTGGTTGACACTTGACACCTTAGTAAAGGCTCTGCATTATATTTGATCAGCCTCTCTGTTTCCTTTTTTGACTTAGTTACTGTCTCCCCATATGCTAGAACAAACAAATAATCCAACTGGTTCATAAATCTTAGGCTACATTTGCAAACAACTGTGTAAGTGTGTATGAGAACGTATTGAACAAGATTAATATTCCAGCACCTAGGAACAAAAGGAAGCTGCCTTTCTGGCTCTTTGGTCTCCCTAGATATGTTTAATTAATTATTTCTGATTAATATTTATATCTGTATTTATCTACATGGGCCATTTGTCATAATCCAGGTAGGAGATGCGCCGTACCACCTCAGTAGAAAATAGCGCAATCTTGAAAATTTGCTGATTTAGGTAGACAGACAGCTCCAGTTTGTTGCAAATAAATAAATAAATACAATTTAAAATCCTTGGGTATCAGTGACATATAGATGGGACCCAGATATTTTCCTCTTTGGTGGTATCCTTTTTCTACTACCAAATCCAAAATTCTCAGGCAGGCTCTATAATGGCAAGCAAGCCTTGGAGTTTTCATTGGTCCCTCTTGGCAGTTCTTTTAAAAAGGTGGAAAACAAGGACCTCCAAAAAGCGGGCCAGATGTTTCAGCCATGACATCTACAATTAATTCCAGCCTCAAGATGAAGAATGTAGGTTTGATTCACTGGCAGGCATTCAGGTGTCACATTATAACCAGCAAAGTCCAAAGCTGAGAAAGACTGTACTCCTGTACATTTGTCAGTTTGAGTTCTTAGAACCACCCCAATCCCCGGCAGCTTGGTCACAGACCATGGGAGTTATAGTCCCAAATGTCATGTTTTTGAATTCTGGAAGTAGCTGCTGTTTGCAAGGAAAATGGTAGGTGCCTAAACCTAAGAATGCAAGAGTTATTGCCGCTGAGAAATCTGCCACTTCCTTCAGGCAAAATACACACATTTCAGAGGCAGCATACAGTAGCAGTACAACAAAACAGCCTAGTTCTTATGTAAGTCAAACTGGGTATTTAATTTTAGATAGTACACTAGGTTAAAGAGTCAGTTAAGGCGAAATAGAGAGTTTAGTTAGCACAGTCCCCAGTGTGTGATAGGAGTTCTTGTAGTCTTGTTAGATTATACATCAAACAGCTATGTGTGATCGCTTCTGAAACAAATACAAAACCTATGTAGACATGTCAGTCTGTTAAAAACAAGGCAATATTCACAATACTGTACCACTATTTTCCATGGGATCCTAGAGACTAATGAATGGTCAGACTGGGGGCTTGGGACAGGTTTGGAATGGATGAGGAAAAACAAGCTGCGACCTGATACAGGCAATATAGGAATGCTGTTCTGAGCAAATAATCTGGTTAGAGGAATACCTCTGGTTTTAGACGGGTGTGCATTCCCCCTGAGGATCAAGTGTAAAGTTGGGAATGTTTTTGGATTTGGTGACGACTGTGGCCAGATCTTTTACCACCTTGAAAGGGTAGTACCCCATGTTCTTGTGACATCCGGGCTGGGCTGCTGCAATTCAGTCAATCACAGAAATATTCTGCTGTAATTTATTTTATTTAAAATATGTATATGCCGCCTTTCTTCTAAAGGATCCAAGGTGGCTTACAGTATTAAAGGAAACAAAAGTTAAAAACTAAATAATGAATTACTGTAATATTTTAAAAGCTTTAAAGACATTATATTAAAACTCATAAATAAGGAAAATATTAAAAGTGCGAGTAAAACAACAGAATAAAATAATGCCTTTTAAAAATCCCCTTCTATTGCAGTCTATGTGGAGCTGCTTTCAAAGAGGGATAAACAAAATTAAGGGCGTTTATACATGACCCCTAAACTCCGGGGCAAATGGCTCCCAGCTCCGGAGCTTAAAAATGTTTACCCACCAGCTCCGGAGTTAACAGGAAATTAAGTGCGACCCCGCCCACTTTAGCGCGTCCCAGCACAGCTTTCAGGCACCTGCTCTTTGGAGGTGAAAATTATTTGATCCGGTGTAAGGATAGTGAGTGCGGGGCTCTCCTTGCTTCTGTTTGTTGTTTTTTGGCTCCCGCCCATTTAAGAGCTACTTTTACAGAGACGAGAGGCAGAACGAGGTGAGCAGCATGCTTTTCTTTCTCTTTTTTTCCCTCCCCTCACGTAGCCAGCAGCCAGGAAGTGCGGAGGGAGTGGGAATGCAGGAAGAGCGACGAACCCCTAAGATCTCTGGTCCGAATTTAAGTGGCCAGCGGATCTTAGGGGTCGTGTAAAAAGGCCGTAAGTTAGTGCAAGAGATAATCTTCTAGATACTGAAAGGTGCTTGGCAGTCTACTTATTTAACACCAATAATAGACCAGCTGAACTGGCTGCCAGTGCATTTCTAAAAAGGTAAAAGGTAAAGGTTCCCCCTGCACATGCATGCTAGTCGTGTCCGACTCTAGGGACGGTGCTCATCTCCATATTCAAGCCAAAGATCCCGTGTTGGGCAAGTCCATGGGCATGTGGCCGGCATGGCTTTTTATAGCATTACCTATTTATCTACTTGCATTTACATACTTTCAAACTGTTAAGTTGTCAGGAGTTGGGGTTAACAGTGGGAGCACCCGGGATTCGAACTTTGTAGCCAACAGTTTTCAGTGTTCTAGTTAAAGGACTGTTTGGCTTTATGCCATGTCACACCATGTTGTTTTATATCACCCCTCAGAACCCCTGCTTGCCTGCTCACTGCCAGGGATTGTGAGGCTGGTAAGAATAAGAAAAATAGATGTTGTGACAGCCGTCCCACACCTCTGCCTTCCTGGTTCCATCTGGGGTTTGTGAGGCCTCCTCTTTATACTTCTCTTTGAAAGTTCTACAAGTCCTCCTGTTCTTCTGGCTGTTGTTGTGAACCTGCTGGCTTGTGTCTTTTTTAAAAAATCCTATTGGATGCTTATTGGTGTTTATGGTACTGTGTTGATTTTATATTTTTATGTATATTACCCTGAAGTTTTTAGATTCCCAAATTCCTAAAACGAAAAAATAAATATGGATAAACTGATAACAGCAATTCTTTGTTGATGCTGACACCTATAGCCTTCAAACAGTTTGGATTTCACTTATTTGCCCTTTACCTCTCTCTAAAGATAACCTAGCTTTTACGTAGGGCGTTTATACACGACCCCTAAGCTCCGCCGCAAATGGCTGCAAGGTCCGGACCTTAAAAATGTTTACCCACCAGCTCCGGACTTTGCAGACAATTAAGTGCGACCCCGCCCACTTTAGCAAGACCAAACAGCAGTTTTCTTGTACCTGCTTTTTGGATGTGACAAATACTTGATCTGGTATAAGGATAGTGAGTGCGGGGCTCTCCTGGCTTCTGTTTGTTCTTTTTTTTGCGCCCCGTCCCTTTAAGAGATCTGAATGCTGCCCGGAACAAAACGGAGGTAAACCGGCATTCTTTTCTTTCTTTTTTCTCCCTCCCTCACGCAGCCAGCAACCAGGAAGTGCAGAGGGGGGTGGGGACAGAGGAAGAGCGACAAACCCCTAAGATCTCTGGTCCGAATTTAAGTGGCCAGCGGATCTTAGGGGTCGTGTAAAAAGGCCCTCATTTATATAAATGGATATGTTCAAAAATATTTGCAGCAGGGCTACCTTCCCCACCCCCTTACAAGGATTAATGCATGTGGAGAAGTTAAAAATGGTACATGGATCAAAACCTTTGGGCTTCTAAGCAGCAGAACACTGAGGTGGTACCGTGTCTCCCTGAAAATAAGACACTGTCTTCATACAGTAGAACCTTGACTTACATGCTGCTTGACTTGCAGCATATTTGACTTGCAGCAAGAAGGGGCCTGTTTGATTTGAGTCGCAGGCTTTGACTTATAGCGCGGAGCCCCGGTGCAAGGCACCGGAATCTGGCGGCAGCCACGACCCAGCATCGCGGCTGCCGCCTCCAAACTGCTCCTGCCTTCTTCCGCAGTGGTGGCTTCGGCGAGGCCAGCTCCGAGCACCTGGAGCTGGTCCTCGGCCTCACTGAAGCCGCCGCTGCTGCCGGAGGAGAAGAAGGGCTGGGAGCTCGGGAGTGGCCTCGCTGGTTAGATAGTCGGCTCAGTCTTGTAAAAACTCTGGCTGCAGAATTCTGGTCCACAATGGAAGCATTTTAGTTGGAGAACTGTACAGTTGTGGGACTCTAATGGTAAGCATAGAGTTCTTCAGAACTTGGAACGTCAGGTTAAAAATCAGTAAAACTTAAATGTTAGACATTGTTGCTATGAACATTAAAAAGTGGAGGCCTATAACTTGTGGACTATAATTCCACTGCCTCTTCCTCTCTTTGAAGAAACATTTCATTTACATCCCTGGAAGGAATCTCCTATCCCAGTCAAATTTGTGTTAAATTGCTGTTTTCGGGGGTCTTTTTCATCATCTGGAACGGATTAATCCACTTTCCCATTACTTTCTATGGGAAAAGTTTGTTTGACTTAAGTCATGTTTGACTTATGTCTAGACCTCCGGAACGGATTAATGACATAAATCAAGGTTCCACTGTATTTATTTATTTTTTCTCAAGAAGACACACTAGGGATTATTTTCAGGGGATGTCTTACTTTTATTAAGTATAATATGCTTAAATGTCGGCCCTGCACACAACCATAGCCATGCCCATTACTAGGTCTTATTTTCAGGGTAGAGCTTATATTTAAGAAATGCATAGAAATCCTGCTAGGGCTTATTTTTTGGGGAAGTCTTATTTTTGGGGAAACAGGGTATTCTCTTCCCCACTAAATAAACATATGAACCAGTCTATTAAGGTACAGTATTCTATTTCTGTACTTCTTGGCTTGAAATGAGCATAACAGGGGATTCTGACCCCTGGGTCAGATCTGTTGTATCTCACCCTGTCATTGTGAAGAAAGTAGAGGGCCAACTCAAAAACGTTTTACTGCTTGAGGTAGGGCATCAAATGGCAGCCCTCTCTATAAAGTCGCAGAAGGCCAGGCTGGGCATTTTCACTCCTGAAATAGTAAATCTTAGCTTCCCTGGGGGTAAAAATACAGTTCCCTCTATTTCCTTAGCAGTAAATATACCATAATGAATTAATATCTAACATTTCACTGTTCTGTCATGAAGTCCTAAATGTCTAACTGAAGCAGATGCCTCATTCTGCTTACAAGGGCCAAGGTCTTATAGTTCAGGGGCAGCATCTAAAATGACTTGGTCTTACCTAATGTTCAGTTTTTTACTCACATCCCAGTGTTAAGCCCATAAAATAAGACAGAAGCAAAAAAAAAATTGGTCAAACTGGCTTTAAAAATGGCAAGATGTGAGGCAAACGTAAGAGGGAGTCAAATTAGCATAAATCAGCCAGGCAAGGAAGGTGGGCAGATGATTCAGGGCCTAGCTAACCCCTAATCAGTGTCAGAAACCACTCTCTCTCTC
Source organism: Phrynocephalus guinanensis (assembly GCA_037367245.1). Taxonomy (NCBI): domain Eukaryota; kingdom Metazoa; phylum Chordata; class Lepidosauria; order Squamata; family Agamidae; genus Phrynocephalus; species Phrynocephalus guinanensis. The sequence continues at coordinate 156,889,563 of CM074734.1, forward strand.
TCTCTCTCTCTCTCTCTCTGTGTGTGTGTGTGTGTGTGTGTGTGTTGTCATGTGCTACAGCAGAATTAAAGGCCTTTGCTGAAATAGATGAGCAATGAGCAGGATGGGATGAAGGATCCTGAATCTCTGAAGCCAAACTCTTCTGATCAGTGTTAGGAATGTTCTCACAAGGAGACCCCGTGAGATATGGTTGCCATCTTGGACACTACGCAGTACCGTACACAGACAGTTATGACCCCCGGGTTATAATCCATCAGAAACTCTCTTGCACATGCCCCATTCAAATAAGAAGAGGTGCACAATAGAATTACTGTGTTTGTAAGGAATCCTTGCTCACTTTACTAGAGGTTTTGCTGGGGGGGGGGGGAAATTGAGGAGAATTGGACTGTGTGTTAGCTGAGGAAAAATAAGGCAATTGTTTGGATTTTCTATCTCAGACACCAGCATGCTTCGACTGGGACAACATGTATGCTCAGCCCCCAACGCATTGTGTCTTTCCTGGGATTGTATTATAAGGTCAAATTCCCTCACACACACCCTCCTCCTCCTCCTCCTCCTCCTCCTCCTTCTCTAGGGAATGATCCACCTGGTAGCAGAATACTTCTGTTGTTATGGAAACAAGGCACACAGAACACTTTTAAAAATATCAAATGTGCAAAAATACTGTGAGGGTGGGAAGCCACAAGGCAATCAAGCCTCACCCAACATAATGGGCAGAATGGGGTGCAGTTAGAAAGAAAATAAAAGTCGTTGGGTAAAACTCGACACCTAAATGCAACTAAATGCAAATGAAGTGATACACCTTTTCCCACAATGGCCTAAGTTTAGAATCCCCGATGAATATTTGTCACTTACAGCACCCATTTGATGTCTCATTAAGCTATGCAAGTCAATCTAGGAATATGGGAAGTAGATTTGTGAGGCCTTCACTGGTTCCTTTGGGTACCAGCCAGTGATAGTTCCACAAGCAGACAACACATGGACAAAGAAGGAAAGTTCAAAAAACTTCATTTTTCTTCTTCATTCTCACCTCTCTCTTCCCCACCCAAGAAATACACCTGCATGTAGAGTCACAATCTGTCTCTCTCCCACACATACATGAGATAACAAAGTACAGAACCTATGCCAAATAACCAGTCCTAAAATTAAAGTCCTAATATGACCAGGGAAGGGGAATGTGTGATTCTTCTCTGATGTTGCCAGATCTCAAGTCTCCTGAAACTTGGGTACCACTGCAAATGGTGATGGAATATCAGAGTGGGCATCCACCAATATCTGATGGATCAAATTCCCCTTTTCAGTGGCATCTCAATGCACATAAGAACTCCTGAGATTCTGTTTTGATCCCTGTTCCTACAGAATCTGCAGAGAAAAATCACCCTCTGCTCTGCTGATCCAACATTGCATTCTGTAATAATTTTAGATAGGGATGCTACTTAAGGCAACCATCTTGGGTAGCAAGGCTGTGAGACCTGCCACTGTTCATCGGGGAGAATTATTAAGAGATGCCTCCTCTTCCAGGACAAATCTGTTTCCTGCTGTGCAAAAACAGACTAATAACTTTCCAGCTTTAGACTTTTCAGATGGCATGGACTTTCCCAGAAATCCCAATAAACATGGTCAACACTCTGTGATTCTAGGAGGTGAAAACTGTAAACATCTATGACATTAAAATTGAGATTAGAACAAAAATGTTCTAATCCAGTGCTTCTCAATCTTGGTTCCCCAGATGTTCTTGGACTGCAGTTCCCAGAAATCCTGAGCAGTACAGCTAGTGGCTGAAGGGTTCTCTGAGTTCAAGATCATCAGGAGACCCGAGATTGAGAACCACTGCTCTAGACTATAAATTGATCTTTCTTTCACCTTCACCTTCTTCTGCTATATTATGGGAAATCAAAGAACACACAAAAGTAAAGCTCCATTTCCCAACCTGCTGCCCTCCAGATGTTCTGGGCTGCAGCTCTCATCTCCAACAGGCATAGGGGCATGGGCAATAGAACAGGGAAGTCAAAAGCATAAATGCTTATAAATGAGAGTCAGAAGCCTAGAAGTGGAGTATCATAGAAGTCAACCTGCCACTGCCAGGTTCCTGCTTATATTTTTCTAGGATATGCTGAACAAGAAAGCAAATACTATAGTCACCTGAAGAAGGAGCAGTTCAACTCCTAACTTGAAGAAACCTGTTGTAGGGACAGTTGGGTGGGCTTATACAAGGTAAAAGAGTGTGGGAGAGGAGAAAAGCCTCCTTAAAATCCTTCATGTGAATTCATGATGATTTGTGGTATCTTATATACAGTACAACTTGCAACTCAGTCTCAACAACCTCACTGGTGTGTTTGATGGGACAGAGAACGAGACCTTCTCTGTCACTCCTCAAGCCTCTGGAATTCCCTCCACAATCAAGCAAAAACCTTTCTCTTTATCCAGACTTTGTTTAAGTGACTGTCCGTCTGAGGAGAGGGGGATTTCTCAAAAGGAACTATTGTATTTTTGTTGGTTTTAGTTAATTTTTAGTACTGGTTCCATCTGAGTGTTTAATATATTTTGATACTCTTGCTTAATATTGTAATAATTTGTTCTAGCTTTTCTACTATTTATTTTTCTAATACTGTAAACTGCCTCGGGCCCCTGTTTAGAAGAAAAGTGGGGTAAAACTATTTTAAACACACAAACTGCACAATTTTCATATATTCAGCCACCTGATGGATAATGGCAGTAGTAGGTCTGGTGAAATCCTAGCAGAATGAGTAAATGTAGGAAGAGATAAGGATTCATGTGAGTTTAGAGAGTTTGAGAAAGGACAGTCTGACAGGCATGTCCAAACTTCGGCCCTCCAGATGTTTTGGACCACAGCTCCCAGAATTCTAAGCTTAGACTACCAATAACAAAGGACTGTGGGAGTTGTGGTCCAAAACATCTGGAGGGTCGAAGTTTGGGCATGCCTGGCCTAAGACATGCTTCAGAAACTGACAGCATTTGCAGAGAAATTGATCCAGGAAAGCCTGTGATGTGATATGTATAACATACCAATAATAAATGTACATTAATAAAGTGACATTGTCTGACGGGGTCCTTGTAGCTCTCTAACTTGCTACCTGAACTGGCTTCTACAATGACTCTTGAGAGGTGGCTTCAAACACCCCTTTTTGACTCTAAAATCCTACACTTCTATAAATGCTGTTGGGATGGAGGAGACATTTTGAGCTTCAGTCTAACGGAAAAAACAGCCACTCAAGGATGACAGAGTGAAACTTCTGAAGGTGCCTAATCTAGCTCAGTTGCTTATTCCTTTAGTAGACAACACTTCAAAAGGAGGTTCTGATGAGTCAAAGGAAAGTTTTAATAGGATTTAGAATAAATGAAGTTAAACTAATGAGGATTTTTTTAAAAAATGCTACAGATCATACAAGCTCAAAGCACACAAAAGGAGAGATATGCTTAAGGAACTGCAGCCTTGTTCTAATATTTGAACACCTGGGGTTTTAAATGCCTCTATTCCCCTAATACGTATATTCCTGCTAGTTGCCACCTTCGATTCTGCTGCTGTTGATTCCTAGCAGAGCTGGTTGGTGAGCCCACAGTACATTCAGCTTCTTTTTCTTGCCACAAAGGAGGAGGAAATAATAATGACAACAATAAAAGTAACAGTAATAATGTGCCAGGGACAGGATTGTGCCTTTCCAAGAAGTGGCATACAGTTTCTCATTCAGAATAACCAGTTCTCTGGGCCCCAAGCAGTTCTTCCCTGAGTCATAAAATGGTCAGGAATAGACATACAGCTTGCCCCCATTTGAACCCTCAGGATGCTGCTAGCTCCGATTTTTATTTGCTTCATTTCCCCCAACAGCACTCTCTCTCTCTCTCTCTCTGTATGTGTGTGTGTGGTTTTGTACATGTAACAGCCACAATTATATGTCCATATTGGGGTGTACATCCCCCATCCCCTTTCTAAGCACACAGTGAAGTAAACTGACAAAACATCAGTTATTGCCTAACCTCAGCAGTCTTGAAGCCATGAAGGATTTATTGAAGGGTGTGTGATTACATTAAGAGAAACTTAAAATTTAAAGTGCTTATTATATACTACCAGAAGTATCCAGTTGCTCACACGGCCACCTTGGGATTCATCCTTCCACCCTCCTTTGTCTCCCTCAGCCACCAAACTAGACTTGTCTTCCTTTCATGCTCTCCTGGTACTCCCTCCCTCTGGTTGATCTCTTTCCTTTTTCTCTTTTGCCTGTTTCTCTTTCCTTCTCTTGGATCCCCCCCCCCCCGCTCATTTGGCCTTCTTCCTAGCTTGTCTTCCTCTACAGCTTACCAGGCACTGGGACTCTCCCTCTTTCTCTCCTTCAGGCTTTTAAAGTTTTTTTTTTGGGGGGGACATGTAGGGCTAAGCAGAAATCAACCCCCTCACATGTCATTTCCCCTACTAGGATTCTAAGCTCTTTAGAAACCCTGCTGAGAAATCCAGATATGATTTCAGTTTATTCTTTGCTCATGAAACACTGATACCTAGTGACGGAAGATGATATTGCAGGCTGAAGCCACATTTTAAAGCACTGAAATTATTTCATCCTTTAAATCATTAACTGAGGGGTATATGCATATCTGATCTCGCCTGATTTCGGAAGCTAAGCAGGGTCGGCCCTAGTTAGTACTTGGATGGGTGACCACCAAGGAAGACCAGGTGCTGTAGGCGCCTGGGGTAGGAATTGGCAAACCACTCCAGTATTCCTGCCAAGAAAACTCCATGGCCATGGGGTCACGAAGAGTCGGTAACGACTGTAATGACACAACACACACATATACATCCCTAGGGTTCCCCACCACCACCACCACCATGAAATGCCAAATGTAATGGGTCTAGATGTCGTCATCTTGGAACTACCATGCAGGAAAGACAAATATGGATATACCATAATTAAAAATATATCATATACAGTGGTACCTTGTGTAAAGGAATTAATTCGTTCCAAATGAAATTATGTTAAGCAAATTTTCCTTTATACATAGTTCCCATAGGAATGCATTGAAAACAGAGTAATCCCTAATCGCGACCATTTTTATGTTGTACGGATTTGTGCCATAGGCGATTCTGTTAAGCAAATTTCCCCTATCTCCGGAATTTTTCATGTTGTATAGATTTTATGTTAGACAAACTGTTTGTTACAGAAGGGTCCACTGTATATGATATGCTTTGGTGGGATCTCTCCTGGGTCCATTATCATCTGAGCCTCTAAAACTACCTCTGGGCTGTAATAGATCACCTTTCAACTGATCACTCCCATGCCTGGATGGTTGTCCTTCCACTGTTGCTTTTTTAGGCCCCGCAAATGGAAATCTATGGACAAGTATTCTAACCTAACATAGCAGGAGGAAAGCTAGTTTTCTATGAGAGCAGAGTTTTGTTGTTGTTTTTCCCCATTTGCATGGAGGAACATTATGTCATAAAAGTCCTGCTTGCTACTTAATGTACCATCTTCTCCTTTCGAAATAGGCAAGATAGCAGCCAAATGCATAGCCAACATTGGGAATGAACTAGAGTATTTTCTCTCTGCAACGTATACACACAATTCACCCAGCAGTAGGCTCTACCTTGGTTTTATTTATTTTTTATTTATTTATTGGATTTTTATACCGCCCATCTGGCAGTAAGACCACTCCGTATTTCTGTGCAGCACTAGTTCCCACTATAGAGCTACGTAGCAAAGCAGCGCTAAGGCAGCCTAAGAGATGCTTTGTTTGTTTACAACTTTCTGAAATACAGAAGCGGCTGTATAAGAGCTGATGACACTCCACCACTCCTTCTCTGTGAGATGTTTTAAGGCCGCAGTGAGAGATAATGTTAAGGTGGGGGCAAAAGTAGATGTGGTGATCTCAAGTGTGTTGAGTAATCCTGTTTTCCTTCCACATCAAAATACATTCTGGCAGCAAACACATAACATTTAATCATAGAATTAATTGATGTCAATGGTTTCCATGGAGAAAAGGTATGCTCCACTGGGCGTTATTGACAGATTGTTAGTAATGTAATCCAATGAAGTCGTTCAAAACAGCATTAATCCACCAGACCCTTTTCTGCTATCCCTAAGAACCTCAGCAAATTTGAGTTGATAATTTCTGCCAAGGAACCTTAATCTTTCACTACACCTAATTATATAGATTAATTTTTCCTGAAAAGACACTGCCATATTTGACAGCATTGCCACTCATTATAAACATGAGTTACTGCCAAGAGTTAAATGACTCTTGGCCGCATTTTCTGGGTTTTTTTTCATACTGGTTTTTGACCGTTTCTGTGGAATTCTGTGATTTTGGTGATGGCATCATAATGCTAGATCTGACATGAGGTCATGATGAATTCCTATAAACAGAACCTGGTGGGGTGGCAGGAATCACCAAATTGATGCTTAGGATGATTTTTAAAAAACATCACAAGTCCTCTTGGACTGCAATTCCCTGAAGCCTTCCTTCTCAGTTGTGTTGGCTCATTTTTTTTTTTTTTTTTTGGGGGGGAATTTGCAGTCTGAGGACATCTAGGTTACCCAAAGTGAGGAAGCATTGCATTAATGTTACAATGGCTGAAATCCTGTTTGCAGTTATGTCATGTAAGGCTAATAATGGCATCAGCCACGCACATTTTTTTGTAAAGAAATACTGTATTTTTCAAATTATAAGACATCTCCATGTATAAAATGCCCCCCCCACTTTTCCAGCCCAAAATTACAGTTTTGCAATTGCATGGTTCTCTCCTCAGCTTACTTCTATATGGCAAAACCCTCAATTTTTAGTCTAACAACGTTAGACAAAAATATAGTCTTATACATGGAAAACTACTGTAATTTCTGATTCCCTCCCCTTGGTCCTGAGATTCCTTTTGTTGTAGATAAAACCATTGGGGGCTGAAAGATGTGTGGGGAAGTCCTAAAGTCACAGCTGGCGGTAAAACCATCCAGCCCGCAGCAATTTTTGGAAAATTTTCCCCATCCCATGGAACCCTACAGTCTCTATAACAGAAAATGAACTCCTAGGGGAGACCTCAGAGGGGGGACATTTTTTTCATTTCAAAATAATTCTTGCCTCTGATTACATCATAACCCTTATGTAGCATTAAGGTACACAATAGGGTTTCAATCATTGGCAAGTTTTAGTCGTCCAATGGCTAAAATCAATACAAGTGAAATTCAAAAATAAATCATTTCATGAAGGTAACCTATAGATTTACAACTCATGGCCAAGGGCAAATATTTAGGAATTATGTACTGGCATTTATGCAACAGGGCCTCCGAGGATCTACATCTTTATGTCTAGTTGTGTGAGGGACTAAAACACCTCACCTGTTTCATGACAAACAAACTGCAAGGGTGGAAAAAAAAGGGAGGCTAGAAATGTTGAGGGCTAAGGAGGAAGACAAAATGGGCTCTAAGTATCTGCCAGGAGAACAGATGAGTAGTAAAATAATATGAATGCTCACTGGGATGTTTTTGGTTGCATTGTATGTTCTCATTTCAGGTCAGTTACTGGAATAAGGGAATACTGTATATGGTACAGAACCTACTTTCATATAGAAAAAAAATAAGGGCTATGGAAGCCTCATATCAATCCCAACTGAATACTGATCAGTTATTACTCTGGCTTACAAGATGGTGTCTGGGATATATATTTTCAGACCTAGTTGTAAGTGCTGGAAACAAATATCCTTTTAAATAAAAGAGAGAAAGACGTGCATTAAAACACCTTACTTTTTTACACTGGAAGACACACTCCCTACCTAAACCCCTACTTTAGTAGCTGTTATAATTGGTGTGTATACTGTACCGTGTTTCCTTTGAAGCACAGAAATGCAGCAAAGATACTAGGAAGAATTCACTAGGGCACTTCAATTTTTTTCAACAGCATGGTTCTTTTAATTTAGTTTGAATAATCTGATTTGATTGTTTGTATTTAATGTATTGTACTGTATGCTATTTGTAATGCTGTGAACCACCCAGAGTGGCCCTGTTACCAGATGGGTGGTATACTGTATAAATCTAACAAATAAATGGAAAATAAATAAAAAAAACTTGAAAAAATACATCACTTTCAGAAGTAAGGTTGTCTGTATAAGATTTCCATCTGCCAGAGGTAAAGGCTTTAAAAGCCCATATAACCACCCTGTCCACCCTTAGCAAAACTTGGATTATTTAAAATCAGAGTAGATTATGTAAAACAATAAAAATGATTATACCAATAACAGTACCACTGTGTATTATGAATACAGGCTGTGGAGTCAGCTTGCCTGGGCATGGAATTTTACTGTTCTCATATGTGGTTATACAACCTTTGGACAGGCATGTCCAGTGAGGCTGGACCAGTTCTAGGTCAGATCAGACCATCGTCCTTGGAACAGGCAAACGATTCCTTCCACGATTATTGCACGGTTCTCCTGCCAATTCCAGTCCAAGACATCCTTGCCTAGAAAAGCAATGTCCCCCCTCCAAAGCTGTTCATATAATTGAGGCTCTTAGTGAAATTGCATCTAGACCTGACAGATTGGCCTTCTAGGCTCATTCAATATCTGCTGTCTCCGGGATTTATGGGGCAGTGGAAGGGAGGACATCCCGGAGCCTCAGCGACATTGGCCCAACCTTGGCATGCCTGAGAAGAAAGGAGTTCCGTGTGTTCCACCGCCGCCCAGTCGAAAACCTCACCCTGGCTTGCTTTCCCCTCCCGTATCCTCTTAAAGCCGGAAGAAAACAACAGAGAGTGGAAGTAACTTATTTAATTTCAGTCACACACAAAAGCACACACATGATAGTAAGGGTAGAAAAAGAAAGCAAGATCTGGAGCTCTGCCTGAACAAGCGAGAGCTTCATGCCAGAGGAATCGTCACGAAACCACCATGATTTTGGGGATCTATAAAAAAGCAGTTTACGTTACATCTGAGGAGCTACAATGCTCCTCTCCCCACTCAGCCAGTCAAGATGCTGCCTTGAAAGGCGGAGAGAGCGCTAGAGCTAGTTTGGGAACGAAGGGGGCTCAATGGGGACAAACCTGTCCTGTACCAGTACAAAGAGGATCCGCGACACACTCGCCTTTCCATTTATCCCCCTTCCCCCAGAAGCCCACTCTCTCTCCCCCACCCACCCCGACTAAAATACTGTAGGATAAATAAGGGGCAAAGGGCAGTTTAAGGCCTTCAGAGGACAGAAAAGACGGGGATCTGGAGGAATGTTGGGAGGACTGGAGTCCAAGTTCTTTCCTTCTGCTTCTACTGGTCATTGGGGTTTGGGTTGGCGTCGGGGTACTTGGTGAGGTCGAAGGTCAGGACCTTGCTGATGACACAGTCCCCTTGCTGTGAGGAGAAAAGGGAAAGAGGGATCAAAGGGGAGCCATGACACCCTTCTATAGCCGGCCCTTCTCCAGACCTGGTTTTCAAGTATACAGCATTACACATTTGGGAGACCTGAACAATAGAGAGAGCTGCTTCCGGCAATCCCTCTTGCCTTGTTGTAGGAGGAAAAGAACATTTCAAAGACAGAGATGGAACAGTCTCTTTTTTTAGCATGGCAGGGGGGGAAATGAACATCTCTTATAGAGACTGTAGATCTTTAAAAACACACAAACCCCCCCCCCGTCTTTCCTTTTCCCTTCATTTCTTAAATATTTCCATACCAGCCCCTGAGATGACAAATTCCAAGGCATTATTGTTCTCTCCCTTTTGGGCCACGCCTCTGCCCTTCTCAGGTAGACAAACACAGTTAGGAAGTAGCAGCTCTGCAATGCACAGAGGAGTCTTTCCTTCTCCAGGAAGCCACCAGAACCTGACTTGGGAGTGAGGAGAAGGGCTTCCTTTCAAAGCAGATCACCGATGGGTTGTGTTGTTTTTTTTTTGTCAGGAAACTAAAATCTCAGTAGCTGGTTTGCTCTCCCACATACAAACTCAGCGTTATGCCCCCTTTGTAACAGGGCAACCTCAGCTCAAGAAGTCTTCAGATTATATCATGGTAAAGGGCTTTAAAAAGGGCTCTGGACAAGAGGTGGAGGGGCATAAAGAGAAACAGCCCTCAATACGGGTGAGATGCATCGGGGCAGCATCAGTAGCAGGCTTTCTGAAATATTTGTCTTTTACCTCAGGGTAGACACCAATGAGGCTCTCGGCCTTGGTGTAGAACTCCTCCTTCAAGGAAATGACGATGGCCTGGAAGTTGCAGGTAGACTGCTCCTTGATGTAGTTAGCAACCTGTGCGGAAGGCGGAAGGAGAGGGATGCATAGGAGGACTGTCTTGTTGAGCCTTTATCCCCTGACCCACAAACGGAGACGATGTGCAGCTGTGCTGCTGACATTATTCCCTACGTACCTTTCCAATGTTGGTGTTGTCCAATGCAGCATCAATCTCATCCAAGACAAAAAAAGGGGCTGGTTTGTAGCTGGGAAAAAGAGAAAGGAGGCGTGGGCAGAGGGATATCTGGAGCGGCCATTATAGAGAAACTGGCCACTGGCTCCCTTGGCTCCGATTGCCAACAGCTCTCCAAAAACAGAGGCTGCTCAGTATAATCGAAGTAGTGCCCAGTATCCTTCCGCTTCAGATACTGAGACTGTACCTGGTCAAGGATCCTCACAAAGTATGCTCTTTTCCATTCATACTTATATACAACATACCCATGTATATGCCCCATGTAGGTACCTAGGGTACATAGCAAAAGAGGCAATCCAGGGACTCCTAGCCCAATGCTCTAGTTATACGCTCCTGGTATGTTTAGCTACCGTGTTTCCTCAAAAATAAGACAGTGTCTTATATTAATTTTCGCTCCCAAACATACGCTAGGCCTTATTTTCAAGGGATGTCTTATTTTTCCATGAAGAAGAATACAGTACACATTTATTGTTATCTTATTATCGGGGAGGCCTTATTTTGGGGGGGATGCCTTATATTTCAGTGTGAGGCAAAACTGTAAGTAGGTCTTATTTTGGGGGATGTCTTATTTTCGGGGGAAACAGGGTATCTAGAGTCAAAGAAGACAGTGCCATGTCCCTAATGCTTTCATTTTGGAAATTCATAGAATATCTGCACAAAAAACTTCCTTGTTCAGTGGTTAGAGGGTCTATGGGTCGAATCTGTCTGCCCCATACATTTCTATTCCTCTGTACAGACCGGAAGAAGAGAGAGTCCACAAATAATAAGCCCTTTCCATCGCTAGGCATTCCTGCCACCAGACTATGAAGAGTTCCAGTTCAAGGCAGCCTTTACCTGTGGATAGCAAAGAGGAGGGCTAAGGCTGCCACGGTCTTCTCCCCACCAGACAGGTTGTCCATAGGCCGGAAGCGCTTGCCGGGGGCTACGCAGTTGTAGTTGATGCCATCCAGGTAAGGCTCTTCAGGGTTTTCAGGACCGAGAAAGGCCTGTAGGTGAAGAAGAGGGAGCATTGCAAAAGGAAACCACCAGAAACCTCCACCCAGTGGCCAATACTTGGCATGCATGTGTCACAAAAAAATTTTGAACCATTGCCTTGTCAATGATTCCGTTTGTCAGTGTGCTTTTGTGAAGGAAGCTGGAAGAATGGGTGTGTTTAAACCCTGCTAGCTGAAGGATATAGTGGAGGGTAGATGGGTGGGTGGCGAGGAAGGTTGCATCAGTTTTCCATTTCCAATAGCTTACACAAAGTTGTGCTGGGACTTGTCATATGCTCAAACAGCCGAGAATTACATCACTCCTTCTTGAGAACAGGAATGCATGCGACTATTGGGGGGTGTGGGGGTCTCCTGAAACTCATATTGCTGAATTGTGGCAGCAAATCAGGAAAACACAATTAAAATACCTATCACCTTCTTGGTTTGATGGCAGTTTTTCACCTGGAGCTTTATTTGCTGCTGAACTGCAGCAGCGCAACCGTGGCTTGAAGATGGGCAGAGTGACCTGAGGGTGCAAAAGTGGCCCCTGGAACCACCAAGGGTCACTAGCTAGCTCATGAAAAGGCACAGAGGAGCTGAAACAGATAATCTTTCTGGAAATCAGTGAGAATGGGGGCTATAGTACAAAGCCCCCCCCTTTCTTCATCAACAAGTGGGAGTTTTACTGCAGACCACCTGACTAGGCCAACAACGGGCAGTGTCCCTCAGGGATACAGGGATGGAAGGAAGCCTGTCTTGACACAGGATTCCAGCTGGACCAATGAAGTCACCATTTGGGCAAAAACTGACAATATGAGGTATCATTTCAAAGCTGACATGTGGATAAACAGTGTATTTTGCATATAAGGAAGAAGAACATCAACCATGTTGCATTCAGTCATCTTGAGTGGCTGGCTGATGTTTTAGAAGACACATTTGTTTGCAAGGCGGAGGCAGATTTGCAGGAAAAGAATTTACATTGTCTGCTTGCAGTGAATTTTCTGACTCCTACAGTAATGGGATTTTGATTCCCTATTCGGAGCCAATTGGCTTCCTATTACACCAACCCCCATGGGCACTTAGGGGAGGAACACATCTAAACAACTGTTTTGCTTTTCGGGGTGGAGGAGGGGGTTCCATCCCGTTTTAGAGCACAGCTCCATTACAATGCTTAACCACTCTGAGCTGGAGTCCTTGGCTGTGCAAGCGTGTACACACACAATCACAAACAACCATTGCATGGGGGTGCTTAGAAGTGAAGAGTTTACTGGAGTGTAGAATGCATTTTCCGAGATCGAGTGTAGTTTTGTGATTAGAAGGTTGGACTAGGAATGTGTGTGTGTGTGTGTGTGTGTGTGTGTGTGTGTGTGTGTGTGATTCAAATCTCCACCTGGCTTTGAGTTTCACTGGGTTACTTGGGAGTAAAACACTTCTTTGCCTAAGCTGCTTCCTAAGGTTGTTGTACAAATAAAAAGAGGAAAATCTATCCTGCCTCGAGCTTCTGACAGGAACGGTAGGATACTTATGTAACAAACAATAATAACTAACAAAATATCTACCCCAAAGGGAATTTAATAACAGAGTAATAAGCGGCTAGCAGTCACGGCTCAGGAGATGTGTCAGATGTCTATGAGCAATGCTCAAGCACTGGAAGGCAGAGGAATTGTGATTTTATATTAAAAAAAAACAATCAAAGAGTGGGGCTTCAGGGCCTTACAGAACTGCTCCCACAGAAAGAAAACTGGATTAAATTGTACAAAAGAGAAAATGTTAGCGGGGAAGCCCAATACAAACCACACCTACACTGTTTACCATAATGAATGCAAATAGAAGAAATCTACTTTTCCTTGACTCAAGAATCTTAACAGCCTGCAGCTTAAGCCATTTGTCCTCTTTCGTCCGTTCAAGTCTGGGCTATGCCCGTGACGCTCCTGGGCATCCACACACGGTCGGCTGGGCGTCCTCACCTGGGCGCTGCTGTTCCGCGAGAGGGCTTTGTAGATCTCGTCGATGTTGGTGGCCACCGACTCGAAGCAAGAGTTGAAGCGGTCGAAGCGCTCTTTTTTGATCTGCTCAAAGGCCTGCTTGGCTTTCTTGGCCCGTTTCCGGGCCGCTTCAAACTCTGCCAGGACAGAGGAGTAAGAGGACCAAGCATGAGTTTCCCCTAAATTTCCCAGAGAGGAAAAAAACCCAGAACCAGTCCCCAACCATCCTTCCTTCCCCCAGGGCTGGGGACGCCTGGCCCTCCGGGTGTTGTTAGGCTGTTACCGCCACGGGCTGCACCGGACAGAGCTCCACAGGCGCTGTGGTCCAAGAGCAGCTGGAAGCCACCCTTCCCCAGCCGCCGTGATCCTAACTAACGGTGAGGTCACCGGGATAATCCAGTACCATCAGATGTCTCCTGGAACTTGTCCCGGACACTCTCCAGCTTCTCCATGGCTTTCATGTTAGGGGCAGCTATCCGCTGTAAGATACTCTGCTGTTCGTTCAACTTCTGCTGCAACTGATTCATTTCTTGCTTGATCTCGTCTTCAGCCTGGACGTCCTACAAGAAGGACGGGAAGTGGCTCGAGAAGGCAAACGACCCAAGAAGTTCCACCAATCCAGAAATACCTCTGAAAGAAGCTGCTTCAGCCATTCCACCCCTACCCCCCACCCCAGTGGTGCAGGTCACTAGATGTGTCGTTGCCTCTTTGCCATGAATAGCTGCCCAAGTTTTGAGGCAATCAGGCATCCGTAGATCTTTCAGATTTAGAGGCTTTTAAGGTAGGAAGCACGTTCAGCAAAACCCTGTAACTGCCACGGAGGCAGAGCGCAATCTGTTTCTATATCACACTTTTCCCACCATGAATCCAGCCTGTATCACAGAGAAAACCATATGGCACGCCATGAGAAAGAGAGGAGTGATCCTTTGACTGGTCAGAAGGCACAACCAACCCCACAAATTCCAACTTAAATATTTTAGCAAGACTTTTCAAAAGGTATGGGCCAGAGGGACAAGCTCAGAAGAGCCAAATAAAAGCAAACGTGTTCTCCTCTTTACATGCCCCACCCCCGCACATGAGGGAGACTCTAGAGAGAAGTTCAAAATATCCACACGAAGGCATGTGGATTATCCAGCGCAGACAAAAGAGAATGGCAAAGAACACTGGGAAGGTGGCACAATTTCATTTGCATAGAATGAGGAACGGGGGAAATTAACTGGTGGAGGAGGCTGACAAGAGAGAGACATTTCAAGTGGAGACAGTTCTCGTGAGACTGGAGCGTGACTACATTTCACGCAAGCAGGAATCTGGTATTAGACAGAGGTTGGCCCCACCGCCTATTAGGTTGGGAAAGGAGGCATGAATCCAAGATTTCCTCCTTGATCTTGACCCGTTAAATCGGGAAAAGGCTGCACTAATGTGACTTGGGGGTGGTACTCGAAAACACGACAGGAGGGAAATAATGAACTGGAGATCCAAGTCATTGAGGCCTTGGAGAGATGCTCGAATACAGGTCTGTAAAGCTCTAATGAGTTCTATTATGGTGTGTGTGTGTGTGTGTGTGTGTGCGCGCGGGGGAGGGGGGGAACCTGTGGGCCTCCTGATGTTGTCCTACTGTAGCTCCCATCAGTCCCATGTCAGCTTGGTATGGAAGCCTGTCTTGAATGCAGTGGGTTCTTTCTAGTGAGGAGGGACTGTTGCTCTTAGATGGCATGGAGGTCTAGCCCCAAAATATCTCAAGAGCAGAGCAGATGCAACCAATATGTAAGTTGGGGGCGGCAGAACCTGTCGAAGGACTACTGTTCCCATCAGATCTCTATATTAACCCACTGACTAGACAGGGGCTGATGGGTTCAGCGACATTAAGATGCCCCCACGTTCCTCGCCCTGACCATTGCTGTCTGAGACCTGGCAGGATGCCCTTGATACCAAGAACGTCCTTGGATTACAGCTTTTTTGGGGTGGCGTTCTTTTGTCTTGATCTTCATCGCTGCCTTCTCTGCATACCTCTAATGACTTTGTTCACAGGCCATCAGCACATGCCAGTAGCACAAACCTTTATATGGGCTTGGAGGGGGGGCAGGTACCACTCTACAAGCCTGTTTATTCACTTAAAAGTGTTCTGCTTATATAGCACTTCAAGCACTCTCTGGGCGGTTTACAATTTAATTCTGCGGGCTGCACGCTTTGATTTAACTTATTTATTTTACTTATTTATTTGATTTATATACCGCACCGTCGGGTACCTGTGCCACTCTGGATCTGTTCTGCATTCCCTTGCCACCAAAGGCATGGTGGGTAATTTCAGCAACAGAGCCTTCTCGATATTGGCACCTAGAATTTGGAATGCCTTCCTGGGGGCAACTGGCTTGGTAGGTCTCAGGCAGAGATAAGACTTGGAGGGAGTAACAGATGGTGGTGGTGTCTACTTCTTTCTTATTTATATAAGGAAATTCTTACTTAACATGTTACTCATTAGGCTAAAGATGCTAGAGAGGGCCACACTTGGGTAGAGGGATAAACAAAAACCCAATGAAAAAGAAAGATGAACTCTCATGATCCGTAGTTGGACATTTCACTGCCACTAGTTCCGCGCTATCATCGTGTTATCTATTGACATTTTAAATGTACTTTTTTATCTCGATGCAAACCACCTTGCAGGTCACTGAACGACAGAGATGCTGTGAAAGACAGCAAGGGAACGCATGGAATGAACTGACCGCGTTGCATCAACGAGTTCCCTGACTTTCTGGCTTGGTTGCCAAGGACGTCCAGCACGAACCCCCTGCTGCAAGTGACCACCCCACCTCAGCTGGTCCTGGCGGAGGACACATTACCTTCAGGTCCTCAGAGAGGTCGCTGTAGTCAATCTCAATGAGTGCTTCTCGGGCATACATGTTGGAAGTCCTTTGTGAGCTGCTGGCTGTCTCCTCACCCTGGGAGCCACCCTGCGTCCGGACCAAAAAAGAGAGCGATGGAAGAGAGCGAGGGGGGGGGGAATGCCATTTCACTCACTGGTTTGTTTATTTATTTATTTATTTATTTATATATTTGTATACCATGCTGATTTCCCAAGAGGGAACTCTGGGTGGTTCACATAATTATAAATAAAATAATAATAATTAAAAAATTAAAAGGGGGAAAATGCCCAACAACAAACAAGTAATTGGCAAGAGGCATAAGACAACTGATAAGAGGCACAAACCTCGAAACGGGGAAGAAGGATGCACGCACTAGCGATTGCCGAAGGCATCCCTAAACAACCAGGTTTTAACAGCTTTTTTGAAAGATGCCAGGGAAGGAGCCTGGCGTATCTCGCTCAGTAGTTTGTTCCAGAGAGCCGGGCCGGCCACCGAGGAGGCCCGTTTGCGCATTGCAACCCTACAATCTTAATCCTCCGATCGGTGGGTTGGGAAAAGGACGCCCTTACCTCCTCCTGGCTGATATCATCCATGGTGCCTTTGGAGAGGGGCAGCTTGATGTCTTGCATCTTGCAGGCTTGCAGCAAGTTGTGGCGGTCGCTGCGCTTCTGCTCCAGCTTCGTTTCAATGGCCGTCACCTCCTTCTGCAGGTGCGTCATTTCCCTGCCGGCACAGGCCCAAGGAGCGCAGAGTGAGCGGCCGACACCGAGCCGGGAGGGGGGGGGTCTGCAATTTGGGGGAGGCCGCCTGGAGAGCCCCACCACCACCACCACCACCACCACCATCCCCGAGAAGCTCTCAGGATCCCTAGCTGCCTACTGGAATCAGCACACCAAGCCCCCCCCCCCCACCGATGGGCTGCTGTCCACAACACGAGCCACCACAGAGCCACCTGCCTGCCGCGGCCACCAATTCCACTTGGTTTGGTGGCCCTAGGACACAGAAACCACAAGCACCATCTCTGCCTCGACGCTGCTCCAAGGAAGGATATATCCTTTTTAAAAAGTTATACGTGTAAAACGGAGCTGCAGGCAGTGAGGCTCCTCTATATGCAGCTGGGACACATATCCCAGCATTCTTTACTGCTGGCCTATGCTGGCTAGAGAGTTGTAGTCCATCACCAGATGCAGGGCCACACATGCCCCAGCCAGACATAAAGGCAGCTCTTCCCTTCGGAGGAAGGAAACTTGTCTACTGCTCACCCCTCTAGCCAAACATTCCACGTCTTCTCCACCCACTTGCCCTGTGCCCTTCACAGGCGGTGCCTGATCTGTCCACTCTTTCACCTCCCAGGAGACAAGGTGCCCGAGAACTTTTGTCTGGCAGGCAGATCACTAATTTCCACTGGGTTGGTAGAGAAAACCCAGCAACAACATGAACCGAGGGCACTGGAGATTTTTCCAACGGGGTGAGGGAGAGCACGAAGGGTCATGCACGGTAGAAGAAACTTACAAGGATCAATGGGGATAGAGTGAAAAGCAAGGAACCCCCCTCTCTACTTCCTGTACTTCCTAAAAATTGAGGATGCAGTGGAATCGACTAGCGGCAGGAGTAGCTGGCAGTATAAAACCCCTTTTTTGCAGGCACCATGTACGTAAGAATAACGGGGTTCATTTTTACAAGAGGTCCCTTGAAGTTGCCTCAAGCTTCAAGGATGTAAAATGGATCCAACAACCGGTTTGTGTCAACTGCTACTCTTGCCTCTGAGGAGTGTCTCTACCCCTCCTGTGCTTTACTAAGGATCCCTTGGACTCCTCACACACTGAGTTTTCCCCACACTAGGTCAGGAATGCTGGTTTCTGTTTAACTTACTCAAGTTTTTTTAAAAAAATATTTTGGAATGGCTTTTATATTCAATTTTAAATGTATGGATAGCTGCTTTTTATATCCGACATTTCTATAGTATTTTGAAATTTCTTATTTTATCTGTTGTGAGCTGCCTTCAGTTCCTTATGAGGGGGGGGGAGGCAGGATATAAAGAATTTAAACAAATGTATGAACTGCAGAAAGCTAGAAGGAACTTGGGAGGAAAGAAGCAGTGGCAAGACGAGCGACTGCTGCCTTGTATAGGCAGTCAAAACTAGATGACTTGTGGGATTGAAAATGAGAGAAAGATAGGTACTGACTAGAGATGGGCACGAAACGAGCGATTTTTAGTTTTCATTTTCTCGTTTCGTTACGCAACGAAAACGAAATGCAAAATTTTTGCCAAATTTTGCCGTGTTTTTGTATGCAGCAGATGCATTGTAAAAAGAATGCTAACGAAACTAATGTTTTCACATTACCTGTGAAAACATTTTTTTTGCAAAAAAAGTCACGAAAGATAGGTACCAAACGACTGACCTATCCTGTCTGCCCATCCTATGATGACCTATCCTGTCTCCCCGTCATGGCCACCGTCCGGAGGAGAGCACCTTCCGAACACCCGAGGCCAGAGATGGAAGAAAAACCCATTGCAAAAGCCCACTGGCAACCTTCCTTAGAGGCACCTCCATGCCTGCTTGCCCTGGGCCCAGCAAGATGCACCTGGTTCCATCCATTCTTCAGTATCCCCTCCAGTTTTCCAACCATTGGAGAAATGGAAGGCTCCGAAGCTGCCTTTCCCTCTGCCAAGGAAAACTCACTTGTTGGCCCCTCCGAGCTTCTTGCGGATCTCCTCCATCTCGTGGTTCTTGTCATTCACCTCGGATTTCTTGGCCAGGTGCTGGTTCTTCAGGTCCTGCAACTGGGCCATGGTCTCATCGATGATCTTCATGTGCCGCTGCTCCTCCTAAGTGAAAAACCAAATGGAGGAAGCCCGGTTAAACCCACCAACTGTCGGGATGGATAAAAAAGCAATGTTCTTTTTTTAAAAAAAAACCAATCAGATTGATTTAAGCCACTATTTAAATTGTGATTAAAATTTTTAAAAAATCCTTCCCCCCCCCATTTAAATCATTCAAAAATCTAATTTTTAAAACATCTAGAAGATCAGTGGTTCTCCACCGGTGGGTCCCCAGATGTTCCTGGATTGCAACTCCCAGAAATCCCTTCCAGTACGGCAAATGGTGGAGGCTTCTGGGAGTTGCAGTCCAGGAACATCTGGGGACCCACAGGTTGAGAACCACTGATCTACATCATGATTTAAGTCTATCTAATTTACATCAAATCCACCCAACCAGAGACTCTATGTGTGTGATATTCCTAGATAGGGGGAAAGTTGATGTTGAGGAACACAGTTGCTGGGATCCCACTGCCTGGGCCACCGCCTGGCATGTAGGGTGCTCCATGGCATCACTTGTCCATACCTCTGCTGCATCCCCCCCCCAAATCTCCAAAGCACAGAGCGAACTCGATCCAGCGATGGCCGCTCACGCACCTTCTTGAGTTTCTCTATCTCGGCTTCGTCCTTCTTGACGGTCTGCTCCCACATGTGCACTTTGTCCTGGTCTTCCTTCAGCTGATTCTTCTCATAGTCCAGCTGGATGCCCAGGCGGGTCTTCTGGTTCTCAAACTCTAGCCTGTGGAAAGATGTGGGGGAGAGGATGCTGAGTTCTGCAGCCAAATCTCGTGCCACCCCTCGATTCTGAGCGGGATCTATCTTCAGGCTTTTTTGGGGGGAGGGCTAGAAACCCCAAAGGTGGATAGGGAGAGGAAAGGCAAAGAGAAACGGAGCCGGTACCTTTTCTTGGCAATCTCATTCTGCCGTTTCACCTTCTCCTCCTCAAACTCCCTGATGTTCCTCACCCCAATTTCTCGGCAGAATTCCTCAAACACTTCATCTTCTACCTACAGACATGGGAAGAATCTCCAGTGAAGGGGAAACGTTACACCACAGAATGAGAGGAAATGGGGCCAGTCAAAATGTTGTCTCCCCCCCCCCCAAATCAACTTTCTACCTTCAAGGAACCCTTTCCGTACTGGTTTGCACTCTCTCACGCGCTGACACTGATTTTGGATCTTGTCCGGGGAGATTCACACAGCCAATTTATTCAGTCGTCTCCAAGACTCAGATCAGGCACGAGCATCGGTCCATCCAGCCCAGTGCTCTCTGCTAGGGCTGCTAGTACACTGCAACATTTCCCATCCTTGTGGCCAGATCTTTTGCAGCCAAGACACCACAGGCCTCTTCCATGCAATGCACAGGCTGCATGACAGGGGCTACAGTCCCTCCCTCTGTTACCCAAGAGCGCACACCCTGCCGTGCAGCGGGAGATTTGTAATGTGAGGCTAGCTGCTCTCACAAGGCTGCTCAGCATCAGCTATGTACCTGATTTAAAAAACACAGATCAGCTAGGAGCCCCTACTGATGTACTTGTAATTCAGGAGCATATACATCCCACCTAAGTTTCCGGGGGGGGGGGGCAACATCGAGCCAATGGATCCCTCCCTGTTAACATTTCCCACCACTGCCAGGGGCCTTGAACCCGTGGCCCTTCAGCTGCCCGTGGCCTTGGCCCACCACACCTGATTCATCTTCTCCTTGAGCTCTTTCATCTCCCGCTCTCTCCCCTGGATGATGCGCTTGATGTCGTTGATGCGGGGCCCAAAATTGGCCAGTTCGCTTTCCAGCTTGGACTTTTCCTGTAGAAAGGGAGACAGGAGTGGAGCTCAGGCAAACTGGAAGTGCTCTTTTCTGGCCTCTAAACAGGAAAGCTAGCGGAACTTCCGTTCTCTTTGGACAATGGAAGTGCTGGAACTTCAGAATTTACAAGTGGACTAGGTTGGGGGCAACATGCACTTCACGGAAGAGAATGCGAGCCAGAATAATCTTGTCGGGCTTCTGTCATCGTTGTGGTTGAACTTATTGTTATGCTTTATTATGTGCCCTCAGGTCAGTGATGATAAGTGAGATACTTCAGGAGTGGTTCAGCCAAATCTGTTCGCTCCCAAGTGGGTTTCAATGGCCAAGCAGTGATTTGTACTCCAATCTCCTAAGTCCTAGTCCAGTGATGGCAAACCTTTTAGAGACCAAGTGCCCAAACTGCGATTCAAAACACACTAATTTCTCACAAACTGCCAATACAGCAATTTAACTTGAATGCAAGTGGATGTGAAGGGGCAATATTGGGTGCCCACAGAAAGGGCTCTGAGTGCCACCTTTGGCACCAGTGCCATAGGTTTGCCAACACTGTCCTAGTCTGTTGCCCTAGGCATGACATAACATTGGGTACGTATAGTAATCATAGGCTTACTACTTCAATTTCAATTCACCTTTATTGGCATAAAATATATTAGCAAATGTACAGATATACTTTGGTGGATCAATATAAATATAAAGGAAGCTGTCTAAAATTACTCTACACTTAAAACGGGTCTAACCTGGGAAACAGAGTGTTTTTTTCTGATAGACAAGTAATAAATATTTAGCCACTGAATCTGTCAAGTGAGGATTTTTATCTGCCAAAAGACGTATAGTAATAATCTCTGGTATTGGTGGTATTTTAGAAATGAAGGCTCCAAGAAATTGTTGTCGGATGGTCTGATGTGCCGGACAACTTATCAGGATATGGAAGATCGAGTCAGGTTCTAACTGGCAGAACCAACACAACCTGCTCTTATAAGGAATTCTACAATATCTGCCGGAAGACAAAGCAGAAGGAAAAATATTTAGTCGGGCCAACACATAGGAAGTATAGGCTTACTATGACTGCTACTATTACTATGGACTATTAATTCCATGTATAGCTCACCTTTCTTCCAGTGAGCTCAGAGCCTCATATGTGGCTGTCTCTCTCCCTGTTACCCCCATTCTCACCACCCTGTGAGAAAGGTCTGACTGAGACTGGTCTAATGTGACCCAGTGAGGTTTGGGGTTCAGGAGAGGCTTGACCCTGGATCTCCCAAGTCCAGCGGAACCTTCCAACTGCACAAGACTTCATGCTCTCCGACAGTAAAACGGTAGCTTGGTTTACACCCCGATGTTCGTGTGTACACTCTTTAGTGCAGGCACTTCCAAACTTGGGCCCTCCAGGTGTTTTGGACCGCAACTCCCACAGTCCTTTGCCACTGGAAACACAGGCCTGGAATTTTGGGAGTTGTGGTCCAAAACATCAGGAGGGCCGAAGTTTGGACATGCCTGCTTTAGTGCAAGAGTGCAAATGTTTCAGCTTGGATGATGGCGGAACCGTTGGTATTTGAACAGCCCATCCTTTCCCCTGCCTTGCCACCAGGACCTGCTGCGGATGCTGGAGATGTGAAAGGCACCTGACGGCAGCCAGTTGCCCTACCTGGAGATTGAGAGCAAGATGGCGGGTCTTGGTTTGCTCCAAGTCACTCTGGGAGTATTTCAGGCGCATCTGCAAGCCGTGGGCCTGGGACTGGACCTGGCGCAGCTCTGCCTCCTTCCGCTTGGCCTTCATTTGCTCCTGAGGGGCACAGGTTCAGCGAGAAAAACATGCATGTGCTATAAACTTGCTGCCATGTTGGAGAGGACCAACACATGGCCATGGTCAAAACAACAACAACAGCATGATGAAAGCTTAGGAACAAAAAACAATTAGAGAAATGGACTGATGCTTGGATAAAGAAAAAAAACGTAGAGATTATACAAAATATGAACAATTTTTATTGCTGTATGAGGATACCCTGAAGGAGAATCTAATAAAAGGTAATGTCAGTAAATTATAAAATTATTTTGGATGAAGATGAAAATAGGGAAGGATCTGGATCAAAGTTAATTTGGGAACAGGACTTTAAAAAAGAAATAAAAGAGGAGGCTTGGGCTAAAATACTTAGATCTATGTCTGTTAGACTAAAGGAAAAAAATAAAGTAAGTTTAAGATGGTATTTGACGCCAGTGAAATTGAATAAAATAAGTGCTAATTTTTCTAAGTTTTGTTGGAAATGTGACAATCAGATTGGCACTCTTTTCCATTTGTGGTGGGAATGTAAAACGATACAAAAAATTGGAAATGTATTTTTTAAAGAATTAAGTGACATATTAGAATGGAATATAGAGTCCAATTCTGAAATTGCTTTGTTATCAACATTTGTTGATAATAATTATGATTTTAAAATTACAAATTTATTACAAATTTATTGACTGTGGCTAGATTAATAATAGCTAGAAATTGGAAATCTAAACATGAACTATACTTAGATGAATGGTACAATGAAATATGGAATATTGCTTTAAACGATAAATTGACATGTACTTTAAAGATTAAAAAAGGAGAATTAAAAGATATAAATATGTGCTAGTAAGAGATAAGGGTAAGGCTTTCACACAACAATAGATTTTTTTTCTTGAGGGGAGGATAAATGAATGTATATAAGAAGAGTGGTCCTGTTGGTGAAGGGGTGCACTGTTGTTGATGTTTTGTCTTTTTTGTAATCTGTATTTTGTATTTTTGTATAAAATAATTTAGAGAGAGAGAGAGAGAGAGAGAGAGAGAGATGCAGAAAATACATCCAATGGTGAATGCACAGATCATTCGTCTGACTCAGCTCCTTTAGTCGCCCACCCTTAGGGCTCAACTCCACGGAGGAGGTCATCTCGACTCATTCAGGAGAAACCTCCAACTCACACATTTTTTCCCCCAGCACTCAGTTCTAATCCCTGTCTGAAGTGGTTTGGATACTGCTAGAAACCCAATCTCTTGCCTATATACAGTGGTACCCTGACTTCAGAGCAGCTCGACTTAAGAGCAATTCGACTTCAGAGTGGAAAACTGTTGGCATTTTAACTGCCGCCTTACAAATGGTCTGCTCGACTCATAAATATTTTTTTCATTTTTTCTTGTTTTTTTTTATTTTTTAACTTGTTTTTTCAATTTTTAAGATAGGTACCCCGACTTAAGAGTAGTTCGACTTAAGAGCATACATTCGGAACAGATTAAATTCATAAGCTGAGGCACCACTGTATATTTTTGTCCTCCATGGAACGGTTTCCCGCCAGTTTCTTCAGCCTGGGCGCCCTTCCTTTTAAGTGCTACAAACGTGTACACCCTTCCCCCCCCCCAGATGTTGCCAAAAACCCCAAGGCACGTTCCTGGGGCGGAGTGGGGGTGGGGGGACTACCAGCGGTGTCCTGGCACTACCAGCCACGTGTTCTCCACTGTGACACTCCCTGTAGCACGGAGGTGGGCAGGCCTTATCCTAGCCATTCAAAAGTTCCCCACCTTGAGTTCCTCCGTCAGCCGCTCTTTCTTCTCTTTCAGCTTGTCCACAGCCTTTTCGTCCCAGCGCCTGGCCTTGGCTTTCAAGTCGCTGGCGCCCCCGGAGATCACCCCCGACTTCTGGAAAAGGGTTCCATCCAGTGCGACAGTCTACGAGCGGATAACAAGGGGGGAGAAGGTGAGGGCACACGGAACAGTCAAAGGAGAGAGGGAGGCAGTTTTGGGCTGTCGGAGGCAGCCAGGCATATTGGCCACCAATAGTAGTTCTTTCAAAGGAAGGAGCAGCCTGTTTGAGGCTCGAATACCAGCAGGGAGCCTTTTGCTCTCCAGATGTCTTGGCCTTCAACTCTCCTCAGATTCACCCGCCACAGCCATCGGCAAGAGCCTGCAAGAACTGGAATCCAAAACATCTGGAGGGCAAGAAGTTTTCAAGCTCTGAGCTGCTTCAAAGGTGAGGAGGGGGGGGCAGAGGGTCTTCTGCAATTTTGCTTAAGTACACAATTCAACATCCAGAACATCTCACCTTACTGACATCTACTAGACACGGGGTGGGATAGGGAATCATCCAGTTCATATTTTAATTTAATCCAATTGTGTGGGCTTAAGGTAACTGATACATTACAGTACTTCCTGAATCAACAGAAACAGTTATACTTCCACAGCTGCACTTTGTTCAATTTTCAGATGCAGACCGCCTGTCAAAATGTCCCTAACATAAAGTACAGTGGATGCCTTGAACTATGAAATTAATCTGTTCCAACAGATCTTTCATAATTCAAAATTTTCATCACTCAAAATGCAGTTTCCCATAGGAACGCACCGAAAACCAATTAATCTGTTTTGAAGGAAACGTATTACAATAGGCTTACGAGGCATTCCTATGGGAAGCCTGTCCTATCCCAGGAAAGCAGGGGGAAGACCTTCCCCGACTTTGCTGGGTTGCCTGGAAACTCCCTCAATGAGTTGTCAACATCAGCTGTGTGGTGGTGGTGAGCAGAGGCCAGCAGCTTTACTCCTGCCACCTGGTCTCACTGTAGCCATTTAGCTAAAGCCAGACCAGAGGGCAGGAGTGTTGCTCCCCCACCACCACACAGCTGATTTTGACAGCTGGGCAGGATTGGGTCTGACAGGTGGTGAAGTCACCACCTGCCTTACCCTCGGCCTGGTTCAGAACGGACGGACCCAATCTTGCCTTGACTTGCACAGAGCCGGGTGAAAGGGAGGAAGCTCTTCCCCTGCTTTCCTGGGTTGGGACAGGCTTCCCTTACTAAGGCCTTAAAAAACAATTACAGTAGTACCTCAGATAACGAATTCAATTTGTGCTGTGAGTCAATTCGCTAACTGAAAAACTTTGTTATCCGAAACACAGTTTCCCATTGAAATGAATGGGAAACTGATTAATCTGTTCCAGAGGTCTGAAAAAAGACAAAAAAGCTGGGGGGTTTCCCAGACCTCTTCTTTATAAAGTACACTATAAAGGCATGCAGGGCTGGAACAACTCCCTGAACACTCCCTGCAGTGCAATGCAAACGTGGACAAAAGAAACCAGCAAGACTACCCCCAGCTTGTTCCTGCCAAAAATGCAATGAAAAGGTGCAAAAGAAACTCAGCCCATTATTGCCTGCAGAGTAATGGAAAAGACTCCAAACATGAACAAAAGAAAGCATCAAGAAACTCCCAGCCTGTTCCTGCCAAAAGTGCAAAGAAAAGCAGTGCAAAGATGTATAAAAGCTAGCTCCAAAACAAACACCAGATCGTTCCTGCCAAAAATGCAATTGAAACCAATACAAAAACACAAAAGAAAGCAAGGAAACCTTGTCTCCCTACCTTTCGAGGTCTGAAAGGTCCAAATCCCTCAGCAAAAATATCCAGATTGGCTCCAAAACATGATGGGGGAAAAAAACAAAATGCTCTAACTCCTCCCACATCTCCACAAACTATGAGAGGACGCAATGCATCCTGGGCACACTTTTTTTTTGCAAGGCATTATGGAGAAATCATTATCAGAGGCAGCCCATATAGGGAAATTTCAGTATCCAATGCAGTCCTATTCCTGGAAATTTCAATTCACTATTCGAATTATTTGTTAATAGAGGCATTCGTTATCTGAGGTATTACTGCAGTGCAATTTTTTCATGAATCAAAATAAAATCTGCCTTCCCCCCCCTTAATTTAAAATTACACTTGATTTTGCATGTGAATTTTTTTTTAAAAAAGTGCTAATGGGTGTAGAAATGAACAAAATAAAACAACAACAGCAACAACAACAACAGCAGCAGCAACACCCTTACCTCCATCCCCAAGAGGAGGGGCAGGGACAGACTGAGACAGCCTCCGGCAAGACCCCCAGCAACTTCAACATGTTTTATTACCTATTTCCGTCATTTGCCATGGAATACTTTGGAAAGGGAAAAGCACGCCTCCTCTGACCTTGTGACGCTGGTGCCCGCCAAAGGCAATGCGACGAGCATCTTCGACGTTGTCGCACACCAGGGCATTCCCACAGGCGTACTGCAGGGCCTTCTTGATGTGAGGAGGCTCGTAGCGAATCACGTCAATCACCAGCTTGGCCCCTTTCAGCTCCCGGAGTTTTTCATCGGTGGGTTTCACCTGGGGGGGCAGGAAAAGATCCTCCAAGTAAGAACGTCAGTCCTACGGCAGCCCCTGGGGGGGGGAATACAACAGGAATATGGACCTTCCCCAGTACAGTGTAATGAGCACCTCTCGGTGGGGGGGGGTGCTTGGAAAACAAGGGAAACGCTTCCACGTTTTAGGCCATATTAAAAGAATGCAATGACAAATGGCAACAGATTGCCTTTTAGAACTGCACTGCTTAACAAGAGCAAATGCCTCTTAATAAATAAACATTACAAGCTCTTTGGGCTAGGAGGTAGGTAGACCCCACCCCTAACCCCAAAAGTAACATGTCCATCCCCATTTGCTTTGTGCTCATCAACTAGGAATGAGAACAATACAGTTGTTCTGCTAAAGACAAGGGAGATGTTGGGGATGAATTCTAGCCCTGTTCTATCTCCTCCCGCTGGACATGGGTACGCCTGCAATGAGTGGGGCAGGCATAAGGGGAAGGGAAAACCAGACAGTAACAAACACAGTGACATACATGGGGTTGGGGAGGCAGGAAAACCAAGAACCGCCTCATCCAACAAGAATGGGTTACCATAAGCATCTGGTTTCTCTGTCTTTCAAATAATCCCACAGCCTGACTTGTCTCCGTGTAGTGGATCGGGCACTTTAAAAGAGGTTTCCGAGCTCAGCAGGAGACAGGTGGACCCTGTAATGAGGTGATGCCTAGATGGGCCAATTTGGGGTAGGTGGAGTTATGTGTGATTTATGGAACGAGTGTTCTGTGTATATGATGCCATCTTTGTATAAAAGGAAGCTATGCTGAAGCACATTGTCGTGTCTATACTACGGAATAGTCCCCACCCTTGCTTCCAGGAGAATCCATTGGGATTATCCCATTTTATTTTTGGAAATCGCGATGGCATGCCACCGGCCTTCATGCTGGAAAGATCCTAAGCCAACTCCCCCCCCCTTTGCCTCAGGCCTCCCACCTCTAGGTAGTCAAGCGGGAGGAAGGTCTCGGGCTCCCCGCGTTGCTCCTTGATGTACTGGATGCAGTCCCGGCCGGTCTTCTCTGAGTCAACGATGATGGCGTCCATGTTCTTGCCCAGCACCTTGGTGACCGCTATCTGGTACTTCTTTTGCGTGGGCTGGCAGAGGTCAATCAGGCGCCCATACTGAGGGAAGCCATGGAGAGAGAAGGTTGAGTGTCTCAGCGGGGGCGGCGACGGTGGTGGTAAACCCCTGCTCGGTCTCGCCTTCCCCCTGACTGTGTGCTCAGCCCAAGGGGGAATTCCTGCCTTGCCCAAAAGCGCCACCTACCACAGAGCCCGGGTAGAGGCGCTTGATGCTCTCCATGATCTCCGCCTTGCGCTGCTGCCGACTGTTCTCCTGCCGGTCGATGCGAGCGTCGCCCAGCTGCTCCATCACCTGGTTCAGCTCCTTGTTGATCTCGTCGATCCGGCGCTTGGCCATTTCCACTTCTTCGGTCAACTCCCCCTCCAGCTTCTTTTGCTCTTCCAAGGACTGCCTGAAAACGAAGCGATGATAGATGGCCCAGAGGCCCACCAGAAAAGTCCCCTCGTCCACTGGATGCACATGGGGGGCGGGGAGATGGCCCTGACGGGCTCCTTTCAACCACCCAATGCTTCCTCCCTTCCACCCCACCCTGGGTCGGGACAGGCTTCCCTCCACTAATGCATCGAAAAACAATTACAGTAGTACCTTGGATAACAAATTTAATTTGTTCTGTGAGTCAATTTGCTAACTGAAAAACGTGTTATCTGAAACACAGTTTCCCATTGAAATGAATGGGAAACTGATTAATCTGTTCCAGAGGTCTGAAAAAAGACAAAAAAGCTGGGGGGGGGGGTTCCCAGACCTCTTCTTTATAAAGTACACTATAAAGGCATGCAGTGCTGCAACAACCCCCAGAACAACCCCCTGTAGTGCAATGCAAACATGGACAAAAGAAACCAGCAAGACTACCCCCAGCCTGTTCCCACCAAAAATGCAATGAAAAGCTGGATGTGTATGAGTGTTCTCTGCATCCCACAGAGAATGGGGAGGGGGAGATTGGCCTGGACGGGCTCCTTTCAGCCTCCCAATGCAAAGACCGCTTCTTCCCTTCCATTCCACCCAACACTGTTTAGGAGTAGAGCTCTCCTGCCCTCACTTGCTCGTGGCGATGTACTCCTCCAGCTTCTCTATGCGCTTCTGGTTCTCCTCAATCTCCCGCAATTTCTGCTTGATCTTGGCCTACAGGACAGAATTAGGAAGACACGAAGGACGAAGCGTCAGGGACCCCAGTGCAGAGCCACGATTCAGCCACTTCCAAGCACAAGCCTTTCACTCCCTGCAATGAGGATGGTCCCCACAGACAATGTGATGACTCCATCGCCTGTGCCACTAACTTATACTTGGGAGTAACTTCCCAAACAACGTTCCCTAGGAAAGAGCCAAGGAAAGCCAGAAAAATCCCCAAGGAGAGAATACAAGGAAAGGACGAGGAATTTAATTTCTCTGGATACAATTAGAAATAAACATATTGTGTAGAGCAGTGTTGGCGAACCTATGGCACGGGTGCCAAAGGTGGCACTCGGAACCCTTTCTGTGGGCACCCGACATCACCCCTTCATAGCCACCTGTATTCAGGGTTAAATGGCTGTATGGGCACTTTGTGAAAAATTAGTGGGTTTTGAACTGCAGTTTGGGCACTCGGGTCTCTAAAAGGCTCGGCATCCTTGGTGTAGAGCAGGGGTCCTCAAAGTTTTCAAACAGCGGGCCGGTCCACCACCACTCAGACACCACTGGGGGCCGGATCACAGTCCAAAAGCAGCTGCAGAGGCTTGCTTGCTCACAAAACAGGGGGTAGGTGAGGGGGGGTTGCAATTGGTCCCAGGGACCGGATTCAGGACCTTGGGGGGCCGCATCCGGCCCCGGGGCCTTAGGTTGAGGACCCCTGGTGTAGAGGATTAAAAACAAACGGTGGATGCCATGGTCCAGTTTGGGATTAAAGGTGTATGCTCAGTACTGAAAGACATAAAGATTCTGGATATGTCACCAATATAGGTGATGATTAATGTTCATGTCCATGTCTGCTTTAGCCTCCCTCAGTGGATGTAAAGGTATGGGAAATCTAGCGTCCTTACATTATGTACATAGCAATACCGATAACCCCAGACTCTTGGCCACCCTGGCTGCCTTGAAGGTTGTTGTGCAAAACATCTGGAGAATGCCAGGCTGCCCATCTCTCTGGACCATTCCTCGCCCAATTCAGACCGTTTCTTAAACAAGTGCTGCTGGTAGGCTAAAACCATTCCCCCCCCCCAACTTCCCTAAGCAGCCTCAGCGATCCCAGGCTGGCCCCACTTTCTGCACTGCCCTTTTGCTTTTCTGAGAAGGAAAGCCAGCCTGTCCTTTGCCCTCTCTTTCTGTGCAGATGACGTCCCAAACGGCAGGCAGGCTGCGTCTTGTTCTAAAATGCAGGCTGCAAAACCGTAGATTCTAAGTTAGGTTGAGCTAGGCCTGTACAGGTGGTGCTTCCTCAGCAATTCTAATATGAGCCATAATGATACTGGCCTATATTTCTTTATCAACCTCCACCTTGCACTCTATTAAGCAAAGTCTCAGATGGGCTCTCATCTCTTATTTCCCCATACTAACCATGTTCCATTTACACATTCAAGTACACGACACACACATACAGAGAACTGTTATACTTGTTCCCAACACATTTACCGTATCTTTCCATCTATAAGAAGCCGCCGTGTCCAAGACACCCCCCCCCAACTTTTTGAAGCCCAAATTAACAAAATGAACAAACTTGGCAGAAAGAAAGGGAAATGGTGGTGGGGGGGGAGAGACCCAAACTGACACCAGTGAATGAGCTGAGCAGTGTCCCTGCCCTGCTCTGGTTTCCCTTCCAGTTTGGGTTCTCCTCCACACACCCACACCCGCAGCTGTTTCTCCTTTCCTTTTTTCCTCCACCTTTCCAAAATGCCTCTACGCTTTATTTATTTATTTATGCATTTGTATACCGCTCCCATTTCCCAAAGGAGCTCTGGGCGGTTCACACAATAAGCTTAAAAACAGACAACAATAAAACAATGTAAAATAGTAAAATAGTGCTGGGTAAGAGGCAAAAACTTAACAACCATGGAAAAAGAGAAGGGAAAACACCAACAACTTGGTACCACATTAGCAGTCACCAAAGGCATCCCTGAACAGCCAGGTTTTAAGGGCTTTCCTGAAGGATGCCAATGAGGGAGCCTGGCGTATCTCACCGGGTAGCTTGTTCCAAAGCGATGGACCGGTCACCGAGAAGGCCCGTTTTCGAGTTATTACCCTACGGGCCTCCCTGGGGGTGGCCACCCGGAGTGAGAGAGCCATAGAGGAACAGGTGGGTTTTCTGTTTTTTTTTCTGTTTGTTTTTTCTGTTTGTTTTAACAGAAATCTCAGCCATCTTTGTCTTTTCTGTGGGGAAAGCCTGGGGGCTGAGCAGCCCAATAAAGAGTGCCTTTCCCCCTCTCCAATTTCTGTGGAATAAATGGCTCAGATTTCTGCAAAAACAAACAAACAAAAAACACAACGCAGAAAGGCATTTTGGAAAGGAGGAGGGCAAAAGGAAAGGGGAAATAGTGGCGGGTGTGCGTGCGTTCACAGAAGAACCCAAACTGACGGGAAACAGCATGGTGAGTTTGGCTTCTCCCCCACCCCACCCCCCACCCCCTCGGGAAAGGCTTACTTCCATGGATATGACCCCCTTTAATTTTTAGTATCGTGATATTGGGGCAAATCAGCATTGCACACAGAGAAAAGTACTGTACTTAACCTGAAATCATATTGGGAAACACTGGGTTAGGGACTATCATAATAAAATATGCCAAGGGGACTGAGCTGATTGAAGAGGAACCGAAGCCAGTAAAAGTTATCATGAGACGTGGACTTCAACAAGTCAAGCAAATACATAATTGGGGGCTATGGGGAGCATTTGGTGGAGGTACCGAAAAAGAAATTAAAAGTATCACACGGGGGAAAGAATTTTGAATCATTTTCAACTTTTACTTTTTTGAAAGTCCATTTCTAGCCCCCATAGCTCTCCAAATACACAGGAAAGATCGGGACCCAAAACAACAACTGGTTGTGAATTGTTTTAAAAACTTGATTTTTAATCTTAATCTATATTTAATTGTTTTTAAAATGCGATAAAACCCAGCTGCATAATTGAGCAGCTTTCCCCGTAACTAGCAGAGACAAATGAATTATAAAATAGACATACAGAAACAAGTGAAGAAATTGTTTAGAAAGTTTTCTTCTAGTTTGCCAGGGCAGAATTTAGAGCTACTAGATGTAAGTCTTGGGTTATTTCCCCCCTGGCCCCACAAGCATAAAATAGGCACAATCTTAAGTATGGGAAATGCAGGTTCACTTCTGGGGGGAGAGGAATTAAAAGGAAAGTGTATCTACAGGGGGGGGGGGGGAATGAACAACGATGCTTAGAAATGTTCACCTCGGTTTCAACTTTCTTCCTCTCTTCCAGATCTAGCCGGTCCTGGTCTGCCTTCTGATCACGGTTGAACTTCTCCAGTTCCTGAGCCAGAGTAGCGGCTCTCTTGCTGGCCTCTTCCTTAAGCCGGTGGTATTTTTTCACCTGCAGTAAAAAAAAAAAAGTACTGTATATACTCGAATATAAGCCTAGGTTTTCAGCCCTAATTTTGGGCTGAAAAAAGGGGTCCTCGGCTTATATTCAGGTCAATACTTTTAGCCACTGAGGCAAGTTTGGGTCGGTGGCTAAAAGTCATCTCCTGACTCCCCCCCCCCCATGTTTAAAATGACTTTTTAAAAAGTCATTTTAAAACAATGTTTAAAATGACTTTTAGCCACCAACTTGTCTCGGTGGCTAAAAGTCATTTTAAACATCACACACACACACACACACACCTCGCAAAGGAGGAGTAGCCAGGCCCTGCTGCATTTCTCACCCTAGGCTTATACTTGAGTCAATAAATTTCCCGTTTTTTGGGGGCCCCGACGTATACTCGGGTCGACTTGATACTCAAGTATATACGGTACATCAGGAAAGGAAGGCAACTAAACTTTAGGATCAGCAGATCCACTTGGTGACAGCCACCGAGATCCCCATGTCCCAATTCAAAGGAACCCCCCACCCCCACCCCGACCCAGGGCTGCAATCCCGGTTCTTAGATTTCTGTTTCCTTTTCAATATTTATACGCTGCCGGTCCCTCACAATACGCAGCATCAAAAAATTACAAACCTAGTGTTTGACATCAGAAATGCAGTGGGCCGTGTCCACACACATAAAAATGGACTTGGACCATTTGCTCTCTCCCAGTGCCCTTTCTTTACGTACGTCCCTTTGCATATGTATACAAGTGGTACCTTGTATAAAGGAATTAATTTGTTCCAAATGAAATAATGTTAAGCAAATTTTCCTTTATGCAAATTTCCTATAGGAATGCATTGAAAACGGAGTAATCCCATTTGTATGTTGTACGGATTCGCCCCATAGGTGATTCTGTTAAGCAAATTTCCCCTATCTCCAGAATTTTTTGTTGTACAGATTTTATGTTACCCAAACCATTTGTTATACAAGGGTCCACTGTATGTACAGTACAGTGGTACCTCGGATAACGACTGCCCCGGATAACGACTGCAAATTTCCAGGTATAGGACTGCCTCTGATAACGAATTTTCCCTATGGGCTGCCTCGAATAACGAATCGCAATTTCTAGGTATAGGTCTGCCTCGGATAATGAATTTTCTCTATGGGCTGCCTCGGATAACGAATTTTTCCCTATGGACTGTCTCGGATAACGAATTTCCAGCATGCATCAGTAAAAAAGAGTTATCCTGGGTGGCGTTGCACCTGTACCTTTAAAGTGCACTTGATAAAGAGTTTTGAGCAAAAAACCAGGTGTCTGTGCCTTTTTCCTAGGCTCCGGAATGGATTAAACAGTTTCCCATTCCTTCCTATGGGGAAACCGCATTTCGGATAACGTGTTTCGGATAACGACTAACCTCGGAGAACGAATTACCGTCGTTATCCGAGGTACCACTGTATATGTATAAGCAATGGCAGCACTCCAAGAGCAGGGCCTTCTGGGGGGGGGGTGCTGCACAAACCATCCAAGAGCCTTCTGAAAGATGTTTGTTGCCAGCTTTTAAGCAAGCTCTGAAAACAATTGTATTTCAGCGAGCATTGTATGAGTTAACAGTTTTTCTCAACAGGGGCTGCTGTTGGAATAAATTATTACGATAAATAAGTAACAGAATTAGAGGCGTTAACAAGCTACCAAAGAAGAGCCCGATCATCTTAACGTTTTGATCTATTCTTAATACTGCCTATATTTTATATACATCCATAACCGTAAATTGTGCGACATTTGGTAACGAAGGAAGAGAGCAAGGGACAAGTCTCCTGAAAGGGGAAAGAGCTGGAAGACCTATTATAGTGTTGGGCTGGATCACAGCTAGCTGGCAACGTGGGAAATGGAGGGACCGGTGCCCCTAAACCCACTCCAGGCTACATCACAACCTGTTGGGGTGCTGGGCTTTCTGTAATGGCAGCAAATTCAAAAGCAAGTGTATGACATGAGGGTTGCACAAAACCTGCAGGTTGTTGATCACTGAGCTGGCTGCACCATGGACCGACTATGACCCTCACGTTGCACTGTTCTGCTTTCCCTTAAGCCAGGGGTGCCCAAACTTTTTGTAAGGAGGGCCAGATTTGGAGGCTGAGAATGTGACAGGGGCCGGTTGCTCCCCGTCCTGCCACCACACTGCAAGCCCCACCCACTGACCCATAAGCCCCACCCACTGACCCCCTTGCAACCCCACCCACAGGAAGGAAGGCAGGGACCAAGGGAGGGAGGGAGGTCGAAACCTAGAGAGGAAGGAAGGAAAGTGGAGAACAAGGAAGGGAGGAAGGAAGGAAGGAAGGTGGGGACCAAAGGAAGCACAGGGAGCCTGTTTTAAAAAACATGGGGCGAAGGAGGGGGAGGGAGGGGTGGGCCGACCAGCCGCGGGCCACTCAGAATGGCCTGACGGGCTGGATTTGGCCCCCGGGCCGGACTTTGGGCAGGCCTGCCTTAAGTGCTATCCCCCCTGATTGGGGTGGTGGAAACAGATGGGGTGCCCACTCCATTTCAGCAGAGCTCCGCGCCTTGACCCCCCCACCTGGTTTTCCTCCAGGGTGAGATCCCGGCCTTGGCTCTGGCTCTCTTCTTCCATGCGCTCCTCGAACTCCTGCCGGGCCTTCTCCACGGAGACCATCTCCTTCTCCAGTTCATCCATGTCCCCCTTGCGCTTCTTGTACTGCTTCTGCGCATTCTGCATGGACTTCTTGGCCGCTTCCAGTTTCTTGATCTTATGGGAGGTGTTCTCCTTGGCCTTGATATACTGAGGGCGCTTTTGGTTCAGCTCAGAATCCTTTTCCCTGCAAAAATGTTTTTTTTTGTAAAACAAGGATTTAGTGTGTGGATGGTGGGAGTCTCTGTAAGAACCCAGCAGGTCTTTTTAATCCAGATCATCATGGGATAAAACAGAGGGGTGGACCACCTGACCCACTTCTACTTCACGTAAACTTAAGAAGTCAACATCAAACTCAAAGGGGGTCATAACGCAGCTCTCTTAAGGGCACCAGAAAGTGAATTCTGTTAGATAAATAAATAAATAGCCCGGACTAGCTCAAAAAGCAAAGTCCAAGCAAATCACGACAGAACTCCAGCTAAAGGAAGAAATTTTCCGCAGGCCTGCGCTCTAGTCCCATTGTGGGGTGACCCCCCACCAATGCCCTCGAGCCTTACTTGATCTCCTTCTCAATCTGCTGCTGCTCCCTCATCACTTTGCCCAGCTCTTTCTTCTTGTCCTTGAGCTCATCCTCCACCTTGTCCATGCGCCTCTTGTCCTTGTCGATCTCCTTGTTCTTGGAGCCCAGCTCCTTGTTCAGCTTCTCGATTTCGGCCTCGTTGTGGTATAGCTTGAAGAGCTGCAGCTGGACCTGGGCTCGCACCACCTCGTCCTTCAGCCGTTGGTACCGGTCCGCCTGGGCCCCAAGGGGGAAAACAGAGGGAAGGGAGGGGAAAGCCGTGATGTCGCGCAGGACCCCATCAGCCAAGATTAAGGCGCATACCCTCCACGGCCATAGGCCAAATCCCACCACCCTTCTGCCCAACTGAGTTCTGGGTTTTGTTAAGTGTACAACCCCAACACCTCTTGGGCACAGCAACACATCCATCAGGGAGGAGACACACATGAAGACAAACCAGGTTCGGGAGGGAGATGTGTTCCATCTCACAAAATACCAGATCTAGGGGACATCCACTCAAATGGAGGGCGAGGATCTTGAGAACAGACAAAAAATTTTTTTAACCCAGTATGTTGTTGGTCTGTGGAACTCCCTGCCACAAGATGTGGTGATGGCATCTGGCCTGGATGCCTTCAAAGGGGGATTAGACAGATTCCTGGAGGAGAAATCCATCACAGATTACAAACCATGATGGAGATGTGTGATCTCCAGGCTTAAAACCGGGGTACTTCAAGGACCAGATGCAGAGGAGTGGTATCAAGAGACAGATACCTAGTCTCGTGCACTCCCAGACGCATTTGGTGGGGCCACCGTGAGAGACAGGAAGCTGGACTAGATGGGCCCTTGGCCTGATACAGCAAAGCTCTTCTTATGTTCATGGGATACTCATAGCATCTCCCCATGTCTGCGTGCCCTGCCACCTTCCACCTCAGCATCAGCAAGAGTCATGTGACTGAGTGAATGCTGAAGAGCTCTTGATGGGGGATCTCTGAGAGGGATTCACGGGGGTCCTCCAGTTTCATCACATCACGCCTGCAGTATCTCACTGACCTTGAAACCTCTATTAGGATCACTCTATCTCGGTACTGACTTGCCAGCACAGAACATGTCTTATTTTAAGACTGAGTTATGCCCCTAGAATCCAACCAGGACTGCATTTAAGCTTAGAAAGTGCATACTCTTGGCACACCCTCTTTTCAAAAGAAACTATTAGGTTTTCTGCTGGTTGGATGAGGGGGAAGCGGGGCTGCCCAAGTGGCATACGTGGTCTACAGGCCACATGCTGTTGGTTCACTGAGGACTGCAATTCCACCTTTAGGTGTAGCACCATTTCTGGCAACTCAGCCAGTGTGAAATAACTCATGTTCAAAACTGAGATCATGTAGAATAACAGGAGACATTCTATCCCAGATGCGGGGACGACAAGGCTGTCCCAGCCCTGCTGAGCCAACATTCAGGCATGCTGAAAGTGGGAGTCCACACAATATCGGGAAGGCTACCGTCTCCCTATCCCGGTTTTATTCTTCAAAATGAACTTTATGCCATAAGCACATCCAATGAGGATCCCAGTTAATTTGAAAAACTGACACAACCATCGTATTTATGTTGCATAAATTAATAAGCTTTGCACAGAAGTATTACCATGAAGGTTGAAAGCTGATTTTGTGGTTACTAAAATTCAGTGCAACATCTGTCCACAAATGGCTATAAAATGCTTTTTCAGCGGCAGCATCTCACACTGTTGAACAGCTAGTAAGCCACTTGTGGGCATATATTTACTGAAACAGGAATTCTCTTTTTCATTCATCTCCTACCAGAGACTGGAGGACATCATGCTTATTCCGGCATGGAATGCAGCTCTAGAGAAATAATTATCACCCTGTGAACAGGAACATTCAATATGGTATGCTTGTCATCCACCTATACTAGGGCAACTTCAATGGGACCACTATTATCCCCTGAAAAACACCAAAGTCCTCTGTAAAGCAGGCGACAATTGAAAGGCCACTTCCATTTTTGAGAATAGTTTTTTAAAATAATAATAATAAATAATAATAATAATAATAATAATAATAATAATAATAATAATAATAATAATAATAATAATAATAATAATAATAATAAAAATAGGAAGGTAGAGAAGACTGCAATCCATTTTAGAGATTGCTGGTCCAAGCAAATTCCAGGAGTGGCAATTTACCTTTTTCAGGAAAAGGGCTGCCAAGGGGGAAGGGGGGGGGCTAGGGCTTATAAACATCAGGCCATACTTTACCCAGATGACCTACATGCACCCTACATTTAGCATTTAATTCTGTTGCAGCCCTGCAACTGTCATTGGGAATTATCACTTTTTTTGGGGGGGGGGGGAGGAGTAGTTGTAAAATGGATCTTCATTTGCATCTATTTAGGTGTTACTACAAGAGACACTAGTGTTTGAACTTAACGTGCCTAATGTCTTTGAATATCAGGGTTGAACAGTTTTGTCAGCTGGGTTTGGAGGCTGCTTGTGAAGGAAAGGGATGTCTTTCCACATTTCTAACACTGAAATGCAACAGGCTAACAAACGCTGGATGGATTGCTCCATCTGTCCTTCACAGGTGTGCTTGGGAGAGAACAGAGGGGAAGTGGGGGGGATTTTACTATCTCACTGAGAAGGTGGCAGCCTGAGTTTCTAGGTGAGTTGCAGAGGAAGGAGATGAACCCCACCCCCTTCTACTGGCCAGCACAGGTACATCAGCCAGTAAAAATGTGTGGGCAGCCCAGACACTTAAGTGGGGATAGGTACATGGCATATTTAATGGGCAAATCTACAAGAACGTGCAAGAACAGCACACACACACACACACACACACACACACACACACACGTGATAACCACACCCCAGAGGGAAAAAAAACACCTTACTCAGAACTGCAAAAAAGAAAACCCTAGTATGTGTGTCAGAAATCCTTTGCTGATCCAGACAGTTAACAGCAGGCAAAACTAACATGCCCATGACACCTAGGCCTGGCTTATCAAGAACAGTCAAAGCAACTGACAAGCCAGGCCACCTCTGGCCGGTGGTGGAGGAGATGAAAACAGGAACTAGGAACCACCTGGGGAGAAGAAAGGGGCCTGACACTGGGCTGCTTTTCCAATTTAACGCAAATACATGCTGTAGGTGGGTTTTGTTTTTTCTCCACAGAGGGGCCGAGGGATCCAGACGCTGCCTCCTCCTCCTCCTTCTCCCCAAGAGATCTGCAAGTGAGAGCAGCTCCTGTGACCTTGCCTTACCTCTTCCTTCTCTTGCTTGGCCTCCTTGCGCTCAGCGGCAATGTTCTTCTTGCGGTGGTAGTTGAACTGCGTGTCCTCCTCGGCCTTGACCATCTCCTTCTTGCGCTTGTCGTACTCCTGGGCCAGCTCCCCCGAGCGGCTGATTTCCTCAAAGAGGGCCGTCCGTTCCTTGGGGTTCTTCATGGCAATGGACTCCACGGCACCCTGGGAGAGTGAACGGGGCCTGGGTCAGATCTAACCCTGACCCCGCTACCCACCGGGGACATTCACGCTGCCTGAAGTGAAGAGGGCCAGGCCACAACCCTCAACTAATCTACCTCCACTGGTGTCCTAGCTAAAGCCAAACGAGTTATTCTGGCATGAGGCTGAAACTCCTCCCCCAGCAGTCATAACAACCAAGCACAGAACTAAAAAAAAATGTGTCGCCCTTTTAGGACACGCCCAAAACATGCTTAAACCAGCTGTCGAATAGCAAGGCCACACCTCCTGCCCTGCCTCCTCCCGATACAGGCTATGCAGCGGGGGCCTTCCTGACCCACAGGTGGCACCCACAGGAGGAATGCGTGCTAGACGGAGCAGCCAAAAGCCTTCTGCCTCTCCCCTCAGGAACCACCCTGGGCCAAGAGCCTGACTTCAGATGGACAGTGGTGGAAACAACCCTCGGGGCACAAGAGTCCAGAGTTCCTCGCTTGGCGCCTACTACCCGACCCCTTCAGACTCGCTGGCGGGTGGGGGAAGCGCACATTTGCTAAAAAGCAGGGGACCACACCTGCATGCCGTGCAACGGTTTTGCCAGATGTCCCACTCACACTCGGCTCCCTCCTTGGGGGAAAAAAAAAATCAAGGAGCCCACGGCGCTATTCCTTTGGAAGCCACCTTGCTTCCCTACAGCACAACGGCATCAAGGAGCAACTCAGCCTATGCGCTTTTCGGAAGCATAAGAACGGGGAACGTGGAGCCCTGTGGGCGCTGTTGAAATTTAATGCCCTGCGTTCCTTAACAATAGCTGTTGGGGCTACGATGGATAAGAATTGCAGTCCAGCATCTCGACAGGCACGTTATACCTTTGCTTAAGCTGCCGAGAACTCAGGCTAGAGAAATTCCAATGTGCCTGTTTGTTTGTTTGTTTGTTTAATTCTCTACTGCTGTGTCTAAGAGACTGAGCACTTTTTCTTTGAGGGAGGGGCTACAAATCTGGGGAAAAAAAACTTACCTGAAATACCAGGAAGTTTCTAGCTTTGATCAGAATGCCCAGTTTCTCCAGCTCTTCGCTGTACTCACTCAGCTGGACCACTTTGTTGTTTATTTTGTATTCTGATGAGCTTCCTAGAAGACATACATTTTACATTTGCCAGGTCAAACCAAAAGCCCCAAATGTGACAAGATCCAGTTCACAACCTATCTCGGTCTACTTCTATTATGAAGGCAACGGTTGCAAACATTTCTATAACTTGTCCTACACAATGACGGGAAGCCTCCTAGGAGGGAAAAAGAAGAAGGCAGGAACAAAATGTGAAAGACAGAATGGCATGGGTTTAAACCAGGAAAGAGCTAAATGTGGACTTCTTGATATCATCAGATTGCAACTTACATCTGTCTTCAGCATTACAGCTGAAAGCAAGGGATGATGGGAGCCGCCATCCAGCAATATCTCAAGACCTACATTTTGCCTGTTTGGTTCAGAACATCTTTAATGTTTACAGGTGCTAAATATAGCATCTAGATGGGTCAGGTGTAGAGATGGGGGTTTCATTTTGGAAGGGGACTGGTTCCGAAATGAAACATGCCAGCACAGCTGGTGCTCGGAATCCACTCCCACCCTCCGGAACAAAATCAATCACTGTCTTACCTTGCTTTACCTCGCACTGGGCAAAAATCCAATCAGAAAGCAGCCTCTGATGCGTCATCTTTCCCTCTCCTGACACTGGCTAATCAGGAGCTGTGCAAGGACATACATCATCCCGTCTCCCTGTCTGATTGACTAGCGCCAGGGAGAGGGAAAGATGACGCATCGGAGGCTGCTTCCTGGTTGGGTTTTCACCCAGTGCGAGGTAGAGCAAGGTAATTTTATTCCAGAGGTAGGATTGGATTCTGAGCGCCAGCATTGCCATGTGTTTTGTTTCGGAACCAGTCCCCTTCCAAAATGAAACCCCCATCTCTAGTCAGGTGTCAATCTGCTAAACATAATATTACAGTCAGATAATACAGAA
This sequence comes from Phrynocephalus guinanensis, assembly GCA_037367245.1. Classification (NCBI taxonomy): domain Eukaryota; kingdom Metazoa; phylum Chordata; class Lepidosauria; order Squamata; family Agamidae; genus Phrynocephalus; species Phrynocephalus guinanensis. The sequence goes on from CM074734.1 coordinate 156,930,836, forward strand.
CTTTGTAGAAGAGCACCAAGGCAATCCTGTCTTGCTGATGGTCTCACTTGACTAACTCAAGAGGCACAAACTGCTGTCCTATGAAGAAACAGATTTCAAAAGGAGGTTTCCATTCCAGATGACAAAGTCTGCAACGTTATGCACATCTACAAGGGAATGAGTCGCTTCTGACTAAACACCCAAGGAATTGGGCTGCGCTACCCCCACCAAAGATATTCCATACATTTATTTCAGGCTAAGGAACTTAACACTGCCTGTAGCTCCCTTATGCTCACTCACCTGCCACTTCCTATCACATGGCACCTTGCGACATGGGCATACAAAAGAGCCACCTTTCTAGCCCATGCAACCATACCATCATGTAACCCTGCATTAAAGCCACAAAGCCTTTCTCGTCCTCCTCCCTCCCAAGGCTCTCTCGCAGAGCCCCAAAAGGCTAATGGCACTACTACCCAGTCTAGTTGGTCACAAAGACCCCGCAAGAAATATTTTCATCCAGAGACTCTGTGGCAAATGGGTCCCTGCCCATCTTCCAAACGACTCCCGTGTCAAAGCGCATAGTACGGAAAGCTGGCCAAGTTAATTTGGCACTTTGGTTTATTCATTTAAAATGATTCTATGCAGCCTTTCTCCTTAAAAAGGACTCAATGTGGCTTGAAAGACAACATTTAAAGCTGAAAACAGTACATTTACAGATAAAAACCTGGGCCAAAGAAAATCTCCCAAATGCCTCTCTATTTACTCTTGAGGAAAACGGAGAGCCCTGCTTGGGTGTTCAAGCACCTACAGTGAACCATACTGTTTGTGTTTTTCATAGAATCACAGAGTTGGAAGAGACCTCAAGGGCCATCCAGTCCAACCCCCTGCCATGCAGGAACTGCCATCACAGTATTTCCGACAGATGGCCATCCAACCTCTCCTTAAAAACCTCCAAAAAAGGAGACTCCACCACCCTCCGTGGTGGGATCATGTGCAGTTCTGAGTATTTATTGGTAAACGACTAGAAGGGTATTTCCATTAAAGGGGCGGTATATAAATTAAATCAAAGCAAAAAGATGAATATGGCCCCCAATGTTTCAAATTTAAGGGCCTAGATATCTAACAGAGACATCATATAAGCCATTAATGTTAGCCATGGCCTGTTAGAAGCTTCCATTATTACAGTGATGGCAAACCTTTTAGAAACCGAGTGCCCAAACTGCGATTCAAAACCCACTTATTTTTCGCAAAGTGCCAATATGGCAATTTAACCTGAATACAGTGGTACCCCAAGTTACAAATGCTTCAGGTGCTACCCTTTGGGAAAGTGAGGATCAAAGAGGAGGCTTTTAAATTTCCCGCAGCCACGGCACCCTCGCTGTGGCCATGGAAGATTCAAAAACCTGCTCTTCGGTCCACACTTTCCCGAAGGGTACCACCCCTGCTCTTCAATCCTTGCTTTCCCAAGGTCTCGAAATAGCTCCATGCAGAGAGCTAGATGAAAGAGAGGCAACGTTTTGTGGATTCCTTCGTAGCCCCCGTTTACTCTCCAGTCACGCTGCTTTTGGGATGCCCCGAGCGGCATGGCTGGAGAGTAAACTGGGGCTATGAAGGAACCCATAAGCCGCTGCCTCCCCTTCACCCGGCTCTCTTCACGGAGCAGAAGGGGAAGTACTGTGGCTGTGAGGGGGCAATGTCGCGTGCCCACAGAAAGGGCTCCACGTGCCACCTTTAACACCCATGCCATAAATTTGCCAACACTGCATTTTAGATGCCCCCCAGGGGAATTCTCCAATTTGTCCCCAAAGCTCACCCACGATGACTCTTGCAAAAGTGCGATCTTCAGCACCATCTTCTGAGTACACCATGCTGACAAATGCCCGGTTGGCAGCTGGTTTTCCAACAGGAGCTCCATGGATTAGATCCCTCAAAGTCTTTACTCTCAGATTACTGGTCTTTTCACCAAGCACAAAGCTGATGGCATCCATAAGATTTGACTTGCCTGGATAAGGGATGACAAAAAAGGCACCACATTTTAGCAGAAAAAGTGTAACTGTACCCACCAACAGCTGTGTGTTGCACTACAATCTTTTTTTTCTTCTAAAATAAGAATTCAACCCTCTAACATGGAAAGAAAAACATGCCTCTGATCGTAAGTAACTATATTTGCATAAGGCACCTCCTCCAGCCTATGGCAGGGCAGCGCATGAAATCCCAGACAACTTGGGCAATCTTTTCTCTTTTTAGAAAATTCTGCACAGGCTGACAATTATTATCACCATAGATACTTTTCCTAATATGATATTGTCTGTCGGAGGTATAAAGAACTTTTAAACTAAACAAATATGATCTTGCCATGAACCTCTTCGTTGTCAGGGGAAATGCTGTCTCTCTCTATTTCTTGTTTTGAAGCAAAATCAGTTAATTCTTTCTGAACCGTAATGACACTGTTTGTCAACATACCCCCAACAGTGAACCAAAGAGCGCTAAGATCAGTGTGTGTGGGAATCAGAAAACTATTTCTCACAAGGCAGTCAACCTAAATCTGATTGTATTTCTGCTACAGTTCCGGGTTCACAAAACGCTCCTTTTAAAAACGAAACAGGAGAAACTCAGCCTGATCCTGAAATGCTAGATTTCTACTTGCAAGAACCACCTATTTATCCAATATGGTTTAACAAGCTTTTAATAACCACGCAACCTCTCTTCCCCCCCCCTTCCCAAATATTTGCACAGCCTAAAAGGGCAGGTTCCACCATCAGAAGGCCACACAAGCCTCTTTCCTTCGGAAACTCGTACAGGGACGCAGCGGGCACCTCGCCCAGGTGGGCCTTTCTCTCTAACCCAATGGTTCCCAACCTTCCTAATGCCACGACCGTTTAATCCAGTTCCTCATGTGGTGGTGACCCCCTTGCCCTGCTTGGAAGAGGCCACAAGCCCCCTTTGGCAGGCCACTGCCTCAGGTGCCATAGGGAACTTCCCTCTACAGGCACCCTCAGCCAATCGCAGCCTCCGGTGCCATTGACTGACATCCCCTCCAACCTATCAAGTTATAACTCACGCTTCCCCCTCCTTCCCTTCCTCTTCCTTTTTCTTCACTAGCTCATGGCGACCCCCATGAAATGGTCCTTCGACCCCCGCCAAAGGGGTCCCGACCCCCCCCCCCGGTTTGGGAACCACTGCTCTAACCCAACCCTCGGAGCTGGGGTGGTGGTGGTTCAGGAGGAGGAGGCCCATCTATGAAGGGCCCGATCCTCCCGCCCTTTATTTAGGATCCTCCTCTGCCCTCTCCTACCTCTCCCGCAAACCACCTTCCCCACCAACACCCCACTCCCACCCCCCCCACACTGCCCGCGTACCGGATCCGTTGGGCCCGATGATGGCCGTGAAGCGCCGGAAGGGACCGATGATTTGCCGCCCCTTGTAAGATTTGAAATTCTCGATCTCGATCAGCTTGAGGAACCCCATGTCGCGGGCAAAGAAGGGTCGGGGTGGGGGTGGGGGTGGGGGAACTACGGGGCCCGGCAGGGGACACAAAACAGCAAAGGCTCCCCCGCTCGCTCAGTGAGGCCCTCGGGGTTCCAACCCCGTCCCCACCCCTTAAGCCCGCGTTCCACCACACAGCAACAGGAACCCGGAAACCTCGCGAGAACTCACGACCCTCCCATGCCAAGCCACCGCGTTACTCGCCGTTAAGGGCCACGGAGCAATCGTCCCGCCTCCTTCGAAATGCCGGCTGGCGATAGGGCGCCGACGCCGACGCCGACGCCGCGCGACGGACTTTGCATACGAGGCTCCTCCTACTGACGCCTGGAGGGGAGGGCGTCTCTCCGCGGCCATCCGCCCATTCTGCTTCTATAGGCTTCCCCCGCCCACTGCCTAATTTGCATAAATTGACGCGCGGGAAAAGAGCCAATGCCTGCCTCCCGAGAGGGAGCGCGAGCGAACTGGCCTGTCGTCATAGAAACCAGGAGGCAAACGCAGGTGGCCATTCATTGATACAAGGAGAAGGTGAGCGCGGGAAGGGCTGTTTTGGGGTAGGTACAGTATCCACATTTTTTAAAATAAATCAAAAAGTGGGCACAGCTATGCCAAGTTTCTTTGCAATTTTAATGAAATTTTAATGTGCTTGACTGCCTTTGTTGCATATTATATATATATAAAGTACTGTTGAGAAAACAGATGGTTTATAGTGTGTGTGTGTGTGTGTGCATATATATATATATATATATATATATATATATATATATATATATATATATATATATATATATATATATATATATATATATATATATATATATATATATATATGCACACACACACACACTATAAACCATCTGTTTTCTCAACAGTACTTTCTGTTGAATTCAAACCAGTGAGCCCAGGAGAAACCTCTCCCTAAGAAGGGAGTGGGAACTTGTAACAAAATACAGGAGTGTATTTCAGGAGTGGAAACCTGTAACAAAAATATTACTGTGGTATCAAAAGAAAAGCTGCTCAAGGTAGCTTTTCTTTTTGCCAAAATATTACAATGTATCTCTGATTTCCACATGGCTCCTCTTCATGGCTCCAGCCAGCCTGCAGTAGGATCTCTGCAATGCCTTCAGGCTCCAGGGAAAAAGAAAAGAGGGATTTCCCCTTTCTTTCCCATCTTTTGTCAAATGCGGAGCAGTGCATTTCTGCTATATCAGGCTGAGGATGGGACGCTAGAAAAGAATTGGGGCTCAGCCAGCCATCACACCCTAGTAGTTAGTAGAGCAGGTGCTTTGATTACCAAATGTTGCAGGCTGAGCTCTACCTTCATGGATAGGCCCTTGGGAAGACTACCTCCAGCCACTTGGGCCTTTCTCACACGACCCCTAAGATCCGCTGGCCACTTAAATTCAGACCAGGGATCTTGGGGGTTCGTTGCTCTTTCTGCGTCCCCACCATTCCGCACTTCCTTGCTCCTGTCTGCGTGAGGGGAGGGAGGAAAAAAGAGAGGAAAAAATGCAGGCTCGAAGCTGCCTGGAGCCCCATGGTTGTCCTGATTCCTTCTCTTCTGTTTGTTTGTTTTTTTGCCTCCTGCCCCTTCTCTTAAAGGGGCGGGAGGAAAAAAAAACAAACAGAAGCGAGGAGAGCCCCGCACTCACCAGATTAAATCCGGACCTGGGGATTTTCACCCTCCTAGAGCAGGCACAAGAAAAGTGTGCTGGGACGTGCTTAGGTGGGCGGGGTCGCACTTAATTTCCTGCAAACTCCGGAGCTGGTGGGGAAACAATTGTAAGCTCCAGAGCTGGCAACCATTTGCTGCGGAGTTTAGGGTTGTGTACAAATACCCTTAGTACTGTGAACAATACCAAGCGAGGTGGACCAGGGGTCTGGAGGGCTACATGGCAGCTTCTTGCACATCTTCACTCTGGTGCTTCCGAAAGTTTACCTGTAGCATGGGGACAGGAGCTTCTTCACAAAAGAGGCAGAGCCCCAAATCTGAGCCAGACCTTTGTATTGTCTGCACCAGGAAAGGGAAACGGTAGACGTAGAACTCTGGAGACAACCTCAGATGTAATCCTCTCCTTTTGGAAGCCAGCAGTGGGTAACCTGCAGGCTCCAGGCAATCTTTCCTGTGCCCCAAGCTTCAGTAGTGCAAAAAATATATATATTGAATTCATCCACAGAAGTAAGGTATTAAGGGAATATATCCTACCTTAGAAACAAAGCTGTATTCTTCACATGCCTTAAATAGGGACAAATGGGATTCCTGAATGGGCTAGTGAGGACTGGAGGGGTCACTCCTGGGAGATCCACGAGGAGTCTTGTGGTGCAGTGGCTTCACTTCTGTACCAAAGTCAAGCCTGTGCTCATGAACCAGGGTTCAATCCCAGGTAGCCGACTCAAGGTTCACTCAATGTCCCATCCTTCCAAGTTCCCCTGGGAAGATGGGCGGGGTACAAATGCAATAAATAAATAAATAATAAATAAGGTCAGTAAATGTGTATCTTGCTTAATTAACTTGTAATTTGCCAAAAAAGGGGGGGTTAAGTGCTATGGGGCAGTCCTGATGGCAATTTTAGTGTTGTGTTTTTAATGTATTGTATTTATTGTATTTACATGTTTTTATTGTCCTAATTTTACTGAAATTTTGATGTTTTAATTGTCTATTTTGATTGTGAGCCGCCCAGAGACCTTTGGGTAGTGGGAGGCATACAAGCTATATAAATAAATAAACAAACAAAATAAATATATAAGCAGCATGCTTGTTCTATTTTTAATGCAGAAGAAGAGGGTTTTTTTGCACTGATCCAAGGTGACCTAGAATAGTCAGAGACGTATGCATTGTTTCTCAGCAGTCAGCAACATAGTTAGCAATGAGACAGGAACTGAACCGACTTTAAAAACACCTCTCCTTTTCCATTTCAGACACAAATACATTCCTCAGTTACAGGTGAAAAGATGTATAAAGTGGACATTCAAGCAGATGAAAAAAAGGCAGCTGCCATTGAAGCCCGCAGGAACCGGGAGAAGCAAAGACAGAGCCGCATCTTTAACACTCGTTACCGCACAATGGGGGTGAGACTTGGAGTTGGGTTTGGGAGGAGTGCCTCTTGGATCAGAAGCTCCAGAAGGGGTTCCTTTAGCATCCATTGAGAAGGAACATATGTACAATACCTTCATACAGATTGTTCTCAATAAGAAGGTCCTTCCCTTTCGGCTTGTTTGTGGTCAGGCCAACCTTTCATCCCACATATTCTGAAGGATTATGCATGAAAGATGGGGCTCTCCACTTTCTGGATTCCACATTTTCAGAGTTTAGGAACATTGTTATTTTGAACTTCTGTACAACTCCCAGAGGTGTTGGAGACATGCTGATTAGAAGTTTCTGAGAGCTTTTGTTCACAGTTTCTTCTAAATGCATGTGTCTGTGGCTTGTAGTGTAGATCTGATGATAAAGTGAAACACTCAGCTCAGATGCACCCTGGAATATGAACAACTGTGAGTACAATGACTTGATTCTAGGGTCATCTACATGGGCACTTTTGGAGCCAGCTGTTGTGGCTAAATAGGGTTGCATAGGATATGGTAGAATGATATAGGCCATTGGAGCAATCCTCTATTAAAGCAGTGGAAATATTTTTTTTAAAATCAGTTTTAAAAAAACCACTTGCCTTGTCTTAAGGAGCCAATCAAGAAACAGGAAATTCCTACTGGAAGGAGGTTCGACAGCCAGAAAACTCACTTTTGGTTTGTTTCCAGCAGCCTCACACATTGGAAACAAGCCAAACCTAGCTCCACACACAAAAAGTTGACCCCCACCAGATTTTTTTTTAAAAAATCTGGACTTTCATTGGTGTCTCTTCCTCCTACTTAAGGTGGATGTTGAAGGCTTGAAAAGTCAAGTGGAGGAGCGGAAACGGAGAGAAAATTCAGAGAAACAAAGGGATGAAGCTTTTGGTAAGAGTTCTGCTCCCTTCCCCAACTTCCCCAGATTTGTCCCAGGGTGCTGAGCTGGAAGATCAGCCAGTCTGTAGAAGGTCACCTGGCATCTTCTTGATTATCTTTCCTCTTCAGACCTTTCCAGTAATTTGCAGTGTTGTTATGTATTTTAAAGTAGGGTCAGGCTTGTCCAGCAGTGGGCCAGCCTGACCCTATGGCAAAGATAAGATCTACCTTTATTACTGACACAGAAGTAAGTCTAGCTGGAAAAAAAATTCCCAAAAGCATTTAGTACCTTTCAAATCCTTTGACGTCTGCCTTTGTATTGCTTACCACTCCACTAAGTAGCATTCCTGGTTAAAAAAACCTGGAGGGGTATTAATTACTGGATTTATCTTATTATTTTCCTCATTATGCACTAATGATGATGAAGAGTACTGAAATTGCAGACATTTTGCTGCTTTGAAGTTCTGTCATGTTCAGCAGGAAGATTTGGGCAGCTGAATAAATGTTGAGGGGATTTCTTTGCTGGTTCCCAAGGGATATGTGGGAATATCATAGAGATCTGGAGAACATGATGCTAACCAGCTGGTTAGTATATGACCCCTATCCACTGTAGCACACTACTCTATGCAAAGGTGAGGGGCTCAAATCTTTAAGCCACAGGCCCAGGTGTTAGACACGCAGATCATCTAAGCTTGGAAGAACGCTCCGACCCTCACTTCCAGATTTTTCTCTCGCTAAAAGTGTTTTTAAAGGGAGGAAATAGTGAGAATGCCCTATTTTATTCTCTATTAACCATTATCTCTTTAAAAATAATCTGGGCAAACATGGGGACCCCAAGGAATACTAGCATGGTAGCACCCCTCAAAATAAAGAAAAGTTGTTATTTCACATGGCAGTAGGAGAAAATAAATTTTCTTTATATATATTCTCAGCACTTACCATATTTATTTGCAATGCTATTTTGTAGGTTTTTAAAATTGCTTGTTGTCCCTTGCTGCTTTGAATGTGTTTTGGCGTTGCTTATTTTTTTAATATGGTATTTGTTTGATCCTTTTTAGTATTCGTATACTCCCTGTTGCTAGTGTTAATACTTCTTTTAATGATGCACGCTGCTTTGAGTCCTTTTAAGGAAAAAAGCGTGTTAAAGACATTTTAAATTAGTATTTGTACACTGTTTTTCTGCCCTAAAAGGGATCCACAGTAAAACCAGTTAGAATACAATAAAACAGAGAGCAGAGTGGATTATCAATATAATTAGCAAGAAGGAAGTACCTTTATTTTTTATAGATCAAAAGTTAACAGGGTGCCTAGATCAATGAAAGGTCTAACAACGAAGGACCAAAAGCAAGGTGTAGGAAAACTAGATGCGGAAGGGCAATTCTAGAGTGACCTTTTCCCTTTCAGAAGGCACCTTTTGATGGGACTGGTTGTGTGTGCAATTTAGAGATGGGCACGAACTGCCGAACCGGCACTGGTTTGTTTTTCGACCAAACAGATGTTTGGTGCTTCTGAGCCTCACCTCCTTGGCCAGGTAGGCACTCATTCAGAGGCAGCACCTGGAAGGGGTAGGGGAGGGAAGCACTGATAAATAGAGATGGACACAAAACAAAAAATAAAATGCTGTCTGTGCCCATCTCTATTTATCAGTGCTTCCCTCCCCCGCCCCCTCCAGGTGCTGCCTCTGAATGAGTGCCTACCTGGCCAAGGAGGTGAGGCTCAGAAGCACCAAACATCTGTTTGGTTGAAAAACAAACCAGTACCTGTTCGGCAGTTCGTGCCCAACTCTAGATTTCACACAGTCAATGTGATGTCAGGCACATAAAGGAGACCCTGCCTGAAGGAGGGAAATGCTAACGTGATGACAAATTTTGGGAGTCTTCTTGGCCTAGAGTGCTATAATTTGCCAACCATGTCATTTAGAGCTTCTGTAAACATAAATAAATGGAAAGTAGGATTCCAAAATATAAAACTAACAACAAAAGATGGCAGAAGCTACCTAAGTATGCAAAATGAGACCATGCCAAGTTTGCATAGTTGAGAAAAGGCATGTACATGTAGTGAAATATGTTGGGCATTATCTGTGTGTATCCAATGTTTTTTGTTCTCATGGCATAGAATTTTAGTTTCTTCATTGTTTCAATGTGAATTGCCTGTGCACTGCCCTAAGATAGAATACTGTTTGAGAAAAGGGGTGCTGAACACAATGCCGGAGCAGCGTCCTGCGTTCCTTTCTTGTAGATGCGGACAGGGTGCAATGTGACAAGATTGCACAGATGCTGGAGGAAGAGGAGCGTCTGCGCAAAAAGCAGCTCCACCAGGCGGTGGTGGAATTTTGGGGGCGGGAGCAGCAGCCCTCCACCCGTCGGGAGTGGGACATCCATGACCCCGAGGCGGTCCGTAAAGGGATTCCTGCCCGTGTGAGTGACGACGACGCTCGCTGTGGCCCTTGTAGCATGCAGTGCTTTGCCGGTGAAGACTTGAACGCTCCCGCCCGGCACAAGCTCCAGAAGGGACAAACCAAACACATCTTGGAAGAGCAGAGAACGGAGCGGGAAAGGCGTCTTGCGGACCAAAGATACGCAGGTATGTGAGGTATTCCTCTGTGGAGTCGGAGGTTGGGATTTGGATTCCCTTCCGTGTTTCCCGAGGCACGGAGCCAGCCTGGGTGGCCTTGGGCAAGCCGCTCAGTCCCAGGGGGCCCCTTCCAGAAGGTGGAAATGGTAAACCACTTCTGAGCACTCTCAACCTCAAGAACCCGAAAGAGAGTTGCCATAACTCAGAATTGACTTGAGGGCCCATGGCTCTTATGGTGATGATTAGAGATGGGCACGGAACGAACATTTTTTTGTTTCCGTTACCGTTTGTCGTTTCTGTTACGTAACGAAACGACAAACGAAAATTGTGATTAAAATGAAACGAAACAAACAGAACCACGAAAATTTGTGGTCATTACGTTTCGTTTCCGTTAATGGCGATGCGCAATGAAATGAGCTGTTTTAAATGTTAAAAAACGCCCTGGACATCCGTAAAAATGCAGCGATAATTATTTATATTGTCTGGTAATACCTACCAGGGTGGTTGGGGTCCTTAAAACGTTTGTTTTTGTCTTCTCCCATCGCGATGTATTTTTCTTTTCCCTTTAAAATGGATGTCGCTGTGATGCCTTCGGGGCGTTTACCACATGCCGTTTTTTTGCTGCCACCAAAAATAAAACAATTTGGGGACTTGACACACCCCAGGATTATTCAGGAAGGTTCCTCAATTTAAACTAGTGACGTAGCTTTACCGGGAAGAGTGAGCAGCCGCCCCGCTGTGCCCCAGTTAAAAGGGAATTGTCTCCTCTGAACAACCCTCAGCCCGGGAGTCTCGGAACAGCTACTCTGCTCCAGGTCCCATAGAGTTCAATCAAGAGAAACTTTCTTGCTCACGGAAAAGTCAGTAGCATGTAGCCTTGGTTAAGGCTCTGGTTAGTTAGCAATGACTCCCCCCCTCAGGCACACACAGATTCCAGTTAAAAAGGTAAAGAAAAGAACTTTATTTAAAACAAACATCAAAACAGGAATCTTGCTTTGTCAGCATCATTCGGGCAAGCGTTACAGATTCTTGGAGCAACTTTCTAAGGCAAAACTTGCCGAGTAGATATAAAAACCAATTTCAGGAAATAGAGTCAAAATATGGCAACCCAAATGGAAAACAATAAATCTAGTTGATCTATCTAATACTCACATTATGAAAAGGAAAAGATTCTGCTGTCGTCTCTGGCATTCAGCCAGCATCAATACGGAGATCACATGGCTGCGTAGTTCTGTGTAGCAGCTCTCTGGTTAGAGCAGCTCATTCTTATAGACCGAAATCTTAAGGACTTGTCTTTGTTCTTCAGAGATGCAAACTAGTTCAGGGCAGTGTAGGCTATTTGTCATCAATTAGCATAAGTAAATAAAGACTGTCTCTTTTGATAGTTGACAAAAGGCTACGCATTTTCTATTGATCTCAAGTGTTCAATCACCTGAATAGGATGTGTATTTGACAGGGAGATTCCTTAGTTGACAGTAGCAACCTGTTTGCCATCTGATCGTAACCCTTTGAAGCCCAGGGACCCATTTGATATACAGGAAGGTATTATAAAATTTCACCCATGTGTTTCTTCCTCATAGATATCATGTGTGAAGGCAGGTTTTGATCTGCTGGAGAGACAATGTAAGGTCCCTTCCATCTGCTATTTTACAACCACAACAACAATTTTGATGATGAGGGAAACATAACATTTGCGATCCCATTTGACTTGGCATCCACCTGTGAATTACAAAGGAAGTCAGTGTCTCTTTCCCAACCAGACTTCAAAGAAATGATAGTGTGTGACATGACATAGCCATGAATCAACAGATTATACAGATGCTAGGTCATATCAAAGATGAATTTTCTATAATTCATCACAGTCGCCACCAGCCACAAAATGGAGGCAAGCCATTTGATGGGATCATGTTCAACCAATAGCATGCCCAGGTTGCAGACTGGACGGGCAGGTCTGGCAGCCACAGAGGGCATAAAAAGCTCTGGCAGCCCCCGTCCTCCTTGCAGTCTCTGGTGGGAGTTAGGGTGGGATTGGTGTCTCTGCAACTCTATCTTCAGTCCTGCAGCCTCCCTGTGTGCGTGCGTGCTGTTGCACCCCGGGCAACGCCCGCCGCTGCCTTTGCAGCCTCCCTGCGTACCTAGTCTATACTGTGTCTCTGCCAGCATCCATTTTTTTAGTGTTTTCCCTCTGGTCTGGGGCGTTAGGGGATGCCTGCGCACAGAAATGCTTTAAAAATCGCGCAAAAAGCAGGTAGAAACGACAAACGAAAAAATGAAAAACGGTAACGAAATTTTTCCGAAAATTCACGACAAACGGAAACGAACCGAAACAGACCTCTCAACGACAAACAAAAAACCGAAACGCCATTTTTTTTATTTGTGCCCATCTCTAGTGATGATTCAGGCTGGGTTGATGGTGAATCTGAGTTGCCTTCTAGCTCGGTGCCAGTGGTGGGAAAAAGTTCGGCCGGGGGTTTTGACTCCCGAGATCTGTTGACTCGATCGGCGCTGGGTTGCTTTCCTCGCAGATACCCTGGATGACAAAAAGAGGATTGAGCTGGACCTGCGAACCCTCGAGTTGGCTCAGTTAGAGGAGGACTGTCGCCGAGCCAAAGCCATGGCAATCGCCGACTTCAATCGAGCCCAGGTATCACCACTTCCTGTTGGCTGCCTCTCCTAAGACCTGCCTCGGAACAGAGGGGGGCACCAAAAGGGCCAGACCCTCTCCAACACTAATAAGAACTGTGTGCCATCAAGCCGTTTCCGACCAAGGGTGGCCTTTGCCATGGTTTTGCAGTTATCAAATAGATAGATTGGATTTTACTATTCCCTTGCTCGGGGGGCGGGGCCTTGGGTCCTTTGCAGCTTGCCCTAGACCTCTATGCTGAAACTCACTGTGGTTCCGGACATGGAGAGCCCTGCCTCTTCCTCAAACTCCCTTTCTCTTCTCTTGCTTCAACACCAGGCTGCAGAGGTCGCTGAGCAGCAGCGCCGAGCCCAGCAAAGGGAGCAGGATGACAACGACGCAGAAATCCACAACCACCTGACCAGCAGCTTCCTGACAGAAAATCCGGACGTAGCCAAGAGTGCGATGGGGCCGGAGCGTGTGATCGTCAGCCAGTGGAAGGGGATGAGCCCTGCCGAGGTGGAGGCTGTGCTGAAAACGCAGGAGGAGCAATGCAAGGAGAACCAGGTGAGTGGCCCAGACCGTAGCAGGGAGGGCAGGAGGGGGTGGGAAATAACTCATGGTGCTGCTCAGGGAGGAACACTAGTGACAGCAGCAGACATGCCTATTAGGACCACCAGCACCACACCTAGGCAGGACCATCACTCCATGCCCGATTATGATGCCAGCAGAGGAACTGAACATGGTTTCCAAGGAGATGAGCTAAAATGGCACTCAAAAGAAAATATTTTTTTACCCAGCACGTTGTTAGCCTGTGGAACTCTCTGCCACAGGATGTGGTGATGGCATCTGGCCTGGAGGCCTTCAAAAGGGGATTGGACAGATTCCTGGAGGAGAATTCCATCACAGGCTACCAACCATGAGGGAGATGTGTAATCTCCAGGCTTAAAACCGGGGAACTTCAAGGACCAGATGCAGGGGAGTGGTATCAAGAGACAGATATCTAGTCTCGTGCGCTTCCAGAGGCATTTGGTGGGGCCACTGTGAGATACAGGAAGCTGGACTAGATGGCCTGATCCAGCAGGGCTCTTATGTTCTTATGTTGCAGAGACTTGTCACATTAGCCTCAGGGTGCACAAAGTGAAGTCAAGAATTAATTAGTGCCCTAGGATTTCAGATTGCAAAGCCCCAGGCATACATAGGATGATTAAGCAACATGAAGCACATCCTCCTCCCAGTAACCAAAAAGGTAGAGGACTGTGCTGTCCATTCTTTTCTTTCCTCTGAGGTTTTTACTGGTACTGCCTGCTGCTGTTCACACTGGGGAAATCCTGGAGTTAGCAGTGGACAAACGCACAGACAGCTGGAACATTATTACAAGGATACTCTGCCGCTGCAAAGCACAATTGGTGCACTCAAAAATGCTTCATGAGGGGAGTGGTGGGCAATCTCAGCAGGGCTAAGGGCTACTTTTCATATTTTCTCCATTCCTAAAGGATGGGCCTAAGGGGTGGAACGTGCTTATAGAAGCTAATCTGCACAAGCAGTTCAACTATTTCAATTTTGAGGGAAACAAATGGCTTTAACATTTTTTTTTTACTGGGAAGATTTTCCCTGAAAAGTCCTCTCTCCATGAATGGCCAATATTTTTGTAAAAAATTCTAAAACACATGAGGGGGTTTGGGGCCCTAAGAACACGACAAAATTGTCTCCCATGTCCCTTAGAATGTACAAAGGAATTATGAGCAAATCACTCCCCACTCTACCCCCCCAAAAAAATACGAAAAATCATGGAATATGGGAGGGTTGGAGTGCTAAATAAAATGATCTAAATCTGCCTGCAGTCTTTAAGTTGTATATTACCAATACCAATATGTCTGTGAAGATTCTCAGACATCCAGGTGAGGTTATCTGGAAGTTGAGTGATGGCAACTGGACTTTTCTTGAGGGACCGAAACATTTCGAAGCTCATCCAAGCAGCTTCGTCAGTCAGACTGATGACGCAGCCTGGACGAGCAGCGAAACGTTTTGATCTCTCAAGGAAAGTCCAGTTGCCACGACTCAACTTCCAGATACCTATACCAATACGTATATACATTATCTCAGAAATCAATGACAAAAGCCTTGCTGGGTACCCCATGCTATGCTCAAATGTGAGGACTGAGAGGAAGGCTGGGAACTCAGTAGCTTGTTGACAGCCCTTGTGTAAGTTCTTAATGAAGTCGAGATTTGAACGGGAGAGCTACCATTCTGAACATCATTTCTCAAGTGCCTTGTGCCTCCTGCTTCCCGCAGAGGATGCGAGAAGCAGAGCGTCAGCGGGAGGCTGAGTGGGATCGGCAAGCAGAACTGGCGGCCCGTGCTGCCATGGTGATGGAACAGCAGGAGCAAAATGTCCGTCTGCAGCTGAGGAAGAGCTTGGATGCCTATAATAAGGAACTGGCAGAAGCACAGAAGTCGAAGTGAGTAGCCCTCGAGTACAAGACCACTCTGACAATGAAGCTGGTGGGATAGCGGCCCCAGTTTGAGGAGTGTAGGTGGCTGGGAAGGGAAGTGGAGTGGGAGACCAATGTGATCTGGTGGCCACTGTCCTTTCATTGAACAAATCCTGTGGAAGAACACCCCATACTGGCTAACATCCTGTTCTGTATCCCCATGGGTGCAGCAGGAGTGACATTACTCACAGTGTAATTAAAGAGTTCTCTGAATCAGAGCCATCTCATTGTGCATGAGTCACATGCATATAACCTGACATACAAGCAGGGACTCTTTAATTATTGGCAATCTGGCTCTGCTGGTGATGTCACTGATGGCAGAGCTACACAACAGGATAGTGGCCATTAATTAACAAAAGGGGAATACCACTGGACTTGTGTTTAACACTAAAATGTCATATGACAGGAACAGGTAGCATCTGGCTGCTAGAAGAATAGGAAGAGCCATGGTTTATGAAGAAAAACCCACATGAATATATTTTAAAAGTTGTCTGTTTGGGCCACAGTGTGATCACGTACAGTGTTTAATTTGGATTATCCTGGAAGCAACACTTTCTCAGCCAACATTTCCTGAAAAATTGGGACTTCTGGAGCTAACCAATGAGGGGAAAGTACATTACGTATATGCTGATATTACCTAGATTATGTCCTGATGGATAATAATAGTTTGCTGGTCTGTTTTTGATAAGGATTATAAAAATTTTCCCATTTCTTCACATAGCAGATGAAAAGAAATTGAGATAAAAAAATGAACGTGGTGGAAAAGAACATTGACAGGCTCATCCATCCAGGTCTAGGGCTTTGTGATTCACTCTTAAACCCGGTTCCCTATGTAGCCAATCACATTGCCAGTGAATTAGGGTTTTCCAGCTCCTCCTCCTCTCCCTCCCCAATTCATCTCACACATTGCAAGAATGCAGGCCATGACCCTTCTGCTTAGAACAGTGATGCTTTACTTCATTTTGCTGGTGTGTGTGTGTGGGGGGGGGATTTCACTCCTATTCATTTTTAAAGACTATCGAAAGTCACAGATCATATCCTCAGGATGGAAAGAAACTGAAAAAAATCTTGCACGTTTCAATTAAGTGAAACATACTGTATTTTCTCATTCTTCATCCTCATCACTAAAGGCAGATGCTGAAGTCATCCTTCACACATATGGAAGGAAAAGAACAAGTTACATAATTAATCAATATGCTTTGTTTTACAGCTTACAGTATTTGGAGAAAGAGGTCTACACCAATGCACCCACAGCGCACTACCACTTGCAGTTTAACACTAGCAGCCGTTGACTGAAGGGACTATAAATGCTGGACGTTTTGGTATAAGCCAAGTAAAGAATTTTTCAACTAAGCAAAGGAAGCCCTCTGGTGCCTGCAGGGAAGAGACCCAAGAATGTGCCTGGGATTATGAACAAAGTCCATGTGGGGCTATTTTACTAATTATCCTTTCTACCACTCCAGAACATTCCACAGAAAGCTGTTTAGCTGTGTCACTTTTCTGAACTGACCCCAAAGACTGCCCAGCCACATGACTTTGCATAAATGCCCCCACAATATGGAGGGACTAGAAGTGGTTTCAGTCATATATTAACTACTAGCATTCAGTGAAAGGAGTGTCGAGGAAGAAGTGGGTAGTTTGTTTTGTGCAGTGGAATAGAAATAATGGCCCAGAATATGGAAGACAAAAAGCTTATCCATATGGCATTTCCTTAAAAGACCAGGTGCTAATAGTTCAGTACTTGCAGCCTTGCCTTGCAGGGTATTTGCAAAATGAACTGCAAATAGTTGATTCACCATCCATCTGTAAGGCAAGAGCACCACAAGAACATCACCAGTTGGCCAACCAACTTCTCCCATGGAGAGAGGCTAGAGCAGCAATTCCCAACTAGGCATGGGCCTTTCGTTTCAGAATGGGTCCAGTTCTGAAATGAACCACGGCAGCACAGGTGCTGTTCGGAACTTGGACCCACCTTTTGAAACAAAATCACCCATTGACTTACCTTGGTTTACCTTGCGCGGGGGCGATACTCAAACGCGTCATCGTTCCTTCTCCCTAACGCTGGCCAATCAGACAGAGGTGGGATGATGCATGTCTTTGCCAGCTCCTGATTGGCCAGCGCCACGGAGAAGGAACAATGGCACATTGGAGGCAACGTCCTGGTTGGAGTATCGCCCGGCGTGAGGTAAACCAATGGGTGATTTCATTTTCGAGGGTGGGTCCAAGATCCGAAAAGCACTTGTGCTGCCGTGATTCATTTCGGAACAAGACCCATTCTTCTGAAACGAAAGGCCCATGCCTATTCACAACCTTGGGTTCCCAGATGTTCTTGAACTAAAACTAGAAGCAAGGTCCCCTCTACGGCTCGTGCCTTTGCCGCTGCCCCTTTGACACAGGGTTTTTCCTTCACCTCACACTCACAGTGACCATTTGTTTTGGGTCATGGTAGAACACGTTGGGGGTGAGTTTCATGTACTGTACTGAAAATTAGAGGATACATTGGCCAGAATCTTTCACCACTAGCTGTGCTGGCCAGGAGTTCTGGGAGTTGTAGTACAGAGACATGGGGGACCCAAGGTTAGGAACCAGCGTTCTAAATACAGCATTTGCCCATGCTTGTGGCCACCTTCTACTGTCTTTGCTTTTACACACTTCAGTCCCTTGAAAGTTAGAAGACTGGAGTTCACAATGGTTTGTAGGGAACATAGGAGCTCTCCTGTTCTGCTGAAATGCTTCCCCCCCCATCTACCATCCTTGCTGTTCTTTGCCCTCTCCCTTTTTCACCAAGGAATATGAAATTATTGTTCCTTGCTTGTCTTTAATTGCACAATTTATTCAGCATATTCAAATAAGATAAGGATTTCCTTTGCATATTTTGGTGGAATATGTACTTAATCCCCAAACGGAACATAGCAATAATTTCTTTCGCCTTTTAAGATCCAGATAATCATTTGCTGCGCTGATTCTGAGGAAAGGATCTCAGTGCAGATTGAAAGCATGATGATTAATTGTCCAGTAGAAATAAACATGCCCGGCCTAATGAAAGGCTGCATAAGTTCAGGGCTGCATTCGGAGGCCTCCATCAAGTCGAATCACCTCACCATTGAGCATAGGATTTTCTACTATGCATTGCACCAGGTGGGCATACTCCGCCGGATTCCCAAGGCGACTAGGAAAAGGTATCTGTCGTTCCAGGAACGATTTTACTTTATCTGGAAGTGTTGCTAGCAGAGGTGTCGCAAAGAGCCCTGAGGGGAAAAATAAGGAAGATGGCAGTAAAGAAGGGCTGTCCTAGTAGCTTCTACCCACTTTGATACCTGCAAACTGGTTTGGATGTAAACCACAATTTGTCAGATACTGTAGAAAGCATTACAGTGGAACCTTGACTTACATCATTAATCCGTTCCAGTGGTCTAGACTTAAGTCAAACATGACTTAAGTCAAACGAACGTTTCCCATAGAAAGTAATGGGAAAGCAGATTAATCCGTTCCAGATGATGAAAAAAGACCCCTGAAAACAGCAGTTTAACACAAATTTGACTGGGATAGGAGATTCCTTCTGGGGATGTAAATGAAATGTCTCTTCAAAGAGAGGAGGCGGCAGTGGAATTATAGTCCACAAGTTATATGCCTCCAGTTTTTAATGTTCATAGCAACAATGTCTAACATTTAAGTTTTATTGATTTTTACCTTGACGTTTCAAGTTCTGAACAACTCTATGCTTACCATTAGAGTCCCACAACTTTACAGCTCCCCAACTAAAATGCTTCCATTGTGGACCAGACTTCTGCAGCCAGATTTTTTACAAGACTGAGCCGACTGTCTAACCAGCGAGGCCAGCCCCGAGCTCCCGGCCCTTCTTCTCCTCCGGCAGCAGCGGCGGTTTCGGTGAGGCTGAGGACCAGCTCCAGGTGCTCTGAGCTGGCCTCGCCGAAGCCGCTGCTGCCGGAGGAGGGGAAGAAGGCAGGAGCAGTTTGGAGGTGGCAGCCGCGATGCTGGGTTGTGGCTGCCGCCCAGTTCCGGTGCCTTGTGCCGGGGCTCCGAGATGTAAGTCAAAGCCTGTGACTCAAGTCAAACAGGCCCCTTCTTGCTGCAAGTCAAATATGATGCAAGTCAAGCAGTATGTAAGTCAATGTTCCACTGTATTAGGTGCACACTCCAACTTCCCACAAATCTTAGTTTTAATTTTTTTTAATAGCTATGAAGATAGTCTTTGGAACTGCATAGTCCATGCCTGCTGAAATATGGAATCGAGTTTCCAGAGACTGTGAAATCACTGCTCTATAAAGTTCCTCCCACCAGCAATAAGTAATCAAGTCTAAATATACAAAATAAGGGGTGAGGGGGGGGGAATCAGAACTGGGTAATAGGAAAATCAAATTTGCTCTAATACAGGGGTGCCCAAACTTTTTGTAAGGAGGGCCAGATTTGGTGGCTGAGAATGTGTCAGGGGCAGTTGCTCCCCGACCCTGCCACCCCACTGCAAGCCCCACCCACTGACCCCTTGCAACCCCACCCGCAGGAAGGAAGGTGGGGAACAAGGAAGGGAGGGAGGGAGGTGGGGACCAAGAGAGGGAGGGAGGAAAGAAGGAAGGTGGGGACCAAAGGAAGCACAGGGAGCCGTGGCCACAGGTCGCCCCTTGGAAGAGGCAATCTGTGCGACCTTGCACCCCCCCCCAAGCTCCCCGGTGGTGGCGACGGCTCGCCAGCCAGCCCACCCCAAAGCTCCTTGGCGGTGGCAGAGGCCCGCTGGCCTGCCCACCCCCACACATTCCCCCGCGGTGCCGGTGGCGGCAGACCGCCCAGCCGCCCAAGCTTCCCAGCGGTGTCAGTGTTGGCAGAAGATTTTTTTTAAAAAAAAAATGGGGCGAAGGAGGGGGGGGGAGGGCCGGGCCAGTCAGCTGCGGGCCACTCATTATGGCCTGACGGGCCGGATTTGCCCGCCCACCCCCCCCCCCCCCGGGCCGGAATTTGGGCAGGCCTGCTCTAATACATATGTGTGGGCTGTACATGATATTCCAGCCCTGTCATTGCCGCCTGATCTTCCAACCCTGAACAACCATTTAAAGATTCTGTTCTTCTCTTCTAGTGCCCAGATTCAGGGCAGTTTTGGTACCTGGTGCAATGGTATTAACTCTGATCCCCATAGGGGCAAGATCTCGGGCAACTGGTAATGTCATTGACACAATGCCTCCTTTTGAAGCAGAATAAGCAACTTGGCCAACCTGTAAGATAAATATTGAGCAGATTAATTTCCTAATGATAGCAGATGAAAGTATTCTTATTTAGTACAGCAACATGTTTGAAGCATTATCCAAAATGCACACAAAAAGTCATGGTGTGACTGGCAGGAGCACTGAGATAAAGCTGCTCAAGTTACAGGTTATTAGCTGCACAGCCAGTTACAGGAAATAAGGGGAGATGAGTAATCATTCTGAAGCGCAGTGGGAGAGGGAGGCAAAAGGTGGAAGGAAGGAAGATGTGTATAGATTATCAGTGATAATCTACCATTGGTTGTCCTTAAAGATAGCTTAATGCTGGCCAGCATCTTCTACCACATGTGAAACGAGTCAAGTCCAAAGCATGAGGAGGTGCTATCATGTTTCACTCTATGGAACACAGAGAACTCTATGATTTACCCATTCCTTGAGGTTTGTTTTCCCCTTTGTCTATAGAGCAAGGCTATTCAGGAAACGAAGCCTGCCTCTATGCCACAGATAAGGCCAGAGGTCTCTTTGTTCCTGGTCAGGAGATCCACAAACCATTGGCAACTTTAAAGAAAAAAATAACTCATCCTTGGATTATTTCAACATTGATTCCAAGTCTCCTTTCTCCTTTCCTTCTTTCAGTATAAGGTCTTTCATGATCCTAAATCCAGGTGTGATCACAAACCGAACTACAACATGAGTAGAATATTCCTATGCCATTCTATAGTGAGGACGCATAAGAAACTTGAATGATGCCTGGGGCAGCAGTGCTCATAAGAAAGATAGAAAAGTAATGTATACTCTGTTAGGTGTGCTCTCACAAGTGTTGTTGCAAAAGCCATTGCCCGTACTGCAGAATCACATAGGTTGGAAAGCGCCCATTTGAACAGAAGGTTTCAAAAAAACTATTAAAACGTTCTTACTGATGGACTGTATTTCGGGCAATAATTTGTAACTCACAGTAACACCCAATGTATTCTTAAATCTATTCAGAACACTATATTTTGAAGTTTTACCCAACATGCAAATATACATACTGGTCATTCAATCTCTTGACAAAAAACAGGATATGATATGAAATAAACAAGAATCCTCCACATTTCTGTGCATACAGAGGAAATTCCCCAATACCAATAGTAACATATTTCCAAAAGAAATGGAGTTTGTTCCTGAAAACAATTCCATGAAAGTCCTTCTCTAGGAAAAATTCTTCCACAGTATATACAGTTACAAGATGTACTGGTAACTCCCATTAAGCAGAATGGAACTTAAATCTGAAACAGCATGACCAGGATTGCACTCCATATGATTTAACAGAACAAATCTCAGTTTTAATACTGACTGGTTCCGCATTGCATGTTTATCATAGTAATGTCAAATGATGGCTGATAGTTGTTGAATGAGGTATTGCCAGACAAACACTGAATACAGTATTAAACATTCATGTCACAGATTCAGCTGTAATTGATCAAATAGGTGGTAAGAAAAATATCAATCTAATACTGTTTCTGTGTGCAGTGTATTTCCTCAGATAGTACTGACACAACACAAGACCTTTTCTGCTCAGCTTAAGATGCAAAGAGTAACTTCCTAGTGTTCCAAAAAATCCAGTACTACATCTGGCACAGAAAAGAAAGTTATCAAGGGGGTGGCAAAAGCTAGGCACCTCCGATCCTTCCCTGCTCCACCTTCACTGACACTCTGCTCTTGCGTCCTGCTACACCTTCCTCTTGTTTTCTTTTTTCCTAATGACAATACTGGGTATATAATTACTTATATTTTCACTTTAACATAGACAGTGGATGTTGCCAACCAGTCTAGCCAATAAAGGAATTTTGGAACTCACCTGCCCCTCAAAGGCAGCCACACTGGCGGTGTTGATGATCACTCCCCGGTGTCCATCTGCGTCAGGCTCATTCCTCCCTATTTCGCCTGCAGCCAGACGAATTACATTGAACGTTCCAACAAGGTTCACCTGAGAAGCGCAGACAGATGAAGCATATGCTCTATAAAGCTCTATCCACACCCTTTCCAATCGAGAGAGAGGGCTGGACAACAAAATACAGTAGGACCCCAGTATCCGCTGGAGATTAGTTCCAAGCCTTCCTGTGGATAATGAAAACCGTGGATAAGAGAGAACGCCAAAATGTCCCCAAAACTGCTGTTTTGTGATAGTAACTTGCTTTACAGCTACTGTTTTGCAACAGTAGCTTGCTTTGCAGCTGCTGTTTGTGATGGTAGCTTGTTTTACAGCTGCTGTTTTATGATAGTAGCTTGCTTTGTGGCTGAATTATTTATTTATTTTTTCTTCTGCCAACCGTGGATAACTGAATCAGTGGATAATGAAACAGCGGATACGGGGGTCCTACTGTATCACTCTACTAGCACACAATATACAGTGACTATACCATCAACTAAGCGGACATGTCTTTTGCAATCTTTGCACCATCTTTACATGTATCACAAGTGGCCAAACTATTGGCAGTACTATGTGTGGCCCTGAGAAGCCTTTTGTGTGGGTTGCCATTGGTGAGCTCCAGCGGGGGTTCCCAAACTGTGTGCTAACTGCAGCCTCTGCCACGCTTCCTGGCATAGCCAAACCCAGCTCACAGCAGCAGAGGAATTTTCTCTCGCATTCTTCACTGAGTTAGCACTGGTGCTGCTCGTTCAACTCCAGTTCTAGCTCAGAAGAACATAAGAAGAGCTATGCTGGATCAGGCCAAAGGCCCATCTAGTCCAGCTTCCTGTATCTCACAGTGGCCCCACCAAATGCCTCTGGGAGTGTATGAGACTAGATATCTGCCTCCTGATACCACTCCCCTGCATCTGGCCCTTTAAGTACCCTGGTTTTAAGCCTGGAGATTACACATCTCCATCATAGTTTGTAACCCGTGATGGACTTTTCCTCCAGGAATCTCTCCAATTCCCTTTTGAAGGCATCCAGGCTAGATGCCATCACCACATCTTGTGGCAGGGAGTTCCACGGACTAACAACATGCTGGGTAAAAAAAATTCTTTTTTCTGTTCTCACTCTCCCACCCCTCAATTTGAGTGTATGTCCCCTAGTTCTGGTATTTTGGGAGAGGGAGAAGAGCACCCCTCTATCCACTTTACTCATGCCCTGCATTATTGTGTACATCTCAATCATATCCCCCCTTAGGCACCTTTTTTCCAGACTAAAGAGCCCCAAATGTTTTAGCCTTTCCTCATAAGGGAGGTCCCCCAGCCCAGTAATCATTTTAATCTCTCTCTTCTGCACCTTTTCCAGTTCTACTATGTCTTTCTTGAGATGCGGTGACCAGAATTGTACACAATACTCCAGGTGCGGCCTTACTATCATTTTGTATAATGGCATAATGTTGGCTGTTTTATTTTCAATCCCCTTTTTGATAATCCCTAGCATGGAATTCACCACTGCCACACATTGATCCATCACAGACAGCTCAGAGCCCATGAGTTGATAGATAAAGTTTTGATTTTTTTTTGCCCCAATATGCATTACTTTACATTTTCCTACATTGAAATGCATTTGCCATTTGGAAGCCCATTCCCCCAGTTTGGAGAGATCCTTCTGGAGCTCTTCACAATCTTCTCTGGTTTTTACCACACGGAAACCGAAAACTTGGCCACCTCACTGCTTATCCCTATCTCCAGGTCATTTATGAACAGATTGAAAAGCACTGGATCCAGGACAGATCCCTGGGGTACACCGCTTTTCACCTCTCTCCATTGTGAAAATTGCCCATTGACACCTACTCTTTGTTTCCTGGATCTCAATCAGTTCTCAATCCATAAGAGGACCTGCCCTCTTTTCCCCTGACTGTGCAATTTTTGCAGCAGCCTTTGGTGAGGGACTGTGTCAAAAGCCTTCTGAAAATCAAGATAGACAATATCCACCAGTTCACCCAAATCCACATGCCTGTTGACCTTTTCAAAGAATTCCAAAAGGTTTGTCAGGTAAGATTTACCCTTACAGAAACCATGCTGATTTTCTCTCAGTAAGGTTTGTTCTTTTATGTGTTTTAAGATTTTCTCTTGGATGAGGCTTTCTACCATCTTCCCTGGGACAGACATAAGGCTAACCAGCCTGTAGTTTCCCGGGTCCCCCCTCTTTCCTTTTTTAAAAATTGGTGTGACATCTGCTATCCTCCAGTCCTCCAGTACTGTGGCCATTTTAAGAGACAAGTTGCATATTAGCATTAAGAAATCTGCAATTTCATCTCAGTTCCTTAATAACCCTTGGGTGGATGCCATCTGGGCCTGGGGACTTATTGATCTTCAATTTATCAATTAAACCTAAAACATGCTCTTTTTAAACCTGTATTTGATTTAATTCTTTAGTCAAGAGGGGCTCCTTTGTGTTTCTTTGCTTCCTGCTCTGCCCCACACACCCCTCGCCATTCCTCCTGCTCTGCTGCTGCTGCTCAAGGAAGTCTCAAGTTGGCAGATTTTGGGAACCCCAGCCATCAGTTTACCTCAGAAATGTCCGTCATTATTGCCATGACTCCTGCTATTGCCATCACTCCTTTTCAGGTGCAGACAATAGGTCACCCAATAGGGAATAAGCTCCTCAGCCAAAGCAAGTTTTTCCATCTCTAAGGAAACTAAGACAACACTCAGTTCTGTGAATACCCCATCTCTGTGTAGCAAAAATGCCAATACCCATGCACAATGAGAAAGGTATTTGAATGTCTGGGGGAATATACTGTACCTGTAAGGCTTACAAAATTGCAAAAACCAACCAAACAAAATCCTCAAACTTTCAAAAAGGGGGGGGGACACTTATTCAGGACAGGGAATTTTTTTCTTCCACAAACCTCACTGAAGACTGTATATCTTCCATGGAATGTTGACTGAGGGTTGCAGGGGTCAAGGCCCCAAGAAAAGTGGCTGATGGGGAGGAAAGGGAGGGAATACCTGGTAAAATACAGACTGGAGCCCCGAAAAAGAAAAAAATACACAGTAAAAGGAGAGGGTCCATTTTTCCTGTAAGATATCACATATCAGACAACAGAACAGATGGACTGCTTTGCTCTCTTACAAGCACTTACATCGATAACTCTCTGGAAGGTCTCCAGTACATGAGGCAAATCTTTCTTTGCATTATAGGTCTTGAAAGCTACTGCAACGCCGGCACAGTTCACCGCTATATCCAAGCGCCCAAACTTCTCTCGTGCCAGAGCTAAGGCAGACTTCACATCTGACTCAGATGTTACCTGGAGAAATAGGAAGTGATTCACTCAGCTCAGCCACTACTTATTTGTTTATTTAATTTTATTTTAGAAGGACCGAAGATGGCTTACAACAGTAACGAGGGACAATATTCAATCCAGTACAATTAAGACATGTTTAAGTATTGGAGAACAGGGAATTGAGGGGCATCTTAAAGCATTAAAATACAACATTACATTGAAGCTACAAGGGAATGCAAGGACCTTGCCTTCCACCCACAGCTAAGAACTAGAGGGCCCAAGCTCTCAGATCCCTACATCTGCAGGAGCAAAGACACATCTGTCTCCCAGCGACTTGGCGACATTTTCTCCGTCAGACTTTGGCAAATCCAGGAGCACAGCACTGCCTCCTTGTTGCACCAGACGTTCTACTGTGGCACGGCCCAGCCCTGAAGCACCACCGGTCACCAAGCCAACCATTCCCTGGTGGGGATAGAGAGAGGGAAAAACATAGTGGCAAAGTTAATGTGTAAATATTAACTAGAAAAGTCCTTCTGATGAAGGCTTAAAAATGTTTATGAGGAAACACAGGTACCAGTAACCCCCTGCCTATTGCGGGGGTTATGGACTGACCCAACCTGTGATAACTGAAAATCCGCGATATGTGGGTGCTGGGTCAGGTGCTGGGGCCTCCTACACTTACATGAGGCCTGGTGCTGCCCCGAACGCCCTCCAACGAGCTTCTGGGGCCTGCCGGAGGCCTCAGAACTGATTTCCGGTTATCTGGAAGTCACTTCTGGAAGTTCCAGTTTACCGGAAGTCACTTCTGGTTCATCGGAAAGCACTTTTGGGACCTCCAACAGGCCCCAGAAGTTCGTCGGAGGTCCATTAGGGGCAGCACCAGGCCTGGGTTAAATACAGGAGGCCTGAAACAGGCCCATTCACCTTACCCCAGGGGGCCTTTGTTTCATATAATGTGGTCCCACGATATACCAGGAATGCAGCATATGAACCGCAAAACGGCAGGGGTTATTGTACTGGCTAGTGCCCAGCTTTCTTTCAGTTTTAAGTGCCTAGCAGTGCTTCTGAACAAATGCGGGGCTGCCATCTTTTCCCCTTAGCAATTTCTTGTGTTCCAGTGTTATGACAGTCAGAAATAGATGTGAATTTTCTCCCCACTGTGCAATTGCACAGAAACTGGTATTTTCAAGGTGCTTTTGCTTTGTTGAATTATTTTGAACCAGCAGCACTTTGTTTTTTAACTTCAGGAAATCCTGTTCTCCCCCTGCCACACACACGATCACGACTCACGTCTTTCGACCTGCTGTGACAGACACAAACAAAACCGGTGCAACGTTTCCCAAACCTGCACATTATTAGGAAAAGCCTACTACACCTGTTGAGTTTCAGCCTGTTACGCCCCTCCCCCCCCCGCAATCCGCCCCAGGAGCTTAAACGCTCTTTTAAAAATACTTCTTAAGAAGAAAGCAGCTTCCCCCCCCCCGCTGCACTTCTTGAGAAATAATATGTGTTTGAGGAGGTACAGTAACGACTTTTCACTGAGATCAGACTTTCCCCCTTTCCTGAGAAAATATTGGTCTCTCCCGGTTTGGCTGCTAGTGCCTCCCTCTGTCCGTCCGCACTGATGGTCTCGCCCAGCCTCTTCGCCGCTCCGGCGGCTAGAAAAGTCCCAGGCCTCGCGCGCGGCCGCGTGTCCCCTGCCGAGTCCCGTAGGGGCAACCACGCGGGGACTCCCGGATTCTTACCTTCACGCTCCTCAGAGCCGCCGCCATGTTGGTTCCCTCCAAGCTCCGCCCCTTTTTCCCCTCCCAAGAGCGCGGGCGGAAGTCAAGGAAAGTCCCGGATGTTGGGCAGACCGGCGGGGAACGAGTGCTGCTGCTGCTGCTGCTGCTGCTGCTGCTGCTGCATCTTGTAAGTTCCCACTATTTTAAATAACACTACAGTGGACCCTTGTATAACAAAACAGCTTGTATAACATAAAATTTGTACAACATAAAAATTCCGGAGATAGGGGAAATTTGCTTAACATAATCGCTTATGGGGAAAATCCATACAACATAAAAATGGGATCACTCCGTTTTCAATGCATTCCTATGGGAATTTGTATAAAGGAAAAATTACTTAACATACTTTCATTTGGAACGAATTAATTCCTTTATACAAGGTACCACTGTAATTAGAGCAGGCATGTCCGAAACTTCGGCCCTCCTGATGTTTTGGACCACAACTCCCAGAATTCCAAGCCTGTATTTCCAATGGCAAAGGACTGTGGGAGTTGTGGTCCAAAACATCTGGAGGGCCGAAGTTTGGACATGCCTGAATTAGAGGCTGCCCAGAGGGATTTATTCTAAGCCGGGCTACTCCAGAAGCGCTGATGGTCCCAATAAGGTGCTGCTAGGGTTTGCAGCTTTTCTTGTGACTCCCCCGAAGAAAACTGCTGTGCCTCCTGGTTTTAATCGCTTCCCCCCCTTCGTTTCTAAAGCATAAACTTCCAGCCCTGAATAGACAAAAACGAGGCCCTGCTTTGTGCTGGAGGAGCGCTAAGGGTGTTGGCACGCCTGCTTTGGGTGAAGCTGAAACTGGTTACTGTGTGTATCTGTGTGTGGTGTGTCGTTACAGTCGTGACCGACTCTCCGCGACCCCATGTCCATGGAGTTTTCCTGCCAGTTCCTATTCCACTCGCCTGCAGCACCTGGTACTGCTTAACTTCTGAAATCAGGTAAGATCGGATCAGGCGAGATCAGATGTGCTCTGGGCACCTAGGCCTTGCAAAATCTATAGGAGCACGAGTGAAGGTTGTGAGGAAAAGGTGGCGGGCGGGCTTTGAATAAATAAATAATTTTGGGGACCTAAATATGTCTGTCTCGAAGTGGAAAATAGACACAGGTGCCAGCGAGCGTCCTCAAAGGCAGAGCCGATGGCGGCAGGGGCAAACGTTCTCAAGCTTTAATGGGATAATATAGACCAGGGGTGTCCAAACTTTTTGCAAGGAGGGCCAGATTTGTCGAGGTGAAAATGTGTGGGGCCCAGCCATTCAGCCATATTTGGTCCCCGGACTGGACTTTGGACAAGTCTCTACAACATGCAGGGAGGCAGGGAGGATGCTGCAGCAATGGAGCCGGGGCGGGTAGGTTGGGCAGGTGGCTGGGGTGGTGGTGGACAGAGGCAGGGAAGGCAGGCAAACTGTAAAACTGCAAGGCTGGCAAGGATGCGGGACAAGCTGAGCTGGCGGGGAGAAGAGACCACGTGCCACTCGAAATTTGAAAATGGGCAGCATCTGGCCCCCAGGCCTGACTTTGGACATGCTTGATATAGACGAAAACATGACCTTGTACAGTATTTACTTTGTAGTCTAAGGTTAAGGCTGGCAGCCCTGATTTTGCATCCTAGTTAAGGAAGGAGACCTAATTGGGTGTGCTTGTCACCTTCTCTTGAAACCATGTCGCTTTTCGGTGTGCATGGGAACAACTGGCAACATGACTTTACACAGTCGCCAGAGAGGCTGGATTAATCATACCTCCAACATATGTGCAGCTGGTGGTAAACTTAGACTTGTTGCTATGTAGTGTGCAGCTCGCCAGAGTACTAATTAGAATGTGCTTAATTGTGCTTTTCACTTTTATTTTGCTGTGCTTCTGTTCATTGTTGCCTCTCCAGATATATTTGCTGACGTTATTTGCTCCCTTTCTTTTATAAGGGTGGCATCAGGTACAGCTTGAAAATGGATTCTGAAAAAGACAGTTTTATCTTTCTAGGAAATCATTTTCTTCTTGCAGAAGAAAATTCCCCGAGTGTTTTGCCCCCTCCTTGCTAAAATCACATATCACCTCTAATACTTTCTCCAGAAATTACACATGTTTATGAGATCATCTACTTTTGAATAGTCATTATATAGAACATGGAAAATGACAAGTTACACTCAAAATTATTCCCTTGTATTCATCTAAAACAGATTTGTGTTCTTCATTGTAACTGATTTGCACCTCTGTTAAGCAGAAAGTATGACTGCTGAGTAAAAATTAGCCCTATTTTCTTTCAGAGTAACAATTTAAAGAAACAAGCCACTAGTAACAGAAGTAGGTGGAGAAAGCTTCGCTCACATGCTTTCAGGCTACTGTTTATTCCTAGATGTACAGGTGAGACTCAAAAAATTGGAATATCATGCAAATGTTCATTTATTTCAATAAGTTAACTCAAAGAGTGAAACTAATACAGTATATGAGATAGGCTCATTACATGCAAAACGAGGTATGTCAAACCTTAGTTATAATTGTGATGATTCTGGTGTACAGCTTATGAAAACCCTAAATTCACAATCTCAGAAAATAAGAATAGTGTGAAAAGGTTCAATATTCTAGGCTCAAAGTGTCCCAATCTAATCAGCTAATGAATGCATACACCTGCAAAGGGTTCTTGAGCCTTTCTCTCAGGCTGGTTCAGTAGGAATTACAATCATGGGAAAGACTGCTGACCTGACAAATGTACAAAAAAACCATCATTGACACCCTCCATAAGGAGGGAAAGCCCCAAAACATACAGATTGCAAAAGAAGTGGGATGTTCCCAAAGTGTTGTATCAAAACACATCAATAGAAAGTTATGTGGAAGGGAAATGTGTGGAAGAAAAAGGTGCACAAACAGCAGGGACGACCACAGCCTGGAGAGGATTGTCAGGAAAAGGCCATTCAAAAATGTTGGGGACTTTCACAAGGAGTGGACTGAGGCTCGAGTTAGTGCATCAAGAGCCACCACACAGACAGATCCTGGACATGGGCTTCAGATGTTGTATTCCTCTTGTCAAGCCGCTCCTGAACACTGTTGCTCAGTGGTCCAAAGTCCTCTTTTCTGATGAGAGCAACTTTTGCACCTCATTTGGGATCCAAGGACCCAGAGTCTGGAGGAAGGATGGAGAGGCACACAATGCACGATGCTTGAAGCCCAGTGTGAAGTTTCCAGTCTGTGCTGATTTGGGGAGCCATGTCATCTGCTGGTGTTGGTCCACTGTGCTTCATTAAGTCCAGAATCAACGCAGCCGTCTACCAGCTTTTGGAGCACTTCATGCTTCCTTCTGCAGATGAGCTTTATGGGGATACTGACTTCATTTTCCAGCAGGACTTGGCACCTGCCCACACTGCCAAAAGTACCAAAACCTGGCTCAATGACAATTGGATTACTGTGCTTGATCGGACAGCAAACTCGCCTGATAGAACCCCATAGAGAATCTATGGACATTGCCAAGAGAAAGATGAGGGACATGAGACCGAACAATGAAGCAGAGCTGAAGGCCACTATTGAAGCATCCTGGTCTTCCATAACACCCCAGCAGTGCCACAGGCTGATAGCATCCATGTCGTGCTGCATTGAGGCAGCAATTGATGCAAAAGGGGCCCAAACCAAGTGCTAAGGACATATGCATGCTTAGACTTTTCAGAGGTCTGATGCTGTTCTATTTCCAATCCTTGTGTTATTGATGTCATGTAATATTCTAATTTTCTGGGATTAGGGGTTTTCATAAGCTCTATGCCAGAATCATCATAATTATACCAAAGTAAGGCTTGACATATCTCACTTTGAATGTAATGAGTCTTTCTCATAGATTGGTTTCATGTTTGAGTTGGCTTACTGAAATAAATTAACCTTTGCATGATATTCTAATTTCTCAAGTTTCACCTGTAGCATCAGTATTGCAAGTTAGAGGGGAAGAATTACTTTATAGGTGTACACCATAGCACCTACCTCCTCTGCACGTTAATGTCCTTCTTGGGACCTAGTTTTCCCCTAGGAAGCAAAAGTCAAGCCCCATTGACTGCCAGAAATCATCTTCCAAGCTAAAATAGAACTTGAAGGTCTGATGCAATCATTCATGAAATGCAGTACTGTAGTATAGTCTGCATCTGTTGCACTCTTCATTGTAACAGCATTTGGAGTTTATTCCAGGAAACAGGTCTCAACATTACGAAGTCATGAATTCCAGTTGCACTGTCTGAGAGTTTCCAGGCATACTTTTGGGTTGGCAATCAGATCAAGTGGAAATTCCCATGTGTGATCAATGATGGAACACAGAATCTTATAGTTAGCATTAGTGTGCTATTGTAAGGCTGGACTCTTAACTTTACAGTACCCTGCCAATCAGACATATTCTTCAAAACATGGTCTCTATAATATCAGCAATAGCTGACAGATCAGTTGAAACAGTAAACTGTTCATATAACAATTCTGAGGTTCCAAAAGGAGAGTTATGTCAGATATGTACACAACAGTTTTATGGAAGAGGCTGGGGAAAAACGCCTTGATTACTATTCACTTTCTAGGTGACCTAGCTGTTGAGGTTGTTCAGATAGTACTCCATATACTGTACTATACTGTATTGTGCTTTATAGTCAGGTTAGTTTTCCGCATATAAATTTAGACAGTCTAAAAATTCTTTTTTTTAAAAAAGTATGGATTGGTCCTTTCAGGACTGTGTCACTGCAAAACAGGGAAGTATTATATGTCTGAATGCTTATCCCACATCAGAAATTTCTTGTATTAAATTTTCATCCCCTTTTTCATTTTCATGTGGTTCCAAATGAAATTATGTTAAGATTTCAGATTTTTATATGATTTTCCCCATGGTGTCTATGTTGTACAGATTTTATGTTATCACCTACTTGATTGAGTATGCTGAATTCCAGAAATGTATTTCTGTAGGTTCTGACAAACTGCACAGAAATATACCTGTATCTTTTCATTAAACAAATAAAAAACAGTATTTTGCAGCAGATGTGGCACATTTGGATCCTGTATACTCTTAAAAAGACAAAACGATGTTTCATAAATCATTGTCCTTAACAGCAGCCAGATCTATTGGTATCCTGCCATTCTATGCACAGTTTACAGTCCAAAGCACACATTTCTTTGAATCAGTTTTAAGTCCTGGGGAAATTATGTAGGTCAGGGGTAGGACTTTGAGCTGCAGTGCAGAAGGACACAATTGCACCTTTCTGTCACTTTTTGTTTTGTTTTGTTTTTTGATGCTTTAAAAGTTGTCACCTTCAAGTCCCCAATCTCTACAAAGAAGCTAGTGGTTAGTGTATAATGAATTTAAAAAGCCCTTCATTGTACTATGGCAGCATTTTCCCATAAAGTTCTTGTAACCAGATCTACAAATCTGATTATATTAAAGACATTGTAAAGGTTGAGGAAAACAAAATGCCAAATAAATTACTTGCCCCTCTAATGTCTCAACAGCCTCTTGCTTTTGTAAATTTCCACACTTCCTCCCATTCCCCACCACAGCCCTTTTTGAGAAAGCAAACATGCAGAGAACCCCAGTATAAAGTATGTGACAAAGCATACAGATGCACAGCTTCACAATTTATATGATATATCCGAGCATAGACTATGAACAGCTCTGGCTCTAGACCTCAAAAATAAAGGAGCTGTACACCAAGTTGGAAAGCTCTCCGTATATTAAGTGCTTTTTTCTGTAGTAAAAAAAAAGTACAAAGTCTTGATACGAAATATACAAAAAACTCAGCCAAGGAAAACAGTTGCTTTTCTACAAATATCAGTAGCATTGCATAGAACAGCCTCTATGGAGTACAGGATATAGGAAGGGAGTCCAACAGGGTATGATGCTTTGAAACCTTGCTAGTAAATTATTATGGGTGTATATACAGATTAGATGGGAGTACAAAATCATGTACCGTACATCCCCAGTGCAATGCTGTTGCAAGAAACCCTCATTACCACCACAGCCACCGCCAGCATGCTCTGGAGCGCTGAGGGCAGCACAAGGGTAGAGCATTTTAGCACTTCTCCTTGCCAGAGATTCAATCCCTCATACAACTCCAAATAGAATACTATGGAGCTAGAGAGCTATTATTGCTTCACCTAAGCCAACAGTTATGAGGCCACCGTCTAAATGAACAGGGAGAGGCTATTTAAAACCCATTTAGAACTGGCAGAGCACGGGTGATAGGAGGAGCCCCCCAATGCTTGGGCCCTGCACTTTTGTCAGGGAGACAGTTGGGCTGAGATTGGTGTTTTGACTGCATGCGGTACTGCTTGACCTCCAGCAGGCAGTCTAATGT
The DNA here is from genome assembly GCA_037367245.1 of Phrynocephalus guinanensis. Lineage (NCBI taxonomy): Eukaryota > Metazoa > Chordata > Lepidosauria > Squamata > Agamidae > Phrynocephalus > Phrynocephalus guinanensis. The sequence goes on from CM074734.1 coordinate 156,964,402, forward strand.
TGGAGTATGTACAGGATGAATAGAGTCCTCGTAGGCAGAAGGGAAGGGAAGGTGCAAAAGTCAGCCGCTTAATAATGCTGAGATGGACAAGGGAACCCTGAGCTGTTTTGAAAAGGCCACTGGGCAAGCAATACCCTGAGTAGCCAACAGGGGACAGGGCATGTATGCATATAGCCCCCATGCAGGCAGGCAGGCAGGCAGGCAGAGATGCTAAGCATCAGGCATTTTCAGGGTTGTGGTGAAGTGTGGTGACATGCCCTGAAAAGGGTAAGGAAGGAAATGCAGTCACAACAATAAATAAAATGTACAAAATAACCTATGTGACTGCTCTGCAGACCTCCTGCCGCCACCATATCCTGCCATGTCCAAGTGCAATTGGTCAGACTCAAAGTGCCGCTGAGGTCACTGTGGAACATCCAACTAGACATGCTGCCATCTCATATGGATCTAGCCATCTTCTTCTGCCTCAGAATCTTTCCCATCTGGCTGTTCACGGTCAGATGTCGTGGGTCCAGTAATGTTGTCTTCTGGGCTGCTCAAGACCTCTTCTACACCTTCACCTGCATGATCAAAGGGGGAATATGTCAAGACTCTTCTCAGACCCAGGGCCACAAACTAGAACTGACTGAATTCCCTTCAATCCATTCCTGATTAAACCAGATCCAGGTCTGTTGTTGTTCAGTTAACATTCTTTTAATGTCTCAAATCTGCACTTCTTAGGAGCTGCGCCATTCCATCACTGCTTACCTTGTCCACTCTCCTCCTCATCCACAATCTCATGTACGTCTGTTGCCTCTTCATCTTCCTCATCCTCCTCATCGCCATCATCATCCACTATCACCACATAGTCGTCACCATTCTCTGTCTCACTAAATACACAGAGAGGAGGGGATGTGTCACAAGGTATCCATCTTTCGCTGCCTCCCAACTGCAAGACTTCTCTTTAGGAGCCATGCCTCTTTCAGGGCATATGTATAGCTCCTGTTGTTCACAGCCACGGGTAGAACTCACGTCCATGCCACAATGACAGGTTCGGATTCTTGTCCCAACTGCCGTTTTTAATCACAATCATATCCACACACCCCAGACAACCTACGTATCAGTCAGGCAGCTGAAACTGATATTCTAGTCTCCTCACCTGTCTTCTTCACCATTTTCACCACCTTCACCCATTAGGTAATACTGCAGTGGGTTGGGCCAGAGGTCCTCCTTAATAATCTATAAAAAGATAGGAAAGAGTGAGAGGTATTGGGATCCCGGATGTATGAATGAAATGAGCAGCTCAAGGATAACACTATTGATTACAGTCTCCACCTCAGCAATACGGTCTCCTGCAGGGAAGCTGTGGTCAGTGAACCAGCTGAAAAAACTGCGGCCCATCTCAGAATTCTTCCTTCCATGAGCTAGTGGGTCCTGGCCACGCCACCAGCGGATGGGTGTGGAGTGGGAAGCCATTCTCCCTGAACAGGATAAACAGAGGCAGCAAGTGTAACCAAGTATGCATCATACTTTGTTCTTTAGTCCTCTAAACATTGCTTGCCATTGCATACCAGAAGAACCACACTGGAACTCCTTTACAATGACTTCATTTTGGAAGTAGGGGTTGCTGTTGAAGTAGAACTTGATCTTGCAGCCTGACTTCGCGTGGGTGAAATCCTCCACCTAGTATATCAAAGAATGTCAGAATTAAGGCTAGCAGATATCACCATTCCAAAGCCCAGGAAAGGGTCATTCAAACAGCCAAAACCCAAGATTCCACACTGCAGTTAAATTATTCCCCTGCATAACAGTGGGGTCTCATCTTATTTAGCCCCCACGTATGTCTCTTAAGTCACCTGAAGATTGGTCATATAGCTCAGCGTATCCTCGTCCCGATCATTGATCATTGCAGAAAGCTGGGGATGGTTGAGAAACTGGAAAATTATAGTTAAGGAAAGAAACTTAAAGTGTCTGATACAGTAATGTCAAAGGTACAGTATAATATAAATATAATAAACAAAAGGGAAAACATTGAGCTTCACCCAGTATAAAAATATTGTACTAAATTTCTATTCCTGTGTCAAGAACACAAAGCGCATTCAAGTGCTCTTCCTAATATTTTCTTAAACTCCATAACCTACTGTATAATTTGAAAAGGGTGAATATAATAAATGCTTTAAAGCTATCAATCTGCTGTATCAGAGTTAACAGACTAGGACTCACTGGGGGCGGGTGCACTGATGAAACTTTTACTTAAATATCTCACGTATCATGAAAACCATGTTAGAATCTCTCTAAGTCAGATGCAACTTGGGGGTCTATAAAAGTCCAATAAATGCTTTATGGTTTTATTCCCTTTCAGTATGGACTAGTAGTAAACCAAATAACCCAAACCAAGTTGAAACTATATAGCTCATCACTCATTGCCCAATTATGTACAGTACAACCAAGTTCAGTGTGTTGCCATAGCTCACAGGAAGAGCACATGCTTGGCAGGGAGACTCTCTGGTTCAATTCCTGACACCTCCCGTCAAAAAAAAGCACATGTGGAACGCAACCAAGGTCGTGCTCTTAAGAGAACCCCTGATCATCAGACCACACTGCAGTGAAGGGGAAGGCAGATTGATGGGTCAACTCCACATAAGAACATAGCTCCCCGGTCTCACTTTAGGCAAATAAATAAAATATTTAAATAAATAAATAAATAAATATCCCTGACAACCGTTCAAGACAGCTGACTGCACTGGCAGGATACAGCGGTGACCCAGAAGCCAGGGATGTTCTGGATGATGCGGTTGCGCCGCTCCAGGTGTGGGCGTCGTATATGGCCAAACTTGGCCTTGAGCTGGGCAAAAGTGCGGCTGGCCTGCTGGTTCACCGCCTCCAGCTCCAGCTGCACTGCCTCCAGGGCTTCCAGGTACTGCTCCGTCTTGCGGGGAGGCGGCTGCGGCCGGCCTCCCTCCTCTTCCTCGTCCTCCTCCTGGTCGTCGTCGTCGTCCTCCTGGTCGCCCTCCTCTCTTCCTCTTCTTCTTCTTCTTCCCCCACGGAGATGATGGAGCACTCCTCCTCCTCCTCTTCTTCCTCCTCCTCCTCCTCTGCTCTCCTTCTGGCCTCGGCCGCCCTCCGCCTCTCTCGAGGGTCCTTCCTCTTCCTCCTGCCCTCCTCCCCGCCGTCTCCCGCCTCGCCTGCCTTGGCACAGGTGGTGAGGTCGAGGCCCCCCTTGGCTTCCTTCGGGCCGGGGTCTGGCTCTCCCCTCGGAACGCCGGCGCTCCCTGGCGCCCCCTGGCCGTCGGAGGCCGCCGCCGCCGCCGCCGCCGGGTCCTTGGCGGGGCCGCTCGGCGGGTGGGCGCGGGCGGCAGGCGCCGAGGAGCCGCGCGCCCCTTGCTGCGCGGCCGCTTCCAGGCTCCCCTCCTCGGCCGCCGAGGAGCCGCGCGCCTCCTGCTGGCGGGCGGTTTCAAGGCTCCCGCCGCCCCAAGCCGTCATGTCAGCCAGCGCCTGAGCAGCCTCCGTCTCTTTCAGCAGCTGGCCCTCTGGGTCCAAACGCCGACGCTTAGACGCCGGCGATGGTGGGTCCCAGTTCCCGCCGTCCGAGCTCATGGTAGCTTCAACGGCAGGCCGCACCGAGAGATCAAAGGCGGGTAACCGAGCAGGATCAAAAGCCGCGAACTCAACCGCCGATTTCAAAGTGGGAGGGGGGAAGAGGAGGAGGGGGGAAAGGCAACGACGATAAACGGAGTCCTCTAACTGCCAAAGCGAGAGAAGCCTGCGCAGCTTCTTTTGATTGGCTGGTGGTCTTCAAGGTCGGGCCACTGGCGTGGAGCTGTCTCGCCTCACGTGGATAGTCCCGGCGGCGGATTGGCTGATTCTGGGTACTAATCGCCGATATGGTTCCATCTTCCTCCCGTCCCACGTGGGGTTCGCAAACGTTGATAGGTCAACGGTTTTCTTCGCCTCGCCTCCTCCTCCCCCGTTCGTCCAATCTTTGTCGGGCTCTTTTATCTACGAGACCTTGTTTCGATCGCATCCGCCGGAAAAAATAAAAAGCAACTCTGTTTACCTCGCGGAAAAGCTGAAGAGTTAGGCGCGTGCGCAATACGAGCCTTCGCGCGGGCGCGGTTATGCCTCGCACGGCGCATGCGCCACGAGAAACGGAGCGGTGGGACGCTTTGCGCATGCCTAGAAAATACCCGAGAGGGGGCAAAGGACTGAGCCTTTAGGGGGTGGGGCGCTTCGCGTTGGCGTCGCGTGGCTCGCGAGATAACGGGCTTGGCGGGGGGGGGGTGAGGGAGGGGGGCAAAGTCCCTTGTGGTGAGAGAGAGGCAGCCACGCCAAACGGGTATCAGTGATGCACAGAGGGCCGCAATTGATAGGTGGGATATTTTGGCCCACAGACACCGAAATAATTTAATTTTTTTTCTCCTCAGCAACACTTAAATGGGTTTTCAGAAAAAATGTATTGAGGGATTGTGGCTTAGGGTACCTTTAAGAGAACAGTCAAATTCATTCATCAGTGCCATTAGGCAAGTGGAAGGTATGAAGTCCTATCTTAAGAACATAACAGCCTTGCTGGAACAGGCCACATCCGGTCCAGTCCAGCATTCTGTCTCACGCAGGGGCTCACCATTTGCTTCAGGGTATTCCCAAGCAGATGTCTTCACCTGCTTATGATTCCCCGCAAATGGCATTGAGAGATATCCTGCCTATCTCTCCAACCCAGAGTTTGTCCTTAGGCATCCATAATGATAGCCACTGATACCCTTGTTCTCCATGAACTTGTCTAATCCTTTCTTAAAGCTGTCAAGGCTGACCGCTGTCACCACTTCTTCTGGCAGGGAGTTCCACAGACCAGTGCTCCTCTGGGTGAAAAAGTACTTTTATTTGTTTGAGATCTAGCACCCAAAAGTTTCATGGAGTGCCCCCTTCGTTCTAGTGTTGTGTGATAGGGAAAACACTTTGTCCACACCGTGTATGACTTTATAAACTTCAACCAGGTCACCCCTTAGGTGCCATCGTTCAAGAGTGAAGAGGCCCAGCTGTTGCAGCCTCAGATGGTAAGGAAAGTATTCCAGTTTCCGAATCATCCTGGTTGCCCTCCTCTGCACTCTTTCCATTTTCCATAATATCCTTCTGGAGGTATGGTGACCAAAACTGTATACAGTACTCCAGATGGGGCCTCATCATAAATTTATACAGAGGCAAAATGACACTTGCTGACATATTTCCTATACCTTTCCTAACAATCCCTAGCATTGAGTTTGCTTTTTTCCACTGCTGGGGCACACTGGGTTCACACCTTCATTGAGCTGTCCATCAGACACCAATGTATTGAGGGATTGTGGCTAAGGGTACCTTCATCCATCATTTCATTCATCAGTTGCATTAGGCAAGTGGAATATATGGTAAGGAAGGCATTCCAGTCCCCGAATCATTCTGGTTGCCCTCCTCTGCACTTTTTCCATTTCCATAATACCCTTCTGGAGGTATGGTGACCAGAACCATACACAATATTCCAGATGGGACCATCTTCGTTGAGCCCTGGGTTTCTCACAGACATCTTATTGGGGTTTTAGTGTCTTCAGTAGGCCCTTCAGAAGACAGGCTAGACCTGCAGAAATTAACAAGATGAAAATAGGCAGGTTCCTTGGCTCAAGAGTTTTTGCCATTTCCCTTGGCATCTAGCCCTTTCAAGTTTCACTCTTCAAGCACCAAACGCCGCCTATGATTTATGGTCTCCCTATCGTTTACCATTGTGTTGTGCGCTAATAGTTTCAACTCAATCTAGTGTTTCAGGACTACATCTCAAATGGCAGATGCTTTGGTGACTCTGTTCAGTTGAGCTTGTTTCCAGTGCCAGGCAAATGGGAGCATGGGCGGGGAATGTGTTGCCCTTGGACTACAGTTCCCATTGTTGCCCAGCAGAGTCAATAGTGAGGGTACTGGGAATTTAAATTTAACAACATTTAAAAAGCCGCACTACTGTGTAAGTCAAGGGAAGGTGACTGTTACTAGCAGAGCATGTTTCGTAGACTGGGGCCTGATGCTCAAGCACAGAAGAAAGCAATAGTGTATAAGTTCTGATGGTTTGTATCCTGTGATGAAACGATCCGAAATGATTGTGTATCTCAATTTATGGCTAAGATACAAATCAAGCAGTGTATATCGCTGGAAGCAAAAGATGGAAAAGCTCCTTTTTGCCTTTCAAAAGCAAGGGAAAAATAGTAAACTGTAGTACAGATCATAAACTGCAATGTCAAAAATCAGAATGAAGTTGAATTAGTACACTAAAACAATTATCATCCCAAAGTATAATTAATGTATTTGTTCCTGGAAAATCTAAAGGCAATACTAAAAACAACTGACCATGAATCAAAAAACTGTAGAAACCAGGGGTAATATCAGGAAGAAATGCCAGAAGTCTTGTAGAAAAAACAAAAGCTTAAATGGATGATTGAGGATACTCTTTTGTATTCTTAATGACCAATAAGAAGCAACTGTAAATGATGATAGAAATAGTATCATAATCCAAAAGTAAACATTTCAGCAACTAACATATAGGGAGAAAGAGAACCCTTACAATATTCAGTACAAGGAAATAGAATAACAAAAAAGAACAGGGCATCTCTTCCATAAAATAAAAGTAAATCAAGGGGAGATTTAAACCTAGTTTTGATATGCTGAAAGATGAACTGAAGAATATATTATCTAATCAGGAGGCAAGAAAGAGATGACAGAAACAATATGCCACACAATATACTACAGAAGAGGAGTACAATTAACAGTGCTCCAAAAGTGGGGGCATTATTGAGAAATTTAGACAACCACCTGTCAGATATCCTTTGATTTTTATTCCTGCAGGGAGCAGAGGGTTGGACTTAATGGACTTCCAAGTTAATGGTTCTATATTTTAGATTCCCATTGTCAAAGAAAATTGTGATGAACAGTCTTTATTTTTTTTTTTAAAATGTAGTAACAATTCAGTTTGTTTAAGAGAAAATCTGCTTTAAGGAAAAATTTCCAGAGATAGGGGGAAATCGCTTAACAGAATTGCCTATGCGGCAAATCCATACAACTGAAAAATGGTCATGATTAGGGATTAATCTCTTTTCAATGCATTGCTATGGAAAATTTGTACAAAGGAAAATTTGCTTAACAGAATTTCATTTGGAACAAATTAATTCCTTTATATAAGGCACCACTCTAGAACTATTTCAAACTGCAGGGATTTAAAACAAAGAAGATTAATAAGAGGTGGAATTTCAGGTATATGTTAGCTACTAAAGCATTCTATAGAATTTCAGAAGAAAATCAAATCTGTGCTTTTTAGATTTTGATAAATACACATCATGAAAACTATGGATTGTTTTGAAGGAAATGGATGTGCCACATTTAATTTCCCTGATGTGTAACCTGTACTATGAACAAAAGTACTGTAAGGGCAGAATATGGATAAACAGAATGCTTTCCCACTAGTTTAGGTCTCAGACAAGAGTATATTATTTTCAGTCTCCATACAACGCATATCAAACAACTGGAGTCGTTTCAGATGAGGGATTTAAAATTTGGCAGAAGACACAAGTAATTGACCATCTGCAGATGATACCGTAATACTAGCAGAAATCAGTAATGACTTTAAATGATATTGAAGAACGTTGAAGAAGAAAGTGGGAAAACATTACAGCCGAATTACATAGAATTGCATAGCTTTGTAGAACTGTAAGAAATACAAAGCTTTGTAACTTTGACAATAAATTAATTTAAATGGTGAAACATGTTTTACAGCCTGGATAAGTCACCAGTCAAAATAGAAAATGTGATCCAGAAATCTGGGGGGGGGGGGGACCTGGCCTATCACCTCACCCTGAAGTTCCCAAATGACGGAACTATGTGACTGCCAACCAGGAGGGCCATTGGCGGAGCCAATGCGGAACACTACCAAAATCTATAGACAGGAAATGTGAGAAGGGGAGGAGGGCATTTACCAGTTAGCCAAAGCACAAAAGAAAGCTGCCCAAGACATTGAGTTTATAAAGGATAAAGATGGCAGAAGTCTCCAAGTCAAACAGCAAGATCTTCAGTAATAAATTTCCACATCAGCCAGTCCCTGAAGGCACACTAACCTATGGCCCAATTCTGCCCATTACAGAAGTCACACAGTAGACAATATGAAGGATATGAAGGCCCCCAGACTCAATGATCTGCTTGCGGATTCCTGGAAACTGCAGGAACTGACAGAGTTCTTCAATGCCACACCATAATGAATAGTGGCCATGTACCAACTGATTGGTCAGTGGGAATAAGAGTCCTCGTTTTCAAGAAGAAGGATGACCCAGAGCTGACTGAGTTGACTATCACCCAATCTGCCTCCTGTCCCACACTAGAAAGATCTTTGAGAAAATTCTGGACCAGTGGATTCACAACATTGTTGAATTCACCATCAACCAATGTGGCTTCATCAAAGGATATGGAATGACTGATGTCATTTTTGCAACTCATCAGCTCCTGGAGCAATGCTGAGATAATGCACATGCCATTTCTAGACCTGGAGAAGACAATTGACTATATCCCACATCAGTTGATCTGGTGTGCTCTCCGTAATCATGGGGTGCTAGAACTAAAACACCAGCAGCTGTGTGTGATGCACAGTTAGCGTCTCTTAACAGTTTTCCGGTGATGTTTGAAGGGTACCAAGGCTTTACACTCTCACCACTTCTGTTTATATTAGTTATGGATACCATCACACAAGACCTGCAGCAAAATGCTCCCTGGACCCTGATCTATACTGACTGACGATGTCATGCTTGCTACTGCCACTAGTAATGAACTGCAGTGGCAAGTTCAAACATCGAATGACCCCCTCAACCACTTTGGACTCCAGCCAGAGATCAAGAAAACTGAGCACCCAGAGACACTTACCACCCATGGAACACTCCCAATAAATGGACAAAACTTAAAGAAGGTGGATATCTTCCAGTATCTTGGGTTCCCATCTCCAAGATGATGGCGGCATAATGGTGACATGCGAGGAAGGGAGAATGCAGCCTGGTTGTGTTGGCAAGAACTTGCTGGTGTGCTTTGCAAAAGACAAATGGCAATCCATCTCAAACCCAAGATTTACAAGATGATAATATGCCCTGTTGCAGTGTATGGCACAGAACGGGTAGAAACAATGGGCCAAAAGAGCTGTTCCCATGCCATGGGAATGCATATACAGTGGTCCCCCGCCTTTTTGCGGTTCATATACTGCGGTCCCGGTATATTGAGGGAGTGCAGTGTATGAAAGGCAAGCCCCCCCCCCGGGTAAGATGTATGGACCAGTTTGAGGCCTCCTGCACTTACCCCAGGACTGGTGCTGCCCCAAATGGACCTCCATTGGGCTTCTTGGGCCTGTTGGAGGCCCCAGAAATGGTTTCCGGTGAACCGGAAGTGCCTTCCAAAACCCGGGAGTGACTTTCAGATCATTGAAAGCCACTTCTGAAGCCTTTGACAGGCCTGGGAAGCCTGTTGGAGGCCCACTCGGGGCAGTGCCAGGCCTCAGGTAAGTGTAGGAGGCCCCAGATAGGCCCACAATCCTGACTCGACCCAGCATCCACATATCACAGATTTTCCATTATCATGGGTTGGGTCGGGGCCCTAACCCCTGCAATGGGCAGGGGATTACTGTACTATGTTGGATATTGGGTATCTCCCTGCTTGACCGCATCACAGACAATACTATCTGGTAGTAAGTAGGTGTCATATCAATTACAGAGACAATGAGAAAACTGACTTCATTGGTATGGACACGTCCTCAGAGTGGCACCTTCCACTGTTGCCAGAATAGCTTTCCACTTGCACCCTGAAGTCAGTTGGGCAAAATGGCATTTCATGTTCTGAAGAGTGGATCCGGCACCTGAGGGAAGACGCTACGAAGAAATAGTAATGCCATATTCTTCATCCGTCCACATGTCTTTCCCCTCCCACTCTTGCCTCTCTGGGGTTGATTTGTCGTTTATAAGTCCACTGAGAAAGGAAGTTGCCCTACCATTTTTTAAAAATGCCATGTGTTATGTACTACTGCATATAAATAATAGCAATTCACCTTTCAGAAATCCCAAGATGTATATTTAATAAATACACTATAACAAGGAATTATAATTGCTCCCTTGTTAGAATTTCAGTTCCTTTCCCCATTCCATTGCATGCAAATTGATCTGAATGCATGTTTCTGTAATTCTTCCCAGAAGTGGAAATAAAACGAAGGAGGTACAGAAGAATAGCAAGAAATAATTCCCATTACCTGCATACACCAGTGGTATAATGTTTGGAAGCGAATTTCTGTAAGCGAAGAAGTCTGTTTGGATCTTATGTGCGTCATACTGTGTCATGCAATAGATAATGTCTAGAGATTACTTAACCTAAGGCAATTTGCCTTTTAAAAGTAAACATCATCTGTATATCAGTGCAACAAGGTTTTGACCATGATTTGTACCTGCTGCAACAGCAGCTACGTTCCAAAGGACTGAGAGTAACCTGAATGAGACAGCAGACTGGGACAAAGCCACTGTTTATGTCAGAGCACATTAACAAAGTTCTATTTCAATCTTCATCATTTCTAGTAAGAAATCCATTAAAGATACTTCGAAGCAACTCTTAGAGGGGTCACAGAGAGCCATTGTCAGGATAAGCTAGGAGGGTTTTTATCTGACTTGGCATAAATGTTAGGTACCAAATCTATACAGTATAAGTTTTCTACAACTGATATTAGGAAACAGGCATTGGTGACACCTGGATAGGAATAGGAGGAGCTATATGCCTGGTTATAAAACTGGACGTACAATACAGTGTTGTTTGGACTTGAGGTTGTTAGATTGAGGCCTTAGTTAGGCCTAAACCCGTTGCAGGTACGTACAAGCATGAGATCATCTAGTACTTCTGACTTGTGACACATTTAACAAAGGAGCTAACCACTGCTGGTGTAAGGTTTATTTCTTCTGCAGGATACTATTCTAAAAGGGGAACAGCATTAAGAGGCAGATGGTAAAATATAAAAGGATGATTGGTCGTTTAATGGCACACCACAAAGATATGGGACTTAATTACCCACCATCTCTAGTTAAAAGTATTGTGTGGCAGAGATCTTTAATGGATACCTTTCCCTCAGAAACTGGAAGATACCTATCATTTGACCAGACAATTATTGCCTAGGCAAACCAGCAGTGTGATTCATTAGGAAAGGCAGCTTATTACAACATGATGAGACACCTGCCAAAGCAGAATAAGTAGCTTTGGAAGGGCAGGTTGTCTTTTCGTTGTGTGCATTTTTTGAATAAGCCGTCACTTCTAGGCAGAAATTACTGGTTTTGAATCCATTGACCATTTCTGAGAAAAGTGAAAATGCTCCTAACATATATGACAAAAGTGGTATACTGCTTTTTTGGGGGGGAGGGGAGTGCAAGTTGCCTGAGTACTAGCCTGCATAAGATATAATGAACCAAGCAATGATAGTATTTTGGCAATTGACTCCACAAGGTGGCAATGTAAATCCAGTCTCTGGAAGTAGTTCTTAATTTTGCAGTGGAATGAGGGGACCAGTTGTTAGTGAGAATGCTTCAAGGAAACCAATGGAAGTGTTTCCTCCTTGGCAGCTGATTACAGAGTGGAGGGGATGGGGAAAATTCTACAGGGGGTTAAAAAGCAGAAGAGGTTGGTCAAAGTTTCCATATTATTTTTCCCAAAGCTCTCAGATTTTGGGGGATTATTCCTTAGAACATTGATTGTGCATTCTGTAAATGTTGTAAAGTTATTCCAACAAAAAAAATATCTTTATGGCCTTGTCATCTGCAAACTATATATATTTATTTATTTATTTACAAGATTTTTTTAGCTGCCCCACCACCAGGTGGTCTCTGGGCGGCGACCAGGTGTCCTGTTGCATAACCTGTATTGTGGACAAGAATAGAGAGAGACAAAGGCATCAGGCATGGTGCATTGTATTCCATTAGGAAGATAAAATCATGACTACTGAAGAACTACACAACTTTAGCACTGACAATAAAGAAATTGAAATAGTTACAGATTCTGTATAACTTGGTTCAGTCATCAATCCAAATGGAGATTGCAACCTGAAAACTGGAAGGAGAATAAAGGGCAGCGATGACGGAATTAGAAAAGATCATCAAGTGTTAAGGATGTGTGACTGGAGGCCAACACCAAGACCATCTACATTCTTTTATTTCCAACCCACTGTGCATGGGTATGAAAGCTGGGCAGGAATGAAAGCTGACAGGAAAAAAGTGTTTCATTTGAAATATGGTGCTGGAAGAGAGCTTTGCAGATATCCTCAAGTGGCAGAAAGACAAACAAATGGGTCCAGGGACAAATAAAATCTGAATTATCTTTGGAGGCAAACATGCTTAATTTGAGGCTGTTCTATTTTGAGCAAATCATGGGAAGACAGGATTCTCTGGAAAAGACAATAATGCTGGAGAAGGTTGAAGCCAGAAAGAAAAGAGGGAGACCCATTGTAAGATGGATTGACTCCCTAAAGGAATTAACAGGTTTGAGTGTACAAAATCTGAGCAGGACTGTTACAGACAGACATTTTGGAAGTCATTAAAAGGCTTTCCTTGATCACATGTAACCATAGGAAGAATAGATGCAAATGAAAGGTTTTTTTTTTCTTTATCCCCTTTTATCCATTAACACTATGTTTAACTTGCAAGGTTTATTTTGAACCCCTTCTGCCCATTTAGTAATTTCAATTAGATGTTTTCAAATATAATACTTTTAGTCACAACTTTTAATCAAACAAAATCTTCCATATGATACACAGTCCATATGGAGGACTGATTGTGCAGGATGCAGAAAAATGGGCTCAAGTTACGAAAACCCACTTTCGACTGAATATCAGAAAAAACTTCCTAGCGGTTAGAGCAGTATAGCAATGGAACCCATGACCTCAAGAGGTGGTGAGTAGAGATGGGCACGAACCGAAAAATGGCAATTCATTTCGGTTCAGTTCGTTTTCCAGTTCAGTTTGGTTCATTAATTATGAAATAATTTTTAGAAAAATATTTGTTTCATAATTCGTTTTGGTTGGGTTCGTTTTCTTTTTTTCCCTTTTTTTTCTTTTGAACCCCTGTAAACAAGGACAGAGAGAAAACATGATAGAAAGGTCGTCTGCTGACATTGGACCAGAACGAGACAAAACTGAAGAGGAAGAAAAGAAGGAGATGGATACAGAGAAAGAACTGGAATGTTATTTTTTGGAAAGGGAGAAAAGGGAAGAAAACAAGATAGGAAGGAAGTGAGGGAGGAAAGAAAGATTTGTGATGTTAAGGAGGGTTACTTGGCTATTGTTAAGGAGACTATGATTTGGGAATCAATTAGGAAAGAATTGGATGACATTTATAAAGATTTTAAGAATGCTGGGATACAAACAGAGGAATTAGAGATAAAAGGAAATACGAAAGAGGTAGGAATACAAGTAGAGGATTGGAAAGGCAGAGGGATCTCTGTAGGTACACAGGTAAACCTTGAAGTTAGAAAGACAGTAAAGAATATAGGAACTCAGATAGGAGATAAAAATAAAAGGCACGAGGTAGGCAGGCACTGGCATATTGGTGTACAGGTTCAGTTAGATAAAATTAAGGAAATAAGGGAAGTAGGGACACAGGTTGAAACCTGTGGCGCAGTGGTTAAATGCCTGTACTGCAGGTACAACTGTGCTCATGACCTGGATTCAATCCCCGGTAGCAGGCTCAAGGTTCACTCAGCCTTCCATCCTTCCGAGGTCGGTAAAATGAGTACCCAGCTCGCTGGGGGGGGGGCAATGTGTAGCCTGCACACTGTAATTAAAAAATTGTAAACCGCCCAGGGACTACTTGTAGTGGTATTGGGCGGTATATAAGCAGAACACTTTATATTTTATATAAGGAAACAGGTTCACAAACGGCTGAGCGCGAGAGGGAAATGTGAGATCACGCGACTCAGACCGTTAAGGAGATAACGGTGCTCCGAGAGAAGGGGGTTCAGACTTCAGGGGAAGAAAAAAGGAGGGAGGATGTGGGACTCCCTCTCCCCACACCAATAGGTCTTCCCGCTCATTTAATTGAAACATATATTGCTCAAAGAGATCCGGGAGTTAATCCATCGAGAACAAACCCACCAGGATGGATTCCTGGGTGTGGATGGGAAAACTATATTCAGATGCAGTTTCCTTGTTTAGGGAACCCGGCTGGGGGTCCTGGAATTCGTTTTCAGAAGAAACCCCAAAAGTAAGAAGAAACCCCTTTTTTGGAGACTGTTTAAGAAATGATGATGTTGTATCTTCCGGTTCAGAAATCCCTCTGTTAACTCCCATTTTCAAAGTTGATGATAAAAGAGATAAAAGCAAACCATTGTTTGAAGTTTTGAATAAAAGTTTTATTCATTCATCATCAAAACAAGAGTCCGGCTCTCCATTATTGTTTGATCCTCTCATCAACATAGAAGAACCCTTACAACCCCACCGGTCGGGTTTTTTTAAATAATTTTTTTATTATTATTTTTTAATCCTGCCGGCCTGTGGGCCAGATCAGGTAATTTTATTTTTTTTATTATTTTTTATTTTTTTTATTTTTTTCCTGCCTACCACATGGCCTGCCTACCAGCTGTAGTGTGGGCTGGTCAGCATTTTTGTTTTGTTTTTTGTCCTGCCAGCCCGCTGGCCGGTTCGGCAGCCTGCAGGTCAGTTCCAGTGGTCACGGGTCGGTCAAGCGGCCCGCGGTCCAATCCAGATTTTAAATTTTATTTTTAATTTTCTTCTTCTGCTGGCCCAGCTTGCGGGCCGGGTCCGGTGCTCGCAGGCTGGTTCAGCGGCCCACGGGCTGGATCAGCTTATTTTTATTTTTATTTTATTATTTTATTTTATTTTATGTTATTTTTCTATATTTTTTTCCTACCGACTACGTGGCCCGCCTACCAGCTGTAGCGCAGGCTGGTTGGCATTTTTTGTTTGTTTGTTTTTTCTCCTGCTGCCTGCTACAGCCAGGACTGGAGGACCGGACCAGGACCACCCAGGCCCAGGTAGGAGACACCGCTGGAATGAAAAACAAACCAAAACAGAACAGAATTTTCTGTTTTGTTTTGTTTTGTTTTTCTTAGAGGGGGCAATTACATAACAAAACAAATAACGTAACGACCCAAATGTTCATTTCGTGCCCATCTCTAGTGGTGAGTGCTCCATCACTAGAGACATTTAAGAGAAATTTGGACAACCACCTGGCAGATATCTTTTGATTTGTATTCCTGCACGGAGTGGGAGATTGGACTTGATGTCCTTAGAGGCTCCTTCCAGCTTCACTACTCTGTGATTCTATAACCTAGAAATGTTGGTGTCTTGGTCTAGCCAAGAACCTGGCCATTCTATTATGTTTAATGAAGCACTTCCTCAAATATATGATGGTTTAGAACAGCAGAGATGGATGATTGAATCTCTAGGACCTCTGATTTTGCTGGGATGATTGTAAGTTTCCACTTACTTGTGGTTAGCTTAAATCTGATAACAACTTGGGGCTATGTCTGGATGTCCTTAGCATCACTGAAATGTCAAGGTTTTTTGGGGGTGGGTGGGTGTGCTTTCTTAGTGCTGAGTGGGAGTTAATATCCATTAGCCTTGCAAAATCACTGAGCTGGTGTTCCTGGGCTGCTTGGAGACCTGCTGTGTCCTTCGGTTTCTTATAAGTCTCTTCAGCCAAAGTTCTTCCTGTTGGTCATTATGCTGCCCTTTGACAGCTGCCTATTCTGTGATTATCAGCTGCCTCAAATGAAGGGGAATATTACACTCTTGTGGTCTGTGTGAGTATGTGCACACACGGATCAATAGAGGTGCCTGTATTGTTTTGCAATCCTGTTGGAGTTGTAGCTTGGAGACTGTCTTGACGAGCACGTGCACTTCAAATTTGCCAATCACGTTACATGTTCATAAGCCTATCATAGCAGACTGCTGTAACTAGTTTTCATTTAATTCTTTTACAAAAAGGTTTACAAACCCTTTGAACTTTTATTGGGGGCAATAAAGGAAGTTGCTGGGCACTATATGGAGAACTTTTGCTACCAGATCAGGAGCTACCGATGAAGAGTGTCTTAAGGGCATGGCCTCACAGATGTCCAGTTGATGTGAGCCTTTCTACTCCTTACTCTGTCACCATTCACACAGAAATGTTTAATTACGCTGGGAAAGGTTTTTCATGTATGCACACATCACACAGCTCCCTCCTTCCCCCTCCTTTCACTCTCTTAGCCATCCTTTGCACCAGCATTCAAAACTCCTTTAAAAAAACCATGTGACAAATAAACAGTGCTGAACTGACAAGAAACGGCGTGCTTATGAAGGAGTGCTGTATCAATTTTGCACTACAGCTAAAATAAACCCTCTAAATCTGGATGAACAACACGTACAGTAGAAAGCGTTTTCTAGCATCCCCAAAAATGACCACGCACGTTTTGGAACACAGGCAGGTAAAACTGCTCCAAAGCATGTGCGACAGCTACTTATAAGGTGCACGACATCCAAGTATGGAAGTTTTAATTTGATGTGCCCCCACTTACCAAATGGGATGGATCACCTAGTGTTCTGTGTACCCCTCCCCCATCTACCTCTGACATAACTACAGTCTTCTTATACAATATATCCAGTTGAATTATTTTCCCAGTCATAACCAATGTACTACGGAGAATTCATGTGTAAACATTGCTGCACACTTCTGAAAAATAAATATTGGGAGTCCAAGACGATTGACCTACTCTGGGTGAAAAATGAGTTTTTAAAGTTGTGACCGCTCTTAGGCTGTTCTCATGCCTTGTGATATGCAAAGGTAAAATATGCCAGCATGCCAAATAACACTTCAGTCCTTGGATTGCCCCTCCTGTGATGTTTACTGAAGAATCCATCATTATAATAAATGTTTTAGATCCTATTTGCATATGTGTTCATTCCTCGTATGTACAAATGTGTATAAAACTACAAAAGCAGTTACAGCCTGGCACACTGGAGGGCAGTGAGGGAGAAATACAAAAAAAGAGAGTGTCATTAGCATACTTACCTGCTATTCAATCCTATCTAGAACAATTGTATCATTCTACAGCACTATTAACTAGATTGATTCCCCACATCCACTCCCACTCTACGCACCAGTGTCCCATGTTAGGTCACCTGTGTGGAAAATCCTAGCCTTTGCAGTATGTAAAAATAGAGGTTGGTACCCTTGTTTGTGGATGTGTATTGTTCCAACTGAGCTGGTCCAGACCCTTTTGTGGTAATTAGCACTCCCAACCTGACACTTGCAAATATTTCACCCTGTCTCCTGGCAGGACTGACTGTCTAGGTTTTGAAAGCATAAGAATTCAGGAACCATCTTCCATGCCTTTGATGCTGAGTCTCCTTATGGTGTTCAGTGCTATTGCTGGGTCTACGTCTGCTAATTAAATCAAACGAAACACCATTGCAGCTGCACTGATGAAATATAAACTTGTTTGCTAATAAAATGTAGAGTACTCAAGATTTTGCAGGTGCCATATCTATATTTTCTTATGGGACCAGTCTGTATAAGTCGGTGATGATGATAAGCCCTCAGGTTGATTCTGACTTACGGTGGCTCTTTCTAAGTACAAAGCTCTGGGACTACGTTGCTTGCCCAGCTGTTCTCCCAAGGACACACATGCTGAGGAATTGAACTCCGAACCTCTGGCTTCAGAGCCAGGCACCTAACGTGTTGAGCTACCCAGGTTAGGATACATCAAAATGAATATTGGTCCTCTTTTTTTTGTATTCCCTTTGGTTTCCAAGTTAGAAGACACATGCATCTTACTTTGGGAAACTGATCTAACACTCCACACCTTGTTTTTCTGCTCCCCTGGAACGTTGTCCAAAGTGGAAGGCAGCTCTTTATTCTTTGCACACATTAAAGATTGGCATGATGGGGAGGGGAATAACAACCCATGGATGCTTCCTAAGTGCAATTGAGGATTAAAAAGAATGGGCTTTTCCAGTTGAACTGGGTGTCACTGTGAAGCTAGAAAGGATGAGCCTCCACAGGACAATGTTGCACATAACAAATTATCTTCTGTGGTTTCGATAAATGCAAATATTTTCTCCCCCAAGATCATTTTTGGGAAGCACTGGAAGTTCACTCCCTAAAGTTTGATCTCCGTTAGCTGTGAGACTTCTCCAGGCAAAAGCCATGCTACCCATGAAAGAAAGCCGTTAGATCCATTAGAGTTGCCAGTGTGTCTCATGGTGGTTGTCTTCATTTGTATATGCCAACACATGTCAGCAAATAGAATGATGGCGTGGGAGCCCATCAAGTCCAAACCACTGCTCAGCACAAGAAGCCAAATGAAAGTATATTTGATAGATGGTTGTCTAATTTCCTCTAATAAGTACAAAAATTAATAAATAATAAATAATAATAAGTACAATAATAAATAAATAATAAATAAACATGCCCCCCAGCGCTGGAGCCTCTTCCAGCTCCTGAGATAATCAGTTTCATTGTTGTGCTGCTCTAACAGTTAAGAAGTTTTTCTTGATCTTCAGCTGAAATCTGGCTTCCTGCAACTTCAGCCCATTATTTCATGTCCTTTACTGCAGTATGACTGAGAATAGATCCTCTATATAACTGCCTTTCACGCATTAGAAAAGTGTGATCAGATCTCCCCTCAGTTTTCTTTTTTTCCAATCTTGCCTCATAGGTTTCATTTCCAGTCTCCTAATTATCCTTGTTGCTCTCTTCAGAACTTTGTCCAACTTGTCGGCATTCAGAACTAGGCACAGTACTCAAGTTGAGGACTAACCAGTGCTGAATAGAGAGGGGAACTAGTACTTTATGGAATTGTGGAAAAAATATACTTTTGTTAATGCAACCTAAAATAGCATTTATCTTTCGGGCAGCCACATTGCACTGCTAGTTCATATTCAGCTTGTGATCTATCACAATCCCAAGAATCTCCTCACTTGTGATTTTATTGAGCCAAGTATCCCGAAATCTTGTAACTGCATTTGAACACCTCAGCCCACCCCAGGTGTAGAACTTTGCACTTATCTTTCTTCAGTTCCATTCTCCCCCCCCTCCAGCCCAGTGCTCAAGCCTATCAAGATCTTTTCAAATTTTATTTCTGCCCTCTAGACTAGAATATATGAGCTATTCCACCTAATGTTGTGTCATCCTTAAATCTGATCAACATTCCTTGCCCTCCCTCATCCAGTATGCCATTGTGATTTCAATGTGATACCACACATTTCAAGTTGGATAAAAATAATGGTTGGGGTGCCTAGAGAACACAAAAAGTAGAACAGAACAGTTTAAAACCTGTCAGGGCAGGTTGCCCTGCAACAGTAGTACCAGCATAGATTGGCTCCCTGATCAGTGGGCCCAAGTGAAAATAATCTGTGTGCTTTCCTTTCTTTAAGCAACATAATATTGCACTGACAGCGCACACACAATGTTTCTTGTGCTACATTTTATTTTTGGAATAGTTAGTTGTGCCTTGTCTTTCTTCCAGGAGTTCTAATGGCATCCATGCCTTTTCTGCACATCATTTAATCTCATGACACAGCCATGTGAGATAGATGGGTGTGGCCAAGCTGCCCCAAATGCACCCCAGTGGGCGTGATGGCACAATTGAATGGGTATTTGGATCTTGGTCTCCTTTACCCTAGAGACTGACAAGCTAATCGTGGCATCAGACTGGCTGTACGTTGAGCACCCCTGCAATTCCATACATATTGGAACATGGTCCTGGTAGCTTTCCCCTGGTCACCTCTAGCAGGACTAATGGTAGGCATTGTTTACAGAATTATGGGTAAATTCATAATAGGAGTAGTAAAATGCCAGTACCAAGTACAAAGGGAAATTACTGATGTCTCAATCCTGTCATTTTTCAAAAAACATGGTCGATTAACACTTCATTCTGAAGTGAGTGTGGTCGAATGGGTTTGCAACGTCAGGGGAGGGGGTTGTTAGAGTGATGTGGTGGATTGGGGTGGGGTTCTCTTTAGAATTTGGTGGTCAAGGCCTAAAATGGGATGAAACCTGGCAGATTAAAGAGACAAGTAGGGACTGATTCTGGCAGGTAATGAGTGGAGTCTAACAGGTCCAGAGACATGAGGCTCATCTTCCTTTGGCCTGCTATTGGCTTTTGAGTCCTGAATTTAATGGTTATTTACCATTACAGTACATTCGAAATTTGGTTTTGCTAGTTGAAAGAGAAAAATACCAGCCCAATTAACAACAGCCTCCCTCTGTTATCTCAAATATATGGTGTGTCTGTTCTCTGTGTAAATGCTGTGTCTGCTCTAAAATCTGCCAGTGTCCAGATAAGGTCCTTATATATGTTCCATTGTATGGGGAGTAGGCAGGCTAGAAAAACCAGTCTTTATACATTAGGGTCAGTTTCTGGGGCGAAAACTAATAACCAAGGAGTTTTCATGGGCGGCATACAAACTATATAAATATAAATAAATAAATAAATAAATAAAATGTAGCACCCATCAGACTCTCCCCGCCCTCTCTCTTTCAGTGATACGGTGCAGCCAGTTCTTCTGAGTATGGGATCAGGCATCCGGCTGTTGACCCACACACCTGCATCCCAAACTGTCACAAAGGTTTGGGTAAACCTCTCCCTTTAATGATGTGTCTTACCTTTCAGCCCCATCTGCAAGGCTTGGTATACAGTACCAGGAAGTGGTCTTCAGGTGCCCCAAGGAAGGGTTGTTCCAAACTGGCTGTGTTCATACTCAGGACAAGTGGAGCCTTTTGGATCTATCTTGGCTGCTGGTGGAGTTTTATCTTGCTGGCCCTGTAAAACTGGTGGTTGTTTTGCCTCTAACCCAGGTACACATGGCCTGACTAGAAGATGAAAAATAATACACATTCCTCTCTCTGCCAGCCAACACAAATCTATGCAAATACATTTCTTTCAATTGTCATTTGTACTCCTTCCCTAACACTGCAAGCAGATGCAAAGACAGTAGAGAACATCCCTCAGTTAACCTTCTTTGAAATTCCACAATATTGTTAAATCTTAGAATCCATGTTCAGAATTATCAACTTGTCCAAGTTGCTGAGGATACTGTGTCCTGCAAGAATTTAATCTTCTTATAAACCTTTAGCACTCCAGATGTTTTGGACTATAGCATCTAGAATCTCCACCTTCTACTGCCAATGATAAAGGACTGTGGGAGCCGTCGACCAAAATATCGGAAGTGCCATAGGTTCTCCAACCCTGTTCTAGGCTAATAACTGAAGCATATAAAATGAAGAGTATAAAATACAACTGTATTCCTTTGCTCATTCACAAAAGCTTGTGGTGTTCCTTTTTTAATGCTGCTCATAATAAGAAGAAAGGCTAGCTGACAAACCAGGAAGTTTAAATACAGGAAGTATTGGGTAATTTTTGTCATGTTTGTTCCACTGCTTGAATACACTCTGTACTTGCTCAGAAACATTGAAGGTGGCAGTCCTGTCCTCATGTCTCTTAAGCCACTAGGGGATGGTACAGAGGAATGTAAGTGCAAAATAAAGAAAAGGAAGAAAATGAGTTTTATTTTTCATGGCCAAATTAAACATAAGCGTGTTTCAGAGTACAGCACTGGGGATGTGGGAATTAACAGTTTCTTCTGAGTGGTTTCACTGATGGAAGTCCTCCTCCACCACACAATGTTGCTGTTAGGCACATAAAGAAACAAAACAAAACAAAAAACAGAACCAGGTATCCATAACATGCCTGCCTTCCTTAAGGGCAATTTCCACCAGGGAAATAGCACAGGAAGGAAAAAGACAGCTATTCCCTCCCACTGTGGCTTTTAAGCCAGGGAGTGTGGGGAATGGGTAAATATTATTATGGATCTCCTACATCACATTTAATTTCACCTTCCACAAAGGATTTTTGTTCATTTATTTTTCTTTTTGCTTCTCATTCAAAAAAATAAATAAATAAAAAACAAAACACACACACATACACGCACACGCACGCACGCACACACACACACACACAAAAGCACCCGGGAATTTTTGCATTTCATTCCATTTTTTTATATTTTTATATATAAAACAAACAAGAAAAGAAACAAGAATTCCCCAGAAAAAAGGGGGAATGAAAACAAATTTTGACACAAAAAAGGAGGTGGTGGGCCAGGATTGAACAAATCCTTACCCGCAAATCTCCATTGCCACCCCCTGACCCAATCCCTCTCCCACCCACCCCAATCTGCCCCCATCTCAAAGAAGTTCAAAAGCTTACATGGCAGGGGACACACATCTGTCTGTCTGTCCTGTGCCCCACACCCAACCCTCCCTCCCCCAACAAAGTCGCAGTTGCTTTACTCACATCCCTTTAGGAAAAATAAAAGCCAACAACAAAAAATTCCCCCAAACTCCCCCCCCCCCCATGTCTCTCATCCAGAAAAAGAATTCTGGAAATAATCTGTGTTCTTTTTTCCATATTTTTCATCTATGGATTTCCATGGGGTGGCCGTAATGCTGGCCAGTGATTAAGGCCATACTGTGGTAGCAGGACTGGGGTAAGATGAACAGTCTTTTCTTCAGAGGCAAAAGTCGACGTCAGGGTCCTTTGAAGGGGAAGAAGTGGGGAGAAGCCCCAACCCCTGCATCATTCTCTCATTAGGTTACCCATGTCCTCTCCTGAACCCAGGCTCCGATTCCAACATCTCCCAAAACTGTGTGCTCTGTTTCCTTAGGTCTTTCCCTGACCTAACTTCCTCTCGCCCTACCTGCTTTGCTCCCTGCAACACTACCCAACAATGCATCATCCGGGCCTCATTTCCCACCTTCCTCTTTCCACCCAAATCCTTCCTCCCACTCCACCCCATCAACAGTGCAACTCACATCTGGATTCAAGGTGTCTTGCATTATCCCCTCCTCAGCAGGAATTGGAGAGTATGGCTGGCTGGGAATGGATCAGGCTCCATTTCAAGAGTCCCTGCCTGAGGGGTAAATGCAACATTGGGGTAGATGGGCATCACAACTCAACATGAACCCAGTAACTCCGCCTCCCTGCTTCCCTTGCTTTGAATATTAAACCACTGTTCCCATTGTTTTAGATAAAAGCAGACCCAGGAGTTTTGATCCTCCCATGTTTCCCTTCCCCTTAAAAAATTAAAACAAAACACACACACACACAACCACTGCAGTCCAGATCTGACCTTCTCTCTCTCCCACTTGCTCTTCTCCTGGGCAAAGCCCAGTTTTAACTCCTAGGCTTCCCTTCTTCCTTCTTGGAGCAGGAAACCACGAGGCTTTTGTCTCACCTACAAGCTCGTTCCACCTGCTTCCCACCCATGACCTAAAGCCCTGACAACTTCTTCCCTCCGGAATAAATCCAGAGATATGAAACAGCAACTTGGGAAGTTGTGCGTTTCCCACACTTGGCTGATGAGTCTCTCGCTACAAAGCTGGGGACCGTTCTATGGCAAGGCGACATGGCAAGGTGGGGAGAAATGTGTCCTGCCATTTGAATATGTGCGAGTGGAAGAGGAAGAGGAGGTTGTAGAGGGATGTGAGCGCTGCAGCGATGATGTTTTGGCCTTCTGTTGGAGCAGAGCATGTGCCTTAACTGACATCATCACTCACACCACCCATCACTTTCGGGCGGCGTTGGATGCTCTCCACTGTCTCCCTTTGCCCATTGATGTCTCTGGGTTATCCCCCCCCTTCCCCTTCAGGGAACACATTAGGATTTCTTGGTGGGTTCCTCCTCCCCCACATCCCATCCTGTATGTCTCCTCCTGCTTGCATTGTTCCAGGGTGACATGGGCTAGAAGACCTTGGATTGGTTGCTGCCATGGAAACTGAGGTGGGGCTTCCAAGGCTCCCTGGTTACAGCTTCTGACTGACAAAGAGCGAAGTCAGGGCTTGGCTCCATGGCATTCCCTCAAACAGCTGGGTCTGTTTCCTCCTTCCCTCCTTCCCTCCATCCTCTTTCCATCGCTCCTCCGAGACCACCTGGAACTGATTTCGGTGACAGGCTGACTAAATCAGGCAATTAATTAATCTTGCATAAAATCTGGTTCCCTCACCAAAACTCCGCTCCCCTTATCCACCCTGCGAAAATGAACCAGATCAACCCTGCTGAATGCAAACACACTGCGAGCTCTGTTTCAGGGTGTAAAATGGCTCTGGCTTCTCTCTGGGAGAGCTCATCCCACCCCACCCACACATCTGATTCTGGTTTGCCTTCCATGCTGCCGCTCCCACCTTAACATCCCAAGGATGTTAAGAGGCTTGGAGCGTTGGCTCAGTGGAGATCTCAAATGGTATGTGACTTATGCAATTTGATAGAGCTTGGGGACTCTATATTTTTTAAAAAAACCTCAAAAATTCTACTTAAAAAAGAAAACAGGATGTTTTTCTTCCTTTTTTTGGGGGGGCGACTGGCTGGGATATTATTGTGGATCAGTTGCTGTTGTCATATGGCTCTAGATTTACCCCAGGGGAGTTGAGACCAGAATCCAGCTCTGGTCCCATGGTAGTTAATGGGAGATATTTGCTCTAGGATAAAAGAGAGGTCAGAGTCCATTTGTGATACCAAGCACTCTGGGGAACCATGACCCAAGTTTCAGGGATAGAAAGACGACCCATCATTTGGCATCTCGTGTGATGTGTAAGAAAGGAAACGTGGGGGGGGGGTGGAGAGACAGAAAGGAAAGGAAAATCAAATTCAGTTTGGCACAGGCGGGATGCCTTCCAGCACTCCTCACATCACACAGTAAGGCTCTCTGGGTAGTTCAGGCTCTGTCCTCCAGCATGGGATGTGGGCGACCAAGCCCTTCTTGAGGTCTTTGTTGAGTAGAAAGCAAACTATGGGGTTGACAGCAGCTTGGGCGAAGCTCATCCAAACAGCTGTGGAGAGGTAGCGGTGGGGGATGCTACAGGCTTTGACAAACACCCTCCAGTAGCAGGCCACAATGTAGGGCGACCAGAGAACCAAGAAGAGCAAAGTGATGACGTAGAACATCCTGCCTAGTCTCTTCTCAGCCTTGAATTCTTCCATGCCGAGCAAGCGTCGGTTGGCAGCGTGGGCATTCTGCCGGATGCCCAGCAAAGTGGGAGGCATGGGGCCACGGCCAAAGCCAGCGATCCAGTTGGCCGCAGCTTGACCGGTGGCTCCAGGCCCATGGAACGTCCAGTTTTGGCTGATGGCCGGGACCATCTGCACAGGTTTCATCTTGCGATGGCGATACTCAAAGAGGAGGAGCTTGATGTAAACCACGTGGGTGGCGAAGATCAGCACAGCCAGCATGAGCATGAAACCCAGAGTATCATTGGCTTTGAAGTAGCGGTGCTCAAAGATGCACTGGTCCTCCTCCCGGATGAACTTGTAGGTCCCAACGTCAAAGACCGGTGGGAAGGCCATGGCCACGGATAAAGTCCACACCATGCAGATGACAGCTATGCACGTCCAGAAGGTCATGCGTTTCGCATAGAAGCGGTGGTGGGCCACCGCCATGTAGCGGGTGACGCTGATGCAGAACAGGAGGAAGGCAGCATGGAAACAGAAGAGGACAGCCATGAAGGCCACAATCTTGCAGCTCAGCACGCTGTAGGTCCAGGCTGAGCCGTGGCGGATGGAGACGAGGACGAAAGGGAAGCAGACGGCTGAGCGGATGACGTCAGCCAGGCACAGGTCCAGCAGGAAGTAATAGGGGGCCTTGTGGAGGCCTCGCTCTTTCAGCACCAGGAGAGAGAGAGAGAGGTTCCCCGCTAGGCTCACACAGATGATGAGGCCCAGGAGCAATAGTTTTGCATAAGTGGACGCCGCGTGGGGAACCGAGCCGTGGGCCTCTTCAGTCTCGTTGGGCGTAGCCATCTTGAGCTGGGCGACGAGAAAGGAGCAGGTGAGTCAGCGGCGACGTGCCCGGTGACGGCCCGTGACTCCGGTGCTAAAAGGAGGCATTCTCTGTGGGGACAAGAGAGGAAGAAAGAGGAGTGGAGAGGAATCGAAATGTAAGCCCCTTGTGATAACTCAGTCACTTGACCCACCCATAGCCATGGCATTTCCATCAAAAACAAAGGCTTGTGACCCGGAATAACCACACATATTTCAGATTCAGAACAAAGGACCAAACATCTGTAGGTGATCCAAGGAAGGGTTTAATAAGATCAGCCTAAACCAGAGTGCAAGACCAGAACACCCTGTGATGTTTCTTAGGCTAGGAGAGGTTGCTCTTGGTTCCTGAAGCAACACAAGAAGC
The DNA here is from genome assembly GCA_037367245.1 of Phrynocephalus guinanensis. Classification (NCBI taxonomy): domain Eukaryota; kingdom Metazoa; phylum Chordata; class Lepidosauria; order Squamata; family Agamidae; genus Phrynocephalus; species Phrynocephalus guinanensis. The sequence continues at coordinate 156,990,611 of CM074734.1, forward strand.
CAGCCTTGTCTGCTATTTCTTACACGGTGGATAACTACTGGACTATTGACTCCTGAGGCACCCATAATTATCAGAAGACATTGTTATTCGAAGACAAGGTTAAGTGATACCTTTATTAGACTGCTGAAGTATCACAACCATATGCTAGTGTTCGGCTTCTAAATTTGATCCTACTTTTCTGATACATTTGCAGTGTCTCTATGTGCCTCTTTTTCCAGTCAGAAATAAAACATGTATTTCAGTACAGGGCAGGGGAGGGGAGGAGTGCTGAGCGACTATTAGCCTTTTCTCTAAAAAGATTGGGAGGGATATTCTAATCTACTTTTCAGTAGTGTGGTGTAGTGGATCAGTGATGGTCTAGGGCAGGGGTGTCCAAACTACAGCCCTCCAGATGTTTTGGACCAAAACTCCCAGAATTCCAAGCCTGTACTGCCATTGACAAAGGACTGTGGGAGTTGTGGTCCAAAACATCTGGAGGGCTGAAGTTTGGACACCACTGGGTTCGACTCCCCACTTGGCCATGGAAGCTCACTGGGGGAGTGGAACTGGGGAAAATCCCTCCTTAAATATCTTACCAAAGCCCTATTAGGATCGCTACAAGTTGGTTCTGGCCTGACAGAGTGATATCTGAAAACTGCTACCTCTGAACTGATCACGCAGCCCCTGATTTTGGAACTTGCTTTATAAAGAGAGTACTGTAACCTGGCCTGTACAGCTGCTATTTGTGGAAATGTTGTGTTTGCTTCTCACACAGCTCTATCATGCCCAGCATCTTGAAGCTAGCTTATGTCTAAGATTTTATTCATTTATTTTGCAGTATTGTTACCCCACCTTTCTCCTTGGAAAAGGATCCCACGAGGCTTACAGCAGGCATGCCCAAACTTCGGCCCTCCAAATGTTTTGGACTACAACTCCCACAGTCCTTTGCCTTTGGCAATCTAAGGTTAGAATTCTGGGAATTGTGGTCCGAAACATCAGGAAGGCCAAAGTTTGGACATGCCTGGAGTAATGAGGGACAATATACAGAACAGAACAATTAAGACATATTCAAGTATTGAGGACAGGGGATTGAGGGATATCTCACAGCATTATAAAGACATTATGAGTGATGCAAACTAAACTAACATTGAAAACATAGTGTCAACATAATCACAAAGTCCATAAGCACACAGTCTATGTGGTCATGTATGGTAAATTCATATAAAAGTCACATAAAGGTAGCATCCATTGTTGGATGGCATACAGGGATCATGTGGAATTTTTCTTTCTTTCTCGCATGGCAATGTGTTACTCTGCCTTTCTTTTAAAACCTTATCATTTATGATGTTTTACTTTATTCTCATATCAACCCTGTGAAGAAAGCTAAGGAGAGGGACAGTGACTAGCTGCTTGGCATGGAACTCATTTCCAACTAGCCAGTCTGTGACTCATAAAGAGGCCAAATCATTGGTGCCTTCCCCAAAACATCATCCTCAGAAAAATCTCATCAAATTCCCCCAGCTTTCTGACTGAGCAAGTATTGCATGTAGGTATATCTTAAACAGCAGATTTATATGCATATAACTATTTTCTCAGCCCCTGCCTCTGAAATGGGAAGTATTCTGCTTTCCCCTCAAAGGTACATTTTGGAAACAAATAAAATAAGGACTAGAAAAAAAAACATTTGGGAATACCAATGGAATAGGTTTGACTAGAACAGGCATGTTCAAACTTTAGCCCTCCTGATGTCTTGGACCACAACTCCCAGAATTCTAAGCTTAGATTGCCAGTGACAAAGCACTGTGGGAGTTGTGGTCCAAACATTTGGAGGGCCGAAGTTTGGACATGCCTGGGCTAAAACCTTCTCAATGGAAACTGCCAACCACTCCAGTTATCAAACATGGAACAAGGGGTTGAAGATCCAACTAGAGGTACAAGAATCCTTGACTTGATCCTGAGTAATATACAGTTCACAAGTTCTCAAGGAACTTAAATATGAAACTGCTGATGTTCTAGCCAAAATACAAAATCTTTCCCTCAATCAGGCATTGTGCCTGATGACTGGAAGGTAGCAAATGTAACACCAATCTTCAAAAAAGGATCCAGAGGTGATCCCGGAAATTACCGACCAGTCAGTTTACATGTGCCCCAGGCATCCTCAAAGATAAAATTAATAGGCACATAGAAGAGAAGGTGCTGCTGAAGGAGAGCCAACATGGCTTTTGCAAGGACAAACCATGCCTCACAAATCTGTTGGATTTTTTTGAGAGTGTCAACAAGCATGTGGATAAGGGAGACCCAGTTGACATTGTTTATCTGGACTTTCAGAAGGCTTTTGACAAGGCCCCGCATCAAAGGCTCTTGAATAAAGTTGCCAGTCATTGAATAAAGGAACAGGTCTTGTCCTGGATCAGCAATTGGCTAAGGGACAGGAAACAGAGGGTAGCACTAAATGGACACTTCTCCAAGTAGAGGAAGGTAAAGAGTGGGGTCCCCCAAGGTTCAGTTCTGGGACCCCTGCTTTTCAACCTCTTCTTAAATGATCTAGTAGTAGGAATAAATAGCAAGGTAGCCAAATTTGCCAAATTATACAGGATAGTAAAAACTGAGAGAGATTGTGAGGAGCTCCAGAGGAATATCTTGACACTGGGGGAATGGGCAAACCAGTGGCAAATGAGCTTCAATATTAGTAAGTGCAGACTGATGCACATTTGGGGGGAAAACCCAATTATATTTATAAACTGATGGGGTCTGAACTCTCTGCAGCAAACCAGGAAAGGGACCTTTGTGTCCTGGTGGACAGCTCAATGAAGGTGTCAACCCAGTATGCCCCAGCAGTGGAAAAAAAGCAAACTCAATGCTAGGGATCATTAGGAAAGGTATAGGAAATATGTCAGTACGTGTCATTTTGCCTCTGTATAAATTTATGATGAGGCCCCATCTGGAGTACTGTATACAGTTTTGGTCACCATACCTCCAGAAGGATATTATGGACATGGAAAAAGCGCACAGGAGGGCAACCAGAATGATTTGGGGACTGCAACACCTTCCTTACTATCTGAGGCTGCAACAGCTGGGCCTCTTCACTCTTGAATGATGGCGTCTAAGAGGTGACATGATTGAAGAATATAAAATCATACACAGTATGGACAAAGTAGATTAGGAAAAACTTTTTTCCTATCACACAACACTAGAACTAGGGGCCACTCCATGAAACTTTTGGGTGCTAGATCTCAAACAAATAAGAGAAAGTACTTTTTAATCCAGAGGATTACTGGTCTGTGGAACTCCCTGCCAGAGGAAGTGGTGGCAGCTGTCAGCCTTGACAGCTTTAAGAAAGGATTAGACAAGTTTGTGGAGAGCAGGGGTATCAGTGGCTATCATTATGGATGCCTAAGGACAGCCTCCGGGTTGGAGAGATAGGCAGGATATCTCTCAATGCCATTTGCAGGGAATCATAAGCAGGTGAAGACATCTGCTTGGGAATATCCTGAAGCAAATGGTGAGCCACTGTGTGAGACAGAATGCTGGACTGGACGGGATGTGGCCTGTTCCAGCAAGGCTGTTCTTCTGTTCTTATGAAGCACATGATGCATGAGGACTTAAATGATTTCAGGTCAAAGTAACTACCTGCAATTTCATTTATAATAAAATTAACTGCTGTCTCTGTACCTGAGAATGTTGTTACATTATTTTTATTGTCCTGCTGAACAAATATTAACCCCAAACCATGAATTCCTTACTCCAAAAGAAGTTCAGCTTTATTAAGGCAGCATTCCTGTACATCCATACCTATCAGTAAGTCTCTCAATGAAATTAGTAAGTACAAGTAACTAGGCTGCACTGACATTATGTTGTACATGAGTATCACCTAAACTCTTAAAATATTAACAAAAGACTAGAGACAGAAGGAAAACTTGATAGAAATAGAGCCAGAATTCTAAATACTACTTTTCAGCAATGTTCACAAAAGGACAAGAACCATTATAACATCAATTGCAAAGGAGAGGAGATGAAAAAGAAAGGAGAAAAGCTGAGAACTCTTTCATGATATCCAAGTAATCTAATGTGACTTTAAATCAAGATTAGGGAAGCAGCGAAGATCAACATGGGAATATATTACTGTACCTGATCAGAATAAAATAAAGGGAAGATGCCAATGATATACTGAAGAACTATATAGATTTAACTATGTTTTGTTGTTGTTCAGTCGTTCAGTCGTGTCCGACTCTTCGTGACCCCATGGACCAGAGCTCGCCAGGCCTTCCTGTCTTCCACTGCCTCCCGGAGTTTGGTTAAATCCATATTGGTTGCATCGATGACACTGTCCAACCATCTCATTCTCTGCCGTCCTCTTTTCCTTTTGCCTTCAATCTTTCCCAACATCAGGGACTTTTCCAAGGAGTCCTCTCTCCTCATGAGGTGGCCAAAGTACTGGAGCTTCAGCTTCAAAATCTGTCCTTCTAGTGAACATTCAGGGTTGATTTCTTTCAGGATGGATACGTTTGATCTCCTTGCAGTCCAGGGGACTCTCAAGATTCTCCTCCAGCACCACAGCTCAAAAGCATCAATTCTGCGACGATCAGCCTTCTTTATAGTTCAGCTTTCACTTCCATACATCACTACTGGAAAAACCATAGCTTTGACCATCCTGACCTTAGTTGGCAAAGTGATGTCTCTGCTCTTTAGGATGCTACCTGGGTTTGCCATTGCTTTCCTCCCAAGAAGCAGGCGTCTTTTTATTTCGTTGCTGTAGTCGCCATCTGCAGTGATCAAGGAGCCCAAGAAAATAAACTCTGTCATTGCCTCCATTTCTTCCTCTTCTATTTGCCAGGAGGTGATGGGTCCGGTGGCCATGATCTTAGTTTTTTTGATGTTGAGCTTCAGCCCATTTTTTCACTCTCCTCTTTCACCCTCATTAAGAGGTTCTTTAATTCTTCCTCACTTTCTGCTATTAGAGTAGTATCATCTGCATATCTGAGGTTGTTGATATTTCTTCTGGCAATCTTAATTCCGGCTTGTGATTCATCCAGACCTGCCTTTCGCATGATGTACTCTGCATATAAGTTAAATAGGCAAGGTGACAGTATACAGCCTTGTCGTACTCCTTTCCCAATTTTAAACCAGTCAGTTGTTCCATATCCAGTTCTGACAGTTGCTGCTTGTCCCACATATAGATTTCTTAGGAGACAGATAAGGTGGTCAGGCACTCCCATTCTTTTAAGAACTTGCCATAGTTTGTTGTGATCCACATAGTCAAAGGCTTTGGCATAGTCGATGAAGCAGAAGTAGATGTTTTTCTGGAACTCTCTGGCTTTCTCCATAATCCAGCGCATGTTGGCAATTTGATCTCGAGTTCCTCTGCCCCTTCGAAATCCAGCTTGCACTTCTGGAAGTTCTCTTTCCACATACTGCTGAAGCCTGCCTTGTAGAATTTTGAGCATAACCTTGCTAGCGTGTGAAATGAGTGCAATTGTGCGATAGTTGGAGCATTCTTTGGCATTTCCTTTCTTTGGGATTGGGATGTAGACCAATATTTTCCAGTCCTCTGTCCAGTGCTGGGTTTTCCAAATTTGCTGGCATATCGTGTGCAGCACCTTTACAGCATCCTCTTTTAAGATTTTAAAGAGTTCAATTGAAATGCCATCACCGCCACTGGCCTTGTTGTTTGCAATGCTTTCTAAGGCCCACTTGACTTCACTTTCCAGGATGTCTGGCTCCAGGTTAGCAACTACGCTATCTTGGTTATCAGGGACATCCAGATCTTTCTGATATAATTCCTCTGTATATTCTTGCCATCTCTTCTTGATCTCTTCAGCTTCAGTTAGGTCCCTACCATTTTTGTCCTTTATCATATCCATCTTTGCATGAAATGCCCCTTTAATATCTCCAATTTTCTTGAATGGATCTCTGGTTTTTCCTTTTCTGTTGTTTTCCTCTATTTCTTTGCACTGTTCACTCAAGAAGGCCACCCTGTCTCTCCTAGTTATTCTTTGGAAGTCTGCATTCAATTTTCTGTATCTTTCCCTTTCTCCCTTGCATTTTGCGTCCCTTCTCTCCTCCGCTATTTGTAGGGCCTCGTTGGACAACCACTTTGCTTTCTTGCATTTTCTTTTCTTTGGAATAGTTTTCATTGCAGCCTCCTGTACAATGTTACAAGCCTCCATCCATAGTTCTTCAGGTGTTCTGTCCACCAAATCTAGTTCCTTAAATCTATTCTTCACTTCCACTGTGTATTCATAAGGGATTTGACTTAGATTATACCTGACTGGCCCAGTGGTCTTCCCTACTTTCTTCAGTTTAAGTTTGAATTTTGAAATAAGAAGCTGATGATCTGAGCCACAGTCAGCACCAGGTCTTGTTTTTGCTGACTGTATAGAGCTCCTCCATCTTTGGCTGCAGAGAACATAATCAATTTGATTCCAGTATTATCCATCTGGTGATATCCATGTGTAGAGTCGCCTTTTGTGTTGTTGGAAAAGAGTGTTTGCAATGACCAGCTTGTTATCTTGACAAAACTCAATTAGCCTTGCCCAGCTTCATTTGGAACTCCAAGGCCAAACTTGCCAGTTATTCCTTTTATCATTTGATACTTTAGCATTCCAATCCCCTATGATGAGAAGAACATCTTTCTTTGGTGTCAGTTCTAGAAGTTGTTGTAAGTCTTCATAAAATTGGTCAGTCTCAGACTCTTCAGCACCGGTAGTTGGTGCATAAACTTGGATTACTGTGATGTTGAAAGGACTGCCTTGGAATAGTTCTGAAATCATTCTATCATTTTTTAGGTTGTATCCCAGCACTGCTTTTCTCACTCTGTTGTTGACTATGAGGGCTACTCCATTTCTTCTATGGGATTCTTGCCCACAGTAGTAGATGTGATAGTCATCTGAACTGAATTCACCCATTCCTGTCCATTTAAGTTCACTGATGCCCAAGATGTCAATGTTTATTCTTTCCATCTCACATTTGACCACATCCAGCTTACCCTGGTTCATAGGTCTCACATTCCAGGTTCCTATGCAGTATATTTCTTTGCAACATTGGACTTTCCTTTCTCTTCCAGGCACGTCTGCAGCTGAGTGTCCTTTCGGCTTTGGCCCAGTCACTTCATTAGCTCTGGAGCTACTTGTACTTGTCCTGCGCTCTTCCTCAGTAGCATGTTGGACGCCTTCCAACCTGAGGGGCTCATCTTCCAGCGTCATATCTTTTAGCCTTTTGTCTCTGTCCATGGAATGTTCTTGGCAGGGATACTGGGGTGGCTTGCCAGTTCCTACCCCAGGAAGTCTTATTACAGGCCTCATTGTCACCAGTGTAATTAGCCTTACAATGATGAAAGCACAGTTCAGCCTGTTTTATTTTATTTATTTTATTTTATATTTATAACTATGATAGAGTCTTTCAAAGATGAATCTTTTTTGGGGGGGCATGAAAGCTTAAAGTAGCCAGATGAAAAGGAGGCTAGGTCTCCTCCCCTTTTATAAAACGAACTGAGGAAATCAGAACATTGGTCCACTTATCTCACTAATGTTGACAGTGGCTCTCAACACTAATGTTGGCAGTGGCTCTCCAGGGACCCAACTCAGATTGTGTTTCAGGTCTATGTGGATATTATGTGGATTGTGTTGCACTGTTTTGAATTAGAAGTACAGAGACCCATGGGGGAAAACAGCCACAAGTTCCCCTGACTTCATCCCTTATTAACTGCCACTTAAAGTATCAGTAATTCACTCTGAGACATTTGTAAGAGAAAGAATAAAACTTACAGTACTAACAGTTACTTGAAAATACAAGCTTAAGTATGCTGCTTTATTTACTACACACATACTTAAAAAGGTTAAAGGTAAAGGTCCTGTCAAGCCCTGCACACAGAGTACACAGCAAGCCAAGTTCAGTTCTTTGCCAGGAACTTTAGTTGTAATCCAGATAACGAACAAAGTACAGTCCGAATCAAAGCCAAAATACCTTACAGAGCCAAATACCAAGTTCAAGGGTACAGAGAAACGTCGTAGTCAGAAAGCCAGTCCAAGGTCAGGAAACAGAGAACACCGTAATCAGAAAGCCGGTCCAAGGTCAGGAAACAGAGTCTGGATACACACAGGAACGTGGTGACAAGGTAAGTGACGCGTTGCTCCCACAGAGGTTTCAGGGTAAACTTGCTAGCTTTATCCTAAACCAGGGAACACACCCATATCTCTGGCAAGGGTCCTGCTAGAACTCAGGGCTTTCAGATCTAATTCTACACCTATCATTAAAGATCCTTTCCCTGGCTCTCCTGTTAGTTCTTCTTTGCAGGATCCTGTTCCTAGCCCTCATAGGAGGAGGAGATGTGCCCTCAGCTGCCTGCTGAGTTGAACTGCAAGGCTCCTCCTGCTGTTCTTCAGCATTTAACCCTTCACATTCAGGTTCTATGACAGGCAGGGTCCTGGCACTATCCCCCTCCCCATGGTCCCCCTCTTCCGATGGGCCAGGTTTATCTGGATAATTATCATGAAATTGCTGAATCAACTCCGGCGCATGCAAGTTAGATACCGGTTCCCAAGAACGATCTTCTGGTCCATACCCTTCCCAGTCCACTAAGTATTGTAACCCCCCCCCCCCCGATGTATCCGGGAATCCAAAATTTGGCGGACCTCATACTCCTCTTCTCCTTCTACCAATATCAGTGGAGGAAGTTCAGGATTTGGTGGTCGGTTGGGGTCAGAGTCTTCAGCTGGGCCAAGAGAGAACGATGGAACACAGGATGAATATGGAGAGAAGCAGGTAATTGCAGACGGAACGCCACTGGGTTGATTTTTTCTAGGATGGGGTAAGGGCCGATGAATCGAGGATCTAGTTTTCGGGATTGCCCAGGATGTCTCAAATATCGGGTAGAGAGCCAAACCTTCATGCCCGGATTCAACTGTGGACCTTCTTGCCTTTTCTTATCCGCTGCCTTCTTATATGCTTCCTTAGCATGATTAAGTTGTTCTTTTAATAGTTTTTGAATGCTATGAAGTTCTTGAAGGTAAGCATCGGTAGCTGGTACAGAGGTGGAAGGAAGGATGGTGGGAAAGTACCGAGGATGGTATCCATAGTTGGCCATAAATGGGGTTTGACAAATGGATGAATGTACCACATTATTGTATGCAAATTCGGCTAAAGGCAACAAATCCGCCCAATTGTCCTGTTGATAACATGTGTAGCAGCGTAAATATTGTTCCAAGGTGGCATTGGTGCGCTCAGTCTGACCATCTGACTGGGGGTGATAAGCGGATGACAGGTGGACTTGGGTTCTTAGTGCCTTGTGCATAGGTTGCCAGAAACGAGAGGTGAATTGGGGTCCACGATCCGAAATAAGGTGTTCAGGTAAACCATGAAGCCTGAAGAGGTGTTGTAAATAATGATGAGCTGTTTCTGCTGCGGTAGGAGGTTTAGGACAAGGAACGAAGTGGGCCATTTTGGTGAACAAATCTACGAAGACCAGGATGCAGGTAAATCCTTTGGAGCGAGGAAGATCCGTGATGAAATCCAGTGACACAGCATTCCAAGGACCAGAGGGTGTTGGCAAAGGATGCAACAGACCCGAAGGTTTAGCCACCACATCCTTTGCTCGCCGACACACTTCACAGGACCCCACATATCTGGTAACATCAGCTCGGACCTGTGGCCACCAGAACTCCCTTGTGAGAAGATGCAGGGTTTTATAGAGTCCAAAGTGTCCAGCAGGTAAAGAATCATGAGAAAGATGCAATACCTGATTACAAAGGGGACCAGCAGGAACATATAACCTTCCTCGATGTAGTAGTAACCCTTGTTGTGCAGAAAACTCTCCATGCTCCCCATTTTGAAGTTCTTGAAGACGTTGCTGAGTCCATGGATCTTGAGCTTGAGACTTCCGGATTTCTTCTGCCAAGCTGGAACACGGACTTGTGGCTGCGAACACGGAGGGAGGCAAGATGGGTGCCACTAAGGTCTCTTTCACTGGTGCCGCATATTCAGGTTTTCTAGATAATGCATCAGCTTTCTTATTCTGTGCTTCAGGAATATACTTGATACGAAAATCAAACCGGGAAAAGAATAAAGAGCACCGGATTTGTCGCTGAGACAATCGCGGAGCTGTTTGTAAATGTTCCAGGTTTCTGTGATCAGTTAGCACTTGCACAGGGTGTCGAGCTCCCTCAAGGTAATGCCTCCATACATCAAAAGCTGTTTTGATGGCCAACAGTTCACGCTCCCAAATCGTATAATTCTTTTCTGCAGGTTTTAATTGCCGAGAGTAGAACGCACAGGGACGCGGGATTTGGGAGGGATCCTCTTGTTGAGATAATACTGCTTCCAAGGCAACACTAGATGTGTCAGCCTCCACTATGAACGGCAGTTGTGGATCAGGGTAGCGAAGTATAGGCTCCGAAGTGAAGCGGGTCTTCAAGTTAGAGAAAGCCTTCTCTGCTTCTGGAGTCCACCGGAAAGGCTCTTTGGGACGGAGGAGACGGTTTAAAGGTGCAGCAATGTCAGCGTAAGCAGGAATGAACTGACGATAGTAGTTAGCGAAGCCAAGGAACCGCTGCAAGTCCTTACGATTTTGTGGTCGCTGCCATGACAACACAGCCTCTACTTTCTTGGGGTCCATGCGGATTCCCTGGGGAGAAATGATATGCCCCAGGAATTCACCCTCTTCAATGTTGAACTCACATTTTTCCAGTTTAGCATAGAGTCCGTTTTCCCGGAGACGCTGCAATACCTGACGAACATCTTTAACATGCTGAACTGGGTCAGTGGAGTAAATCAGAATGTCATCTAAATACACAACCACACAACGATCTAGGAGATCCTGGAAAATGTCATTCATCATCCGCTGAAACACACTGGGTGCATTGGTCAGACCAAAAGGCATTACTAAATGTTCATATTGGCCGTACCGGGTCCAGAATGCAGTTTTCCATTCATCTCCTTTGCGGATACGTACCAAATTATACCCCCCCCGAAGGTCCAGCTTAGTATAACACTTAGCCCCTTTTAACCGGTCCAAAAGTTCAGAGATTAAAGGTAAAGGGTACCGGTCCCTAATAGTGATCTTGTTCAGTGCTCTATAATCATTACAAGGACGAAGCTCCCCTCCCTTCTTCTTGACAAATATCACTGGTGCCGACAATGGTGATTTGGAAGGGCGTATGAATCCACGTCGAAGATTTTTACCTAGAAAAGCCCTTACCGCTTCTAATTCAGGTTCAGACATGGGATAGACTCGTGCTACAGGAAGAGGTGCCCCAGGAATCAAATCAATGGCACAGTCATAGGGTCGATGTGGAGGTAGCTTGTCAGCCCCCTTTTCTTCAAATACATCGGCAAAGTCTTGATATGCCTGGGGCAAGACAGGGTCAGATGTATCATGAGCAGATGCCAGGATAGTGGAGGAATGTTGCTTTGAACAAGGGACCTTGAAATATAATTCCCCTTGCACCCAATCCACCAGTGGATTATGAGCTCGCAACCAGGAAAGTCCCAAAACAAGAGGAAACCGGGGCATACGGGTTACATTAAAGCTAATCTGCTCATTATGATCCATTACCTGAAGGGTAAGGGGACAGGTTTCCTGAGCTACCGGCCCAGAACGAAGTAATTGACCCTCAATGGATTCCACCAGCAAAGGGGTGTCCTTATTTTGTACTGAATCCGATGGTACCGCACAAACCCAGCATCCACCATAGCATACACCGGAATCTCCCGACCATCAGGGAGCCCTAAAGTCACAGGTAGCAGAAAAGGTCCTTGAGGTGTAATAGTATTACCTGGGAACCTTTCGGTATGCTCCATTCCTCGAGGTTCCTTCAAGGATGGAGCTGCCCTTTTACTGCTGGAGAGATAGCAGCTCTAACTGAGGAATGCTTCAAAGGGCAATTAGAAGCAAAATGTCCTCCTCCCCCACAGTACAGGCAGAGATGATGAAAGCGTCATCTTGCCTTTTCCTCCGGGGTAAGGCGTGGTCGAGCAGCTCCCAGTTGCATAGGTTCTGGATCTACTTCACGAGCCTCCCGGGATTGCAGATGAGACACAGCTGGCAGAGGTTGCTGGTTGCAGTTCTGGCCTCGGGAGAGACGACGGCTTTCCAGGCGTCCATCAATTCTCAAACACAGAGTAGTGAGCTCCTGCAATGTGATTGGTTGTTCTACCCTACAAAGTTCATCTAGCACTTCATCTGCCAAACCTTCCATATATTGAGAAATCAGTGCCGGCTCGTTTCACTGCAAATCCTGAGCTATCAAACAAAATGCAGTAGTGTAATTAAACACTGAGTCTTTGCCCTGTTTCAAGGCTCTGAGTCTCCTGTTGGCGGTAGCAGCCTGCACGGGATTCTGAAAGGCTGAAGAAATATGGTTCAGAAAAGCCTGGTAATTATCCAACAAAGGTGAAGCACTGAGGAGTAAAGGAGTCGCCCATTTAGCTTCCTGACCTTTCAATAAACTGATAATGAAACAGACCTTAGACCTCTCAGTAGGAAATTCTTGAGCCCGCACCTCAATGAACAGCTTGCATTGGGCCAAGAATGCAGGGAATTCCTCTAACTTGCCTTCAAACCGGTCAGGAGGCAGCAAAGGGCAACGAGGCTGTAATGATGCTGGAGCTTGCTGCAATTGAACAATTGCTTGAGACAAAAACAGTACTTGGTTTTGCAAAGCTTCCAGTGGAGTCATTCCAACAGCCCCCTCCTTCTCCATTCTGCTTGAATAAGTTTGGTGGGTGGGAGGAAACTGTCAAGCCCCGCACACAGAATACACAATAAGCCAAGTTCAGTTCTTTGCCAGGAACTTTAGTTGTAATCCAGATAACGAACAAAGTACAGTCAGAATCAAAGCCAAAATACCTTACAGAGCCAAATACCAAGTTCAAGGGTACAGAGAAACGTCGTAGTCAGAAAGCCAGCCCAAGGTCAGGAAACAGAGAACGCCGTAATCAGAAAGCTGGTCCAAGGTCAGGAAACAGAGTCTGGATACACACAGGAACGTGGTGACAAGGTAAGTGACGCGTTGCTCCCACAGAGGTTTCAGGGTAAACTTGCTAGCTTTATCCTAAACCAGGGAACACACCCATATCTCTGGCAAGGGTCCTGCTAGAACTCAGAGCTTTCAGATCTAATTCTATGCCTATCATTAAAGATCCTTTCCCTGGCTCTCCTGTTAGTTCTTCTTTGCAGGATCCTGTTCCTAGCCCTCATAGGAGGAGGAGATGTGCCCTCAGCTGCGTCCTCAGACTCAGCTGCCTGCTGAGTTGAACTGCAAGGCTCCTCCTGCTGTTCTTCAGCATTTAACCCTTCACATTCAGGTTCTATGACAGGCAGGGTCCTGGCAGGTCCCTTCCCCCACATGCATGCTACTCATGTCCGACTCTAGGGGCTGTGCTCATCTCCATATTCAAGCCAAAGAGCCAGTGTTGTGTAAGTCTGTGGCCACGTGGCCGGAATGGCTGCACGGAAACAGTTTTACCTTCCCACTTGTTACGGTGGTACCTATTTATCTACTTGCATTTTACATGCTTTCGAATTGCTAGGTTGGCAGGAGCTGGGGTTAACAGCGGGAGCTCACTCCGCCACATGGGACTCAGGATTCGAACCGCCGAGCTGCTGACTTTGCAGAGAGGAAAAAGAGCATTTAGCAAAGAAGTGGGGCTGTCTTTGAATTCAAGCATTCTGGATAGATAGATAATCACCCTGGCCCAGAAAGGTTCCTCCCAGTCACTCAAACCACAGACAACATATGAGGTTGCAAATAAAATTCCAATAGTTTGAATCTGGGATCTTCTGAATGCAAATCAGATACTGTACTCAGACCCTGAGCTACAGCCTTGATCTCAAAAACTTCTCTGTACAATTTAGGAACTCCAGGGGCTTTACACTGAATTCTTTTTTTAGTTATCACAGAGTAATACAGTAAATAAAGTGCTGTAAAACAGTACAACATAAAAATTATTATTAATTTTAAAATAATTATTTAAGCAGTCCTATTTAGAGAAAGCAGTCAGATTAATACGGCCTTTTAATGAGGTTTTACAACAGAAAACAAGATCTTAGCTACAGACTCTGTAACTGTTGGGTTTATACAGAAATTAAATTCATGGGGCATTATATTGTCAGTAGAAGCAAGTAAAGTCTGAGCTGTTAAAGGATGCTGCCTCCAACTATATAAAACTTTACTTGTACCCACCAAAGATATAATGCCCTGTGAAGGATCTCACTCAGAAACATGGAAAACGTGGGCTTCTCAGCATGGGTACGCTGTATTCTTACTAGAAAAACACAATAAATTGGAATTCCAGGGAATTTCAAGGACTTTGTATATTTCACTTTTGCACGAAAACTTGGAGATACAGGTTTTAAAGCTTAGTTACCCTTTAAACCTGGCCAGTAGCCACTTCAGTGTGCACCGTGGAAATCTTGTGAATGTGGCATAAGAAAAATAACTAAATCATTACATTATTGATGATTCTTGTTAGTCCGGAGGCTTCCTGCAGAAATCTAGGCATGATTCAATGCTCCAGCTAGCCACCATCAGGGATTAGTAATCCTGGTTTATTCCTTCTCCAGAGATTATTAGAGCATTAAATCATTTTCATACAGAGGGGCAACAGGTGACCTTGCCCATAAGGGATGGGCAAATGACTCATACAGATATGGAAAATAGGGGATTCTCATGACAGGTAAGCTGCATTCCTACTCCCAAAATAATAATTTGGGGGTAGCCTGGAGATATCACCAATGGAAATGGCTATCCCAGAATTAACTCTACTTTGGAGGGTAACTTTTATCAGGATTGTCACCAAGCCCTGATTTGTTCCCATTGCAGCTACAATTTGTGTGGGGGACCAACTAAACCAATGAAAGCCATTCACACATTTAATATCAAGTGCACTCTTTAGATATAGAGCAGGGGTACTCTTCTAAGTCAGTGGTTCTCAACTTGTGGGTCCCCCAATGTTCCTGGACTGCAACTCCCAGAAGTCTTCATCACTAGCTGAGCTGGCCAGGATTTCTGGGAGTTGTAGTCCAGGAATATCTGGGGACCCACAGGTTGAGAATCACTGTTCTAAATGTTATTCAGAAAAAGTCTCTCTCGGCTATCAAAAGTGAGGGACATGCTGGCCAACAGAAGGTGAAAGAGCAAAAGATTGACGGAGACAGTAGATCTTGCAAGTATAGCTGACCAATGTCCATGGCCCCCAGCCCCAGCCACCTGATTCCGTGTTATACAGAGTGGTCCTAGTTTTAATTAGACACTGTATAGCTTATAGAACAAAGGATTCCCCCAGAAAAAACAGGTGCAACAGAGAGAAGTGGAGCTCCTAAGCTTTTGGGAATTGTTGAGAATACAGTATAACATTTTGGTAATGGGAGATGGCATAGCTCCTTACCATAAATTTCTTCTACATAAATATTAAGCACGCAGGACCCTTGTATCTTTTACATTTGGTTGTCCTGGATGCTTCAGCTTCTTCTGGAACTTACAGACTTGGTCACTGAAATAAAAGACAAAATGAAAATAGGATTTAATTCATTCCACTAGTTCATTGGATTCTGGAGTTGTAAAACTATATTTCCAACAATTCTGAAAATTCTCCACTTTAAAAACCAACACACTGTCCAGGTACCAAGAGCAGATTCTAATAGGTTAACTGAGCCTCGTGGTGCAGTGGTTAAATGCCTGTACTGCAGGTAAAACTGTGCTCACGACCTGGGGTTCAATCCCAGGTAGCAGGCTCAAGGTTCACTCAGCATTCCATTCTTCCGAGGTCGGTAAAATGAGTACCCAGCTTGCTGGGGGCGAGCAATGTGTAGCCTGCATACTGTAATGAAACTGTAAACTGCCCAGAGACTACTTAAAGCGGTATGGGGCGGTATATAAGCAGAATACTTTTCCTGCTTTGTAAATCCAGAATCATTCATGAATCAGAGGGTTGGGTCTGTCTCAAACAAACCACAAGCTGAGAAGTGGGGGAAGTCTTAAATTTAAAAAAAATATCCTTTCTATTTCTACAAGAAAACTGGCCAATCCTTTGAAAGCCCTCTGCCCTGTAAGATGAAATGTTTATGCTAGAACAGAGAGTAAGATGTTATGAATCTAAATGATGAAATCTGTTATCTAGGGTTGAATGTAGAAATGGTAAATTTTAAAAAAGGTTTTGACAGACCCCAAATCAAGGCCTCTGCACTACTAGCCCCTGTTAACATATCATTAATGTATTTTCTTTTGTCAAACAACTGTTTCACATTCTATTGTCTATATATTTGCACACCCACAAATTTATCCAAATATATTCCCCCAGGGAACAAAACTTTGGACTTGGAAATGTGAAAATACTTTTTAGACTGGACAAATGAACCTGCTGTTAAAGTAGCTTTGGTGGTGGTTGGGAAGGTTGTTGGACTCTTACATGTCTAATAAAACCCATTGTATAAAAGAAGAACTTTGGCCTTATTCTCAGCAATTGTTAAAGCTACAGGAGCCCTGCTAACATAGACACCATTTTCTAGTTCCAAGTTTACAACCTCAGAGACCAAAAGTCTGCTGCGCTTTATCAGTAAGTCTGAAAGTCCCCCTTTGGCTGCATCTGGTAAGGAAGTGAAGAATTTGAAAGGGGGAGGGAAGTTAAAAACAATACCACCAGAAGACTAGACTCCAACTGAGGTCTAGAATCTTGAAAGGGTTGTCCACAGCAGCGGAATCCAAGTTGAATCCCCAGTCTGAAATGCATCTGTTCTCTTCAGGAGTTGATGGTTGCAGCAGAAGAGTAGAACGGATGCTTCTAGTGTTTACATGAATGGAGTTACTGGCACCTATTGGGCAGCCTCAGTAGTGGAATGTAACACCGGCAGAAGATCGTTCATAGCCATGGTAGTGGCACTCACTCACCCTAACTCATGTTAGTACTGTGCAGAAGAAGCAATGCTTTGGAATATTTTCCATCTAAAAAACTCTAGGATGAGATAATGAAAACGACATAAGAGATACGGTAACACTTAGCGTGAAAAAACTAAAGTGGGCTGGAATGGGACATGTTCAGTTACTGTATATAATTAGAAAGTATTTTACTGAGTCAGATTTATTTATTTATTTATTTATTTATTTCATTTATTTCATTTCATTTCATTTCATTTCATTTGTTTGCCATCAACCTGGCAGCAAGACCACTAAATAGTGTGGTTCTAATAGTGATCTAAAGAGTAGCACAAGTACATCGGAGCTATCACAGGAAGTGATTTCAGCCAGATGTTATTATACAAAACCTAGCAACATAGACATCATAGGACTCCGTGCCACCACAATAAACACTGGAGAAGAAACTGCAAGCTTATATACAAACAGATGTCACAGATGAAGCTGAATCAGATTCAGATGAAGAAGGAAGGAGATTCAGCAGAAAGAAACATCAGTAACTGAAGATAAGCAGATGACACAATATTACCAGCAGAAAACTCCGACGACTTGAAATTACAACTGAGGAAAGTTAAAGAAGAAAGTGCAAAAGCACAATTACAGCTCAATATTTAGAACACATTGTAAATTAAGAGATCAAAACCTTTAAGGATTTTCTATGTCTTGGCTGCCGAGAAATTAAAAGACTTAGACTTGGAAGAGCAGCTATGATGCAACTGGAAAATAATTTTAAGGTTATGGATCTGTCACTGGAAACCAAGGCCAAGATCATGTTAGGAAATCCACTACTCCTTCCCATAAAGACTTTTACATACATGTATCAGAGCAGGGGGCTGTACAAGAATTGTGGGTGGATGAATGGGGATTTCTTACAGGGCCTAATGAGAAGCTGGCCAAGTCACTCCTTCCTCTTAGCAGCAGTGGGTTCAATCATTCCCAGGCTGTCTCCTCTAATTATGTTCCTTTTCTGCTTCTTAAGAGCAAGTAGACAGCTCCAAAACCCTGTTATTTCCTCACAGTTTTTCTTGTGACATTGAAAGGAAAATGGGCTGAATTTTGTGTTCAGACACACCATGCTGTCATCCCAAAGAATATTGTGGAGAAATGTCCACAGATACATTTGTGCTGTGTCTGAGTAAAACTCTCAATAGATGAGTAATCCACAAACAGGAGGGACAACTGGCAACCTTTGCCAGAGGGAGCCTCACAAAACCTTGACCTCACCTGGACTCATGGTTAAACACAGGGTTTTAAACACTTTTTATAATAATAATGGTTCATATTCAGTACATGGTATATCCTGGATGTGTCTGGGCTTATTTGTCATTGTTGTACAAAGAAGAGGTTGCAGTGGCATATGGGTGGTATAAAATAAAATAAATAAAATTAATGCAATTCAGCCAAGGCACGTAGCCCGATTTCTATAGCTTGCACTAGTTTTTCACCTACAGAAGGGGGAGCAAGTGGAAAGTGCTCCCTTGAACACCTCTCTTCCTGAGATCTGTAACCTTCCTCTTGTAGGTCCTTCTCGCTACAGAAACAACAGCTATAACCAAAATCTCTACTTATGGATTAAACACCTGCTTTTTGTTCATAAGCATACAGTGTATTAAAAACTAATTGTACAATACCGGTAACATTGGATATCTGACCAGCAATTCTCAAGTGTTCTACGTTTGAATCATCTAGCATCTCTGAAGTAGCTTCCTCTGATCCGGAAATGGCAGCTTTTCAGCTGTCAGAAAAGCTCTTTTCAAACAAAGACTACCCCGTAACTGGAGGCGGTGCTGAATACATCTTTTCCCAATAATCATTTTTAACCATCACCTTCAACACTCTCAGCTTTTTGAATGCTTATCAGCATTGAAGCTGGCTTGCTAGATAGCTTAGAGCAGGGGTGCCTAAACTTTTTGTAAGGAGGGCCAGATTTGGTGGCTGAGAATGTGTCAAGGGCCGGTTGTTCCCCGACCCTGCCACCCCACTGCAAGCCCCACCCACTGACCCCTTGCAACCCCACCCTCAGGAAGGAAGGTGGGGAACAAGGGAGGGAGGGAGGTGGGGACCAAAGGAAGCACAGGGAGCCATGGCCACAGGTCGCCCCTTGGAAGAGGTGATCTGTGCGACCTTGCACCCCCCAAGCTCCCCAGCGGTGGTGACAGCTCGCTTGCCAGCCCACCCCAAAGCTCCTTGGCGGTGGCAGAGGCCTGCTGGCCTGCCCACCCCCACACATTCCCCTGCGGTGCCGGTGGCGGAAGACCGCCCATCCTCCCAAGCTTCCCAGCGTTGCTGGTGGCGTGGCCTGCCTGATCTCTGCCCTGCACGTGCGCCCAACCTCACACATTCCCCTGCGGTGCCGCCCAAGTTTCCCAGTTATGCCAGTGGCGGTGGCCCTCCCTGCACGTGCCGAACTTCACAAGGTTCCCAGTGGTGTCAGTGTTGGCGGAAGATTTAAAAAAAAAATGGGGCGAAGGAGGGGGGAGGGAGGGACAGGCCAGCCAGCCGCAGGCCACTCAGAATGGCCTGACGGGCCGAATTTGGAACCTGGGCCGGACTTTGGGCAGGCCTGGGTTAGAGGTTTACATGTAGGTATCTTGCTGTGGAGACAGAGATTTGGGAGGTTACTTGATGTCCATTTTGTTTCTGTTAGTGTTGCGCTTAGGAGTGGTACAAAAATGTTACTTCACGTCCTTCATGCAAACTACTGAAATTTGTCTCGACCATGCCCCCGGAATGGGTGCTAAGCACGATAATCCTGTACCTGGTGCTGGGGTAGTGTTTTTCCTTGTCACTATTTGTTCCCCCTTTCTGTTCTGAGTAGAGATGGGCACGACTTGAAAAAAAAATTTTTCGAGTTGTCATTAGTCGGGCCAGTCCCATTTCGGGTCGTTTCCGGTTTTCGTGAAAATTCGCAAAAATTAGTCGGTTCGTTTTTTCGTTGTCGTTAGTACTGGTTTTGGGGGGGGGGAGCGGGCTCCTGGAGGCACCTCTGTGGGGTGGGTGCCTCCTCTGGCCCGCTATAAAGGGAAAGTGGGCTCCTGGAGGCACCCGTGGGTGCCTCCTGCCACTAGGAAGGGGAAGCAGGCTCCAAGAGAGACCCCTCTACATGGGGGTCTCCCTTCCTCACCTGCTGCTGCTGCAAAATGCTATGCAATAGCCATATGGATATTGCATAACATAATGTGCAGACGTGAGACCAGTGTGAGAGTGATAGGGTCATACCTTCCCTTCACAAGGCTCCCGCACCACCATGTCTCACACAGAAGGGAATTGTACTTGCTGCGTGTAGTGCAATGCAAGCAAGTAGATCTGGCTTTAAGGTGGCTTAGTGCAAGAGCTAGGGTTAGGCTAGTGACGGGTAAGGTTACGGTGGGCTAGTGGGTTGCACCTCTGGGTGCCTCTCTGACCCACTAAGAAGACAGTCTGTGACGTATGGGTACGGAGTCAAGGGTTAGGGTTAGGGCTAGGGCAGGTTTTAGGGGGCTTTTTGGCACATCCCAGAAGTCTCCATGGCCAAGTGGCCATGCGACTGGTGGGATGGCTCCAAAAATTTGCATGGTTGTCCACTCCCACATGGCTGGCCACTTGGCCAGCCCATCATTGCGCAGGTGTAAATAAAATAAAATAAAATAAAATCAATGGAGGACAGAGGAGGAGAGGATTAAGTTTAAAGTTTATTGATTAGCCAAACAAGGCCATATCAGTACAAGATACAAGATACAAAACACAATAAAAAAAAACCCAATTCCATATCAATATTTTTCACTGAGTTGGGGCATTCTATATAATGAGTAAAATCTGTGAATGTTAAAATTTATAGATCCGCATCACCCTTACATGGAACTCCAATTTGATCAATATAAGCAGATCTCACCACTGTAGCCTTGTGTATAAATCTGGCCACTGCACGAACAACCTGCACGGTAGAACTAGTAAGCAGGAGAGAGAGTCTGTAATTCACATTCCAATGAAGGGTATTGGCCAATATGTTTGAAAGATAATTTTGTCTAAGAGCGGAGTATAACTCACAGTCAAATAGTATATGAGCGATATCTTCAATGACTGGAGCACCGCATATACAAGATCTATCACAATACGGCCAGTTATGGAAGCGACCATATTTATTCATAGACTCCAAAAGTTCGAACCTTAATCTAGTATAAGCCTTTCTGAGGGAATAGTGCAGGCTAATTGTAAGGTATTTTTCGCAATGGAATACAAGTTTATTCTTAGATAGCCAACCCAAGGCTCTGTTTTTAGAAAGCAGCTCCAGGTCTGATTGAGCACTATGATCTAAGGCTCTTTGAAGGAAGATTTCTTTAGCCTGGTTGACATGTAAAATTTGGCTCTGAATTGAAAGCCCGAAATGGGCAGTAATGATGCGAATTTGTTTAGCCCAAGAATTAGAGTTGTCAGATGCTGTCTGTTCTACTAAACAGAGCTTGGGGAATCTATCAAAGCCTAAAGACTGTATCTTCAGCCAGAACAAAAAGGCTCTCGTTACAGTATAACTAGAAAGAGAATGGACACCTGATTCCACCCTGACAGCGTAGGCAGCAGTATTTTTGTCTGTCCCCAAAATTCTTCTAAGGAAACGTGTCTGTACTAATTCTAGCTGGGGAGCTTTAGTTAAGCCCCAGATTTCAGCTCCATATGTCAACATAGGAACAATTTTGGCCCTAAAAACTTTCAGTATCGGTAGTAAAGAACTAGGGCAATTGAAACTAGTTAATTTGTGCAAATGATTTACACTAATTTCCGCCTTATGTGCACTTCTTTTAAAATGATTTAGCCATGAGCCATTATATGTAAAAGTGATTCCTAAGTAAGTAAACGTGTTGACCTGTTCAATAGGTTCTCCCTTGATAAACCAATTGTGTAACACAATACGTTTACTGAATACCATTACTTTTGATTTGGATCTGTTGATAACTAAAGAGTTGTTAACACAGTAGGTGTTCAACTTTTGTAACAGCCTTCTTAGGCCTACCTGTGTATGGGCCAACAAAACCATATCGTCAGCATAAAGCAAGATGTTTAAAAAATTTATCATAAATTTTTAACATATGAGTGGAGGCATCATGTAAGTAACCAGGTAAATCATTAACATAAAGATTAAATAGCATAGGCGCTAGAATACAGCCCTGCCTAACGCCCTTGTATGAAAATATAGACTTGGAAAGAGAGCCATTTGGGCCTACGCGGATTTTTAATTGCGTGTTTGAATACAGGGCCTTGATTAAAATAAGGAGCCTAGGATCCATGTTGTAACTAGCCAATTTTTCCCACAATACTTCTCTGTTTATAGAATCAAAAGCAGAGCTGAGGTCCATGAAGGCAGCATATAATTGCTTGCCCTTGGCAATTTGTCTAGTGGCAAGGTGGTGAAGAAC
The DNA here is from genome assembly GCA_037367245.1 of Phrynocephalus guinanensis. Lineage (NCBI taxonomy): Eukaryota > Metazoa > Chordata > Lepidosauria > Squamata > Agamidae > Phrynocephalus > Phrynocephalus guinanensis. The sequence goes on from CM074734.1 coordinate 157,012,884, forward strand.
GAAACAATTATCAATTGTAGATCTGCCAGATCTGAAACCAGCTTGCTCCTCTACTAAAATATTTCTTTCCAACAACCAATCAGCCAATTTGTTTAACAGATGTTTTGCATACATCTTGGCAACTATTCCTATTAGACTAATAGGTCTATAGTTTCTGGGGTCATTTTTGGCACCCTTCTTATGCAAGGGGATGATGATGGCAACTTCCCAGCCTGATGGAATGATACCTGTGGCATCTATGGAGGAGAGGAGAGACATTTTGTTGCAAGAAAAAACCCACTGCTACTGTGAAAAATCTGGCAGTTTATAAAATTTCGCGTGTTTCTGTTGTGCTTGTGTGTTTTTGGACCACGATTTCAAAAACAATATTGCGTTTGCCGCCCCATTTTGGATCCCCCGCCCGCACCGCATGGCATGGCGATGGCGACTCGCGAGTCCGGCTGCCCAGGACGGGGGGGAGGCGGGACCCCCCCCTCCAGAAACCACCCCTCCGGTAGGTGCCCTGCGCCCTTAGTCAAGCAGGCATTTTTCCGCCTGCTTTTTTGGCCCGGGAATGGGTGGGGGGAGAGTTTAAAAGTTTTTTCCTGTGCCGTCCGTGCCGCTTGCTTGCGCTTTAATTGCGGCGGCCGGCGGCGAGACTGGGCTTTTTGCTGGCTGCGAGCCTGCGGCGAGTCCCACCAGAGCAGCAGGACGGGGGATGAGGGGGGAGGCCGGGGACCTCCAGAAACAACCCCTCTGGTAGGTGCCCTGAGGCACGGCAGGCATTTTCCCGCCTGCTTTTTGGCCGGGAACCGGGTTTTTTTAACTTTTAAAAACTTTTTTTCTGTGCCGTGTGTGGCATCGCGCGATCTCGCGATGCAAGGAACGAGCACGACAAATCAGACCAAAATTGTTCGTTCGTCGGTTCGAGCTCGAAGTCTGGGGGAGTAATTCCCGTTACCGTTTCCGTAGAGTAACGGAACCGAGTAACGGAAACGGAAATACCGCTAAGTCGTGCCCATCTCTAGTTCTGAGACAAGACACCGTGTAGTAACGACTGTCATGCAACAAAACATTCATTTCTCTCAGGCTGCTTTTACACGACCCCTAAAATCTGAGGCAAAGGGCTCCCAAATGTGGAGCTAAAAATTGTTTTCCCACCAGCTGCGGACTTTAAACAAAATAAAGTATGACCATGCCCACCTAAGCGCGCCCCAGCGCACTTTAGAAGTACCTGGTCTCCGGAGGTAAAAAATCTTCCAATGCAGATTGTAAAGCTGTGGATGCTGGGCTCTCCTCGCCTTCTGTTTGTTTTTTTGTCCCCGCTGCCCCTTTAAGAGACAGGAATCCCTATGGGGCTGCTCGGGGTTGCTCGGACGGCAGATGGAGGTGAGCGAAGGTGAGCCTGCATTCTTTTCTCCCTTTTTTTTCTCCCTCCCCTTGCCGCAGACAGGAGCAATGGAGGTCGGAAGGGTGGAAACACAGAAGAGGAACAACACCCCACGATCTCTGGTCCGAATTTAATTTGCCAGTGGATTTTAGAGGTCGTGTAAAAGCACCCTCAGAAAACTGTGTCTGTTTTTTTATTTTGACTTTTCAGAAGCGAAATATTGAAAAATAATTTTTAACCACCACCACCACCCCACCAAAAGGAAAAAGGAAGCTAGACAAATTCAGTGTTTGTCACGGTACAAGACCATGAGGTAACACTTGTCACGAGACAAGTTATCATGACCATGGGAACACTGAAATAGGGACAAAACCACGTGATCGCAACTAAACGCTGTCACGGTACAAAACTAGTCACGGAACAAAGAAGGATGTAAAGTAACCGCCTTGGAGATTGATTCCCTACTGTGCCTGCCAGGAAAGGGAGCAGCTTATGTGGACTTCCGGCAAGTTGCACAGTCCTGGGATGCCCCCTGATGAAAGGAACTGTATACCACTACTGAGCCCCCTTGACCTGGGAAAAACCTGGAAGGGGTCACCATTAGTCAGAACTGACTTTATGGTTTGTCGTCATAATCATCAGCATTATTCAAAAACACCAAGCACAATCAACTAAACTTATAGAATCATTGACAATATCACTGTATTTTCCTCCTCTATAACACCTACATATAAGACAACCCCCACTTTTCTAACCCCAAATTACAGTTTCGCAGCTGTGCAGTTCTCTCCTTGGCTTACTTCCATGTATTAGATGAGCCTCAATTTTTAGTCTCTTTTAGACAAAGATTGTGTCTTACACAGAGAAAAGTACTGTATATAAGAAATACGGGTTTTAACTAGTAGCAAAAGTTTAGTATCAGCACAATATGCTGTATGTATGGTTTTTCTAATAATGCCATTTTTGTAGCACTGATGGTGTTATTTCTGAGATCTGCAAATACTTATAATACTGTCTGAAATTTCTTGTTTCCAAGTCCCCGATGAGTACTAGACCACTGAAATGTTTCATCCACAAACAAGAACTTTTGATTGCCAGGTGTCTATATTTTGTGAGTTTTTTCAATCCTTGAGTTTCGACTCGGGAATCCCCTGGAATTGCAATGTCTATGTTCTAGAGCCTAGACATTTCTTCGTTCTATTAATACTGTGACTGGTCTGTTATGTTCAAGGTGTCTATCAGTTTGGATCTGAAAAATTCCATAAGGTCTTAACGTCATCATTTTCTGACACCTGCTTTACCTGGTGTTCCCAAGTGTTTATGAACACTGGGAAGTTATATTTTTGGCATAATTGCCAGTGCACTAATTTTATGACTATACCATGGCTAATTTTTAAATCTGTTTATGCAAACTTTGGTCATTCACTGATGAGATATGACACAGTTTCATCTTTTTCTTGGCAGAATCAACATTTGGTGTTGGCACCAATTTCTTTAACCTTAGCTTTTATCACACTGGTTTGGTGTGCTTGTTCTTGTGCAGCACAAATCAAGCCTTCAGTTTCTTTATTCATGGTCCCCAGTTTTAGCCATGGGCATGTTGTATTTGTATGCTTTCCATCAAAGTTTCCCAGGTGTTGTCCATGTGGTGGTTTATTTTTTACAACTGTTTAATTTATTTTCAAATTGTTGTTTCTTATGTTGAGCCTTTGTTTCTCTTATTTTCAACATATACTCAATTTTTAACTGCCTAAAGTCATTTTTCTCTACTTTTCTTGTACAAATATAATCATTTAAGCCAGGGGTCCTCAACCTAAGGCCCCGGGGCCGGATGCGCCCCCCCCCAAGGTCCTGAATCCGGCCCCTGGGAACAATTGCAACCCCCACCTACCCGCTGCTTTGCAAGCAAAGCCAGCCTCCGCAGCAGCTTCTATTGCTGAGGCAGTTCAAAGCAGTGGGCTATGTTGCTTCTCCCACTCCCCCCAACTACCACTCAGATGATCAGCATGCTGGCTAGTGGGGCATTCAAAGTAGGAGGGCTACGGCAAGGTCCCCCACTGCCCCCCCACCCACTGTGGTCCGGCCCCCAGTGGTGTCTGGGGCATGGTGGACCGGCCCGCTGTTTGAAAACTTTGAGGACCCCTGATTTAAGCTTCTCTTTAGTACAAGTATCTGTTGTACTACTACTACTACTACTACTACTACTACTACTACTACTACTACTACTACTACTAGTAGTAGTAGTAGTAGTAGTAGTAGTAGTAGTAGTAGTAGTAGTAGTAGTAGTAGTATGCCCCCTAAGCAGTACTGAGCAGTTTCTCTTAGTGGACTGAAATTCCTAGTAATCCTGATCACTAGAGATAGGCATGAACTTCAGTTTGGTAGTTTAGCCCAGTTCAACTACCAAAGGTGTTCCATGGGTGCCGTATGCTTCCCTCCCATGCCTCCTCCAGGTGATCACCTACTCACTGGCAGCTTCTCTGCCTCCCTTGGGTGGCTGCCCACTCAGGCAAGGAGTCAGGAAAGGGAAGCTGGGCCACTGCCTCTTGAGTGGATGATTGCTTCGAAAACGTTGGGGAGAGAAGCACCTGGCAACTGGGGAATACCTGTGTGGGTGCCACACAGAATCAAGCCAAACTTTGATTCGTGCCCATCTCTACTGGCCGGAATAGTCAGTGGGTCAAAGATGATGTGAGATGCAGTTCAGCAGTATGTAGAGAGCCACTGATTGTCCACAATCCTGTGCTTAGCGTATGCCCTGCATATCCAGCAAAACATATGTTCATGTAATTTTTTTTTTAAAAAAATGTAAAACAAGGTCCCCTCATCAGCCACCATTAGAAAAATAAACAAAAAAGCCAAATAAAAACAAAATCAGGCATAGTTCTAAACAAACAAACAAACAAACACACACACCATTTAGGCAGATGGAATATATCAATTTAGATGGAATATGTCAACTTAGATTATGACTAAATTTAGCACCTGAAGTTAGAATCTCAGAAGGTCAGTTGAAAATTGTTGTTTCACCATCCAGCAACCTCCTCCCCTGAGGGAACATGACTGGTCCAGTGAGAGCCTCCTGGGACATCTCTTTTGCCCTGAAAATCTGCTGTCACGTGCTCTGTGTGCCATATCTCATTCACTCATTCGCTCACTCACATAAACCTTATGACAGGAGAAAGTAATAAGGCCATGAGAAGATATACCAGTGAAAGTTCCTTTTTTATAGTTACTGAAATGCACAAGGTATTGACTTTTATTTAAAGTACAGTGGACCCTTGTATAACAAACAGTTTATATAACATAAAATCTGTACAACATAAAAAATTCCGGAGACAGGAGAAATGTGCTTAACATAATTGCCTATAGGGCGAATCCATACAACATAAAAATGGGATTACTCCGTTTTTAATGCCTTCCTATGGGAAATTTGTATAAAGGAAAATTTGCTTAACATAATTTCATTTGGAACGAATTAATTCCTTTATACAAGGTACCACTGTACCCTACTTCCCAAAGAGGCTAGCTGCACCCCCCCACCTTGTGTATATCCTGCGTGTGTGTGTGCACACGCCAAAAGCCTCCTCAAAATGCAGGAAGCTGGTCCATTAACTATCTCACCTTGGGAGGAGGACTTACATGTGTATACATCAGCATGGGCTGATAGCTCTTTTCCAAGGTACTGTACTCAAGATGAACAGAGTATGTGATCATGAGGCCCTGTGACATCCCCCCTCCCCCAATGATATCAATGGGGGTAGTGGTGTCACCCGAATCCCCCTTCTATCTAAAAACTTTATCTGACTTCAAGGGTTGCCTTCTTGTTCTTTACCTCAGGCAGCATGTCCAGGGAGGGACCCTGACAAAGGTGAAAGCACAACCTGCTATGATCCTAGCAAGGTGATCTAGTCAAGTGCTCACAGGCGTTTGCCAAGCAGACCCGGCTGTGTCGTGCAGTTGACTCATGTGAGTAGATGTTGATTTAGTCATGCATGTACATGCACACACGTTCTTCTGGCCCACCCTTTCTCCCTACAGGAGAAACATTAGTTAAATGCAGATGGTTCCCATTTACAGTGGTGCCTCCTAAAACAAATTTAAATTGCTTCACAGCTCAATTCTTTTGACAAAAAAAATTCATCTTAAGAGGCACAGTTTCCCACAGGATTGCATTGAAAACCAATTACAGTGGTACGTTGTATAAAGGAATTAATTCGTTCCAAATGAAATTATGTTAAGCAAATTTTCCTTTATACAAATTTCCCATAGAAAGGCATTGAAAACAGAGTAATCCCTAATCGCGACCATTTTTATGTTGTATAGATTTGCCCCACAGAGGATTCTGTTAAGCAATTTTCTCCTATCTCTGGAATTTTTTTATGTTGTACAGATTTTATGTTATACAAACCATTTGTCATACGAGGGTCCACTGTAATCCATTCTGGAAGAACGGATTCGATTGTTTTTCAATGCATTCCTATGGGAAGGCTGTCCCAAACACCCTCAATCAACCAGCCAAAGGCTGTTCTGCAGCCAACAGAGCTGATTTTGTCTTCGATCCTGGCTTTCCCAACCTGTGGGTGCTACACAGTTGGGAAAGCTAAGATGGAAGATCAGGCTTTTGAATTTCATGCACCCATAACCCCCTTGGGTTGTGGGCATGCGAAATTCAAATGCCTGCTCCGTAAGACGTATTTTTAGCAAGATATCTGGTAGGCAAACCGTCGCCTTGCAAAAAATGCCAATACCTGGGAATTTCATTTGCCTTACGAAGAATTCGTTTTAATGGGGCATATGTCTTGCAAGGTCCTACTGTACTAAATGGGAACATACCACACTCTACATTTTAGTAAAGCAGACATCGGATTACGATGTTGCCAAGGAGGCAGGGGAACTTTTGCCACCTCAGTCCCTGCCCAGATAGTCTAAGATGTGTTCAAAGCGCTTAACACACACTGGTCAAAATCGTTGTCAATGTTCATATCAGGCCTGTGTAACTTGCTTTAGTTAACTCAACTAGATTGTGGCAAAGGTGTAATTCGTTGCTGCGAGTTATGCAGACTTTACACAGACCCCAGTATGATTTTGGTTACCATCTCAATAATATAGTTCTAAAGTAGTAGATCTAAAGCTAAACAAAGAAAGACAAAGCAAATGGGGGGGGGATGAAATTGTTGCACTTTAAAGGCCAACTACCATAATGTATCCTCCCCCCCCTTTGTGTTGCTTGCTGAAACACACAGCTACAGCTCTTACAATAGGCTCTCATACTTTTAGTTTTTGTTTGTGTGCTTTTTTTTTTAACCGAAGTCAAACCTGAAGAAATAAAGCAGCTGAGCTTTCTCCCTCCTATTTCCAGGGCAATGATACATCACTGAGAAATGTATTGCTTTATTTCTTCTTTTTCTTTTAACCAGGCTGATGTAGACTGTTGATTGAGGCCATTTACAGTAAGCAAGTGATTCTCTCTTTACAACAATTTAACTGAACAGTGTTTTGTTTCCAGGCTCAATTGAAAGTGCTGGTCGTGACCTTTAAGGAACCAAGCTGTTTGAACGATCATCTTCAGTCAGACAAAACCTGTCTAGGTTTTAAGATCTCCAGGAGAAAGTAAGCACTGCTCTTGATCCCAACATCAGAAGCTCAATAGATAGAGAAACAAGAGAGGCCTTTCAGAATCTGGAACTCCCAAAGACGGGGACTCCAAAATGATTCCCTTTGTTGTACTTCCACTGAAAAGCATATGGGAACAGTTCCTCTAAAGCAGGGATGTCCAAACTTTGGCCCTCCAGATGTTTTGGACCACAACTCCCAGAATTCCAAGCCTGTACTGCCAGTGACAAAGGACTGTGGAAGCTGTGGTTCAAAACATGTGGAGGGCCAGAGTTTAGACACCACTGCCTTAAAGGAACAGCCTTCCATAGCCTAATGCCTTCCATGTTGGTTGGTCTGTAACTCCCAGAGGCCTTCAGGTTTGCACAAGCTGATCTATAGGGTGCCATGGTCGAGAACTACTGTTAGGAACTGTAAGGAAAGACATTCTACTGGTGGAGCTACTTTATCCCCTAAGCACTAGGGCAGAAAATACTGCATGTGGTAGAAATTTCCCGCACATCCAACTCATGAGGTTACAAAAGTCCTGTCAAGAGGACGGAATTCGCTAAGCATTCAAAACACTCAGTGTAAAACTCAGCTGTCCCCAACTCTCAAAGATATTATGACATTTGCTCTTTCTTCGTTAGAGACCCCTTTTGAATTGCCATGCCCATTAGAAGTTAATTTTATCAGACTAGTTTCAGTGGTAGCATCCATGCAAAAATGTGCATGCATACATACAAACTGGAAATTCGCCAGGCATTATCTCTGTAAACCATCCAGACGACTTGGACTTTGGTAATAAAATGTATTAAATGCATATGTTAATGTATCCAAGGAAGGTCTGACTGGGCCAATCATCTTCACCCAGCCCAGTGCAACTAATAGGGTTGTGGTAAGCCAAACATGGTTGAAGAAGCGCTATGTACTTGAGCCCACTAAAAGGAAAGTGGGGCTCAAATTCAGCAAGCAAACAAATGAAATGCTGAAACTGACACTTTTTGAATCTTTGTTGTTTCCTAACAAGGTAATGCAAATTTTAGATTTATCCTGCTATTCTGCCCTTGACGCTGAGAGAAGAGTTTCTCCTCATCCAAAATGTGAGATAAAAAACTGAATGCAGTGGTACCTTGTATAAAGGAATTAATTCGTTCCAAATGAAATTATTTTTTGAAGGACAGAATATCACCTCAGGAAGAGATGCATGCTGAGGTAAAGAATATTATCCTTAAATACTGAACATGTATTGAAGGGATATCCTGTGCTTATCCCGTACATATCTGGGCTTAGTTGTACTCAGTAGGACTTACTTCTGAGTCAGGATTTTCTGGATAAACTTACAGCATAGATTGTAGAAGAAATGTAAATATTACATCCTGCTCTAAGTTGAGGACTAAAGCAAAGAACTTCCAGTTCTACTTTGTTGTTTTAGTGGGACAAATCACCAACAGACAATTTCCACACAAAGCAAGTGCTAACTTTTGGTGAAAGATTTTCTTAACAGCCACAACCTGAAAAGGGTTCCTGCCCTAATCCTATTCATTAGCAAAAATATCTTTTATTTTTAATTCAGCTTCCATCTTTTAAAACTCCAGTAAGAGAAGCCACAATCCTGGTTTTCAGGAATTTGCTTTAGTAAATCCACTCACGCAATTTTGTCTGTTTAAAAGGTTATCAAAATGAAGAAATCTGAGTTACCACTGAAGCTTTCTTTTAAGTTACAAGGGGACTGAGATGAGAAATGCACCTTTACTTGAGTGCAGATGTATGCAGATGTCTATACAAAGAGGCGAACACATGCCTTCACTTACACCGACTACCAACCCGGACAATAAATACTACAATGAACTTTAGATGAAGCTATTGTGCAAGGGGCGTGGTGGTTCAGTGGACTAAGGCTCCAAAAACTGTCAGCTACAAAGTTGGTAGCTCGGCGATTTGACTCCCGGTTGCTATGCAGCGGAGTGCGCTCCCGCTGTTAACCCCAGCTCCTGTCAAACTAGCAGTTCGAAAGCAGGTAAATGCAAGTAGATGAATAGGTACCAATGTAAAACGTGGGAAGGTAAAACAGTGTTTCCTTGCAGCCATGCCAACCATGTGGCCATGAACTTGCACAATAGCTGCTCTTCAGCTTGATAGAGAGATGAGCACCGCCCCTAGAGTCAGACATAACTAGCATGCATGTGCAGGGGGAAACCTTTACTTTTTGATTGTGCAAGTAAAAGTTATGTTGTGATATATTAAATGGCCAGCTGGGTGGGATATAAATGCAATAATAAATAAATAAATGCTAGCAAATTGTGCTGAAGTCAATGCTGCAGAGGCTACACAGAATAAGTCAACATTGAATGCAAAAAAATAGACTTCAGTGATGTATAAAAGTGGAAAAGGGCATTCAACCTGTGATTTTTCCCTGATGAGAACAAGGGTTTTGTAAGTACACAAGGTTGTCCTTATTTTTATTTCAAGTCCATTCTGTCCAAGGAGGTGAGGAAATAACAGCGTGATCTGGCAGGGTGCACAGTAGGAGTCTCCCAGATTAATGGTTCAGTTCGGGTGAGTAAGTGAGATGAGTAACTCAAGGTTGGCTAGGGACTAGAAGAGCAATAGAGATCCTTTTGTATTGTATTTTTTTCTGGTGGGGCTTCTGTGTCCCTAAGGTTTGTCTTACCTGCCAGAAGTCTGCTAGGTACAGAAGCTAGGGCAGCGCAGTGGGATGAAAGAGAATAGAAACACTAATAAAAAGTGAGAAGGAAGCGGGAACACCAAAGGGTGCCACATGACTAAACCCAGACAGACTTAACTCTCAGCATTAATCTGAGGTTTGGGACCTCAATATCAGTCAGAAGAGTTGCAAGTATTTCTTCATGTATAAGACTATATCTTTGTCTAAAATTGTTAGACTAAAAATTAGGCTGCTGCAACAGCCATACCACTCTGAAGCCCGATCTCGCCTGATCTTGGAAGCTAAGCAGGGGCGGGCCTGGTTAGTATTTGGATGGGTGACTGCCAGGGAATACCAGGTGCTGTAGGCTAGGTGGCAGGCCCTGCGACAGGCTGGCCGAACATCAAAAACAATAGATCTGGCTAGCAGATCCCACCACCAAGTGGGACAAATGCTAAAAGAAGATTATTGTTAGACTAAACATTGAGGATTGTCTTATACACGGAAGACAGCCAATGAGAGAACCATGTGGCTGCAAACCTGTAATTTTGGGTTGGAAAAAGTGGGGGTCTTCTTATACAGGGGGGTGTCTTATGGATGGAAAAATGCGGCACTTCCAAATAGAACTGCCTGGATCACTAATTCATCTTAATTGAGGCATTTGAGGATGCCAATACCGAGAGAGGCCCAAAAAGCATCAAAGAGAAACTGGGCCTTCTTGGTAGTTGCCCTTCAATCTATGGAATAAATTGCCCCGGATATATGCTCTGCCCCTACACTTAAAAATCTCCAAAAACAGTTAAAAGCTCCCCCGGATTCTTTATTTTTTATCCTTCTAATGCCCCAAAATATTTATCTGCCTCTTGTTATGTATAGTTTGGCTTTAAATTACTTTCACAGTATAATATTGTTAATACTGAAATTGACTACAGACATTTTGTTGTTATGGTTGTATGTTTAATTTAAAGTTGATTAACTTGCATGTTATTTGTTATTGTTTGTTGTTTATAATTTCTATTTTGTTATATTGTAAACTACCCAGAGTAGCCTTCCAGCTAGATAGGCGATATAAAATTTGAACAAACAAACAAACAAACAAACAAAGAAACAAACAATCTGGGTGAGGAACCCACTCAATGCAGATAGAGGATATATGTCTAATAAATATTTTCTTAAACAAAAGAGATGTTAGAAATCAGTGCTGTATTGGGTCCAACTTATTGATGAATTACTGAGAGTCAGCTGCTCCTGATCAGTCTAAGATTTCCCTGCCCCCTGCCTTAATGTTTTTTTTAAATGACTTTAATTCCCAAGGTAGTGTGGTGCATCTTTGAAATGTATAGTCTGTTGCACACAGCAATACAGACTCACATTATTGCATATACCCAGGGTCAGAAATTGTAGATTTTTGGGATTCCCGTTTGAATGTTGCCATCAGCAGTGGTTCTTGCCATGTTGTACTCTCAGGTATTATGCGTGGTAAACTCTCTCCAAATACTGCTACCAAACCAATGAAAACAGGACTAGTGGCTTAGACCAGGATCAGCTCCTCATCAGCATGCTAGCTTGGGCCCTGTAGGTATGTTTAAACAAGTGAAAGGATGTCATATTGAAGAGGGGACTGGTTTGTTTTCCATGGCTTCAGAGTTTAGGAGTCAGGTCAATGGTTTCAAACTACAGGAAAAGAGATTCAATTTAAGCATTAGGAAGAACTTAATGACAGTTAGAGCTGTCCGGCAGTGCAATAAGCTGCCACGGAGGGTGGTGGAGTCTCCTTTGGAGGTTTTTAAGCAGAAGCTGGGTGACCATCTGTTGGGAGTACTTTGATGGGGGGTCCTGCATGGCAAGGGGTTGGACTGGATGGCCCTTGAGGTCTGTGAGGGGAACTTCTCCGAGCGAGAAAGAGTGACCCCTGTACAGCGCAATGCAGAGGGGGATGCATGGCTGGAGAAGCGTTTCGGGAATGTTCCCCTGCTCTTATAAGCCCCTCTGGATCCTAAGGACAGAACCATGCTATGGAAGGGGTTCTATGATGCTCTTAAGATCATAGAGGAACAGAAGGAAAAGGAAAAGGAAGAGGCCTCTGGTGTGACAGGAAATAAGGGAGAAGAAAAGGCAGGAAGGCCCCACCAATCAGGAGTGGTGGAGGTGGAGTATGGAGAAGTTAAAAAGGGGAAGCCAAAGGTTCTACCTTCAGACTGGGAGTGGGTTTGGATGGAGGATCCATGGACGGGAAATTGGGAAAGGATGATGATGCCCAAGAAGGAGGCAGAGAGTTAGAGATGATGGGTGCACAAGAAAGGTTGTTCCTATTGGGGAGAGAGAGAGGCCCGCGAATATAACCACAAGAGGAAGGAGATAAGAAAGACGTTGGAACTGGAGCAATGGCTGGCCAAGGTATGGGAGGAGGCCAAAGCCGGGAAGCTGAACACCCAGATGGACTTGACCCAGAGGGACGACTATCCGTTACGAGCCCGTCCGCCGAGGCGCCCTGGACACAAATCAACTTCGGAGGTTGGGATGGAAGTGGGGAAACCTCGTCTCTCCGGGAAGGAGGTTGGAGTGCAAGTGGGGGAGCCGCGGCTCTTCGAGAGAGAGGAGGAGACAAGTGGTGGGCGCAGCTGTCCCCAGGTGGAGGTGGGGAATTTGATTTCTCTTTAAGGACTCCCAATTATGAAGGAAAGAATAATCCATTTGTTACAGAAGTTAAGGACGTTGAAACTGTTGTAAGGAAAAGAACCTCATTTGTAGTTGAAGAACCAATAAAAAGTTCTGTTTATTCGTTTCAAGACATGCCTTCTTTGAAATTGGAAGGGCGAGAAGCCTGGGCAAAGACAGAACCCTCACAAGATCTCTTCCAACTCAATGGTTCTATGAGTCCTTTGCAAATTGACATCTGATTCACAAACATTGTCTATCCTTCTGTAGACAACAGAGTGAATGAACTGGAGGGCAAGAGAGTGGAGGCTTAGAATTATAGGCATTCCTCACTTAATAATGAAGTTCAGTGGCTACAACTGGGTCATTAAGTGAATTGGTTGCTAAATGAGGAGCGTAAGGCAGCTGTCTTGTGGTGTCTTGAGGCTTCCTTCCCTGCAGACAGGCCAGAGTGGGGAGGCTCTCTGGGAAGCCACTGCAGAAGCAGAACAGAAAGGAGCAGAAAATAAAGATGGAGGCGGCTTTGCCCCGCTTGGTTCACCCTCCTCCCTGATGAAGACACTGTGGCATTTGCATAAACATCCACCCCTTGGAAGCAGCAGAAGAGGAAGAAGGCAGTGGGGGAGATGCTGTATCCCTCTTTCCTCCCCTCTGAGCTGTTGACAAGGTAGGCAGAGGCAAGCAGAAGCGGGCTGGACCCTTTGGCCCAAGCCCTGCGGATAACAACAGCAGGTTCTCCCCGAGGCAGACACTGGGTGGTGGTGGTGACGGGGGTGACTTTAGCCATTGCTGCGGGTTTTAGGTCTGAGTGGCCATTAAACAAGTGGGTTGTGGAGGAGTGACTGTGCTACTATGTCTTTTTCAAGTAGGAAAAAACCCCCCACCAAATTAAAACATTCCCATTTCCCCTCAAAACTGCCTTGAAAAAACATGTGCTGGAGAAAAGGTCTAATCATCCATCATTTAAGACAACTTGTCTCCTGGTACCAGTGCATCATTTCCCATGACCATCACCTCAGAGGAAAAGAGGTCAGGTGAGCATCCCTGTGAGCCCAATCCATCATAGTTCTCTTCCAGGGTGCAAGGCAGAAAAAGGGAAGGTCCTGTTCCTCAAAGAACAAGGCCAAGGAGGCCAAGGATGGAAGAATAAAATAGACAGCAGAGAGACGGAGAGGTGTTACAGGTTGCTACAGAGCATTTCCCCCTCTTTCTTTCCATTCTGCCTTCTTCTAGCCATCATAACCAGTGAGGATGTTAGTGTTTTCCTGGGGATTATTCTGCCTCAGATGCAGAGGGCTTCATGATTCCTGAGTTGGAATTACAGATAAAACAAGGTGCAATGGAAGGGGACTGGGACAACAAGGAGGAATGAGTGATACGTTTTGCTACTCCATTAAGATTTTAAGTGGACTTTTGGCTTAGAAACCTGTGCTTATCCCCCACTTGGGAACAGAAAAACAGACCTGCTGAATATTGTGACAAAAAGAACTATAGTTACCAACATAGATGCATACTGATGACGAATAACGAACCTCAGAGTGAATTTAGAATGAAACGAACCAAACCGGGGGGGAAATGGTTTGGTTTGGTTCATTAATGGCGGAGATGTCTCCTACCTGGTTCTAGTCCTTCTTCCTGGACAGTCCGGTCTTCCTGGCTGCAAGGAAGGGGCGACCAGAAAACAAACAAACAAACAAAAAGCCAACCGGCCTCTCTACAGCTAGTAGGCGGCCGTGGTCGGCAGTAAAAATAAAATGAAATAAAATAAAATAAAGATCCAGCGCGCAGGCCAGGTACCAGCCCGTGAGCACCGGACCCGGCCCATGGGCCACCAAAAAAACCGCAAAGAACGATCTGGTGCACAGGCCCAATACCGGCCCATGAGTACCGGACCCAGGCCGCGGGCCACGGAACCGACCAGCGGCCAGCAGTAAAATAATAATAATAATAAAAAGGAGCACCGGCCCCATGGGTGGTCAGGGTGGCGCCCTAAAATAAAGAAAACATATGAAAAATAAAACCAGAGCTGACCCAGCTCCAAGGGCCGCGTGGTCGGCTCTTGAAAAAAACAAAGCAAAACAAAACAAAAAACGAGGTGCTGCCCCCAAGCCAGCGCCTCAAAAAGCCCCTGCCACAGGGGCCAGGATCATCCCGCCATCGCCGCCACCGCCCGGTAAGGATGATGTGTTGATGATTGAAGATGATGAGGATGATGTGGATGATCAGGATAAGGATGCTGCCAGTCCAGTTTGTGCAGTTGTTGTCAATGTCTGTGTTTGTTTGTTTTTTGTTTTTTTGGAAAGTTTTTCCCCGGTCGCGCGCTGTCAATAGGATTAAATCGCGCAAAGTGGGGGAAAAACGAATAATGAACAAAATGAACCAACGAAATGAATATTTGGAAAAAAAATAAAAAATGAAACGAACTGAATCAAATTCTAAAACAAACCGAACCAAAACAAATCGCCATTTTTTTTCCAGTTTGTGCCCATCTCTACTGACGACATCTTTTATCTGATTGGTACAGTTTCTGCCAGAAAAAGATCAAATAAATAAGGGATGAAGAGATGTATTTCTATCAATAAAACAAGGCTGTTGTGGTATTTGTGCGTGCGTGCGCGCACCATTATAATCACAGTGCTCACTAGAACAGGGATTCATTTTATTTCACTCAGTTTTATGGGAAATCCATTGTTTTCCAGGAAATAGTTCAGAAAAAAATCCTCATATACAAAACAAATTGAACTGTTAGAGATGTGTGTTGGGCACCACCTATGTACAGGTATTGTAGATTTCTTACTAGGTAAAGGTAAAAGTTCCCCCCGCACATGTGTGCTAGTTGTATCCGACTCTAGGGGCAGTACTCATCTCTGTTTCCAAGCCAAAGAGCCAGTATTGTGCAAGTCCGTGGCCATGTGGCCGGCATGACTGAATGCATTTCTGCTCATGGAACACCGTTTACCTTCCCAGTTTTTATGGTGGTACCTATTCATCGACTTGCATTTACATGCTTTCGAATTGCTAGGTTGGCAGGAGCTGGGGTTAACAGCGGGAGCTCACTCCACTGCATGGCACCCAAGATTCGAACCACCGAGCTGCCGACCTTGCAGCCAACAGTTTTCAGTGTTCTAGCTCACTGAGCCACCATGCCCCTTAGATTTTTTTACTACTGCTCTCCCAAAGAGGAGTGATGTTGGTGCAGGGTTAGCTCAGAGGCCACAAAAACTAATTTGGCCCAAGTCACTTTTGCCAGTGGGGTGGATGGGTTGGGAGCAGGATTCAGTTGTCTTAGCCTGGCCTTTGCTATTTGTGTGTTTCCTGTGCCATCAAGTCAAAACCAACTTATTGTGACCCTAACAGGACTGTCCAGGTATGTGAGATATTTAAGGAGTGATTCTACCAGTTCCACTCTCCTAGTCAGGTCCCATCGTTGAGTGCAGATTTGAACCCTGTTCTCCAGAGCCGTCACTTAGCCTTTGCTACAGTTGGCAGAAAAACCAGTCCCCCTCCTCAGGAAGTGGAGCCTTATGTTGCCTCATCTACAGGCAAAGCTCAGCAAGTGCAAGAGAAGAGAGGGGAAGAAACGGGGTGGGGTGGGGGGAGGATGCCTCACTGTGGTCCAACCTTTTCAGATTTCCTTCCTTCTACCATAACAAAAGCCTTCAGGCAGTTGCCTCTTGCTGTTCAGCAAATTGTTCAGCAAAGGAGGTTGACTATGGCTTTCTAGCTTCAACAGCAGGGTTGAGCAATTTCTTGGTCTACCCATCACTGGAGCCCCTCGCCCTACGTCTATAAAGGCCTACTTATTCTGGGGGCCTTCCGAAGGGTTTTGATGGGCTGAATGAAGATACAAAGTCCAGCCAGCCAACCTGCTTCCAGTGTGCGAAATTGCCATTAGTTATGATGCTGGATTTTTCTTCCCTTGAACAGTGATCAACACAATATAGCCATGCAATTCTGCACACATTAAGCTTATGATAGCTGCCCAACACCATTGTTTCCTCACAAATCTACGCACATGCCCATTTATGGAATATCACTGGCACTGTTCAAGTGTGCCCAATTCCATCTCCATCATCTGCAGCCAGTAATTGACCTTGCTGGGTAAGATGAAGTCCAACACCTGAGTGTGCTAGATGGGGAAGAACACTCTGTATGAACACAGAGGCTCTGATTGAGAACCCATGTGCATTTTTCTATCATTCACAACCATCTTATTGCAGTTGTGAACTTACACACATTTTCCACACATAAAACACCAGTACATTCTAACAACAAAGCTCTCTCTCACATAACCTAGGCACATACAAGTAGCAAATATACATCTGAAGATTTTGTTTCCTTTTGCCCTACAAATATCAGAAAAACATGGCCTGTTTCCCCCCCACACACACACTACAAATAATACCCAGAACCCCTCGGTTAGATACACTTGCTAAAATTCTGGCTTTCATACAACTTCTCAAGATGGACCCAGTCTACCTCCCCCTCCTTTTACAGCTCCCTTACTAAGGGATCTGAGAATTTTAAAAAAAAAGGCAATTATTCAAGCTTCATGTCACCTCAATCCACAGGTGATTTCCTCCTTTCCTCATCTTAAATCAATTAATGACCAGGAGCCAATCACATTTCAAAAAAAAAAAACACTTTACAAAAAGAAGCTACTTTACATTGGCTGAGATCTTGTTGCTGAGTGTAGTAAGGAGCAACTAGCATAAGGCCCATTCAGCCAGTAGGGATTTGATTAGTCAACTCCTCTACAAGTTCCATTGATTCAATGGTGTTATTTGAGTGGTGTTATTTGACTATGCTAGTCAACAGGATTCAATCAATAAATTAGGCAGATTATCTTTCACCTTCCTGCTGTCTGAGATCTTCTACTCTGGCAATGTTTGGCTTGCGTGTACTTGGTGTATTTGGACACCAAGAGCTTGACTACAAAGTTTGGCCCTTCCATTTCTGTCTGGGGAGAATATATCTGCAGACGCTTCTCCAAGCTTGGGGGGAATCTAACCTATTATTGTAACTGATACTGGTAAAGACTTATTCAACTCATTAGACTAATAGCTCAAGATAACCATTGGATTTGATGTGGTTTTTCTCCTCACTTGCAACATGGTTTGGCTCACTTGTCTGACTCCTGTCACTTTATTAATTTTACAAGCACCTGCTTTATGATGCACTAGATTCCTGATCAGTCGGGATTTGCCAGGACAGCCTGTTGTCACAGCTACCACTGTTTACGCCTGGTCGATGTGCCTTGGAGGTCAACCCTTGGAGAGGGGAGCAGTTTGGTGACCTGGCATTTAACTCAGCTGCTGATCCCTAGAGTATAAGTTCCCTTCTGTGTTTCCTTAACTATAATGTTAGATGTTAAAATTCCAGCTTGACATCTGAGAACTCCCATTTCCAAGTTACCACATTTGATTTGAAAAAGCACAATCAGCATGGGGAAATCATACAGATGAGGAATTAAGGGCTGTGTCAAAGCCAAGCAAAGGTGACTCCAGCAATACCAGCTGCTGCCTACTGTGAGTTGCTCTACCTCTCTTATTTATTTATTTATATTTATTTTTGTATTTCTATACCGCCAGTCTTCCAATGGAACTCCGGGCGGTTCACAACAATATAATGTAACAGTAACATCAATATAAAAAATAAAAATGAAAATGAAATAAAAAGCAGCAAAGATGGCGGCAAGTATGTCTCAACAGAGTTTAAAAAACCCTACACAGACTAATGGTTGCCAAATGCCTCTCTAAAATGCAATGTTTTAAGAGCTTTTTTGCAGGCCAGCAGAGACGGAGCAAGGCGCAACTCACTTGGCAGGTGGTTCCAAAGCGAGGGGCCAGCCACATAGGAGGCCCGGTTTCAGCTGGTTCATTTCCTGGCCTCCCCGGACATGGCCTCTGCCACTGCCACTGGTCAGTGATACTTGCATAAATACAACTGACAACATGCACACAGAAGCACTCAGTAGCCTACTTTCTCATGGGCCTTCATGAAACACATACACACCAAGGCAACACTCATATCATAAACTCACTGAGTCATTGGTTCCATGCCTGTGAAAATGGGCACATTATGTATCAAAGAGCAGATACAAAAATACCCGCATGAGCCAATCATATAAGCAAAGTTCTAAGCTAGGCAATAGTACCTGGATTGGCTCATTAAAAAGTTAAAGTAAGCTTTTGCTTTACTTGTCTAAAAACTACAGAACTCTTCATCAGCTAAGCATGGCATTGAACACCAGGTTCAAGAAGAGAGGCCAGAAATTGCACCATATGTATGGACATGACTCAGACAGTTAGGCAAACAGGGAGGCAAAATGGAGTTTTAGACTTGACATGAGATGAACACTACAGAGCTCTAGGCATGCCATCTTACTCTACAATTGGCAGATAGGGAGATGGCTAAGCCAGGCTTTCGTCTTCAGTGAGATGGAAACCATATACTGTATATTGATATCTTGGTTGCCTTTCTCACAGGTGCAATCTTTAATTCCATTTTGGTTTCCTGCCTGTTGGTCTTCATGCGCTATGGCCATCATTTCTGACCCAAGTTTTAGATCTGCTCAAACCTCAAGTGTTATACCATCTTTGTCTGATAAAAGAGTTTGGTAGAACTCAAATGTTCACATTTTTAGTGATCCAATAATTGCATTGCCTAACCAAAAATTCTGCATCATGTATTAAAGATAGGTTTCTACTGACATACCTTTTGGGGGGGCACAACGCAAATCTATCTTTATTCCATTGATATTCATAATCTGACTCACCAGTGCATACCAATGCCCAAATATATTGGCAGGTACATCAGTCTGACTCATCTACCAATATAATTGATTAATTCACAATATAATTGATAAATTCACAAGAGCCCAGTTATGGAATGGAAAGTGGAGCTCGGGGAGAAGAGAGTTCTGTAGCATCTTAAAAACTCATGTGATGATACAATGATGTTGAAGTTAATGTGAACCACAAGGGAACCAGGATAAACTAGTATGACATGACCAGTCCACACACCACTCAACTGATCACCTTCATACACAAATATATCAACATGATCAGTATGTAAACAGCCTTCAACAGGAGAGCTGGCATGCATGCATGTCCAAGATTGAAATTCCAAACATACCTACTAGGGAAGAAGTCTCATTGAAGTCAGAGGTATGTATACACAATCAGATTTAGGATAGCATACATAAATACGAACCCCAACACATTAATAATTGTCCTTCTATACACCTCTGTCCCACCCATACATATACATATACTGGTGATGGCATCTGGCCTGGATGCCTTCAAAAGGGGATTGGACAGATTCCTGGAGGAGAAGTCCATCACAGGTTACAATCCATGATGGAGATATGAAATCTCCAGGATTAAAATGGGGGTATTTCAAGGACCAGATGCAAGGGAGTGATATCAGGAGACAGATATCTTCATGGGGCTTGCTTTTTAAGGAATATCTCTCTTTCCCATTTATGTAAGGGCACTGGGAACCTTAGGATACTTAGGGACACACCTCCAGTTTCCACAGGTAGTCTTCCTGCCAGAGCAAGGGTCCAACTCAGACTTAGTTCTTGACTTGCTTCTACAGAACTTGAAAGAAACATTGCAATGTCCTTAAATGAATGGGGAAAATAGAGCTTATATCCCTCCAGCTGTATTCTCACTCTCCTATAAAGATACTGTAATGTAAATGCATTTTCCAATGGCTGCAATGGCATTTGGTGGGGCCAATGTGAGATACAGGAAGCTGGACTAGATGGGCCTTTGGCCGGATCTAGCATGGCTGTTGTTATGTACTTGATGGCTAACACTTCCCCTGAAACTCATCTAAGTATTATTCATCATCAATACATCACATAAAAACTCACCCTAATGTTCTCCCTCCTGTTTTCATACCTATAACTTACCCACGCTCATTATATGTGAAATAAAGACAGCAGGTCAAGGAGACCTAGTGTGATTTAGGTACCTCTTAGTTAGTTAGCATCAGAGATGTCAACTAATTTACTCCAGGAAATCACACTGATTGACCTCAGTGGCTTGAAACATTAAAGTTACTAGAGGCTTACAGCCAGTTCATTTACTTGTGTTTTTGCGTATGCATACAGTATACACATCCCTAGAGAATTGTTCCTGTTATTTTAGTTGATTTAACCTGATTCATAATTGACTGCCATGTCTCTTATGGTAGAGTCCTCTTCAGAAGATGACCTCACACTCCCGAGCTAGCTGTTTCAAAGGTATAGCCTCTTTTAGAAGACCTAGGAATCGTAGCAACAGCGTTGAAATTTTTCTCACAGGCTGAGAAGCTCCCTCTCCACAGCACAGATACCTAAAGTTGTTAGTCCAGTTGGCCGCTGTGCAAAGAAATGACCACCTGAGGAATGAAGACTCCTATGGAGTAAAGGGTTACTTGGGATTGAGACTTCCCTCCTCGGTAATTCTTTCCTCAGGTGACTCTGAGGTTCTCTGCAACAATACCTTTGGTGGGGCTCTGAATTATCAGATTTTAAAAAGTTGGGGTTGGGCCTTTGGACTGTCTTCAAACCACATTGTTGGTACTACTTTCTTTCTGGTTTCTAACTTCTCTTCCTTTGCCACGCCTGAAGGAGGCCACAATTGTGGATTTACAAAAAATTGAGAGATATGGATGGGAGCAAATATCCTCAATGTAAGCATTAGAACATTTATTTACCTCACAATCCTTATGGCCAGATGGGCAGTATACCTAATGAAAATGGGTATAAGTTTTAAAAAAATCAGCCAGAGAAACATCATTGTCTGAAGAAGTGTTACTCCTTGTTTACTAGTGATTTATTTAGCCTTGCTCGGAAGTCCATTAAAGATACTTGCCTATAATTAACATGTTTGCTATCATAACTTCCTCATATGTTTCTTTCTACATTTGGCTTCAGGTGTTTCAGTAACTTTTGTAAAGCTTTCCTGTATACCTTACCAGAAAAGTACCCATTGTTAGGACAAAGTGAGTTTACTAATTATGACATTATCACAACCATTGGGATCCATACCCCCCATCTCCAATAGAAATTCAAATAATTCACAGGGGATTTGCTCCCAATGGCTAGTACAAAGCTGAATGCAAACCATTCAGATTCCTCATGCCAATGGGATAATCGCTGACATTCTTCCTGCTTAACACTGGAGTGAAAATAATTATTTTCCTCTAATAAAGTGAATCTGGTTTTATGCTGCTCAGTGATGGGGATTTAGTTCCAAATGGCTTCAACTGGAAGTACCACTGTCTTAACACTAGCTTGCTGCTAATTTACACCAAGGCAACTAGTTAAGGAGGAAGGAGAAATCAGACCCACACCATTAATTTCTCAAACTTAGAATAAGCGCACCTTTCTTTTATGGAACTCCCTCCCCACTGCAGCTCAGTGTTGTCCATCAGTTCCCCTACAACCAAGAAAAGGCCTGATGACTGGTAACAAAAGGACCCCTCACTCCTCTGCCTATAGCCTGCTTCATCATTCTGATTCCCACTGGATCTTAGGTTCCTTGTGTTTTGATTTTCAGATTTCACCAGTGAGAAGGCATAATAAAACTAGATGCTGTGTTGAACGCTGAAGTATTAACAAAAGTGTCTCAGCTCTTCAGAAAAGATCAAGCCTTCTCCTCTATGGTGTTTATTGGATGGTCCAATGTTGGGGGTGGTGGAGTAATCCTGTTCCTTGAGTAGCAGCTTTTTTGTTCAAGATTTTTCCTCCCACCACTTCCCACATCTTCCAAGGAGACCTTACCACAGAGCAGAAATCCAGTGGGGAGCTCAGATGCAACAGGGTGGATCAGACAAAAGGAGCTAGCAGGCAGTGAGAAGGTGGGGGTTTGGTATAGCTCTTGCAAAAATGGAAATAAGACTCCCACACCCAGCTTGGTCATGAGTACAAGGGGGTGGTTAAACATTCTCTCTCTCTCTCTCTCTCTCTCTCTCTCTCTCTCTCTCTCTCTCTCTCTCTCACACACACACACACACACACACACACACACACACACACACACAACTCCTCCCCCACCCAGCACATAGAATGGAAACAGGTGGTGGCTCCATGGAGATGTCTGAAAAGCCTGAGTGAAATGGAGAAACTCTACAATGATGAGGGAAGGAGAGTGAGAGGGAAGACTAGGAGAAAGGGGTCCCTGCTCTCTGACTGTGATGCTCAGCGGGGTGATTATGGTCATCCCCACCACCACCATCACCCTTTTCTGCATGGATCCATTGGAGAGAAATGCAAGTGGATGGAAGGAGAGAGGGCAGACAGAGAAATCAAAGAAAGGAGGGTCATGCTAGGGGGAATGGCCACAGACAACAGCCCTGCATCACCAATTCTGCGTCTTTGCCTGGTGACTGGGCCTTGCTCACCTTTGCTCCTCTGGTCTGGAGAATCGATAGTAGAGATGACACCCTGGCCAGGTGGGTGGGGAGGATGGCTAAGAAGAGCCTGTCTGCCTTGCCCTGTCCGGGTGGCTCAGGACTCACGCCCTATCCAAGGAAGCTGGCTAGGGATGCCCCCAGAGGTGTTTCCTTGGCGACAGGGCCAGTCTGGTTTCTTTCTCCCAGGAAGGAATGGGGATGGGGAAGCTGTCATCTCAAAGGGATCGCGCGCTGCACCCCCCTCCCCACTTCAGTCCTTTCCGGCAGGCCCTGATCCTCCTCTCTGCTCCCTACCTCCACCCCTATTGTCCTCCGTCGTCAGCCTGGATAAGGTGGCCTCTGGAAGACAGATCCGAGGAGCCTTTACCGCTTTTCGCTATAATGATGAATGCTTAGGAGAATGACAAAACCAGCTCTTGCTGAGGAGGAGGAGGAGGAGGAGGAGGAGAAGAGGAGGCAGGGGGTTGGTAGCGATGGAGTGTGGAGTCTGCCACCGGGTCAGAGGATGCATCCAGCTGAATGGGTCCCCATCTGCCATGTCTGGACCAAGGTTACTTCATCTCCCCGCCCCCAGGAAATCCAAGCCCTTCTAGCCTGATTCTTCAGCCAGCCAGTCAGCAGGAACATCATCCAGTCTGCTAGGTTTTTCCTCCTACTAGGTGCCACCTTGGATCAGTCCATTTCCACTCTGATAATAATCCAAGCCATTGGAACTTCTCCACTTCTCCACTTCAGAGGGCAAAAATTATGATCCATCCCGCCGACAGCAAATACCAGGAGGTCGCCAGATGTTCCCCGGGAACATTTCCTCAAGGCAACCCCTGGCACTGGATCACACAACAACATCCCAGCCGGGTCTGCCCTCAAAACCCAGCGGATCCCAAAGATCTGCTCTGGCTCAGTCCGTTTCTTCCGTGGAGTTCCTCCAGCGAGGACCCGCCAAATCCAACTGCTCCTGTTAGCAGTGGAAATCAAGCCATCTTGTGGTCTCATCCACCGGAAGATTCTTTTAGGAGGGAGGGAAAGGAGGGAGGGAGGGGGAAAAAGACGCTTAGGCTCCAGAGACTTCCACCTCCATGGGAAAAAGAAAGGGTGAGCCGTGCAGGATCAGATCCATGGAGTTGGCGCCATGAAAGAGAGAAGACGTGTTGAAAAGGAATCGGAGCTGGATTAAATGGCTGTTGAAGCTAGCAAGGAGGACAATGGCCAGCGACGAGCACGCGCGCGCGCCTCGTATGTGTGTATCACTCTCTTTCTCTGTGCGCGTGTGTGTGTGTGTGTGCGCGCACACGCACGCACGCACACGCACACACATATACGCTTCTCTGCCTCTCTCGTCCTCCCCCCCCCTCTTTCTTTGTAGGTGCGATTTGGAGTTAAAAGAATCGGGAGGGGGAGGTGGGGGAAGCCTCGGGAATTTCCGGACATTTTCGGCCCCAGCGGTGAGGAAGGGGGAGGGAGCATCCCTTTTTCATAGCAACATCAGGACCAGCTGGTGGGAGGCACCAAAGGCAACCGGCGGGAAGGAGGGAGGGGGAGACGCTGGAAAATGGCGGCGGGGCCCGTGTCGGAGTCACACTGGGCAACCACGGGCGAGCTGGTGGATCTCTCCCCTCAAGAGATGGGCTCAAGCCAGGATGCCGGGAGCTTTATTCTCGGTGCTTCCTGGCCTTCCTCCCCGAAGGGATGAAGGGCGGCATGGCATGTGAGTCGTGGAGGTTCGAGGGGACCCCCGCCCCCCGAGTTGACTTGGTTCTATACAGGTAACGCGCACTCCGAGACCAATTCCCGGGAATACACGAGGACGGCCTCCCTCCCAGGCCTCTTGCATTATGCTTGGTTGCCAAGTCAACCAGGAGCAGCAAATGCAGAAGAAAAACTTACGCAATTACCATCTTGAAAAGACCACCTCCTATCCTATATACACTGTGTGCGCGTTCCCTCTCTCGCTCGCTTGCGCTCGTGCACGCGCTAGCGGGCTTTGTTGGATTTGGGCCAGGAAAGGACTGGCATAGGAAAACACAAGGATTAAATTCCTATTTAGAAAACACGGACAAGTACTTTTTCCCCAGTGATGCCAACAAAGCCAGCAGCAGTAGCTACGTGGCCCAAGGTATAACAATACATAAATAAATAAATATACATAAGATTATGATGAGGGTGGTGACAATCTTAGAGCTGCAGAGCTCCCTATGGATCACTGAGTCCAGCCTCTGCCAAGTAGGGGAATCGAACTTCCAGTCTCTGGCTCCGCCACAGGAGACCAAAACCACTGAGGTATCAGCACATTTCACTGTCAAGAGTTGAAGGAGGCAATGGCCCCCACCACACACCACACCCTCTACTTCTATAGACAACCTGACTGGACAGGCAATTGTATCTTACTTCAGTATTGACAAGAGGAAAAGGTTCCACTATACCTGAGGGCAGGTCAGAGGGGTCACAAGTCATGCGAGAGGTCTGGTGCCCCTGGGGGCAGCCTCTGTAGTCTAAAATGGTTAATTTAGGCCCTGGTGCCATCTCCATGAGGGGTGGCTGTGTGTTGTTTTTTTGAAGCCGCACTCCACACCTCCCACAAAACCTGTTCTATCGAGGTTGCTCATGCGTGTCCACCTGATCTCTCTCAAATTTCACCTCATTTGACAGAAAACACTCGGCATTCAGATAACCATAAAGAACATGTCAAGAAGAGTTCAAACACAACAGGACAATAACACGATAGATGTATCTGGTGTTACTGTGAAAAAAGTCTGTTGGAATGAACTGCTGGGCAATTAAAAATAAATCTACCTGATGCTTCCATTACAACATTAGCACTGATCGTTTTATACACAGCAAAAAAGGGGGTAGAGATATTTTTCCATTCCATTCCAATCCATTCTTTTTGATGAGATTTTGGGAAGTCTGATATGGAGGTATGTGTACTAGATACCCTGGCCCCAAGCTTTGTGCAGCTTTAAAAAGAGGTACCAGAATTTTGAATTCCACTTGGAAATATTTTTATTGTAGTGAAGTGGTTCAGCCATCAACAGGATACAGTCCCACAATTCTGATCTCGCTAAAAGTCTATGAGCCATGCTTCGTGCTGCTTCCACTCCTGTGCAGATTGCAAAGACAAACTGAGATCCAGTACAATGCCGTGTAGTGTTTATTGGTCCATAGGGAGGTAACTGCTAGCACAGCTGGTGAAAACCTGAGTTCCTTGAGCTTCCAGTGGCAAAGATGGGGAACAGCAATCATGTGGCTGCACTCCCAACATTTCCACACAGAAAACATTAATCTAAATCCTTGTGACTCAGCGGTTAAATGCTGTAATGCAGCTATAACTGTGCTCACAATCTGGGGGTTCAATCCAAAGCAGCAGGCTCAAGGTTCACTCAGCATTCTATCTTTCCAAGGTTAGTAAAATGAATACCCAGCTCACTGGGTAAATAGATTGTAAACCACCCAGAGAAAGCTTTAAGTGCTATGGGCTGGTGTATAAGCAGAACACTTTACTTAGCTAAATAATTTTTTTTTATTGAATAATTTTATTGGGTTTTTGAGGAGGGAACAAAGGGAAGGGGTATGGGAAAAAGGGGGTACAGTTTTTCTTAAAAATTTACATTGAATATGTCAAGCAAAGTAAAAGTAGTGATTTAACATATTAATAGATTGCCAAATATTATCACAGTACTAATAGGTTTGTTACTTCTTGCCATCTTTTCCGAGAGATCTCATCGTAGTCTCCCTTTAAATAGCCGGAGAGTCTGTCGATTTCGATGCATTCTCTTATCTTTTCGTAGAGATTCTTCTCTGTTGGCACGTTAGGTTGTTTCCAGAATTTCGCATACAGTATCCTTGCAGCAACAATTACATGGTGAAGTACATATCTCTGATCATATGAAATATTTATGTCTACTATATTTAATAAGAAAAGTTCTGGACTAAGCTCTATCTTAATTTTCAAATATCTTCTAGAAATAGTTTTACCATTTTCCAATATGCCTTTGCCTCTTTACATGTCCACCACATATGGTAAAAGGAACCACAGTCATATTTACATTTCCAACATTTAGGTGAGCAATTGTACATCTTAGATAATCGGTGTGGTGAGAGATGCCATCTATAGAACATCTTATAGCAATTTTCCTTAAAAGAAATAGATTTAAAGATTTTGACTGTATTCCACAGAGAGTCCCATTTATTTAGATGAATAGAGTAACCGAAGTTTTCTGCCCATCTTATCATAGTATCTTTGACCAGTGTATCAACCATTTTCTCATTTAACAAAATACTATAGAATTTACTAAGAAGCTTGGAGTCGCCAGAGGATAGTATTTTGTCAAGTGACGTATCAATAGTCGTAAATCCCCTCTTTAGTAAGATCTTTAAAGTGAGAGTATATTTGTTGATACTTCCACCAGTCTAAATTATAGCCTTCTGATACTAATTTCCCTAGTGGTTTCAATGAAAGGTCAGTGTTCAGAAGGTGTCTATAAGTTAAGACTTTTGGGATTTCACTTGTAGGTGAGCTAATGACCGCTCCCGGCGGAGATAGCCACAATGGTGCTTTGAAGTAGAATTGTTTTTTAATCGATAACCATATTTTAACTAAGGCATTCCTTATCCAGTGCTTTTTAAAGAGGGTAGGTATATTACCCTTGTACCACATATAATGATGCCAACCCTTGTCTAGGCCATAACCCTCAAGCTGCAATATTCTTTTATTTGTCATCAAAACCCAGTCTTTAATCCAAGTCATAGCAGCAGCCTTGTAATATAACACTAGATTGGGCAGGGCAAAACCACCAGTTTTGGTTCTATCCTGTAAATAAACATTTTTAATCCTTGCTTTTTTCTTTTGCCATATAAATATACGTATACTTTTTTCCAGGTCTGTAATGATCTTAAAATTAGGTAATATAGGTAAAGATTGAAATAAGAAAAGCAGTTTAGGTAGAACATTTATTTTAACTGCTGCAATTCTGCCCATTAAAGGGCGTTTATACACGACCCCTAAGCTCCGCGGCAAAGGGCTGCAAGCTCCGGACCTTAAAAATGTTTTCCCACCAGTGCGTCCCCGCCCACCTAAGCGCGACCCAGCTGCACTTTCTTGTACTTGCTTTTGGGAGGTGAAAAATATTTGATGTGGAGAGTGCCTGAGCTCTCCTTGCTTCTTTTTGTTGTTTTTCTTTCGCCTCCGCCCCTTTAAGAGCAACCAGGAAGTAAAACCGGGGCTCGGAGCAAGCTTCCACGCACGGGAGGTAAGGGTTTCTTCTTTTGTCCGTGTCTAAGGCTTTTTCCCCCTCCCTCCCCTCCCGCAGACAGAACAAGGAAGTGCGGAGGGGGTGGGGACGGAGGAACAGCAAGGAACCCTCAAGATCGCTGGTCCGAATTTAAGGGACCAGCGGATCTGAGGGGTCGTGTGAAAAGGCCCAGAGATAGCTGGAGTCTTGACCAAATTTCCAAGTCAGCTTTGATTGTTTTTATAGCATTAACATAGTTATCTTTATATAAAGAGTTACAGCGGTTAGATACAGGGATACCCAGGTATTTTACCTTACTAGCATGTTGAAAACCCGATTGGTTTACCAGTTTTTCAATCATGGATGAAGTCATATTTTTGGTAAGCAACAATGTTTTTTCTCTGTTTACCTTTAATCCAGAGATTTTAGAGTAGGCCTCCAAAGTCTTTAGGAGTTCTAGAGAGGAGGTCTGAGGATTCTCCATAATTACCAACAAATCGTCTGCAAAGGCTTGTACCTTATAAACTTCTCCTTTACTTTGTAGGCCTTGAATACCTGGAGTATTTCTTATGACATGAAGAAGCACCTCCAAAGTTAATATAAACAAGAGGGGAGAAAGGGGGCATCCTTGCCTGGTGCCTTTATGTATGTTGACTTTATCTGTAAGATGGCCATTGACGACAAACCTGGTATTTTGGGTGGAGTAAATTTGTTCAATTGCTCGCAGCATTCTATGGCCACACTGTAGGTAATCTAACTGAGATTTGAGTAAAGACCAGGATACGTTGTCAAAAGCTTTCTCGGCATCAATAAATGCAAAAGCTACCTGCTTCTCAGGGTGGCATTCGTAATATTCCAACACATTGAAGAAAGTTCTAATGTTGGATTGAAGATGCCTTTTCGGAAGAAAGCCAGTCTGATCGTATGATATCAGAGAGGGTAGAATCGTCCGCCATCTATTAGCCAAAATGGTTGCAAAAATTTTGTAATCCACATTTAGGAGAGCAATTGGCCTGTAGTTCTGTATCAAGTCTTTAGATTTCCCTTCTTTAGGAATCAGTGTTGTATATGATAATTTCCATGAGTCTGGTATATCTTCACCTTCCAAGATGGATGAAAAAAGATTTTTCATATTTCCAGAGACTATCTCAGAAATTTTTTTGTAAAATTGTGCCGGTATTGAGTCAGGTCCAAGAGCCCTGTTCATTTTTTGATGATTGATAGCCTCTGTTATTTCCATCATTGTAATAGGAGCATTCGTTTGAGCTCTCTGTTCTTCAGTAAGTTTGGGAAAATTGGCTTGTTCGAGGTAATAAAAGATGGCATTTTTGTCGATCGTCTCCGGTTTGAATAAATTCTGATAATATGCCTCTATGATTTTTTGGATTTGTAACTGCTCTGTCTGATTTTCCCCAGTTTTGTCTTTGAGTGCTAAAATAAGTTTTTGAGATTGTACCTTTTTTAACCTGTAGGATAACCATCTGCCTGGTTTATTTGCGTTTTCCACAAAATTCAACTTAGCCAATTTGATTTTGTGGGCTATATCTGCAGTCAGGATCAAATTTAGTTCATGCCTACAGGAAGCCAAATCTTTGTTCAGCTGCTCATTGCGGGGATCGTGGATTAGGTCCTTTTCAAGCTTTTTCATCGCATTGAGAATGGATTCAGATTGCTTTTTCCTCTCTTTTTTCCGTTTTGCCATATATTGGATGACAAACCCTCTGAAGTAGGGCTTTGAGGCATCCCACGCCGTTTTCAGCGGTGTACCCTTGTTCAGGTTCATTTCAAAATATAAGTTCAAGTCTTTGGCTGCCTCCGAAATAAATTCTTTATCAGTCCACAGAGCTGAGTTGATTTTCCAGTGTCTGGGCTTACCCGAAGATTTCAGTGTCCACAAAATAGCATTATGATCAGATATTGTTCGAGGTAAGGTTTCTATATCCCTTGTATTAAGTAAAAGATCGGATGTGGCCCAGCACATATCAATACGGGAGAAAGAGGCGTATTGTTTTGAATAAAAGGTGAAACCATCTTTTAGTGGATTTTTCCTTCTCCAAATATCTTGAAGTTCTAGAATATCAGACATGTCCAGGAACGATTTTGGCAGTGTGGAAGACGAGGTCTTGAGTTTTTTCCCTTTTGGTATTTTCCTGTCTACAGATGGAATATGTACAGCATTGAAGTCTCCCAATATTATTAGCTGGTGGTTTTCATATTGCAGCAGTTTCTGAGCCAGTTCTTCAAAGAAGGTTTGTCTTCCATGATTGTCATTGGGAGCGTATATACCAACAATAATTGTTTCTTTGGATTGGATGTTTGCCTGGACAAGGATCCATCTGCCCGATTCATCTTTTTCCAGAAGGGTTGGGGAGAGCTCTGGTTTGATATATAGTGCCACCCCATTTTGCTTCTTTTCTTTGTTCGATGTAGAAAATAAGTTCCCCAATCTATTTTGGATTAGATATTGTTCATGCTTTCTCAATATATGAGTTTCCTGTAGGCAGATAATTGAACATTGTTGTTTTTGGAGAAGATTAAAAGTCTTTCGACGCTTCTGTGGGGTGTTCAGTCCATTAATATTCCATGTTAGGATTTTCTGAGCCATCTTGTTTTATTTCCAGCGATATTTCTTCCCTGATTTTGGCCTGAGGCGATGTTTCGGCCTGGCACCTCCCACTGCGCCACCAGAATCTTGATTCTGCTTTGAGGTCTCTTGTTTAGGTCCGGTTGTCTCGGCTGTCATCTTTGGTAATGGTTTGAGTATCGGTAGTATCTTCACCTTCGGAAGAGGATGCTGAAGAAGGGGAGGGAGAGTAGCCCAACTTCCCTGCATTTTTTTCAGCGAAGGTTCTAGCTTTCTTGTGGGATTCGATTTTCTGTAATTTCCCTTCCCATTGGAAAGACAAACCTTGGGGATAGATCCACTTGTATCTTATATCATGCTTGAGCAGAAGTTTGGTAAGAAACGTATATTCTTTTCGCAGTTGACGGACTTCCCATGGGACATCTTTCAGTATTGTCACTTTGGATTTATTGATTTCCACCTCTTTGTCTCGAATAACCTTGAGGATGCAGTCTCGGGTATATCTTCTGACAAGTTTGACTATTACCTCCGGAGGGAGTTTGTTTCTCCTGGTATAGGCTGTAGGTTGATGGTAGATCACGTCTACCTCACGAAGGAATTCATCAACAGGTGCCTCGAGTAAGGAGGCCAGGCCTTCACCAACTATAGTATAGAGGTTTTCGTCTTTATCTGCAGTGAGATTTTGGAGGAGGCTTCAATTTCTTGCGTGAGAGCCAGTCTGCTGGTTGATTCCATTGTGGCTTCAATTTCTCCTAAACGGAAGTCGGTAACGATCATATTTTCTTCCAGCACTTGTAAACGTCCACAGAAGGCTTCCATATTGGAATCTACCTTGGTAAAACCCTCTTTCATTTCGGCTCTTAGTTCAGAAAACCCGATGCTCTGGTCTGATTCCAGCTTGGCCTAAATAATTCACCAATGGTAACATTAGCACCCAGCGTCCTTGGGTGGCTGTTATGATATGGACTGCATACATCTGAGCCAAGACCACCGCTTGGGCCTTATGCTACTTCCACTTGCAAGGAGATTAATCCCTTTGCCCCTTTTCTGCTGCCACCAACTTTCTATGTTGGTTCGCAGCAGCATTCTTCTAGTGGAAGCCAAGCAACAAGCTCAAGTGCTGTTGGCAGCAGCAGCTGGCATACAAAAATTTCCAGGATGCAAAGCTCCAAATGAAGTACATGTTGACAGCTGGTAGATCTGGAGGCTTTAGGATATTAGATAAATTCATGCAAGATAAACATGTTTTTCCTTAGGTCTTCTGTTCACTATCCTTCCTATTCTATGTTTTCTATAAACACTGTACAGTACTCCTGTATTGCATGGGCTCGCTTGACTTAGAAGCAGAAGCTGGTAAGTGAGACAGGTTGCAAAAGGCACAGAGCTGCTTTTGATCCACGAAGCTGCATATACCTGATGTCCTGTTGCACATCATCATTGTGTGCCTTCTGGCCGTTTTGGACCACTACCACCATCATCCCAAACCATTTGCTGTGCTATCTAGTCTCAATAGGAGGTGTACCAAACATCTGGAGGGAGTATCGCTGAGGAAGATAAAATCATTATAAACTAAGAGAAAACATTTAGCTGCAAATAACCAGCAAGCCAGAACAGTAGACCTCTGTATAACATTCAAGAATGAATGCTTGATCTGGTTGGATACTCTTGAAATAGCCTTCTACAAATGCCCCTTGGTCCTTTCTTGAAATCTGTGGTGGATTAGAAATCCCTTACCTGTGGTGTCCTGTTCAGTCAGCAAAAGGCTTGAAGATTCCTCCTCAGCGTGAAAGAGGATGGAGTCTCTGACTTCAAAACACAAGCTCTATGTATTCCTAGGAAAATGCCATGAGCCTGCTAAAAGCCGTACCTGTGTGCTGATTTGTCACTCCAGGGTGAAATCCTGGCATTCTAAACAGGTTCCGGGGGGGGGGAGCAGTGTTTAAAATGATTATACTCCTGTGAAAGTTTAAGAATTGCATGAAAATCCCAAACTGATCATTAAACCCGCAGAGAGGCTCTCATAAACTCTGTATGTTTGACACCTGAGCCGACGACCCATGCCAACCCCATGGCATTCCCATACTATCCCAAAACTCCCAGGGACACAAATGCTGTGGTCAGGATAATTTATTAGTGCTTCCAATGCAGGCACAGCTCAGATGATGTACGTACATACATACATATACAAACACACACACAAGTCTCTGAAACCACATGTTCCATCCAGCCAATGACATAGGGCAGCAAAAGATGGTTTATGCTGCACAGATCTGCTTCCATAGATGCTCCTGCTTGAGGAATACCCGTTAAACTTAAGGAACTGTGGGGTTATCCTGAAGATGAAAGGAGAATGCTGGAATTTCACTATTGGCAAGTCGTGGTTGTGTTATACTGTCTGCCAGTTCTAACAGAGCTTTATTTAAATGCAAATTCAAGAATCCAAATGAGTATGGCAGATATTTTCAAAGCTACAAGTCTCAGAACCCTCCAGCCAGTATGGCTAGTCTTATGGAAGGGTAACACCTGCAAACTAATACATTGAGTGGAACAGTACATAATGCATCCCTGGATGCACAACAGAGAAGTTCTAATCAGCATAAACGGATGTGATCTGGCTTGTTAGTGTGACAGCAGGAAGCACTACCACAGCCTGGCAAATCAGTCACAAAAGAGGCCATGCAAACAATCCCTTTACCATACTAGATCACACTACTGAAGGCAACATAATCATGGCTATGGTCACACTGCCTAAAATGACCCTTTCAGCGCGCAGTGGTTCTCAAGTTTGAGTAACCTGGGTGTTCCTGGACTACAGAAGCCATCACCACTTGTTGGCCAGGATTTCTGGGGGTTGCAGTCCAAGAACATAAGGGCTACCTAAGGTGGAGAAGCCACTGCTTTTGGTGAATCCAGAATGCACACTTTGCTTTAGTTCAGTAATTGTTACAATAACTCTGCAGGACAGGAGAATATTAGTATCCCCATCTTCCAGATGGAGGGCTGACGTTTAGTCATCGTGATTTGCCTAAGCTCACCTAGTAAAGTCATGGGTGAAGTGAGATTTGAGTGTCTCTGTATCCTTCCTGCTGCCTTATTCAAGCTCTCAGTTGCCAAACCTCTATTGGGATGAAGTTCATCACAAATAAACTGTGAGTCCGTTAAAAGTCTCACCAATTTTAATGAAGTGCAAATGTGACATATGGTATTCTGGAAAGATCTGAGCCACAGTGCTCATATACGGCTTTTTCTACATGGTCAAAGCATCTGTTGCAATAACCTTTTCAACGACATTGTTACCAGGACAATGCAAGTATGCCCATGCTGCATAAGGGGAAGTGTACAGGCTGAAGTCCATCTCTCATGAATGGGCCGCTGTGGCAAGAAACCTAGTTCTCATGGTCATCCATGATGATATACTCTTTTTACTGCCTGCTGCCCAGCGGAGAATGGTGCCATTCTTGTCATGCCTCTCGATTTCCCTTAGACCTTTCAAACTACGGCAGCTCACACGAGCTCTCAAGTCAAGGAGGAGGAGATCTTATTCCAGTCAGAGAACTGTGTTTTACACGTTCATAAATGGCGTTTTTTAAAAAAAAAGGCATTCTTTCTTCTACCACCAAAGGATGGCAAGGCTATAATGCTATGGATAATGTTGCCAATTTGCCTGGAGTGGGTGGGACAAGAGACCCAAGTTTTTTCCCCACTGGGGTGAACTTCAGGCAAACCACACACTCTCATACTATCTGGCCAATGATGACATGGGACCCGTAGGCAGCTCTGACCACAAGTGGAACTCAAAGGGCGCCCTCGGTCATTTGAGACTTGTTTTCTCGGCATCTGCTCATTCTAGCTACGCTTGGGAACCCACATGAGGTTAAGGCCATTTGCCCATGCACACCCTTTAGGCAAGCGCATCCATTAGAATAGGCTCACCTCAGGCATGCATCAAAAATGTGCTCCTTGGTTTCTATCCAGACCCAGTATTCATGGTACAGTTTATTAACCAAAGTTCAGTACAGTCCTATTGGATTTCTTTTTAAAGATTATTGCTGTTCAGAGAAGGTCAAATCACAATATGGGTGATGAAACTCTAGCTAATACACAGGATCCAATAGAACCAATGCTGGTCCAAAGTTCTATGCATGAGCATAAGCAGGGATAGTACATATGTACGAATGGGTGCATTTTTTAAAACATTCATTGGGATCTAGTTGTTAACTGAAGTCATGATCTGGGTCAAGACTGTGCTGCATCAGACTGAAGGCAGGGGGTCATATAACTAACATTCTTTTATAATACATAAATAAATAGATTTAGAAATGTATATTAGAAGGGAGGGTTGTAATCTAGCTTTTTACACAACATATTCGTCCCCTCTGTATGTGTGTATGTGTTTATGCACTGTGTGAATCGGCATTCAATAAAGTGAGTCTGAATTTTACTGCTGCTTAATAGTAGTACAGCCTGGATAAACCTCTGAACAAGAAATAAGCCCTCAAATTGTCAAAAACTGGGCAATATATCCAGAATGTACGGGGTAACTAAGCTGGTTGGTCTAAAGATGCCCAACAGTGCCATCAAGCGGAACAGGTGTTTTCAGGCATATTTTCACAAGAAGAAGTTCTCTGTTTTGGGAGTCTGATGGGGTTGACTAAGGTAGAAGAGGAAACCATGAAAAGACAAAGCCTGTAACCATCGGACAAATCAACAAATGTATGCACGCAAGCACAAAAGTGCATGCACACATGCACGCGCACACACACACAAACATACCAGCAGCTGTGACTGCTAGTTACATTCTGATCTCAGCTTCTGTTCACTAAATACAGATTCCACCCCCACCCCATTTAGATCTGAGAAAATCAAGACAGGTTTCCAATCTCAAACAATTTCAACCTTCCCAAAATACCAGTGTTCCCTAGAAATGCGCATTCACTGTCGTACAAGGGAAAGCAGGGAAAACTTTGGATCGGCAGAGGGCACGGCCTCAGAAGCCACACAAACACCTCCTTCTTCCTCTTCAAGGCCTCATAAACGATATCACAGCAGCTGTTCACAACATTCAAGAGGAAGTAACAAAATCATGTTTAGCAGCATGAGGGGTGACAGGGGGTTGGGTTGGGTTTTTTGTGTGGCACATTTGATACCACTTCAGCCTATTGCACATAAAGACAAGTTGTTTCCAGTCTACTGTTTTGCTGAAGACAATTCACATGTATCAAATAATTACATATTTTCATCTTTCGCAAAGCCATCCATCTGGATTTGCACTATTAGTGGTTAATAAATAAAATCTTTCTATCTTGGTGTGGAGCAGAAAAGGCCAGGCCTTCCCAGCAGCTACAAAAATAAATACAGGGCCATATGTTTTAAGGGAGCTTTCCTGTCGTCGGATTTTGCCGGTGGCAAAGAAGCACGGGGAGAGGTGTCCACAGGTCAGCCCAGTCCTTGGAAGAGACACAGAATCAGCAGTCAAAAGTCTCTGACTAAGAAGTGGAGAGATGGCTCAGGAGTGCGGTGACATGAACGGAAGGCAACTTCACCACCTTAGAGACCTTCTGGGAGATGAATGGCTTGGTTTTGAAGATGGTGATAAGAG
Organism: Phrynocephalus guinanensis; assembly: GCA_037367245.1. Lineage (NCBI taxonomy): Eukaryota > Metazoa > Chordata > Lepidosauria > Squamata > Agamidae > Phrynocephalus > Phrynocephalus guinanensis. The sequence goes on from CM074734.1 coordinate 157,048,995, forward strand.
AGAAGACTGGCAACGTTGCCCCTCTGCTGGAATGGAAGGTCTCCTCCTATAGGCTCGCTCACTGCATTCATATATCTGGACCATTATGGGAACTGTGTGCACAAACCGGGATGGGGGTGGGTGGGGGAGAGGGGTATTGGGAGCGTGTCTGTACCCAAGATCTATGGAAACATTTGTACAGCTCTTATACATTTCATTGGGAGAACATCTCTCTGGATTATACTTCAAGACAGAACAATTTCAAGACTGCGCAAAAAGCACCTACAGCCGTTTTCACACTCCCCAGAACCCTCCAGGCCCCACAAAAAAAAGGGTTGGAGAAGAAACAAACTAACAAACAAAAACAGGACAGACAAGCCACAACTTGTTTGGTTCTCTGCTGTACAATTTGCAGCTCAAGCAACAAACTACAGCTAACACAGGCAGTAGCTTAATATGATGCATAAGCATTTCACTGGCTGCCACCTGGGCCAATGAGCAAAATCTAAGCTTGTTTATTTTCCAGAGGTGCCACAAAAAACATCCTCTGTGAATCAGGATTGAGCCTTCTATTGGACATTTTGCATTTGTTATGCATGCTTCCTTTTATTTTTATTGGTTGCTATTTGCTCTAAGCCATTTGGCGCAACACTAGCTTAATGAAACTAAGCCTGTGACCCAAGGGCTCCTCAATGATTCAGGTGGACTGGAGATCTCATGGTCAAACTTGATACTAGACATCAAGTACAGAATAGGCTCAGACTATCTCCCTAAAAATCTTCTGTCTTAAAGAAGTCCTCTTTGTTTAAAAAAAAAAGTCTCCCCATGGGTAATTTTCAATAACATTTCTAAAATGTCAGTGTTTGACTTATTAAATTCTTCAAATAGCATAATATAATCCCTCTTAAAAACTTTGTTTCCTTTGTTCTGCTTTTTCATTAAAATAAATAAAGAGATCAAAACCGTTTACAGTTCACATCTTAAATGCACATATGTGAGTGTGCTTTTTCCTATATATAATTTTACATCTCAGTCCTAAACCAACAGTATGCTCACATGGCATAACTCCCAGATAAACACACTTAGAATTTCATTCAGTGAATGGTAATAAATAATGAATTTTCCCCAGGCATCCACCTCTTAATAACAGGTGATTGCATACACACAAAGTACAAGGAAAAATTTTGAGCAGCCAAAACTTAGTAATGTCATCATCTTTCAGGAGGGTTTGACTTTTATATTCTGCTCTCTCTCTCTCTCTCTCTCTCTCTCTCTCTCTCTCTCTCTCTCTCTCTCTCTCTCTCTCTCTCTCTCTCTCTCTCTCTCTCATTCACACAAACCATGGATGTCTGTAAAAGAAACAGGATGGTGCTAAGCTATAGGAAAGTCCTCTTACAGGCCCTTCAGCACCACTGAGAAGGATGCCAAACTATGAGAACCAATCCAGGAGGAGGTAAAGGGTAACAGCCACCAGGGGCATGCAGCTGCTGAACATCACAGGCAGGAAGACAAAGAGGCCAAGGAACCGCAGGGAGCGTGTCAGGATCTTTTCAAGTTCGCGATGAGAACTGGGGCTGGTTTGAGAGGGCTTGTGGGTGTGCAGCCCCTCGCCCAGCCAGAGGCTGCCTTGCCCTATCAAGAAGCCCTGGTGCTTGCTTTGTGCATCAGCACCAACAAGAGGGCTGGATGGTATATTGTTGGGGCGCTTTGGCAGGGGCACGAATGTCCGGGCTGGAACCACCAAAGGCATTACCATGGCCTCCTGGGTGGCTGGCCTTAAGGTGCTGGGTGACACCACTTTCAAGCTGACTAAGGAATCGGAACCCTTGGCTGGGTTCTGCTGGACACTCCCCTCTTCCAAGTGATTGAGGAAGCAACCTTCTAGTAAGACGGGTGGGCTCTCACGGCCGGGCCCCATCAATTCAGGTGGGGCCAGGCTTGCATACCCTGGGGTGAACCCCTCCTCCTCGCTGTCTTTAGAGTCATCACCCCTTTGCTTGGCATAGTGCAGGGTGATCTCCTCTGCCAGGGAGCTGTTGAGGGCTCTCTCGGGGCCTGTCCAGTTGACTATTAAGTCGCGGTCAGTCAGGACACTCTGCCGCAAGGCAATGAGAGACAGCGTAGGGCTGCTGGACTTGCTCATGTCCTCCTCAGCCCACTCTCCTCTTCCTCCGAGCTCCTCTGCCCGGAGCCGGCTCAAGTGGGAAAGGTAGAGCTGCTCCAGCTCCCGGTCTATGGCATCCTCCTCCAAGCGGTACGGCAGTTCTTGGTATCTTCTCAACTGGTCCTCCATGCAATCCTCCATGAAGGAGCCCTCCGTGGTGAGATCACACTTGCTGAACTCAGGCACTTCCAACTGCTCCATAGAATGGGTTTCCGTTCCCAGCATCAAGCCCCATGGCACTTTCAGCTCCTCGTGGGACGAGGGGTGGACCTTGAAAGCGAGAGTCTGTGAGGAGTTAATGAAATCCAATGGATGGTCTTTGGAAGGATCCTTCTTCTCAGGCGAGTCAGTGGTGACGGTGAGTTCTGGAATCTAAGCACAGTGAGGAAAAAGAAGAAAGGGTATATGGAAAGAAAATGGCAGAAAACGACAGTGTGTCCAAATGCTCGCAGCTATCTGTGGAGACATAAGGACAACAGAGCTAAAGGCTACTCCTTGCCAGCATCAAGTTTCACCATCAAGACTGCAAGTAACCAATCATTTTTGCATCACCACCATCATCAGCATTGTCTAGCAATAAACACACAGCTGCACAGCTGCAGAGGGAAAAACGATCACTTCGTTTACTATCCTTTGTATTGTCAGGCCAGTTATAAAAATATTTAAAAAGTGCTAGTGGTGAGTATTCCACAAAGTATTCCATATCTGAAGAAAGTCACCAGATGATCTCTCCACAATGTCCCTAACCTATTGGTTGCTCCCTCTGCTCGTAGGTACTTCCTGCTCCCACAGCTCTGAGAAATGCCAGCACTTGAACATAGTAGGGGTGTGTGAACCATGATTTAGCCTGTGTTCTCTTTTGTATGTATTGAAAGCAAATAGATGGTGTGTTTTTTTTACCCCCAGAGTGAAAACAATATGGATTCCCTTCTAACGGTGTGAAACAAATATACAAAGGTTACTTACCTGAACTTTAGTTCTTCAAGTGGTCATTCTGTGATTTCACACAATGCGTTAATGCACCACGTGCAGTAACTTCTCGGAACCTTCTAGCAAAGTAACAAGGAGCTCCCAATCCCTATATAATCCATAGCTCCGCCCATTTTACCACAGTTCCCAATTGATCTGCTGCTGTCTGCAGAAGAAAAAAAAATGACAGAACTGGTGTGACAGATCGGGGGGAAGGATGGGTGGGTTTGTGTGGAATCACAGAATGACCACTTGAAGAACTAAAGTTCAGGTAAGTGTCCTTTGTTTCTTCTTCGTGGTCTTCTGTGGATTGCACAGAATGGGTGAGTAGCAAGCTGACTTAGCGCTGGTGGGCTGTCATGGCAGGATGGGAGTGAGCACAGAACGGCTAAAGGCAGAATCTGCACGAGCTCACACATTGAGGTGATAGTGAGTGGCGAAGGTCAGCGAAGAAGACCATGTGGCAGCCTTGCAAATTTTGGGTATGGAAACCCCCTTAAGAAAAGCAGTAGAAGTAGCCATAGACTGCGTTGAGTGGCTGCAAACTGTGGCTGGATGGGGCCGTTTAGCCATTTCATAAGCTAATTTGATGGCAGACACAATGCTTTTAGAAATGGTCTGAGGGGAAGCCGGAAGGCCTCCTTTTTGCCCTATGTACAAACAAACAGGCAATTAGATTTCCGGTAAGGAGCAGTTCTGTCTAGAAAAAAAGACAGTGCCCTCTTAACGTCCAAGGTCTGGAGGAAGCATGCCAAATCTGTGGTGGGTGATGGGAAGAAGGTGTGTAATATCAATGGTTGACTCAAATGAAAGGTGGAAATAACCTTGGGTAAAAAGGCTATATCAGGAGACAGGGTGACCTTGTTGGAGTGGAACTGGAGGTATGGAGGGTCCATCCTCAAGGCAACCAATTCATTAGCCCTTCTAGCTGAGGTGACAGCTATTAAGATGGCAGTCTTAAGGAATAAGAGTCTGTCAGAAGCCTTAGCCAGAGGCTCAAATAGACGTCTGGTGAACTGCCGTAGAACTGTCTGGACAGACCACTGAGGTGCTTGAAGTTTGGCCTGAGGCTGGATATGTTGTAGACCAGTGATGGCGAACCTTTTAGAGACCGAGTTCCCAAACTGCAATTCAAAACCCACTAATTTCTGGCAAAGTGCCAAATACTGCCATTTAACCCGAACACAGGTGGCTGTGAATGGCGATGTCGGGTGCCCACAGAAAGGGCTCCGAGTGCCACCTTTGGCATCCTTAACGGAATGATGTCTAAATCGCAGTGGAGCTGGGGAGTCTGGTGGTTGGTGTGCAAGGATTGCTGCTACATAGACCCTTCAAGGTGGAAAGTGAGAGACGCTTAGCAGCAAGGCAATGCAAGAATGCTAAAACCGCATACAATGACGCAGGAAGACAGGAGTAACCTTTGGCAGCTGCAAACTCTTTGAAGACATTGAATATGTAAGAATACAGGGATCTGGTGGAAGGTTTTCTAGCACTTTGAATTATTTGTTGGATGGACAGAAAATTCTCCATGCTGTCAGGCGTAGCATGGAAAGATCCAGATGGCATACTGACATGTTGGAAAGGGTGAGGACATCCATTAAGCTCAGTAGTCAGAGTTATTATCTGGACACGACGCAAAGTGCTGGGAATCACGACTATCTTGGCCACCAAGCGGCTATGAGGATGATGTCAGCGTGATCGTGTTGTATCTTGATGATGGTGCAGAGTAGCAAGGGAGTTGGTAGAAACATGTATAGAAGATGGCCATACCAAGGAAATAGGAACGCCTGGCCTAGGCAGTTCTGTCTCTTGCCTGCCCTCATGCAGAAGGGAGGACATTTGGTGTTCTGCTCAGGACATCTGCCATCAAGTTGTTCTCTGTCGGATTGTGAATCACCAGAGGCAGCACCCGATGAGTGAGACACCACTTCCATAAGCGAAGGGTGGGATGTAGAAGAGGAGATTAGTGTGTTCCACCTTGTTTGTTTATGTAATACATCACTGTGGGGTTGTCTGTAGCAAGGAGGACAGATTTCTCCTCTATTAATGGTTGAAAAGCTTTGAAGGCTTTGATAACTGCCAACATTTCCAGCTGATTTATATGTAACAGTCTCTCTTGTTTGGACCAAAGGGCATTAATTTTCCACTGACTGCAGTGAGCTCCCCATTTCATTGGGCTGGTGTTCATTGTAACTTGTACAGCGAGACAAGGTGGTATAAATGGCATGTCGTTGCTGAGATTGGAGGGACTGGTCCAATAGCGTAGCTGAATCCAGAGGCTGGGTAGAATTGTAGGCAGAGTTTTTGGGGAGTTGACAAGAGGGTTCAAATGGAGTAGAAACCAATTCTGCAAGAGGCGCATGTTTTGTGTATTCAACAGTCGAGGTTATGGAAGCCATCAGGTCTAGTATCTTTTGAATAAGATGCGCCGTCGCGGGCACACGAGGAGTGAGAGCGTTTATCAAGTTTCTGATCTTTTGTTGTCTGTCTTCAGAGAGAAAGGCCTTTCCCATCGTAGAATCTAGAATGGCGCCTATGTATGGAACCACTGGTGAAGGGGTGAGTTTTGATTTTTGATGATTGATTTGAAGGCCCAGGTCTGCAAGGGGAGAAAGAGTATAATGTGTATCTTGGAAGGCCTGCCCATGAGAGGGGGCTGTGAGGAGCCACTCATCGAGGAATGGAAATATAATGATCCCACAAAGTCGAAAGTAGGCAATCACTGGGGCGACACATTTTGTGAACACTCTGGGTGCCATAAACAGGCCAAAGGGTAGAGCTTTGAACTGATACACACAGTTGCCTAGAGCAAAACAAAGGTACTGTCGGTAAGACTGCCTGATACTGATATGAAAGTAGGCATCTTTCAAGTCTATAATGACGAACCAATCGTTTTTCTTCAATAGGGGAATAACAATGTCCAGAGATGTCATGCGGAAGTGTTTTGACAAAGTAAATGCATTTAGAGCTCAAAAATCTAGGATGGGGCAGAGGCCTCCATCCTTTTTTGGAACTGTAAAATAATGAGAACAGAAGCTGGAGGGGGAGGCCCATCTGTGGTACTTCCCCTATGGCATCTTTTTGTAGGAGTGCCCGGATTTCCTCTCGAAGGGGCAAAGATGGTGCAGTAAGGCGGATGATGCCTGTGGGAAGAAGCGAATGAAATTCTATAGCGTAACCAGTGGCAATGATAGTAGGGACCCATTGATCGGGGGTAATATATTGCTAAGTTGAGAGGTAAGGTGATAGCCGTATAAGTTGGGATGACTATGGTGGGTAGCAGACCTGGGCAAGATAGGAGTCAAAGATTTTGTTTGTTTTTCTGATCAGAATGATGGAACGGCTGACGGAGTAGAGTTTGTGAGGCAGTAGCAGATCTGGTGTGAGATCTATTCTGAGTGCCATCCACTATAAACGAGTTTGGAAATCGATGATTCTATAATAATAATACAATGGACTCTCTGTGGATCTTATAGAGATTGTCCACTCTGCGAGGCATCTGCTGGACTTTTCTGCTTTTCGCATGACTCCTTGACAAGATGGAGCAATGGTTTAATGAAAGCGAGCCTCAGAGAGGGTGCCTGGTCCAAGGAAATGTCATCAAAGGCTCTGTCATCATCATCTATGGGTGGTTGTACCACTGCAAGATTGACAACCTTAGCAATCTTGGCAATCATTAGAGAATATGCCTTGTAATCCTCAGAAGGGGAAGGAGTATGCTCATCAGCAACATCCGAATTAGGGATGTACAGGTGAAGCAGTAGGTTGAGAGCACTAAGAATCATCCGACTCACAAAAGGAGTCATTAATATCCTCCAGCTGTGTTAAATTAATATCTGAAGAGGGGGTGACAGATTGTTCCCTCCTAGTTGTTGAAATCTGCTTTGACCACTGAGATGGAAGCACTGTGATTGGGAACGATGATTATTTATGGGTAGACACAGTGTTTTTGTGGTAGGGGAGGTTGGGTATCTCCAGGTTGTGTTGTCTTTTGAGAGGTCCGATATTGAGTAGTTGGTTTTGATGGTTTATTTACTGTGCCAGTCTTAGAATGTTGCGCGGAGAACTTTTGAAGAAGAGGGAGGGGAAGGGAGGTGGAGGTGGGAGGGGAGGTTTCTTTCAAATAAAATATACAGTAGTTTAGAATATATAAGAGGAAAATAATAACAATAATTGAGAATAAGAAAGGGATATCTCTTATCTTTTCAGGAAAAAAATTGGAGTTGAAGGAGCAAGAGAAACTTCTACTGCGGCGGAACGAAAGTAACTGAGGTAAGATGGGCAGAGCTATAGGGAGTGGGAGGTCCTTGTTAGACTTTGCTAGAAGGTTCCGAGAAGCTACTGCATGTGGTGCATTTATCCATTGTGTGCAATCACAGGAAAAAAAGACCATGAAGAAGAAACTTACTTTTTAAAGAGGTACTTTTAAAAATTAGAGTAATGTTTTTCAAAACAGTCACATATAAGACTGAGGAGATGAGAAGTACTGTATCACATTATACAAAACAAAGATCCAAAGCAGTCATGTAAGATTTATGCAGATGATACAAGTCTTTCACTTAAGCATCCAAAAGATACACTAAGAAATCCTACATGAGAAGGTATTATGTTATAAAATAAACCAAGCAAAACATTCTAAATTAAAATGTTCTGCTAAGTAATTGTGTGTTTTCAAATCAATGGAATTTCTAGGTATAGGATACTGAGAAGTGGTCAACCATTTGCTTCTTGTGGCAGTGCTCTGGGGCCGTGCAGCTTGCCCAAGGCCACATAGGTTGGCTGGCCCTATTCACAGGAGGTACATGGGGTGGACTGAACTCTCTGTGCTATCCAGCCACTTAAAATGGCCTAAGTAGTAGATGATCTAAACCGTTATTTCATTACTTAAGTGTAAGAACTGTGACAATATGGGTGAAAATAACTTTGCTGTACTACTAACTTAAACATCAAGCAGGTACTAAAAAGCCAATGTTTTGAACTTTGCAAAAATGTTCTTTTCCTTATTGAGGCACATGCCTCTTAATTAGAAAAGCTGCAAAAGATCAATATGGCCACACCCTTGGAAAACATCTAGAGTTAAAAGCAATGAACGTTTGCTAACAGCACGAAGCCTAAGGCACACCTTACCAGCAACTATATTTGAAGAAATACAATGTTAAAGATTAGGTTTTATTGGAGGTGAAGTTCTATTAGAAGAACTTTCTTTAGGGTGCTTTTATAAGCCTGACTTCGATTAGAAAAAGAACAACAACATATAGTAAATAGCAATTTTAATATACACACTCTTAAATAGATTTTAAGGTAAAATAGATGAAACTATTATTTGACACATCATTAGTCAGCAATATCAGTTTTAATGTATTCTCAAAGGCTTCCACGACCGGGATCTGATAGTTGTTGTGAGGTTTTTGGGCTGTTTGTCCGTGTTCTGGAAGTTTTTCATCCTGACGTTTTGCCAGACTCTGTGGCCAGCATCTTCAGAGGGCAAGGAACTCACTCAAAACCCCAGAGCACTGAGAAAAACTCCTTGTTCCCTGAGCTCCTTGCCCTCTGAAGATTTCCAAAAGAAAGAAAGAAAGAAAGAAAAGAAAGAAAGAAAGAAAGAAAGAAAGAAAGAAAGAAAGAAAGAAAGAAAGAAAGAAAGAAAAGAAAAAGAAAGAAAGAAAGAAAGGAAAAAGGAAAGGAAAGGAAATGAAAGGAAAGGGAAAATAAATGAGAGGAAAGGGGAAATATTTGTTTTCTCTGGAGCAGTAATGAATGTTTCCAAAACATCAGGGATTGCTGAGACACTCAGAACCAGTTACGTGGTTACTAAAAGATGTCAGAATTCTAAACACTGCTATCCTGTTATAGAAGGTAGATTGTATATTGCCTTTAGTGCTGAAAATGATTCAAAATTCCTATGCTATAATCAGCTAATTTTTTAAAATGAGAAGAGGTCTTGATTTTCTGATCAGTTAATTGAGCATGAACGCAGGGGTCAAACTATACTGGATGAGATCTTATATTCCAGGCTAGCCTGGCTGTGGAAACTGTTGGACGAGGGAATATTCTCCATGAGGAGAACCTAAAGTTGCCAAAAAGTTGTTCCAAAGAGGGTGATTCCATAGTTGCTCATGTATAATTATAGTGGAATCAGTCTTATCATCCAGTTACTTGTGCATCCTTCATAATATGCCTTATAGTACAGACTGAAATCTGACCCCCCCAATCCCTTTCTGAGAATAACTGCACTTCTGTAATGATAAATGGGGAAGGGAAGCACCTCCCTATTAATTTCCAAAATGCAGTGTTTAACTTAGGGGGATCCAGAAGGCAATTGGACAAAGCCCTACAGAACTCAAGATGCATGTAGGATTATCCACTGAAAGTCAGGTACTATCAGAAACTTCTACTGAGGTGGGTGGCTCTGAATGTTGTATTAAAAAACAAACAAACTTCCAAGCACGCGTCTTGAAACCATGGAAGGTAACAGCATTGTCTGCTTTTTCTGCTTTCTGCTCCAGGGTTTTTCTGCCGAACTATTGGGGAGGACGTTACAATTCTGATAAGGCACCTACATCATGCAAATCAGTATGGCACCTTCACAAAGACCAAGCAAGCAACAAAAGCTATACAAAAGCTAACTGCAAAAGTGGTCCAGAAAGAAATACCAGGGAGGTCACAAAGCAAAGCAAAACATTCTGCTTATATACAGCCCCATCCTGGTTAAAGCATTTTCTGCATGATTTACAATTTCAATTATGTAGGCCAGTGATGGCGAACCTTAGAGACCGCGTGCCCAAATTGCAATTCAAAACCCACTAATTTTTCGCCAACTGCCAAACAGCCATTTAACCTGCATACAAGTGGCTGTGAAGGGGCATTGTCGCGTGCCCACAGGAAGGGCTCCGAGTACCATCTTTGGCACCCGTGCCATAGATTCGCTAACACTGATGTCGGCTATATATTGCCCCTCCCCCCCAATCCTGTGCTGGATGGAAGGCTGAGCTAACCTTGAGCTTGGCTACCTGAGCCTATCAGGATTGAACATTTGAGCAGAGTCTTGACTGAAATACCATTGTTTAACCACTGCACCAACAGCTCCCACAAAACAATTTTCTCAGTGTTCTGACCTATAAGATGGGGATAACGGGTATAAACCTTCCCCACCACCACCACCACCTTCCAAACTCGTAAAATGACTGCAGATATAATATGGAAGAGTTTGCTATTTGGGCTGATACACCAGGATAGGGAAAATGTTAAGCAAAAATGATCACGTAAATGCAAAAGCTTAAACCTACAAGCCTTTGCGAATCCCCTGAGTGATTTGTTTCCCCTTACCTGCGTCATAAAAGGTAAAGGTTGCACTGTAGGAAGGTTTGATAATTTGCTGGCCACATCTGGTTCAGTATTGCCTTCTGTGGAGAAAAAAAAGAAGCCAAACAAGAAGCAGGGAGGGGGATCAGAATTGGACATCTCCGTCGCAAATAACATGCTGCAGCTGTTCGGAATGGAGGGACAAATGTGCTTCAGCTGTCAAACTAGCACAGCCAGTCACGGAATCAATAATGTTTCTAGAGCAGAGATGGGCACTAACTGGTGGACTGGGCCCGCAGAAGTTCTATAAGCACCCTGGATTCTGTGCCCTGACTCCTCCTACAGGCACCCATTCATAGGCAGAGAGGGGGCAAGGAAGCCTGCAGGGCTGCTTCTGATGGGATGTCCATGGGAGGAGGTGGGGTGTGGGATCCGCTGAAGCACCAAAGTCCTGCAAGTGCCCGTCTCTACTCTAGAGCAATCTGGGGAGCCAGAATAAGGCTAAGCAGAATTCCAATGGTGGATGCATGAGTCAGGTTTTCCACCTCACTCCCTATTCCTCTACACTAACTAAAGAAATGGAGCAAAATAAATAAATAAATGTAACTTGATACAACTTAATTATGTTGCATGATCTGTTTTTTTTTTCTTCTCGCATATTTCGGCTTGCGTCACAATCCACCAAGGACTCCTGTCCAGCATTCTCCCAATAAGTTGAGCTTGCAATGATTTCAGTGTCTAGAATCCGAATCCTTTTTCATAAAGTTTGTGTAACTCGTTGCAGAAAATCGTGGCTAACTGATGGGATGCATCGGGATGCATCTTGGTTACACAATGAGATATGTGATCAGGCATGTGACCAAGCACTTTGTCAATTGCCTGCAATTAGCTGTGGCAAGTTATACAAATCTGATGTGAACTTTAATGAGACTCAGGCCACTGGATGGGTAGAGTAAAAAACACATGTAAAAAAGCTGTGAAACTACCAAAACAATAGTATATTTGGAAAATGCATGACGTACTGTATAGATACATAATTCATTTCCAACGTTACCTGTTTTGATTTTGTTGTGAGCCATCCTAGGTCCCATTTCTGGAAGAAAAAAAGAGGTATAAATCAAATCAAGCAGGCAATCATAATTGATATATAAACCATAATTATCAAGCACAGAATTATGTTGGGTGTTTTATGAGTAGGGGGGAAATATCCTTTCCCAAAAAAAACAGAAAGGATTGAGGAGGACTGAAACAGACTACAGGAAAAAGTAGCATTCTGATTTTAAAAACATTGGCCAAAATCCTATTTCTTCGTGTACTAAATCACACTACAGCAGGCCCAATGAATAAATGAAAATTTAACGAGGCAACTAATTCATAAGATCCATGAATTCAACTTGCCCTACTTTAACTGTACATTACTATACTAAAGAAAACCACAGTGTATTGTAGGTACACTTATGCACACATATACATGTGGCATAAAGTCACTTCTGACCTGTGGTGATCCTATGAATGAATAACTTCCAAAAGATCTTATTATTACTACTCCAAATCAAGTCTTGTGAACTAAGGGCTCTGGATTTCCCTAACTGATCAATACATTACATGTCAGATTGTCCTATTTTTTTATTACCATCAACTTCTTCTGACATTAATAAAAATTTCCTAACATCTTTTCCATAGGATCTTTTTTTCTCAAGATAAGCCCACAATATGAATGCCTTAATTTAGCCATTTTAGCTCCTAAATAGAGTTTAGGCTTGATTTAATTTACATTTATCTCTATCTAGAACCTGACTTACTTGGGGAGGGGGAGGTTTATTTATTATTATTTATTTTAGAGTATTTTTACCCCACCTTTCCCCTTGGAAAAGGACCCAAGGTGGCTTATAGTAATGAGGGACAATATACAGTCCAGTACAATTAAGACATATTCAAGTAATTGAGAGCAGGGAATTGAGGGACATCTTACATCATTAAAAGACAACATTACATTAAAGCTACAAGAGAACAAAGCATCCATGGTTGTCATATAATGAACCTCTAACACCTCGTTCTCGCTACCTGGCCAGGTTTCTTCTTTGTTCAGTTTTGCAAATGTAGATAATTAGATGGAAATATCATAGTCTGAATTATCTTGTCCCTGTCCATCCTATTTAAGATTTTTTTCTAGTTCCTTCATGACTGCCATTCCATAAAGTACAAATGGCAGTGCTTGGGAGTAACTAGCTACAAGTAATAGTTACTTCTAATTAGTTACTTTGGGGTATAATGGAAAAAGTTGTTATAATATTACAATACGATGTGTTGTTGTTGTTAAAAATACCAGGCACAGTCAATCAAAATTATAACATCACTGAATGGTATTATATAACAGATATAAGGTTTAACCAAAAACCTAAGCATATATTAAATATCGGCACAGTATGTATTCTGTTCCTAATTATGTTATTTTGGGATCTGCAACCACTTGTAATATTGTGTGAATTTTCTTGACATTGTTCCCAAAGCCCCAATGACTATGTCGACCACTGAGGTGTGTTTCATCCGCGAGCAAGATGTTCCTATTACTAGGTTTCTCTATGTTCTTAGTTTTTCCATTTCTTTAATTTCAGCTCTGCCATCCTCTGGAATTGCAATGTCAATGATCCAGACATTTCTTTGTTCTATTACTACTATGTCTGGTGTGATATGTTCAAGGTATTCCAATCCGGAAATTGAATGGATTATTATTATTATTATTATTATTATTATTATTATTATTATTATTATTATTATTATTATTATTAGTAGTAGTAGTAGTAGTAGTAGTAGTAGTAGCAGCAGCAGCAGCAGCAGCAGCAACAACAACAACAACAACAACAACAACAACAACAGCAGCAGCAGCAGCAGCAGCAGTAGTGGTGGTGGTGGTGGTGGTAGTATTAATTGTTATGTGCCATCAAATTGGGTCTCTCACAGAATTTCAAGGGATGCAAGATATTTAAGGAATAAGTTTAGCAGCTCCACACCCTCAGTGAGTATCCATGTCTGAGTGGGAATTCGAACCCTGAGTCCCAGTCTGTCATTCTATCAACTATACCACACTCGGTTACATAACTACTTTTTAGATATATGGGGCCACATTTTCTAGCTCATGTCAAACTTTCTTTTTAACATTATTTTAACTGGCAACTGGTAAAACAAATAGCATTTTAGAAGCATTTTGACATAACAATTAGATTTTAAGTGACTCTTCTCTCAGCACTAAGTGGCAGGGAAGTACTGTATTTTTGGTGTGGTCTTTTTTCATAAGTGTTTGCCAACTGCAATATCAGAATTGGACAGTAAAGGGAGCTAGAGTACTGTATTTCCCTTATTTTTCTGGTCTGTCAGAAATGAGACTAGTACACAATGAATTAGTAACACATTATGCAAGTTGTACTACTGTATCAATGAGAGCAGGGTCACAACAGGTTGCAGGTAATGATACAGTAGCTAAAAGCATAACCTCCATACACCTGTTTTGGAATGTACCTGTGGCATCTGACTAGCCACTACTTTACAGGGACAACACTAAGATGGGTGGATCCACTGGTTTGACCTTCTCTCCTCTCTTGTTTTTGGGGGGCAAGATGGACCCAATAAGCCAGCCGTTGTGACAAATGTTCCCCTCCTTAGTGTCTTCATGAAGGAGCCAAAAGCTTAAAGTAAGATCACGTTTTCCCAGTGCATAAATATCTCAGACTCCACATCTGGCACCTCCAGTTTAAAAAACAAGCACACACAACAAAAATGGGATATACCTGCTATCAATAAACAGACATACGAACAGTCCTGCTGGTTTAGACAAAAAAAGTTCAGGAAAAAGGAAGAAACCTCCTGAAAAAATGTGAGGCCTGTGAGAACTCTTGGGCTTCCCCGGGGCAAGGGGAGCACATTGTCAGTGGATCCTTCCATTTAAGAAGCACGGCTAGATTGCTTCCAACCTGAACAAAGAAGACGGCCCAGGTTTATCTAGTCCTAGACTGCAACTCCCAGAAACCCCTTCTACCACGGTGAGTGGTGGAGGCTTCTGGGAGTTGCAGTCCAGGAACATCTGGGGACCCATGGGTTGAGAACCACTGATCTAGTCAATGGGCAGCCAGATACTTAGGCCAGCATCCCAGCAACAACGAAGTGCTTTAACCCATCTGAGATGGGCCCAGTAACATTTTCTGCCCTGCTTGAAAAGGCCAGATTAGAAAGCCCAAGAAAGCACCAACCTTCTGTAGAAACAGGCTGAGCTCCGTCTTCTACTTGCAGCTCATTCTCCCCTGACCTGAAACAGAAAAGGAAAAGAAGCAGGTAAGTTCTGGCAGTCTGAGGTAAGGCTGGTTAACAAGGTGATTCGGAAAGACAAGGGACACCCAAATATGGTTCAAACGCCAGCTTATTATTGGACCATCATTGCTGGCCAAACCTGAAATTTTGGGGCCCCTTGAAAGCTGTCTTGCAGACTTACGTTCGAGTGGAGGCGTGCTTTATCAACCCATCTGAATAAAACCTGTGCTGGATTCCATTTGCCAATTGTAATCCTTAGCAAAGGGCACATAGGAAATGCATGCTAAGGTTATGAGTCATGCACAGTGTCTAGACAGCCCAAGGCATGAACATGGACACAAACACACACACTTGAATTCACCATCTAAGTAACTTTTCCCCCCTTTGAAATACAGTTACTATGTTTCTTTGAGGTGTGTCGAGTTTCAGGAATATACTATAGCACCATACTAAAAAAATGCCAGGGGACTGGCTGGATAAGGCGTACTTCAATAGCCAGCAGATCAACCTTAGATTACACCACCTCAACTATCCAGAGCAGCAGTATTTTACTAATGCCATTCAAGGTTTTGAGATAGTTTGGTTCCTCACTCTTCCCAGCACCCTTTGTTCTTCCCTTCATATATTTTTTTAAATTGTCAACTGTCACACCAACTGTCAAGGAAAGACTAAAAACAGAGACTGAAACCAAAAAGGTTCTTAGAGAAGCAAAAGTAAAGCTTGAGATGACAATCACTCATGGCTGCTCCCAGATGTAGTACAAAATACCCAGCCCTCTCAGTCTCTAGCTTTACCCTGAGGTTTGTGGTAAAACTCTGGGGAGGGACATAGGGCTCCTGTCAAACCTTTCGCTAGGAAGTTGTGACTTTAAAAGCCATTTAAGACCTTCATGGCTTTTCTACCTGAGAGATATGGAAGGGTTATGATTCTGAACGGCTTGTCCCCCAGCCAGAATGGTCACTGTGGAATCTGAGGAAGCAGCACAGTTGAGAAAATACAATTTTCCAAGTTTCTTCTGTCATATACACACTTCTTCAAGTGCTAGTGTTCAGGTACATGCATGCGTGTATGTCTAATGCAGTGATGGCAAACCTTTTAGAGACGATTCAAAAAGCTACTAATTTTTCGCAAAATGCCAATACAGCAATTTAACCTGAATACAGGTGGCTGTGAAGTGGCAAAGAACGATGCCCACAGAAAGGGCTCTGAGTGCCACCTTTGGCACCAGTGCCATAGGTTTGCCAACACTGGTCTAATGTTATCCGTTGTCCAGACTCCTGACTTCCTGATTTAAAAGAACGACACCCTGCAGAGACTTCTGCTCCACTGTGCCAGTTGCCCCTGCCTCTTGAACCTGGAACCCTTCATATTTCTGGCCTTCCAATTCCATCTTGCCTAGAGAGCAAATACATATTGCTAATACATTTTAAAAGGTCTTCTTGTTTGTTTTAGCTTGACGAAAGTGTCAGTAAAATGACTTCTCTCTTGATGATACCACATCCAGCTAGCTGAACCAGATTTTATATGCACAACAACTTGCAACAAGCCTTAGCAAGCCCCCCCCTTTTACCAACCCTATGGAAATGTAAATAGTGTGTGCAGAACGTCCATACAAAACATACTTTATCTTAAGCCTTGAGGAGTGGATGAAATAAACCACACAATCCTGGATTGAGTGGACTGCTCTTTTTGTTTTGTTTTGTAGGAAGATGTGGCTGAGATACAGGGCAGGCAGAATTGAAGTGACTATTCCCATAATACCTGCAATATCTGCCCATGGGTGAACACCCACCCACGTCCATGATTGCTTTGTTTATCTGTCCTGTTTGTATGCAGCCGTCCTTGTAATTTCAAACACTCTCTTTTCCTGCAGTGAGCCCAGGGTTGTCTGCCAATGTCAAATGGGATCCAAAAAGGGCAGCCATCAATTGAGCGAAGGGAGACAGTTTCCCCAAGCCTCGAGGCCTTTAACTTCTGCTCCCACTTCTAGGGTATTTGTACACGATCCCTAAACTCCGCAGCAAATGGCTGCCAGCTCTGGAGCTTACAATTATTTCCCCACCAGCTCCGGAGTTTGCAGGAAATTAAGGGTGACCACGCCCACCTAAGCACGTCCCAGTGCACTTTTCTTGTACCTGCTCTAGGAGGGTGAAAATCCCCAGGTCCGGATTTAATCTGGTGAGTGCGGGGCTCTCATCGCTTCTGTTTGTTTGTTTTTTCCTCCTGCCCCTTTAAGAGAAGGGGTGAGAGGAAAAAACAAACAAACAGAAGAGAAGGAATCAGGACAAGGACGGGGTTCCAGGCAGCTTCAGAGGTGAGCCTGCATTTTTTCCTCTCTTTTTTCCTCCCTCCCCTCACGCAGACAGGAGCAAGGAAGTGCGGAGGGGTGGGGACGCAGAAAGAGCAACGAACCCCCAAGATCCCTGGTCCGAATTTAAGTGGCCAGCGGATCTTAGGGGTCGTGTGAAAAGGCCCTAGGTTATGAGCCAAAGCAAAAAGAAGCAGAAAAATACATCCTAGTTGTAACACTATTTCCTCTATGAACCTTATCCACTTATTAGTTACTTTTATGTCAGCTGCTGACCTGAAGGAATGCCCCTGGAGTAGGAGCCTGCTGTTAGTGGGCAGGAGAGAGCGCATTGATCCAAGCGATTACCTACAGCAGAGATGTAGCGGGCCTAGTCTTGAGAAAAAAGTGATATTCAGACCTGACTCTGAAGACAAGGTCACTTTAGCCACAGCCATAAATCTATAAATTCCTGCCAGCAAACATGTCTTCCAATCGAATTAGTGTTTAAACCATCCTCTAGAAAACCAGAGGGGCAGAGGCAAAGCAAAAAAAAAGTGTTCTGCTTATATACCGCCACATACCATTTCAAGTAGTTATTGGGCGGTTTACAGATTGATTACAGTATGCAGGCTACACATCCCCCCCAGCAAGCTGGGTACTCATTTTACAGACCCCGGGAGGATGGAAAGCTGAAGTGAACCTTGAGCCTGCTACCTGGGATTGAACCCCAGGTCGTGAGAACGGTTTTAGCTGCAGTACAGGCATTTAACCACTGCACCACAGGGCATGCATTCATTCATAAAAAGTAGGAAGAGGATCCTCCACAGAAAAAGACTTAGGTCCTTACAGATCAAAATCCAACTTCCAATCAAGACCTATCACTCCTTAGGCCTCATTAGACAATGAGGATTTATCAGTACTGTAAATAAAAGCTTCTCTCGGCCTGCAACATACAGTGCAGACTTGCAACTGGGGCAGCTTTGCTATTTGGAGAATCAAAACCCTTTCAGGAGACAAAAGAGGAATAAGGTTGAGGTTGGGAAGAACAAATGTGTCACCTGCCTGTCTGTGAGGATTTCTAGACACTGAGAGCAGACATGTGTGAGTGGCAGTGACATGTTTGTAACTTACTGTATGTCTTACCACTCAATGGAAAAAAGCAAGCCTGACACAGATTAAATCTGTGGTGTTGACGAATCTTCTCTTCTCAGACTTCCTTCAAACTGGGGGACAAGATCTTCAGTTTTACCAGGGATAAACCTGATTGATCCAGCTCACTACCCAAGTATGACAGTCTGTTAAGAGTTTAAATAGGTCTCCAAGGGCCTTTTTACACGACCCCTAAGATCCGCTGGCCACTTAAATTCGGACCAGAGATCTTAGGGGTTCCTTCTCTTCCTCTGTCCCCACCCCCCTCCGCACTTCCTGGTTGCTGGCTGCCTGAGGGATGGAGAAAAAAGAAAGAAAAGACTGCCTTCTTACCTCCGTTTTGTTCCGGGCAGCATTCAGATCTCTTAAAGGGGCGGGGCGCAAAAAAAGAACAAACGGAAGCCAGGAGAGCCCCGCACTCACTATCCTTACACCGGATCAAATATTTGTCACCTCCAAAAAGCAGGTACAAGAAAACTGCTGTTTGGTCTTGCTAAAGTGGGCGGGGTCGCACTTAATTGTCTGCAAAGTCCGGAGCTGGTGGGTAAACATTTTTAAGGTCCGGACCTTGCAGCCATTTGCGGCGGAGCTTAGGAGTCGTGTATAAACGCCCTAAGTCTTGTTAATTAACAGCACTTCTGTCTGTAGACAATAGAATGGGGAGCTGTCCAGCATCCAACAAGTTTCCATTCAAGGCTAGTAGACTTGTTAGGATTCAAGTTGTGTGAATTTGTCCCACAGTAGCAAAATATCACCCAGAAATTCTAATGTTTCAAAATATCACCTAGGAATTCGGATTTTTTCAAAATATCACCTGAAATTCTGATGCTCAGACATGGCTTTGGCTTATACAAAAGACTTCCTGCCTATTGAAAGGCCTGAGGTAATTTTGGTTGCTGGCCTATACAGGTGGCTAATTCAGGCTGGCTTTTATTTTTTTTCTTCATTCAAAACAGTAACATTTTCAAGATTCTAGGTATATACCTGGAGCCTACAGATTTCTGCTCATAGCAGCTTCAGCCATCCTGGAGGTAGATTTAGCTCTAGAGATCATGGAATGTGGTTCCACAGATTTATAGCTCACACATTATATTTCTTGCCCTGGAAAATGACTCTCACAAGCAGCCCATGGCAGTATTTTAGACAGGAGTTTATGTCACATTGGTTCCAAAGAATGGGAGATGTCACATTGGTCAACTAATTTTTAAAGAGTAATTTAAAAGAAACACTTCAAGTTTTTCCAACTTGTTTTTAATGAGTAAGAGATACTTGCATAAATAAATAAATAAATAAATAAATAAATAAATAAATAAATAAATAAATAAATAAATAAATAAATAAAGCGGATAATTCAGTTAAAAAAAGTCATCACATACATCTACATAAAGAGTGTAACATAAAACAGCTTTCACACATTCTACTGTCACATCTGAACTCTACCCAGGATTGTGTCTCTACTGTGCACAAGTAATAAAATCTTAGCATTTTGCTCTTCTAAGTCTCCATGCTTTGATTTCATTTTAATATAAGTCTTTAACCCTTACAGCAACAAAGATGGACCCATGTGACTGAAGCTCAGCAAGGGAAAGTAGAGCATCTTACTGTACTCCTTTGCCTTTCAATTGTGTGTTGCACACTCTCCAGTCAGAATCATCTTGTAGTGATTCTAATATAGGGCTTTCAAGGTAAGTGAGAGATATTTGAGTGGTTTTTATCAGTTCTACTCTTCCAGTCAGTTTCTGTGGCTGAGCAGCGATTTGAACACTGTTCTTCAGAGTCCTAGTTCATCACTCTGACCATTACACCACACTTTGAACCCCTTTCCTTTCAACTAGCAGACAGGGAGAGGGGAATGCACAGGAGTGATAATCATTGCTTTGTTTAGTTTTAAGTTGATTTGTAGTATATTTACTTTATTGATTGTTGTTTTGTCAGTGTTTTAAAAAAGTGATGTCAACTAGCAGACACAAAAAATAGTTTGCCAAACAAGAAAATACGTGCAACTCTGCATGACTCAAACATATTTCAGAATTCAGCTTCACATGATGTGGAAGTGGAGCTGATCTAGTTCACAAATTTACTTTTTGGTGCCAAGTCCACATTCTCAATGATAAATTCTGAAGCTAAAAGAAAGCCTAGTTCCCGGAAAAGGTAAATTGTTTCTGCCCGGAATACTCAAAAAAGTAAGCAGGGACACATCGGCATAATCTCGTGCAATAAAGAAAATAGAAACTAAGAGATGATTGAATGTGATTCTATGCTGTGAACTGCCCAGAGTTCCTATGGGAAGATGGGCGGTATAGAAGCTCAATAAATAAATAAATAAATAAATGATGTGGGCAGCTTATAAAACTGGCAAATTTTGTAGGGATGAAGTGTGTATTAAATAAATAAATAATTTTCTACAGGTTGGTATTGGATTGCAGCCCCACTCCTCACTTCCACTTTTGAGGCCAATGTATTGTTGACTTACGCTACTCAAGCACCACTAAACTGATTGAGAGCTAAGCAAGAGCTGATCCTGATAATTTCAATGGAGCCTGAACGGGAGCTTAAGTATTGTGATTTAGCAGCAACTCGCATTATTGAATCAGGCTGGAAAACCCACAGGACAAAACCACATACTAAACAGGAAAGCGGAAATGGGGAACTTGCAGTCCAATAGGTGATCTCAGGCTTCAAATGGCCAGCCCTCCTTTGCCATCGGTCAGGGTTCAAGCACTGAGCCCTCCATTCCCCTTAACATTGCTTCAAATTGTTGCCAGTTGAACAAAGGTCATCATCAATCACATAAGTCAGTGGATCAATAGCGCCAGTTAAAGCAACTGTTTCCTAAAGCCTTGAAGGTACAGTACTGGAACTACGCCAACCAACTCTTCCCCCACACCCTAATACACAGCTATCAGGACGTATTTTTGTTCCGTGCTTCGGTTAACTTTCACCCAACAAAAAAGAAAGAGATATCTAGATGGCAAACAGTGAATTTTGACAGATGAAAACAACAGAAATGCGGGAAGCAGTTATATTGGGTGCCTGGGAATTAAAATGTAACTTAATTCCGGCTAAAATGACATGATATTTATCTCTGCAGAACTTTAATTCCTCCTTTGGTTAGGCTGTGTTGGTTACTTAAAAGCAGGCTCATGTCAACATTCGCAGCCAAATCCATCATGAAAATTAAAACATTTATTAATAAAATTAGGCAAGAAAATAAATAAATAAATATAAAAAATGCAAAAGAAAAAAAATAATTAAACAAAAAAAAAAACAATAAGAAGAAAATGGAGCATAGGAGTGGGGATCACTAATTGCATGTTTCCCAACACCACCCAAACTTGCTCCAAACAGAATGGGTTTTAACAGCTTTTTAAAGACACAGAGGTATGTATTTTTAGAAGGCACTCCAAAAGCAAGGTACCCTGACCCAAAGGGCCCTCGCTGAAACCTTCCAGACTACCTATGCCAGAGACTCCTTATCACACTGAGAAGCCTGCAAGGGCTACTACGTGTGTTGCAAGTGTTGTTGTAGTAGTCCTAGAAAGTGATGCTTCTAAGAAACCAGGCAAATGCATTTTTTTAAAAAAATGTATTTAAAATATTTTTACTTTAAAACAAAAAGGACCCAAGGCAACCTGCATCGTTAAAAACATGATACTGTGGTACCTTGGTTTAAGAATGCCTTGGTTAAAGAAAGACTTGGTTTAAGAAAATAAAGTATTGGAAATGGGGATGCCTCAGTTTAAATTTTTTAAATGGAATGCCCGTTTGCCTTTTTTCTGAACTCCAGAATGGATTAATTGGTTTTCAATGCATTCCTATGAGAAACCGTGTTTCTGTTTAACAGTTTTTTGCAACACAAAACAACCCAGAGAATGAATTAATTACTTAAATCGAGGTACCACTGCACACTTATTAAAATTAAAAAGAATAAATTATTCAAATATTGAAAGATATTAATCTCGATATCAAAATGTTGGGTAAAAGGAGATTTGGAAGCAACTAAATATAAACAATCCAATCTGTTGTCTCCTAATCTGGCAGTCACGAAGGAAACGCTTAACTGAAGAGAAAAGATCTTTGGCTGCTTGTGGAAAGAGGCAGAGGTAACTTTTTGGAGTCCTCAAAATGTTGTACATATATCAGTCCTGAGGGAAAATTCTGAAAAAAAAACAGCTGTGCCAAGTTTTATTAAGTCCACTTTCTTAAATACCATTAAGTCTAACCAAGGGAAATGCCTGCTGCTGGCAACATCTATCGGCTAGTCATAAGAACATAAAAACATAAAGGAGAGCCATGCTGGATCAGGCCAAAGGCCCATCTAGTCCAGCTTCCTTATCTCACAGTGGCCCCACCAAATGCCTCTGGGAGCGCACGAGACTATATACTTGTCTCCTGATACCATTCTCCTGCATCTGGTCCTTGAAGTACCCTGGTTTTAAGCCTGGAGATCACACATTTCCATCATGGTTTGTAACCTGTGATGGACTTCTCCTCCAGGAATCTATCCAATCCCCTTTGAAGGCATCCAGGCTCCAAAATGTAGCAACCAAACTGACAACAGTAGTGTCTTTTACAGGGATCACATAACCCACTGCAGCAGCTTCACTGGCTGCCAATCCATTTCCAGGCAGAATTCAAATTAATGGTTCTAACTTCTAATGCCCTATGTGGCTTGGGTCCGAGCTATCTCAAAGGTCGCATCTCCCTTTACGAGCTTGCTTGGGTGTAAAGATCACCAGGGGAAGCTTTTCTCTCAGTCCCACCACCTTCACAGGTGTGTTTGGCATTATTTCTTGCTGGTCCCAGGCTCTGGAATTCCCTCCCACAGGCCAGGCAGGCGCCATCTTTGCTCTCCTCCTTCCTGCCAGCAGGCAAAGACCTTTCCCTTCAAGCAATCTTTCCCTGAGTGACGGGGTCCCTGAGTGGCATTTTTAAAGGGACTGTTGTACCTTCTTAAGGTTTTTTTTAAAGTATGATCTTCATTTGGTCCTTTTTTAGTATTCGTATCTTCGCTGTTGTTAGATTTAAATACTGTCCTTTAATGATGTAAGCCAGTGATGGTGAACCTATGGCACGGCTGCCAAAGGTGGCACTCGGAGCCCTTTCTGTGGGCACCCGACATCGCCCCTTCACAGCCACTTGTATTCAGATTAAATTAGTGTATTGGCACTTTGCAAAAAAATTTAGCGGATTTTGAATTGCAGTTTGGGCACTCGGTCTCCAAAAGGTTCGCCATCACTGATGTAAGCCATCTTGGGTCCTTTGAGGAGCAAGGCAGAACAAAAATATTTGAAATAAATAAATCATGAACATGTTGCTTATTGAACTGTTCATTTGTAATATTTTTGTTGCACACCTCCCAGTATGACCCTTAGCCAGTGGGCAGTTTAAAAGTCTAATAAAGAAACAAACATACATTTATATTCACAATTGCTGATTTATCTTTTTCTGGTGGACTAGTGCCGGGCATAGGAAAGAGAGGAAACAGAAACATTGATCTAATATTCAAGTTGCTGGTAGTCAGGTATGTACAGTAAGAAGTAATTCTGGTTTGAAAATACTATACATTGCTGCCAGAACTTATCTTCTGATGAGGAAATTCTGCATTGGCCTTTACTACAATTCAGATTACAACACAAGTTTCAGAGCAGACCATGTCTCCCTGCTCATTTCTACCTCTTTCTCCTTGAGTTGTAAAATATCACCTGACAAAGCAACTTACAAAGGTTATCAATGCCGCACATGAATGGTGGGTGGGGATTTCTGTCTAAAGTGAACTATCAAGATACAATCTACTGTACTTGGTTTAAGTACAATCTTGAGTAAAGTTAGATCACAACAATCTTACTTGACAGTCAAGCATAAAATAGTTTCTAGCCTTTTTGGTTTTAACCAACTACAGATGTAACTTAACAGCCATTAAAGGCAAGCTGCCATTGATTAAAGGAAGTTTTGGTGTGTGTGTGCAACTCGAACATAATGCAACACAATGATGTGCGCCTTATAATCACCAAAGGAAGCCTTACATCAGTAGCAGCTTGCCACTAATCATTACATCCTCACCATTGCACACATGGAGCTGCACAACAGCCATTTTTAAAAAGTATTTTAAATACATACAGCATCTCACTTTTTTAATTTTAAAAGAATAGAAAATACTTTAGCAAAGAACACAAATTAAAATTGCATGGTCTCCTCCTTCAGCTCTTCCATTCCTAACACTCACCCGGTTTTCTCTCCCTCCAGCTCCATAAATACCTGAGAGTTGTGCACGGCTGAAAAATACTTGAAAGTGTCAATCGCGTCCCAACAGCTGCTCTACTTTAAGGCCTAATACCAATATGGGATATCTACTGGAAGAACTGGCTCCACCATTATTAGTATAGGAGAAATCTTCTCCCCATCTCACTTCAGTCTCCCATGGCCCCCTAAACTATCTATATGGTCAAAGCTGAAGTATTCATCATGATAAACTAAGATGTCTGCTTATCTAACTTCAAGATCACAAAGTCTAGGTATCTCAACTTGGTGCTCATGCTAAAGGAAGCCTCGGCTTGTGCATCTGAGGATTTTTCCATTGTTAAGGCACATTAATTAATTTTAGTCACTACATGGCAGAGTTCCACGATGAATGCATAGGACTGGAATCAACAGAGTATACATCCAATAGTGACTAGTCTATATAAGAGAGTTAAAAGGCTGGTCCCTCCCTACTGCTCTGGATTAACTCCCAATGGGAGTGGAAGAAGCAGGCCCTTTGTTCAGGGGGCTGAAGTAATGTCATGGTAGAAGCTACCTCCTGGGATGTCAATGGCTGTGCCTTTACTCAGAGATGAGGCACATACCATACTCTGACACATACATGCCACAGTTGCTTCAGTGAGGGGACACAGCCAGGACGTATGTCGACTTGAATGCCGCAGTGCACAAAAATGAGACCTACAATGGATATTCTTGGAGGGAGGGAGGTCACCCCTTCCAGTCAAGAAGGTTTTGTTGTAGTAAACTAAGGACTATAGGTATAGTTCCAAGGAAGGTAAGGGACATGCCAGAGACTGTAGCTTTCCACCTGGGGGAACTATGATATTGCTTGATGTCTTTGGATTATTCTAACCTGTGCAATGTTTTTGACAGCAGGGAGTATCATAAGCAAGACATTGCTCATTCAGAAATACACTAGCAAAGATGCTCATCCAATTCTACTGAGGTTCTAGTGGCAACAAACAGAGAATGTCAGTGCGATAACAGGGGCTCCTAATTTCTTTAGGACTCCCTCACAGCATGGTTACCAAGACAAGAAGCAAGACTTGAGAAGAAGAATTGGCTTGGAAAAGAACCACACCAACACAACTGGACTAAAAAAAACTATTGTTAGCTCAGAAAAAAAATAATTACAATATTTTGAAAGAGAAGAATGGATTACAAAACAAAACAGTTTAAAAAAATCAGAAGTACCAGTGGTTGTCACAAGAAAAAATTCCAAAATCAAGACTGCAGTAGGGCAATATCTTTCTTAGGCCAACCCAAAAGACAAAAAAAAGGTAACCTTTCAAGATCTGTACATCCCCTCATCTATCAAGATACTATTAAACGGAGGCAAGGGGAAGTGGGGAAGATCTGCTCTTAAAATGTAATATTGTTTTCTCGTCATTGCTGAAAATGTAAGGAAGGAAGGGTCTGCAGATTCTTAAATGAGCTTCAGCAAGTGATGTGAGGTATTACGTTTTTAAATTATCATCATTTTATTGAGGACGAAACCCAGGAATTGTCAAAATTGGTGAATTCCCAAGCACAGAACTAGGGCAAAACGACAGGTGGGTCATGATATTATCCAGGGCAAGTGCAATAATTGAAACATTATTAGCCTGTACTTGGGATCTAAAGGATACTTGTTGAATTCCTCATTGTCCATGAATCAGGTTTCTTGACACAATGAGGCATCCAGCCAGGCAAAGAGTTTCCCCCCACATCAGGTCTTTGCAGTTTGTACATGTCTTTTCACTTTGAGAATCAAGTCTCTCTTACTCTCTCTCTCTCTCTTCTTGCAAAATATGTTTTGTTTTTGTTTGTTTGTTTGCCAATGCAAGAACACTGTTGAGAGTGCAATGAAATTTCTACCTGTAAGAATATTATAGTTCTTGATCCTTGCATGTGCAGATGTGTGAATATGCATCCTTAGACTTGTCACATCCCATAGGGGTAAGTACATGCAACTCTGATTGAGTCTTAATATTCCCCCAGAAAATGCATTCTGAATTCATAAAATGTATTTTAAATGCTGACAGGATAATATGAAAGAAACAAGCAGGTGGGTTCCAGCCTCTGTGACCCCAGAAGGAACCACGGTCTCTTCTTGTTCCTTCTTTCTCAAATCTTTCTGATCATGGAATCACAGAGTTAATGGCTCAGTCTTCACCTCTGCCTTCACCGTGTGATGCTGTCAAACCCCTTCCATGGCTCCCTTGATTTTTCCATGACTAGGCCTTTGCACATGACGAACAAACACATACTTCGCCCAAGAAGAGATTGCTAAATGTTAGCTTTCTATTGCCTAGTGCTTTTCAGGTGTTTTGAAACTTCCAATGTTACCAGCCCTGGCCTGCAAAGCCAATACTCAAACATTGTGAATTTGAAGTCCTAAATAGCTTAAGATCACTAACTTTGGGGGGGGGGAATGCTTCCAGTTAGTTAGTGCTTTAGAAAGTGTGATAATGTCGATGTCATTTCTGCATTTTAGCACTAGTAGGGTTGCATTCACAGAACATGCTGGCTGAAATCCTGTTGCTCAGAGTAGGAACTCACACTAGACTAGGCCCATATGAATCAGCAGAGATGTGGTGAGATAACTCCTCTCTAACTCCAATTGATTCAAATGGGCCTACTCAAGTTGGGACTTAGCACAGTAAGCCACAACTGAAATGAACTCATTTTAATCAGTGGGGTTTTTTTTGTCACACCCCTACTGATTCAGTGCGCCTAATCTAATTGTGAGTTATTATGCTAAGCAATCGGATTTCAGCCACTGAAAATGACATTTTATTCCTACAAACCCACCTGCTATGTACAATGTACATCACAGTAACGCCTGCAGCATCCCCTTAACAATATTCTTTCCAGGGTGTAAAAAAATATATGTGAATCAATCCAATAACTGACAATTCACTGCCCCTCCCTTAATGATACCTCCAAAACTGCTACCTAAAATGAGCAGTCATTGGATAAGATGACAAAAACTGATCAGAGAGACTGGAGGGCATTAACAAACACTTAAACATCAACAATGAATAGGGAGGTACAGTAATAGTCATTCATATGAATCCACATCTTCTGTCTACAACAGTACAGCTAAGGCACAAGTATTCTACCAATGGAATAATTAGGCCTGAGAAATGTAAACCAGAATGGAGGGGATACGAGGCTGTCCATATATTTTCCACTGTCGTTGGCCATGACAGCCAAGGCCAAAAGTCCAAAACCTCTGGTAAATGAAGTCAAAAGCCAAAATCTTCATCTCTAAGATGGACTAAGCAGCCTCCAACACTTGCGTGTACTGATGATGTTTAAAGAAGTGTGTCTGTGAAGATTCTCAGTCATCCAGGTGAGTTTATCTGGAAGTTGAGTCATGGCCATGACTCAACTTCCAGATTTAAAGAAGTGTGCATGTCATCTTCACATGACCCTTACACTTCGAGAGTAATGCATGTGCCTATGTCTTGCTGGTTACATAAGGTACGGAACAAGTCCTGAAAATATTTTGCTTTGTTGTTATTAGGGTGCAAGCCAGCAGCAGCAAGACACAGGAAGGAGAATCCTATTAGGAACTCTGTGTGGGTGGGTGGGTGGGTGTGGATGTGGGAGGAATTTCTCCATAGACCAAGGGCTCCATAGCAGCTCCAGCAATGGGTTTAGGCTTTCATCAAAAGTAGTGATAACGCCCCCGCTCTCGACAGCTGACTTCAAACAATCCTGCATGCAATGGCACACTGCACATGCAAAAAAAACCATACAGTAACCAAATACTTTGATCCTCAATAGAGAAATGTTAAGGGATTATGAACCCCCCCCCCCAATGCCCATGCTTGCTGAGGCTTTTGGGACTAAAAGCTCAAAACATCTGGAAAGCCAACGTTTTCCCATTTTAAAATTACAGTATATATTTGCCTCAATGGCTTACTTCCACTTTCTGTCATTTCCATACACAAACAGTGCAATGGTTCACC
Organism: Phrynocephalus guinanensis; assembly: GCA_037367245.1. NCBI lineage: Eukaryota > Metazoa > Chordata > Lepidosauria > Squamata > Agamidae > Phrynocephalus > Phrynocephalus guinanensis. Next base: position 157,077,370 of record CM074734.1, read on the forward strand.
CAGGTCCATCTGTGAAAACACACACAAATACCAGTAGAAAGTGGACAAGAAAAAAAGATAATGCTCTTTTTTTCCTTCTTCTTTTTTTTTTTTGCCCTGCCCTTTGGTTTTCTATGAGTGATATCCCATCTCATGCTACAAACACCACCTGGCCTACATGAAGAACCTCTGTTAAGAACCTCTGCTTGTTCCTGCCTCCTTCTAAGCAAAAGCTAAAGCTTTTTTCCTTTCTTTTCACTCTTCAAGGCAAAATACCTTTTACCTAAAAGAAAATCTTTGATTTGCCAAGATGTGCTGTTACTGCAGAATGGGCCCAAGACTCCGGGTTAATACATCCTGTCTGAAATGGGACAGAAATTCACGGATTACGGCCCCCAGATTACGAATCATGAGTCCTAGGCGCAAACTCTCTCCTTTGGGAGAGGAATTCAGTCCAGTGGGTTCGTCGGGGATGTAAAGGATGAAAGCTTCAGCTACAGCCAGACAGCAGATGGCTCTCTTATTAGAGATGTGCCATGGCCATTAGAAGGTACACACAGGGCACTCAGAAGCATTACCTGGTCTTGATCGGCCTCATGCAGCTCTTGAGCCGACGTAATTCACCTTCTTTGGCAGCTCTCCTGGGCAGCAGACATGGGGAAGGTGCTGCCCCTTTCAGTACCACACTGTAATTCCTACCCTGGTTGTTGGCCCAGAAGACACCTTCATCAGTCTGGTATCGCACCACAAAATCAAGCCGGGCTCCTTCTTCTTCTTCTTCCTCCTCCTCCTCCTCCTCTTCCTCCTCTTCACCAAAGTCCAGGCGGAAGGCAAAACGATCTGTCAGGCCCCCATCTGGTGAACCCCCCGGGATATAGAGGGCAGGATAGTCCCGGTGAGTCTGCCACCTGTTCCGGCTGGCCCGCACGTGTACAGCCTTGTGGTAAGAAATGTTGAGCACACGCACAGTGCCACGCAACACCCGTGGCTCTCCCGGCTCGGGTGGCAGCACCTCTTCCAACTCCACCTTGGTCTGGCGCAGGCGTTCCAGCTTCTCCTCCTCACCTTGTCCCAGAGGCTGCAACACGAATGAAGGCAAAAGGTAATAAGGAGTGGCCGAGGAGGAGAGCGGAGAAGCTAATGGGGGCACCACTTCAGGGGGGGACTCGGGCGAAGGGGGCGGCCAAGGCTGGTAGCGCCGCCAGCTCGCCAAGGGCAGGCCCAAGGCATCCGCAAACAGCACATGCCGGCCTGCAGCCTGCGGAGGGGGCTCCTCTGCCGCAGGGGCAACCGCTGGGGGATGCTGGGAGGGCAGCCCTGGCTGCTGCCCCTGCTGCTGCCCTTGAGCCTGCTGGGAGAGCAGCCCTTGACCATCCTGCAGGGCATGCTGGGAAAGTGGTCCAGGTAGGCCTGGAGGATGCTGGGAGGATGGCCTTGCTAAGCAAGCGTGCTGGCGGTGCCCTTCCTCCTCCTCCTGCTGGTCGTCGTCATCTGAGGAAGAGCTGCTCCCCCCGGGGGCGCTGGGGTGCTGCTGGGGCCTGGGCACCGGGGAGGAACGTGGCACCAGAGCCCGGGGTGGGGGGGGTCCTCCTCCTCCTCCTCCTCCTCCTCCTCTTCCTCGCCCTCCTCCGCTTCCTCCCCTTCCCCTTCCCCTTCGCCCTCACCCTCCTCCTCCTCCTCCTCGGCCGCCCCCCGAGCCAGGGGCGACGGAGGCAGCGGTGGCGCTGGGGAGGAGGAGGAGGACGAGGAGGAGGCGCCCCCCGCGCCAGCCATGGCGGACGGCGGAGGAGGGACGACGGCGGGCCAGCCGCGCAGACGAAGCAGCAGCAGCAGCGGCGGCGGCGGCGGTGGCGGAGGAGGAGGAGGAGGAGGAAGAGGAGGAGGAGGCTGCTCTTGCCGAAGCTGCTGCTGCTGCTGCTGCTGCTGCTGCGCGGGGCCGTGGGGGGGGAGAGAGTGGAGAGGGAGGCGGGAGGCGGGTAGAAAGAGAGGCGTGTTTTGAAGCGGCGTGTGTGTGTGTGTGTGTGTGTGTGTGTGTGTGTGTGTGTGTGTGTGTGTGTGTGTGTGTGTGTGTGTGATGGGGGGGCGAGGACGACGACAGCGACCACGAAGGCGAGCCGGGGCGCTGGGAGAGAGAGAGAGAGAGAGAGAGAGAGAGAGAGAGAGAGAGAGAGAGAGAGAGAGAGAGAGAGAGAGAGAGAGTGTTGTGTGTGTGTGTGTGTGTGTGTGTGTGTGTGTGTGTGTGTGTGTGTGTGTGTGTGTGTGTGTGTGTGTGTGTGTGTGTTGTGTGTGTGTGTGTGTGTTGTGTTGGATGTGTGGGTGGAGCGAGCCGGCACAGGGAGGTGGAGCAGAGAGGATGGCAAGGCTGGTGTCAGGCGGGAAGGCAAAGCGGCGGCGCCAATGGAAAGACAAGAAAGAAGATCCTTCCCTTTCTCCCCCCCTCCCCCAATGCATCCCTCCCTAGAAAAATAAGAAGACGTGGGGCGTTTGTTTGTTTGTGGGGTTTCTTCTTCTTCTTCCAAAAGTGGGAACATGATGAAAACGGAGGCGGCCAAAAAATAAATAAATAAAAAAGCCTCGTGCAGATCGTGGGGGAGAAGGGGCAGCGCGCGGCGACACGCGCGGCGCACGAGCCCGCCGAGGGTCACACTGCTGTTTTTGCCGGGGACCCAAAAGGCGCCTTTCAGCACCTGGGCAGAGAGACGGCATCCTTCCCTCAACAAGATAGGGGGAAACCCACACACAACAGACACACGCACGCACACCACCCGAGGATGACGTCCCGTCCCGTTTCCCCGCAAAAGGCGGCAGAGAGAAGAAAGGGCAGGGAGGGAGGGAGGAAGGGAAGGGGAAACCAGGTGGAAATGTGGAACCTTCACCTGCTTTTTTTTTAAATGCCGTAGCTCAAGATTTACGTCAAGTCAAAACATGCCCTCCCTCAGGAAATGCATTTCCACCGCACCCCACCCCTCAGCATTGCTCCTCAATAACTGATGCCCGAGCCCCGCCCGCCATTCCCAGCGGTTACAAGTTCCACTCGACCGGATCATTTACTAGGCTGGTGGGGACTGATGGGAATTCAAATCCAAAAATCTAGAGGCCATTGTGTTAGGAAAAGATATGGCTTGGCTTGCAAATCAAATGAAGCTCATTTGTAGCTACCATTGTGCAGATTTCACGTTTATTTTCCCCCCTGCATCCTTGCCCTTTCCTCCTGAATCTATCCCTGTTTGAATAGTGAATTATAACCTGCATGGAACAAGGACTTGCCTTTTTTTCTTTTTTTCCTCTCTTTTGACTCACTAACACATTTTGCATATTACCATAAACTGCATCCAATAAATTGGGATTGGGAATGAGAGGCTTGCAGGATAGATACAGTAGTGTTGCTTCCAGGCCTTTATGAGCTCCATCACCTATTAATATTTTAGAAATTTTAGAAAGAGAAAGAAGGCTTTTTTACCCCGAACCCTTGTGTTCTGAAACAAAATATATATTAAAAAGTTAATATGTCATAAGTTTTGCTTTTCACCATCATGTGAGCAAAAATTAACATGTTCAGTCAATTGCTGGCAGCAAAACTATTCTAAAATATATCTGACCTGAATTATTTCATGCCAATTGTATATGTAGTAGGTTTATTTTAAGGTTAGGCACGTGTTTGTCTAAAATATTTTTACCCCACCTTTCCCCTTAAAAAGTACCCAAGGCTGCTGACATCCTTGAAAGGCAATATTTAAAGCTGAAAACAATGAGTATTCAACAGTGGTTTATGTTTATGTCATTAAAAGACAATATTTAAAGCTAAGAACATTGAGGATAACAAGTACAATTTGTTGACATCCATATGTTGGATGTCAACAATTGATAGTCATAGCAATTAAACAATCTTCGAATTAACATTAAAAGCATATGCAGAATGAATAACTAATATGCATTTCTGGTTGTCAATATTGCTTTTCCCCTTTGAGTTCCGTATAGAAAAAACACACTTGAGTTGTACTGCTGTGTATGTTGTTGTGTTGGCAAAATATAGGCGCCCTAAAAGGGTTTCCAAGTTAAGGGAGAGTGTTTTCTCAGTTGTTATCTCCTAGTGAGTTTCTACAATCAAACGTGGATTTGAATTCAGTCCATCACTCTATCCACTACACCCCACTGGCTTTCCAAGATATGTATACAGTGCATCCTCCTATAACAAATGGTTTGTATAACATAAAATCTGTAATACATAAAAAAAATTCCAGAGATAGGGGAAATTTGCTTAACAGAATCGCCTATGGGGCGAATCCGTACAACATAAAAATGGTTGCGATTAGCTATTACTCCGTTTTCAATGCATTCCTATGGGAAATTTGTATAAAGGAAAATTTGCTTAACAGACTTTCATTTGGAACAAATTAATTCCTTTATACAAGGTACCACTGTACTTAACTAGAAGTTGTGGTGGTGGTTATATGCTGTGAAATCACCTCCACTTTATGGCAGCCCTGTGAACTAGCAATCTCCAAAATGCCCCGCCCTCAATAGCTCTGCTCATTTCTTATAAACTTAAGACTTTAGTGACTCAATCTATAGGATACGGTATTTGGTTTTGGGTTTTTTCCTGCTGCTTTCAACCTTTCCTAACATTACAGTATTCTGTTTTCCAGAGAAAGTGGCATTTTCATAATGTGCCCAAAGTAAGATAGCCCCAGATTCATCATTTTTGCCTTCAAAGATAGTTCAGGCGTGATTTGCTTTAGGAACCACTTCTTCATCATCTTGGCAGTCCAGGGTATGCACAATATTGTCCTCCAGCACCATATTTCAAGTGAATCACACACCCCCCATCATCTCCCTTTTACTGCCCAGTTTTCACACCCCTATATAGTGATTGGGAATACAAGAGGGTGGATGATCTCGGTCTTAAGTCTCCAGTGACACATCCTTATACAGTACTTGATGATCTCTTCTAATTCATTCATTGCTGCTCTTCCAAGTCTCTTGTTGTCTTTTGAGTTCTTGCAGTCTCCATTTGCATTGATGGCTGAACCAAGATATAGTATGCAAAATCTCTATTTCTATTTGATCTTTGTCAACGTTAAAGGTGTGTAGTTCTTCTGTAGTTATTATTTTTGTCAGCTTAATGTTCCGCTGCAGTCTTGCTTTGGCGCGTTCTTTTTTCACTTTTACTAATCGCCATTTCAAGTCATTGCTGCTTTCCAACAGTCTATTAGAAGTAAAAAAAAAAAAGGTAAAGTCCCCCCACCGCCTCACGTGCGTGCTAGTCGGGTCTGACTCTATTAGAAGTAGCCTTCACTAATACATGGTGAGAGATGTACATAACACAGCATTGTCAATCTCTGTTTATTTAAATAATTTTCTTTCATTTTTATTACTAGCCGGGCATAGGGTGGCTAACATAAAAAGACTAGTAGTTTTTGTAGCTTTCAGTATTGCAACAGGGCTTAACATATTGGAGGATATGTGTTCCTGGACAGGTTTTGTAGTTAATAGAAGGGAATAGTCAATGTCAGGGTGGATAAGCAGAGTCCAAATGTAAATTATAGTCCTAAATAGAGTTTGTTATGTGTGATCAAGTCGGAACTGAATTATAGGGACCCTAATAGGGCTTTCAAGGTAAGTGAGATATTTAAGAAGTAGTTTTACCAGTTCCACTCCTCCATTGAGTTTCCATAGCTGAGCAGGGATTCCAATCCAGGCTTCCTGAGTCCTAATCCATCACTCTAGGGATCGTGCAACACTGGGTACCTTTAAGAAGAGTAGACCTATTAAGTTTACATAAATTGGATTTATGTAAAATAGGATTCACATAAATGTTGATTGACCATTTTGCAATTGATTCATGGGCTGACATCTGGTTGCCTATTATAGTAAGCTACAACAAGAGTAGGCCCATTTAATTAGTGGGATTTGGTTAATTAAGTTCCTCTATAATTCCACTGATTTGGTGGATCTATTCTAGCTGGGACTTTTGCTTTGCTAAGCAATAAGATTTCAACAATGAGCCTGCTCTGCTTGCGATAGGATCAAGGAAAAGTCCCATTACTGAGTTTTTATTTAGTAAACACCCCAGCTATGTCAGTACTGATAAACAAATCCTCCCAATCTTTAAATGTTATCAACATAACGACAGTATATCCCACTCTAAGAAAGCATACAATCAACACTATGTTCTCTTGTTTGTGAGTATAAAGGATGCCTGGTGGGATGTTGGTAGATAGACACAGTGCTTCATGTAAAGTGAGAACCATGTATGTGCAATTGGCTTTATTTATCACCGAAGTTTAGTCTTTTTATTATTTATTTATTTATTTATTTATTTATTTATTTATTAAGCTTTTATACCGCCTATTTCCCAATGGGATTCTAGGTGGTTTACAGAGAGCATCAATAAAACAATAAAACATCTATAAAAACCATCGATGAGGGGCGGCAAAAAAATAGCAGGGCAGAGGGAAACCCCTCGACATGTAGCAGCAGGCCAAAAAACAAACAAAAACCCCAACAACCAGAAATAAGGTCGCCGTAGGCCTCCTTATACAGCATTGTCTTCATCTTCGTCTATCAATCCTTTAGCATACAAGAAAGACAGAAAATGGTGTTATGGTTATTCTTCTCTAAGGAATAATAAAGACAGGATGTCTCACACAAATGGAGCAAGTTGCTGGTGCTAAGACTGTTGGAGTGATGGAACTTTATCTATAGAAAAAGCTTTATATTTCAAGGAGAAAAGATGGGTTCCAGAGAAGAAGTATTCAGATATTTTAAAAGATTAATGAAGGGCACCTTGAAATTGTACACCTGAAGGGAAACAAGGAACACTACATTCATTGGTTTTATTTAAAAAGAAGAAGGGGCCTTCTTTTTCTGCTTTGAGTTGTGTTCTTCTGCTTGAACCTTCTTCAACCTTAATTAGGCACTGGACTGAACCACATGAATGTGTGAGTCCAGCAGAAAGGTATATATGGAGAAAATATGGTACAGATGCAGAAAAAAGAATCGGAAACAAAGAATGTTTATTTCCTGGAGTACAACTCCCAGTATCCCCAGCCCACTTGCAAAATTTTCATGAGCAGAGAGAACTTGTTTACCTGTGTTACCAGCAATATCAGTGGAAGCTTACTTAGCTGGCCAGAAAGTGAAAGCCAAAAATAAGAGTATACTTTTAAGACAACACAGAGAAGTTTTGGCTCCTGTGAAACCTCCACTCGTTCTTCAACTAACCTCATCAATGGTTTTCTGGATGTGGAAACAATCCAAACTAATTAATTTAAAAGTCACCCAACACTGAGATTTGGAGCAAGGTCTCTCATTCACATTTTTCATTCCATCATTTTGTTTTGTTCATTTGGGTTCAAGTGGGAATCAGAAGGGAGGGAGTAATGCTTAAAAAGGCAAGAATGATAAAATTGGTCTAAGACCCTCACTGGAGTCCAGTTCCTCACTTTGCCTCCTGTATGGCTTTGGCAACCTGCACAATCCCAGGGTGCCCCCAGAAGAAGGGAATGATGAACCAGTTCTGAATATTCAGTACCTAGGAAACCCTGGAAAGGATCACCACAACTCTGAAATGTTTTGATAAGAGCCCTGTGGCACAGTGGTTAAACTGCATTGCAGCTAAATCTGTGCTCACAACCTGGGGTTCAATCCCAGGTAGCTGGCTCAAGGTTCACTCAGCCTTCCATCCTTCTGAAGTTGATAAAATGAGTACCCAGCTTCCGGGGGGTGGGGCGGGCAATGTCTACCCTGCATAATTACTTGTGAACCACCCAGAGAATGCTTCAAGCACTATGGGGCAGTATATAAGCAGCACACTTTGACAGCATATATTGTAATTATTACTGAATATTGTTATTAATGCTTTCACTAGCAACACATGTGACACCTCCTCTGTTAGTGAATTCGGCAGGATCACATGCTGTGCTGCCATGGGTTACCTTACTCTATCCCTGAATGTTTTGCTTTGCAAGCAGGACCTCCTGGTCATAAATAACTTTCCAAGGAGAAGGGTTCAGCCTTCTGGCAGGAGCCAGGCAGCCTGCAAGTGAGGGACTTGGCATGGCAGCCATAATAGTTGCTTCTGGGACCCCCTAATTGAATCCCTTTCCTGCAATGAAGTTGTTAACCTTTAAGGTAACAAATAAAACTTTATTTTACTCCAAAGCTGGTACCTTTCCAACTTGTTCCTGAATCTGTCCTTCCGCCACCCTTATTTCAACTGCCCACCTGGAGCCTACAGGGATGCTTAAAGACAAGGGAGAAAAAGGCCTCAGCCAATATGCCGAAGAGATGAACAGCACAGGTTCCTGTCCTTGCAGCAGAAGTGGTGGGACAATTTCACTTTCTCAGGCGGGCCTCTCGTTAAGAGGAAAAATGAAAACAAGAACTAGTGAAAGTGTCAGAGGGCTGCTTACCTCAGGTGTTTATATTTGTGTGCCTTGGGTGTCAAAAGAGCCTATGAGAAAATTGTTCCAATAAAGAAAGAAAAGCGGAGTGTAGGGGTTTCCTCTCCCCCCACTAAAAAATCCCCCACCTTTGTCCTTTGGGGGGAGAGTGCACCACACAACTAAGGAGGAGCCTTGCGGATGACGTAACGCCCCCCCTTCAATAAAATGAGGTGGGCTCAGGTGTGGTAGCTTCAGAAGACTGCTCTTATTTAGTCTGCAAATATCTCCTAATAGACCGGACTCTCTTCTGGACGTTCCAAGAGGATGAGACCACCAGAAAACCTTCAGGTGAGGTGGGTGTAAAGCCTAGGTAGTCTTATACTCAGAACATTATTTAGGTGTTGAGGAGTGCTGGTGGTGGAAAGCTGCTAATTGTTCTTTTCTTAGCTGTCTGGGTTTGTCATGTCACAGGACCGGACTCAAGAAGTACATCTCCTCTCTAAGCACACAACGCGTACACGTCCCTTGTGCTGGGGCAAGGTCATTTCCACTTGCAAATGACCTAAGGGTGAAACATTGGCGTCCTTGAGTGTGATGTCCTTGTGAGGACCCCAAATGGTGAACCTGGAGCTATGTAGCACAAATGCTTTGCTGCTCTGGATCTGGAGCCAGTTCTGGGCCCATGAGAGAATCTAGGGGCAAATATTTAGTGCCCAGGACCACCCAGCTGCCCACACTGCCCTAATCTCTGTCTATTTCAGATCAGAGACAAGCAATCTGTTTGTCTCAAATACACATTCACAGAGTATGCATGTACTGCACACATCCCTATGTGCATTGCTGTATTAATATCAGGTTTCTTTGAGAAATAAAACATAGTTTATGGCAGGAAATGTGTGTGTGAGTCCTAGAATCAATGTATACGATCCCCCCAATTAAACAAAAATCTCTTGTGAATTATTTCTTCTCTTTGGATTGCAACATATTTCTTGTATTGACTTGAATAGAAGGATAGCTGAAAATATTTCAGGTTTTTTAAAAAAATACAACTACTGTAATGTACTTCTAAATGAATTTTTAACAGTCCAGGTGTAATCTCTATGTACAACTAGAAGGATCAGTATCAGACATACAGAGCAGAGACCCAGAGAAAACTCCATTAATGAGGAACGATTAGCATTACTGCCTTGTGTTGTTGTGTGTGTAGTCAACAGTTTGTGTGAGTTCTTGCTGACATTAAGCAAATGTTACTCACATGCTAGCAAATGGAGCAACCCAAGTGAAACATGCTGAACAGGTTTTCCCTTCAAAACAGGCTAGAATTCCATATCTTCCAAAATTTCACAATGGATTGGGGTAAACTATACATTGGATGGAAATTAGTATAAAGGAGTTTCAGCAGTTTTGGTTTGCGTGTTTGTTCTTGATTGAAAAGTAGCCATTTGCCTTTCCCTCTTTTCTTCTTCTTCTTCTTCATCTTCTTCTTCTTCTTCTTTGGCAAAGGAGAGTGAAGGGGCTGGTGAATTAGCTTTTCCCTCACAGATTTTCTCTTCCCTCTGCCTCCCCCTGCTCTTCCCACCTGTTCACAGTGTCTGAAGTATTGTTTTGGGGACAATCGCTCAGAGAAACAAACAACCAAAGGAGAAAATATTTTATTTTATTTTATTTATTTTATTTATTTTTACAACTTATATGCCGCCCACTACCCAAAGGTCTCTGGGTGGCTTACAATCAAAGAATTAAAACAGTTAAAACATCAAATATCAATAAATAATTAAAACAATAATAAAAACCTTACACTACAATCATTACACTAAAATTGCCATCAGAGGACAATATGAAGGGCTTCAGTCATATGAAGCGCTTCAGACATATGAAGCGCTTCAGTCCTCATCTCTGCTAATATGTGGTTACAGGCTTTCTACTTAAAAATAAAATCAACAAATGATCATTGGAAATTTGTTATACTTTTTGCTGGTAAGACAAAGGTTGCCCATGGGGCATTGAAAATCACATATCCCATTTCCCAAAATCCACATCTACTTGAAACAGAAAATACATCAGTGCCTTTCTTCTTCTTCAAGTGCCATGTCCTCGTAGAACGTTGTCAATTCGTAGCCTGAACTGGTTTCTATCTAATAAGGCTATTCTAAACAGAGCAGTTGTGCTCACTGCGGAACATTAGCTTAACTTCAGCCCTCCAGATGTTTTGGGCCACAACTCCCACAGTCCTTTGCCATTGGAAATACAGGCTTGGAATTCTGGGAGTTGTTGTCCAAAACATCTGGAGGGGCGAAGTTTGGATGTGCCTGGCTTAAGTTCTTAAGAACACACTTCCCATCTATTTTTCCTTGAAGGATAACCTGCAGCTGATGGTATTTCTTATTGCACATTATATGTCCGAAATATTGCAATTTTCTTCTCTTTGCTGTATTGAGGATTTCTAACTTTTTATGAATGCCCTGCAATACAGCCACATTAGTGACTCTGGCTATCCAAGGTATCTTCAGAATTCTTCGGTACATCCACATTTTGAATGCATAATGTGTCTATAAGGGTCCAAGTTTCAATACTATAGAGAAGTAGGTTGAATACATAGGATTGAAGTATTCAAGTACGAAGTCTGATAGATAGGTCCCGGTTTGTCAAGACTTTCCTCGTTTTCTGGAAGGAATTTCTAACTTGTTCAATTCTGCAACAAATTTCACTTGAAGGATCCCAGTTATCTTTGACAAAGCATCCCACGTAGTTATAAGATGATACTCTCTCAATTACATCACTGCTTTTAACTGTATGTATAGGTGCATAGTTGAACATAGACAGTAGAGACATTGCATTGTTTCAAAAGAGAATCACGGCAAGCATTTAATCACAACCTTCATTGTATTTCCCTGTTTACCAAAAGTGTCACTCATATTCCAGGCAGGAGGGGGTGACCAAAATGTCAGGTGAGGGCCTCCTCCCATTTCAGACTAGGGGAACAACCATTACGGGTTGTTTTTTTCTGCTCTATTGTTCAGAAAACAAAATGTGTTTTTACAAGACTAGTGTATTTGTATTGTTGCATTTGCTTTGGGTTTAGGGAAGTTTAGAATGATCTCTGCACTTTTACAGTTCTTTCTCTCACTTTCTGGCTTCATGCCAGCATTGATCACATGTGGGCATTAAACACACACACATAACTGGGCATTTCTCACCTCCTTGGATGCTGAATTTGTAGGGTGGGCAACAAACCTTGGAAGAAGGCCAGCATGGTGGAGGGGTACTTACTCCCAACATTTGGAAAAGGCCTCCCCAGAGTCTCCAAAAGAGCAGAAAGCAATATTTCAGGAACTGTCATAAGCCAATAATCACCATCATTCTTGTTTAAAAAAAGCTCCAGATTTAAAAATAAAATTAGTATGCCCACGCCCACCTAAGCGCGTCCCAGCGCATTTTCCAAGTACGTGGTCTCCGAAGGTGAAAAAATTCTGATGCGGATGTGAAGCATCCTCGCCTTGTGGTGTTTTGTTTTCTTTTTGCCCCCCCCACGCCTTTAAGAAACTGAAAGAGACTGGAATTGTTCCTGGAGCAGCTCGATGGCAGAGCGGAGGTGAGCCTGCATTCTTTTCTTCCTTTTTTTCTCCCTCCCCGGAGCAAGGAAATGCGGAGGGCTGGGAACACAGGAAGAGCGACAAACCCCCAAGATCTCTGGTCTGAATTTAAGTTGCCAGCGGATCTTAGGGGTTGTGTAAAAGCGCCCAAAGTCAGAGAAGGGTCCTTCATCTCATATATATCGTAATAGGAGTTGATTTCTGACCTGCAGGTCTTGTCCCAACGGATAAAGCAAGAGCTTATTTTATTGTATTTTATTTTTATACCACTTCTTTGTGAACTAGCACTTTCTGGTTGGTGTACAGACAGTCAGGATATTATTTTATTTTATTTTATTGGAAACTTGGTTAGCCGTTAGAATGCAACAGATAAACCACATCCTTTCTCCAAAAAAACTAGGACAAACATTATCCTCACTCGTAAACAGTAAGAGATGACACATGTGTTCCTCTTCCTTACCTCATGGCCTATTTTAATCTATCATAGAATTCGCTAGTTGGCCATGAAGGAGTTGGGTGTGGGGGATGGGGGATGGGGAAGAATCCCACCAGTGGGATCTTGTGCCTCAAACAGCAGCACCTTGATCAGTAGGGAAAAACTGTTTCCAGCCTGAAAATCTTCTGCTAAAATCTACAGATTAAAGCTCTTTTTGTTTTCTTTTTTAAATACAGTGGTACCTTGTATAAAGTAATTAATTTGTTCCAAATGAAATTATGTTAAGCAAAATGTCCTTTATACAAATTTCCCATAGGAATGCATGGAAAACAGAGTACCCGTATATACTCGAGTATAAGTCGACCCGAGTATAAGTCGAGGCCCCTAATTTAACCCCCCAAAACTGGGGAAACGTATTGACTCGAGTATAAGTCTAAGGTAGGAAATGCAGCAGGGCCTGGCAGCTCCTCCTTTGTGAGCTGGGGGAGTGGTGTGTGATGTTTAAAATGACTTTTAGCCACTGATGCAAGTGCTTGGGTCAGTGGCTAAAAGTCATTTTAAACATCGCGCACTGCTCCCCTGTGATGCAGAGGGGGGTCATGAGAAGCAGCGCACAATGTTTAAAATGACTTTTAGCCACCAACCCAAGCACTTGCCTCAGTGGCTAAAAGTATTGACCTGCATATAAATTGAGGGCACCTTTTTTCAGCCCAAATTTAGGGCTGAAAAACTAGGCTTATATTTGAGTATATACAGTAATCCCTAATCGCAAATATTTTTATGTTGTATGGATTCGCCCCATAGACGATTCTGTTAAGCAAATTTCCCTTATCTCTGGAATTTTTTATGTTGTACAGATTTTATGTTATACATACAAACTGCTTGTTATACGAGGGTTCACTGTATCTAAATGGAACACTGGATGGGGACAGATAAAATGTGGCAGCCTTTTACTGATGCATCATCATAGCTAATAAATGGCAGCTGTGGGAGATGAATAGTAGTTTCCTTTTCCTTTTTTTAACTTTGGGCCAAACCAAATGTGATGCGAAATGTGTCCTTATAGTGCATGTCTTTGGCTTCAACAAAATAACTGGGGCCCAACTTTTGTTAAAACCTCACAGTGCCCAAAAAGCAGATTTAAACTTCTCTCAAGGCAGTTCCAATGAACCACACCCCAAACTATGAGGTAAAACGTCCCCAGTGATATAACATACAGTACATTTGATTACATGCAGGCTTCTTGATGTGTTATCTGCTCCCTACCCCTTCAGAGAGGTAATTTCTAGATATCTGGACCCTACAGCTGATGAAGAAACTGTTTTCATAAAAAGAGCAGATGAAGACAAATGTTCAAATGACTTGAATCCTTTTTTTAAAAAAAAGATATTTGCTTTGATTGAGGAGCAGAAATCATATTTTCCCTCCTTGCTGGGTGTCCACTTACACCTCAGCAAAAGGATGGGCATGTGTCTCCAAATGAGAAGAAATTAGGACCCCTGGCTTGCATGAAAGATCAGATGCTAATTTATAAGTACATGTGTGAGATTATAGTATTTTTCCATCTATAAGAGTATATTTTTGTCTAAAATTGAGCATTGTCTTATACACGGAAATAAGCTGAGGAGACAACCACACAATTGTGAAACTGTAATTTCGGGTTGGAAAAGTGGGGGTGGGGTTGTCTTATATATGTTTTTTGCTGGAAAAATATGGGTAGATTACAGTTTTAATAATTTAAACAGAATCATAATGCATCACACTGAAGCAAAGAAGACAAGAATGGGGGTCTCTAGTGTGGTTTCGGAGTCTATTGTCCAGGGGCTGCTAAGAATGCATGGGTGATACAGTGGTACCTTGAATAAAGGAATTAATTTGTTCCAAATGAAATTATGTTAAGCAAATGTTCCTTTATACAAATTTCCCATAGAAATGCATTTAAAACAGTAACCCCTAATCATGACAATTTTTATGTTGTACGGATTCACCCCATAGGCAATCCTGTTAAGTAAATTTCCCTCATCTCCAGAATTTTTTATGTTGTACAGATCTTATGTTATACAAACTGTTTGTTATACGAGGGCCCACTGTACATGTGTGTGTATATATTCCTATTTACCAGAATACTAGAATAAGTTAATCACTAGGCATGAAAGAGGTGATGACTCTTGGTGGTTAAATGATTAATATGTAAGACATAGAACTTAATAAGACAGGTAAGAAATCACGAAGAAAAAAAACCCAAAGCTCATGGGTACATGTCCTTCATTACCAACAATATTTCTGGAATGGAAAGAAAAATAATTACTTTAAAAACCCAATAACAGTTCAAAAGCTCTTCAATAAATAATTGAAAACAACAACAGTGTATAGCTGTTGTGAGTTTTTCGGGCTGTTTGGCTGTGTTCTGGAAGTTTTTCTTCTTGATATTTCGTCGGACACTGTGGCTGGCATCTTCAGAGGGCAAGGAGCCCAGGGAACTAGGAGTTCTCTCTGTGCCCTGGCCTGTGAAAGCCTTCAAAATACAACAATGTATGCTTATGAGGTACTAGCAAATATATTACATTTTTGCCTCCTTAATGGAAAATAGAGGATATAGTGGAGGAGACACCAGAGGATTGAAAAATGAACACCTGAAATGGCTTTCATACCAACCTCATAACATTTAATGAATGAGTTTCACCGAAAAAGTATTGTTTCAAAGTCCCCCTGATATGTATTTACCTCTTCTTGTTCTTGTTCTTGTTCTTCCTGTCTTTTCATAGGTTAGAGACCTCCATGCCTATTTTGATTTTGGACATGGTAGTTTTAATGTTTATTTGATAGCATCCCTCACATTCTGCAGCTAATATGTATGCCTTCCTTTCTGCACTTCTTCCTCCCTGTGCATTACTTAGAGCTGTAATAATCTGTATGTTATATTTCCTGTTATATGCCCCAAATATGTTAGCATTCTGCATTTTGTTTGCTTTTATGATTTCTTGGTTATTCACTTGCCCTAGTACTTCCTCATTGGCCATCCTCTTGAGCCAATCAGTTTTTACACCTTGCAATAATCCACATGTCAGATGCTTCTATCTTTTCATATTATCCCCATTGAGGTCCCCAGTTCTGTGCTATACTGTTGAAGCAAGAATGCATAGCACTGCAAACTGTGCATTCTGAATGTCAGTGCTAAGTTTCTGTTAATATTATATTCTTTAAGAAAGCTGCCGTGCACCATCTATATTTCACCTATGGCAGTGATTCCACTACTCCTTCAATCAAATTCCAAGCCACATTCAATTTTTGGACCATTTCCACTTACTGTATTTCTTTTACTTTGCTGAGTAACCTTTGCACGTCATGTAAATGGTTACACTATTGCTGACAACTTCCCTATCAACCAGCATTTATTTATTTATTTATTTATTTATTTATTTATTTATTTATTTATTTAATACAACTTATATGCCACCCACTACCCAAAGGTCTCTGGGCAGCCTACAATGCCATCATTTGAATCAGCAAGTGCTTTTCTAAACTTGTTTTTGGAAAACAAATGGAAGAGCAGTGGAGACAATAATATGTATCCTTGCAATGCCTCTTCTGTATATCTCTGTGCCCTCTTGTCTTCTGCTTTCACTGCAGCTTGCTGTTAGACGAGTCACTGTTTATGCAGTCATCCCACACTTGGTATCCAACAACACCATCAGCTTGCCACACTTTTCCAAGGCAACTCAGCAGACAATAAAGGCAGTAGATATAAGACATGTTCAGTCATGGTATCCCTTCCCCAGCATTTCCCCTGTTCCATTTCCTCCTCAATAATCCAAATTCCATGTCTCCTGCTACCTCTTTCCACTTTTTGAAAATCCTGCCATATTTCAGAAACCTTTTTCACTTAAGCGTAGAAGTAAAGACCGTGGGGGGGGGCTATGTTTCCTCTCTCTTTTCCTTGCCTAGCAAAGAGTTGGCAGCAGTAAACATCTGTGTGATGCGATATACAGCCAAAGGA
Organism: Phrynocephalus guinanensis; assembly: GCA_037367245.1. NCBI lineage: Eukaryota > Metazoa > Chordata > Lepidosauria > Squamata > Agamidae > Phrynocephalus > Phrynocephalus guinanensis. The sequence goes on from CM074734.1 coordinate 157,093,762, forward strand.
TAGGAGGGAGATGATGCCTGTGGCTGTTTTCTCTATTTCTAAAATCAAAATCAAAGCTTTGACTTAGAAACTCTTCTGGTCTGTGACTGTGGATTCCTCAGGGTCGCTGTTCAGAATCAGAATCAGAATCAGAATACTTTTATTGGCCAAGTGTGGTTGGACACACCCAGAATTTGTTTTGGTAAAATATGCTCTCGATATAAAAGGAAATATAAGAATCAGATAGTCAACAATAAAAACACAGTACAACAATACAATATAACCTATTATTTAAAAGGAAGAAGAGAAGTAAAAATTAATTATTCAACAGTTTGATAGCACTTGGAAAGAAACTATCTTTATATCTAGTTGTTCTAGTATGCAATGCCCTAAAACGCCGCCCTGAGGGTAACAATTGAAACAGGTTATGTCCAGGATGTGTGGAATCTGTGTATATTTTTATCGCCCTCTTTTTAGCTCGTGTGGTATACAATTCCACAATGGATGGCAGATTAGTAGCAATAATTTTTTCTGCAGTTCCAATTATCCTTTGAAGTCTATATCTGTCATGCTTAGTTGCAGAACTAAACCAGACAGTTATAGAGGAACAGATAATAGATTCAATAGTACCTCTATAGAATTGAATCAACAGTTCTTTTGGCAGTCTGAACTTCCTAAGTTGACGCAGAAAAAACATTCTTTGTTGTGCTTTCTTAATAATACTTTCAATATTAGATGACAATTTTAAATCTATAATAGTACCTAAAATTTAAAGGACTCCTCTATTGACACTAAGTTATTTCATATCATAAGAGGTGGCTGTATAGAACGAGTCTTCCTAAAATCCACCACCATTTCAACAGTTTTGCATGTGTTTAATTCAAGATTATTTTGAGTACACCATAAAACGTAACACAACAGGGGCCAAAAGGAGTGGAGGGTGCGGAGTTATTTTTATTTCAAGTTTATTTCAACATTTCAGCTAAATAAGATTCACTCCTTCAGTCCTGCCAGGGGCTTCAGAAGATAACATTTTACCTTAAGGAGAGGAGGCAGAATGAGCTTACTCAAAGAGTGTAGCTATAGTACGAATTTACAACAATTCAATATTAGTTTATCATGTCTCCATCCCTTTGGAATTCTGAGATTTGCACTTGGGTTGTGTTTTACAATTCCTTGCTAAAGCCCTCCTTTGAACAACAGGAGAGGAGACTCACTACACCGCCAAACTACCAATCCCAGGGTTCCATAAGGTGGAATGATCGCAATCAACAGTAATTGTGTGCTATCGGTGCACTCGCTCTAGTTGCTCCAGTTCTTAAGGTGTCTCCCTGCCTTTAGTGTCCTTTCAGGTCTACAGAGGCAAAAAAGAATTCTTCTCAGTTTAGCTTAAAGATTAGGCTGGGTAAAATCCTCTAACTTAATCACTTGTCTTTTCTGCTTGATTGTATACCGTTATTTGTGCTGTTGTTTTCATATTTTAAAGAATGGTTTGTGAAATTCACCTAAAAACAGAACTCTGTTTTCAAGCTACAATTAACAATGACAAATTTGCAACGCAATCAAAATTAGGCCTACAATATACTTTTATTCTGCATCTATTGGGGAGCATGGAAAAATAAGTGAGTCTTATATCCAGTCATTGAAGAAAATCAAATTGCTAATGTATTTTAACTTAATGTCTCAGCTTTGCAGATAGATAGCTAAACAAGACAAATTCCAATTACTGTATGAACCTATGTCCCCCTGCCCTTGTCATATTTTTTGCTGCCGTTCTTTGCTTCTTTGCCCTATTTACTAGAGACAGTTGCTATTTTTATCAGGAAAAAAAGGGTTGATTATGATCCCTATTTTGTCTTCTTGGAAAGTAAGTGCTTTGAAAAAGTATGCACTGCCGCAGCTGTAACTTTTCAGATATTCTTGGGATGGGGGTAGGGTAAGGTGGGAATACATTTAAGTTTTAGTGCAAATCCATATAAATGTACCCATGATAACACCAAGACACACTGTGCAGTTCATCCGTTTGCAGGGTTAGCCCAAGATATTTCACTACCTGACAAAGAGCAACAAATGACACCCCGAAACCCACTCGGAGTTTGACATCTGGAGCTAAAAGCAAGTCCCACATCTAGCAGTTAAAATAAAATAACAGAAGATTGGAATAGCTCCTTGCTGTTTTTTTCATGACTTACAAAATCAGCTACTTTCACACTACTAGCAGCACTCTGTAGGACAATCATTTGTGTCTTCTGCCTGCTTATTTGAAAAGAACAATCCCCCTTCTTGTTTCCAGGTCGACAGAGAATGGGTAGCCACAGTATAAATGAAGGCAGAGGCGAGAAGCTGAACCAAAGTGTAATGTTGTACGCAGCATGATTGGGCAACAATCCTTGAGCCACCCGTGGTTACAAACGACACTCCTGAGAAATGTTGGAGGATGTGAATGATGACAGTGGAGACTAATCCGTGAAAGTTCCAGATGAAGTGTTTTTAAACAGTACAATTAAAAATCCTACACACTCAACTTTATACCATTACATTTACTCTGAATTGTCAGTCGGGATACATGCAAAAGCATACACCCTATATACCTACATGTCTGTGGTTTAACATAAAAGCAAGTCTGATTTCTCAGACTTGTCATTTTGTGCAAAAGGGCAGGTTGAAAAGAAAAAAGGGAGAGATTGAAAATTTCCATGTGCTCATAGAAAGAGGAAAACCTACCCCAGATTGTAAGCAAATCATGCTGTGGCTTCCTCACAATATAAATACTGGCTTGTTTCTGCACATCCTTCACTATTTATCCATCTAGTGACCTCATCTGCTCTGAACAACCCCAGGCGGTAAGTTGATTTGCTTTTTGAAATATTGAAGGACTGAAGGATTTGATGGTAACACTTTAATTTAGGAAGAAAATAAAATAAAACGGGGATGAGTAAAAAAAAAGAATATGCTGAATGATTGAAATTTGGGCCAGTCTGAAATTATTAGGCTTTAAGTGAGCAGGACAGCCTGATCTCTGCTTTCTTGCAGTCACCCTCTGCCTTTAAAGGGAACAAAACAAGATTCTGTTCTTTTGCCCTTGCTCAATACCACTGGCTTGCTCAACTGCCTGTATTTTGTTAATGCTTGAATCCTCAAATAATGCACATTGTTTGGTCTGTTTTATTTGGGTTGCACTTCATAAGCACAATGGCATGAGAGAAGTGATATTTCTGCATTAAGGAAACCTTTCCCCCCCCCCATGACATCCCTTCCGAAAGCTAACATTATATGTGCCTGTTCAAAACCCTGCCGAAACAGAAGGATTAGCCACTGAAGTAGTAGAAACACGAATTCGCCATCTTTGTCTTCGTTTCCAGGCACTAACTGTTCATCGCACATTTTGGAGTTCATCGCACATTGCCAAGCAAAAAGGATTTATGGTATGGATGTGTTGAAACAGAGGCTCCCTGATGCAAGGAAATGGGCATTTTGAAATTAAGGTGTCCAAAATATGTGCCAGTTACCAAATTCCATAAAAGTTTAGCAGTGCCCATTGTATTCATATGTGCAGTGAATTTCATTGAAGGGGGCTGGATATTTTTGCCGGAAAATTGCTATATATTAAGTAGAAATACAATGCATTTAAAGTGTTGGGTAGGGTGCAATTGGGATATCCAGTATCAAGAATACAAGATATATTCGTTTGTAATTTGAGTCTTACAAATGTCTCTCTTTGAAATAATTGAAGCTGTGGAAAATATAACATTTTCCTTTCTTCCTTCATCCCATGAAATTGTTTACTGTAGGTTATGAAGGGACTTAAGAAAGGGCTTCAGTCACAAAACAAGCGAAGTCACCATCACAGCATTAGGCATTAGCTTATAAAAATCACTCCATAACTATCAGAAACTATTTGCCATTACAGCCTTGCAGCAACATTATTATGTATTACTTATACATTCATGTGCTTTTATATACCACTCTGGATCAAAATCAATTATAAAATAGATCACTTATACAGTACACAAATAGACAATATAGTATGCAGAAAACTAAAATGCACATATGTGTTATACATTTTTACACACAAATTGTGTGATTAGTACAAAAATTAACCTGTAGCCCCTGTGATAGATGATACTTTGGCTTATGGAAGGAAGGCTTCCATAAGTGGTTCTGTTTTAAACAGGTACGGTTGCATTTGTTAAGGAAGGTGCAATCCGCTTAGTTAGTTTATTTAAAAAATTTTATACCGCCCATCTTCCCAAGGAAACTCCGGGCGGTTAACAGCAACAATAAAAACAAATATCAGATACACACACACACACACACACACACACACACACACACACACACACACACACAAAACAAGAACGGCAAAAGAGAGAATACTCGGCAAAATGGTGGAACAAAGTAGCAAAAAAATCAAATCAAAACAAAACAACTAACATTGTAGTTGACAACAGAATATTCCAGACTTTGCTCCTGACAACTGCAGAGTGGTTGTGAGGAATGTGCCGCACCATGGTCCAGAGGGCCTGTTCCAGAGACCTTTAGGACCAAATGGGTCCACGAGAGAAAAGGGAGTTGGTCTCAGAGGAAACTAAGTGCAGTTCTTTCTGCATGACACTTATAGCAGGCGGGGTGGGAGAACTGGAAAGGGCAAAGGGCTGCTGCCTTCCTGTTCTGCATCTGGAAGTTAATGGTCTGGCTGACCACTGCTGAAAGCTAGAACAATGAACTGGATAGGCAGGCTCTGTTTATGTCCTTGTGGTGCATCGCCTCCGAAAAACTAATAGTGAGATGAAATGGCCCTGAAAACTTTAATATAGTAAAAATGTCTTAAATTGTTATTGACAATTCTAACAAATGAAAGGCAACTAATTAATTTTAATTATTTCCAAGCTTCTCTTCTTTGACCAAAGGAAGTGGGCATAAAATCTGCTCCTTTTCAGAGAAGACATCATACAGTGAGAAGGACCTCAGTATGTGCAAAGAAGTCTCTCTCTCTCTCTCTCTCTCTCTCTCTCTCTCTCTCTCTGTGTGTGTGTGTGTGTGTGTGTAGACTACCTATCTCCACCAAAGGACAGCTGTTATTTCTCAATAAGAACGTTTCTCAAAAAACCATGACATGACATGTAGTGATGTCAGTGGAAGATAATATTACTTTTGAATTCCTAAAATGCTGTTATGGCTTGTTTTTATTTTTATCAAGTTGAATTGGGCAAGGAAGAGAAAGGCAATGGAATTCCAGCCTCTTGAAACTAATTCTCTCCCATCATTCCAACTTCAAGAGGCAAACAAAGGTAAAAGGCCAATAAATAAAAATAAAAATAAAAATTTGATACCCCACCTCTGGAATGAAAAAAGGGGATGAAGAGAGGAGATAAATATTATTTTGTGTAATATATTTCTGGGTGGTTTTGTGGGATCATCTACTTTGCAGCTGAATAAAACAGTTGCTGCTGCTGCAAAGCAAAGCAAGCAAACAAACAAACAAACTGAGATGAGCTAGAGAATCATCTATAGGCAATTTCTGCCAGAGCTTTTCAATAAGGCTGCTCACGCTACTTCAAGCTGCATCATTTGGAACAATTCAAAAACGGTGGAGAGGTCTTGATCTGTGGAAATACAATGCCCCAGCTCCCTGACCATTTGCTTTGCTTCTTTGCACGGAAAGTTTTGTAAGCCCAAAAGAGATGAAGGTCCTGTTGGGTTAGACTCATTTAGGGCTATTTAATTATAAGGTGGGGGTAAACGTTTTTGTACACCTCCAGCTTTTACGAAGCGAAGCAGGCTCAAGATGCAACGTAACGGAGCCTTTCTATTCTACCATCAGTTAATACTTGCGGGCAAAACCTCTTACAAGCAATCTCCCTACAGCAAACCCCCTCAATAGCCACTGCTGGTGTGCAAAGCAATTAAAAACCAGAGGAATTTGGAACCAAGAAGTAGAGGGGAAGGCACTTAACCCTACTCTCCACTCTGCAATTTCTTTCCACCCAACATTCCCCATGCACGGACTACAGATGTTTGCTTCTTAAGTTCTGGTGAAAATACACCAGGAAATTGGCCAGTGGAGGGAAAACATTCACTCTTTCCCCATGATCTTTTTAGTGCTCCAAAGCCTTCCTCTAGCAGTGTGCCTTGGTCTTCATTTATGTCCATCACACACAGCCCTAAATAGCATCAAGTTGTGGTTTCTTGTGACACCACATGTTCCTGAGTCACATATATGTAACATGTAGTTGTCTCAAATGGGAGCTTAAGAATGCAGGAACCAAACTTCTTACAGCAGGTTGAAAGAAAGTATTGTATATGAGGAAGGGATGGGGAACGAGTATGCTGAAAACACATATCTGTCTTAGAAAAATACTCCTTTAAAGATTCTGTAGTCAGTTGGAAGGCCTATTGACTTTATATGTGGATGATGAGGTGAGTTAGTACAGTGGACCCTCGTATAACAAACGGTTTGTATAACATAAAATCTGTACAACATAAAAAATCCAGAGATGGGGGAAATTTGCTTAACAGAATTGCCGGTGGGGTGAATCCGTACAAGAGAAAAATGGTCATGAATAGGGATTAAACCGTTTTCAATGCATTCCTTTGGGAAATTTGTATAAAGGAAAATTTGCTTAACAGAACTTCATTGGGAGCAAATTAATTCCTTCATACAAGGTATCACTGTACATGTTTCTGGTATGGTACATGCCCATATATTCTGTATTCTCCAATCTCAGAACTCTGAGTGCCTGCATAATATCCCAAAGCAGAGATGTGAAGAACATTCTAATCCTTAGAATCTAAGGATTAAAGTACATATTACAGATAAGATGTTATTATGAGAAGTAGAAATCATATTAAGTGATTCCAGCTGATGATGGTCTAGAAGCAACCGCACTTGCAAAGAAAGTCTGTGTTTACCCCCGGATGACCCCTCACAAAACAAAGCTATACAATTTGCAGTGTACAAGAGGGGTGAAAAAAACCCTGCTATGAGAATCAGACGTTGTTTTGCAGTTAAGTTGTTGCCTCTGTTATCGATGTGCCATTTGTAATGGTATAGTTTAATCCTGAACCACATATCTGACCCTTCTTAGTACAGTCAACTCATGTCAACCTAGTCAAGAGATTAAGAGGGCAAAAGCAGCCTAATTATGACTAAGTATGTGCAGAGGCCCACAACCATTATCTCTTAATTACAATTTAAGGTTTTCCTATGATAGGAAAAAATAAATGACAGCTGCAGGTGGAAAGAGAATAGTCTTCTAAAGAATGGGCAGAGGTGGCCTGTTTCCTCAGCAAGGACACTTGCCTTAAAGCAGAAGGATCACTTGCCGTGATTGTTTCACACTTGCCGGAATTTGTTGTCAACTTCCGTTAAATAAACTACTAGCAGATCATGGCGGCTGGTGATTTAAAGAAGCCCTTTTGGTGTATAGAAAAGGAGCCATGTTACTGCAGAATCCAGGTGTTGCTTCCGATTGAAAGTCAGAGATGTACAGTGGTACCTCTTAAAACAAATTTAATTTGTTCTATGGGTCAATTTGTTTTAAAAATGCTTTGTCTTACGAAATGTGGTTTCCCATAGGAATGCACTGAAAATGGATTAATCTGTTCCGGAGGCTGTGGATTGCTTTGTTTTACGAAAATGTTGTCTTACAAAATGCAGCTTCCTATAGGAATGCATTGGGAATTGATTAATCCATTCCAGACGCTAGAATAAAGACAAAAATAACTCCCCCCCCCCGTGTACATGCGGAACGGTTTTTCATTTTGCGAAGCATCCTGTAGGGATTTTTTTGTCATACGGAGCATGCTTTCTCCCGGAATTTTTTTTCTTCCTATGAGATTTTTGTCTTACAAAGCATTTGACTCAAGAGGTACCACTGCATCTTGGACTCTCAAATGGATGAGACCTTAGGTCAGTCCGGACAAAAATCACACCCTGTTACTTGGTTTTAATTAGGGTGGAATAACCACTGCTTCAGGTTCTGAGCATGTAATCATTCACAAGGACTACAGTCTTCAGTGCACCCGCCAATATGTATTCGAAGGATGAAGGAGATCTATCCTTTCTCACTTTTTTAGCGGATGAATTTCCAAAAGGGTGGTAAAGCAAAGATGGAGTGGTCTTCTGCTTACGGTGCAACTTGAAGCGCAACTTGCCTGAGAGCGGGGAATTTTTAACCCCACAGAAGAGGTTTGGTGCTCAGCATGACATCATGGAAAGGAGCAGTACTTGACATTCAGGAAAAGACTCTGCAAACTGATGTCAGCAAAAGAAAACCCATTGCGGGGAGACATTTTCCCCTAATTTCTGAGAAGAGCATATATGGCCCCAAGGTTGCAAACATACGCTGATTTAAAATAAAATAAAATAAAATAAAATAAAATAAAATAAAATAAAATAAAAAGTCATCAAAACAATGTGTTAGAAAGGAGTTGCATCTCGTATTTCGAGCCAAGGGCAGGGGGGGGCTTTTTTCGGTGGTGGGAGGAGAGTAAATTTGAAATACTTGGGCATCAAGGGACAGTTTTACTCAACCGTCTTCCCTTTGCCTACAGTGTGAGAAACGCTTGCCTGAAAACCCATGTCATACTTTTTACCTTATATGGTCCTTAGGAAGCATATTAGAAGAACACCCGGGCCATTGTCTTTGCAGTACAGAAAAGTTAAGTGATGTTATGGCTATTTTAAATGCCATACATGCCGCTCACCAGCCCCAGAAGCTATAGTGCCATGGGAGGAGATAGAAACCTCTAAAAGAGACTGCATAGACCCTCACTCCCTAGTTGTCCCTCAGTTCCTTTGAGGAGTAAGCCACACCCAGAAATAACATGTTAGAACAGCGTAACATATAAAACATTACTGTTTGTTTGAGGTGAGAGGAACTTGATAATCCTTGTTTTGCAAATACAGTGGTACCTCTACTTACGAGCAACTCTACTTACACACAATTCGATTTAAGAGCGGAAAACCGTTGGCGTTGTAACTGCTGCCTTACACATTTTAGATGCTGTCTGCTCTACTTACAATTTTTCAAAAAGTTTTTCAAATATTTTCAATTGTTTTTTTTAGATACGGCTGCTCGACTTATGAGCATGCATTCAGAACAGATTAAACTCGTAAGTAGAGGTACCACTGTAATGTGCTGACTTGTCATGTTACTGTTTTCTTGTTACAGGTAGCCATTTTTCTTTTCTTTTTGGCTACTTTTTTGGAACTATAGATCCATTGGAAACATTTTGATGGACATTCTTCCAAAAGTTAGGCCATTCTCTTACTGGACATAAAAGTGATGGGAAAGCCTTGGGTATCATACTGAAAAAAAAGGGAAAAAAGGGCTGGCGAGTTTACTTTTAGAGTTTCCCAATTAGTATGGCCTCTAGGATTTGACACAACCTGAACCTCAGGGTTCAGGTTGGGGTATTGTAATATCTAGGCATGTCTCTGCATTTGTCTGGCTGCCAGCAGCATATCTCTACATGTATGAAACCCAGACACCCAATACTTTCCATAGGTGTTAAAGGAACACTGAGGTTATGTGCCTCAGGGTTCTTTGTGCTTTTCAAATGAACAGATGGCATGCAGTGATTCCGTTTCCTGGAAGGCCACTTGGTGTAAAGCCTTGACTTGAGCTGGTTAGAATTAAAACACGACCCAGTGCGGCCATTTTGGGGAAATGTAGGCCGGCTCAAGGCTGGAGGCAGATCTGGGAAATATATTTCCCCCTTAAGAGCTTCTAGGCCACAACTGCAGGTGGTCCTTTCCTTTGCGAGGCACCCATACTTTTTAAACAGCTCAAAAGGTGGGAGACCTTCTGGGTGTGTGATGGAGGCCAGAGGAGAAACGGGCAGAGAGGAAGGTCAAACGAGGACTTGAGCCGAGAGAACGAGAAAGACCGCCCAAGAACAGCGAGAGAAGAATGTATCAGAGAAGGATCAGAGAGAAAGGGAAAGAGTTTTGAGGTTGTCGGCGGGACTCAGGTGTTTGTGACCTTGTGAATATGATTTTACTAGGGTTGCTTCTATAGCACTGGTTCAAGTATACACTTGATCCTTCTTATCCCGTTTTGCCTGAAAACAACCCTGTGAGATACATAATATAATGAGAGAGCTGGGTGGCTTTCTCCACTGCCATCTCTTCTCCAACAACAGCTGCAACCACCTTTTCCAGAGATGCTCTTCCAAGCACAATATGTCTTCATAAATCTGTCTTTAAAAGGAAAAAAAATAGTGATGCACCTGTAGTTTATCAGATGCTGTTTCTCCAGGGCTCCATAGAACTCCATGTAGCAGATAGGTCTGTTTGCCCCTCATTCTTCCCAATACACAGTGGTACCCTGTGTAAAGGAATTAATTCGTTGCAAATGAAATTCTGTTAAGCAAATTTTCCTTTTTACAAATTTCCCATAGGAATGCATTGAAAACAGAGTAATCCCTAATCGCAACCATTTTTATGTTGTACGGATTCACCCCATAGGCAATTCTGTTAAGCAAATTTCCCCTGTCTCTGGAAATTTTTTGTGTTGTACAGATTTTATGTTATACAAACCGTTTGTTATACGAGGGTCCACTGTACTTGAGTCTTACATCAAATGCTGGTTCAAGGGTCGATGCTTGTAATTAAAAAGACTTCTGATGCATTTTGGAAAATTACAGAGCGAGCTGTGCCAGTCGTTTTTTTACCAGCCACCTGTAGCTCAGGGGAAAACTCTCAAAGTAGAAAAAAGGGTTTTGGTCCATTACCTGCCCTGTCTTTCAGGCAATGCCCTGCTTCTTGATTGCTATGAGAAATGCCCATTTTTTTTCCTGCAGTTGCTGTCCAACGACTGAGAGGCTGAAATCCCGTGGTTTAGGGCAGCAAGTCAACTCCTCCATAAGTTCAATTGTTTTAAATGGGCCTAGTAGTCTAACACAATTTCGACCGTCAAGAGCCACTAATTCCACATCTCTCATGGAGACAAAATGAGACTGTATCCCTTCCTTTAAACAACTCAGTGTACGCATCTGGGAAATCCACATGAACCAGTCCTTTCACATGGATATTGCACATGGGTGTTCAAAAGTTTTTGTAAAGGTCAAAAATTTGCACACGTTTTCGGTTTAAAACACAACGTGTTTCCAGCAGCTTTGTACAACATCACCCTGTCATGCTCCTGTTTCTAAACTGTTAGTAAATCATGAAGAGGTGAATGTTGTCTTCCTTTCTCTACCGTGGAGAAAACCAAATACAAAAGTGGAACAGGTGATTATACCTTTAGGCTACTAGAAAATTTGCTAATATTTCAAGGGCGAAACCCTCTTCATCAGAGAGGTACCAGTAGGTTAAAACATGGCCAAAAATGGATTTGCCAGGAGTTATTTCTTAGATGTAAAGTCCTTGACAAGATGGAAAAAAATGCCAGGCAGTTTCTTAGTTGAGACTCAGAGCTTAGATGTTCTTAGGCTGCATCTGAAAGGCTTTATTCCACTCAGTCAACGGCAGATATTGCAAAAATTACTTTTTTGGATTCCAGCTTCCAGAAGTGTGGTGGTGGTGGGGGATCTTTCTTTTCTACTTTCGTGACTCTGTTTAGGTTTTTTAAATATTTATTTGTTTATTAGGTTTATAGACTGCTCATCAGCAAGGTTACCCTATCAAGTGCAGGGCACACCATGTCAATTCATGTATTACTTTACCATCCTTGTGAGGAGTTATGCAAAGTGTTCTGTTTATATACATCCCCTTAGTGCTTAAAGCACTCTCTGGGTGGTTTACAATTTATTTATGCAGGCTAGACCTTGCCATCACCCCACTACCACCACCACCACCACCACCACCACCAAGTAAGCTGGGTACTCATTTTACCATCCTCAGAAGGATGGAAGGCTGTGTTTCACAATCCTCTGAGGACATTTCTTTGGGAAAAGTAGCAGGCAGGTGTCAATAAGAATAAAACCAACACAAAACATTAGATAGGGAGCAAGTTGCAGTTGGAGTCACAGTTGAATCCACAACCCAGCCCGCTTTGTGCAATACAGTACTAAAGTGATCCAGTTCATTCCACAATGTTGCGTCTTTTTCGCCTTTTAACTTTTTTTGCTGCTGTCACTTAGCAGTAGCAAAGAACACCCAAGTGAAGTTTCATTTTTAAGATATAAACAGGCAAGGTTTATACGACAGCAGGGGATGTTAAACCAGAAGTAGGCAGCTTTCTCGAAGCCAATACAGCTCTGGGCTATACCTTTTTCATTTTTTTTAGTAGCCTTTCCGTTGATCCGAGCAACCCAAATATAGATTTCTGCAGATTTCTTATGGCTGAAGCAGCTACTTTTACAGACCTTATTCCTAATGCCTCTACAGAGCAACCTCTCTCATTAACAGAAAGATAAACAGGTGGTACTTCTTCCATAATTTTATCTCTATGACATAAAATACTTTTAATTCCACTAGCTGAAGCTTTTCACATGCCCTGTAGTCCTGGGGCTAGTCAGACTACATGGCTAACCTGTATTTAATTAATGCAGTTCTTAGTGTATTTAACCAAATTCTATCTCCAGAATGGTTATGTTTTATTTTTTTAAAAACAGAGACTCCTGTATGTGTGTGTTGCAATTCAAAAGCCAACTGTTATTAATTGAGCCATGTTGTGCTATAAGAGAACATTTCTCAGGAACTGAAATATCAGTAAACCTAGGAGATCTCATCACTATCCCAGTGTATTTTTGCCTTCTCTCTCCATAACCCCAGCTAGAGGCTAGCAATGGGTTTCAATGCAACATGTGTTGGATTGTGAAATCTTATGTGTAGGGAGGCAATGCATGCCCTTTGTCAGGGGTTTGCAGCCATCTGGATGTCACAGGACAACAAGTCCATTAACCCTTTCCAGCATAACCAATGATGAGCGAGGAATCATGGATACAGTACTGCAGTCAGGCATCACCAGGCAAGAATGAGGAATTTTGCCTCTACTAGTCCTGTCATACCTTAGCACCAGCCAGGCTGGCAAAGATCAGTGGAAACGAGTTCAAGCTCAGCAACTTTTATTTATTTTTCTTCTAGCAGCCTATGAAGGGATTACCCATAGTCCAAGAACTTGAGTGATTGCTATTCTTAACGGCTTAAAAAAACCATTTTATGGCAATTGTGTTGGAGATCTTTGTTGGATTGGTGGTTGCAGATGATTTTTAGTTGCTTTAATGAGAGACACCTCTTCTGTTACTATATGAAAATAACTGTTTATTTAACTAGAAGGGAAGGGTACACGGGAGGTTTTCTAACTATAACTATTCTAACAGCCATCTTGCTAAGCCAGGAACATGCTTCTCTTCTCTAAGAATACAAGACACACACACTAAGGAGACTTCTACCAGAACATTCCAGGTGGTGTGATCTCAACAACCAATCGGCTTTACTCTTCACATTGAATCCAGCCCATAATACTCTATATTCACATTAACCCTGTAATGGCCGAAATGTAAATCTTGCCAAATATTCCAACAAATTGATTCCCGGTGCCCTCACTTTTGGGCACCTGTTGCCAGGCACGGTGCATCAATTTGTGCTATCACAGGATTGCTGGGTTTCACTCAGAATTTAGCCTCGCTGTCCAAGTTTCCAGGAGGAAAGGGATCATATCTTATGGGACCGAATCAGGGTGGCATCCTCTTTTCTCCAGGCCTGAAATTTAGGAAAGGCATTATCATACTTTAAATTGTGCTCTTTTCCACCTAGCAGTCATGAAATCTCTCTCTTTGGTCATTGCTTCTAGAAAGTGTGCTGAGTTGCGGATCTCAGTTCAAAGCTGATTCTCATGTGTGAGGACATATGTATCCATACAGCCACCTTTCAGGTGTAGGTTGCTTCCCTGTGCACTTCTATCGAAAGGATTTATCAGTGTAATGGGTACTATCATGACATCGCTGGTTTCTGCATATGTGGGGATATCATTGCCCATATTTCTTATCCCCAACATTGGTCAAAGCACAAAGGAAACTGAAGGCCAAGGAGGGCTGCTTGACATATATTTCCCGGCAGCCCCAGGACCGAAGCAGATACCAGGATGTGCTTATGCAGGCAAGAAGGCCAGAGCAAACAGGATGGCAGATAACCAGGATATCAGGATACATCTGCTCAGGCCCAAGGAAGCCTCTTATCAGTAATGCCTCACTAGCTAGGGAGCATTTCCCCCCCCACCTATGGAACCTATTTCCCCTGCCCATTGTGTATCTGTTTACTATGTCCTCACAGATAAGGCTTGCGTTCTCCCTCCCCCCGAGGAATGTCCTGTCTGTATCTATTGTGCTTACTCTCTAATAAAGACTGGGCTCAGGCAGTAGGCAGGAGAAGAATCCTCACCACACAGAAGGAGAATCATCACCACACAGAAGGAGAATCATCATCACACACTTCCACACATGCAGCTCAGACTCACATGCACGCAGCTGATGCAGACACAGAGAGACACGCAGACCCTTCCAGACAGGAATGTTGCCTGAGCACCAGATATTGCACCCCGAAACTCTGTGTCCGTGTGATTCGTAACGCAACATGCATATTGAAGTGTTAGTTTAATTATCTTCTAGGTTTGTGGATGTTTCCAGTTGTAGGTATTAAATAGGTTTTGGGTTTATACCTGTTGCACAAGTACCCATTCTTTATACTCTTCTGAAGGAGTCAGGACATGGGCCACTAAATAAGTGGCCTCTCGGAAAGCAGGAATGAGAAACCTCAGCAGGTCCTTATGACAAAGAAACGTATGTTTAGTCAAGGAATTGGCATGTTGAAAGGGGATGCCAATAACGGAAATGGGAGAGATTTGCTAATCGTTCAGTGTTAGCTAATCTTTCTGTATTCATATCAAAGCTCTGCATAATTCAAAATCACGCACACACACACCTTTAAACCAACTAAAATGTCAAGACATTAAAACCTTCTTTTTTTTTTTACCAGAAGTGGTTAGAGCTTGAGCTGTGTTCAGAAACTTTTATCTCTCTTTTTACATTTATTTATTTATTTTTATTGAAAATAGGGAAAGGGAAAGAAAGAACAAGGATAAAAAGGCCAGAAGGGAGGGAGGTGAAATGGAACAAACCAAAGAGAAGGTGGGTGGAAGGTGGTGGGGGTGGAAGGAGAAGAGTACAATCACATTCATTATTGCATCTCCATTCCAGCATATTACTTTTATATTTTATTAACCCTGTTATCACATATTTGTTGCTCTCAATAATCCTCTTCATCATCTATTTCTATTAACCTTCATTTTCCCGAGTTCTGTTCTTAGCTTTTGCATGGTTGGCCCTTTCCCTTTCCCAATATATGTTCAGAAACTTTCACTTGACTTCAGCCATCATCCAGAGGGGGTGGTATCCATGAAGTGGGTGGATTCGGATACTGTTCCATTGCAACACTTCTGGAAGTGAAGGATTTGCCAGCTGCAAGCCCTTCTTGAGGGGACAACCTGAGTGTATATCACAATGTTTCCCCACTCTTCAGAGGAGCTCCTGTGTTCTCCACTGGAAACTCCTGCCCTCTTGCTACCTTCAGTTTGCATCTTTGGTGTTGTTGGGCCTTTGCCTTCATTGGGGATCGAGGATCCCAGTGCCTTCCACAGACAACGTAGCGGAGCAGAGAGGGAAATTCTATTGCAGGCTCAAAAAAGTTCACCATCTTCTTTGGAAGCTCCAAAATCTCAGTCTCTTCCACGAGGTTAAAACGCTAACCTTCTCAGGTGGACCTCTGACTTCACAGGTGTAGGGAAAAGGTCTAGAAAATGTCAATGAATGTGATTAAATTCTTTCACAGAGAGACGGCCATTCCTGATGCCTGACTCCAAGCCATCCTCCTCTCTAACGCCCAAGAACTTATGGCCGTCCAGTCCACAGAGAGTCACCCAAAGCCGGCCAACAGTGCTGACACGTACTGTGCCTTACAAGCAACAGGTAAGTCCTAAGGCCTAGGAGACAGGCAATCCATTCATGGGATGTGTCAAGAAGCTGCCATGATGAGGCCTCTACGCTGTGCCGATATCTTCTCTCTCTCTCTCTCTCTCTCTCTCTCTCTCTCTCTCTCTCTCTCTCTCTCTCTGTGTGTGTGTGTGTGTGTGTGTGTGTGTGTGTTGGACTGGTCTGCACCCTTACACCCTGCACTGAAGAAGAATATGCCCTTTTAATGGTTTGGAAGGCTTTTTAAACCAGGCTGCCCAGAGGACAAACAAAATGCTGGAGCCTGCTGTTGTCCCAGGGGCTCAAAATAATGACTGTGCTGCTATCTCCTTCCCAGGTATCCTCACCATCGATGCTAAGCCAACCAAAAGTCATAATACCTTCTTTTGAGGACAAACAGAACCCAGCAGAGCCAATGAAACAGGTATTATTGCCAGGACCAATAACACCTCTTAAGAGTTACAAAGAATATATAAATTAGTGCATCAACTGAGCTGGGGGCTTCCAGATTAAATTCCTAAGCCCCATCCTATAGGATGGTAGCTAGATTTATTTATTTATTTATTTATTTATTTATTTATTTATTAGTTTATTTATCTTTACATCTTATATGCCGCCCACTACCCAAAGGTCTCTGGGCGGCTTACAATCCATATTTTCTGTATTTTCAATTAGAATGTGTGTAATTTGTTTTAAATATTTCCACCTCTCCTTTGTTGATAGCCTTTGGCTTTCGGTAATTAAAATGCTGTACATAAAAAGAAGAATCGTCTGTTTTCAATGTTTCAGAACGAAAATGTGTGATGGATGCCCCCAGCCCCTGACATTACACAATCTGAAAATGGGAACTGACACAAACACTTCAGTTTAGCCCTCTGCACTTTTAGCATCAGTAGTGGTTGACTATGGGACTGGTCCAGTGAAAAGTGTTCCTCTGTCAGACTTATACGCTCTGCTTATTGTCAGTTCCAAAGACGTAGGCAAGTCTCTGGCACCAAGTCCCAAATCCAAGTCTAAAGTCTTTGACACTACAAACTCCAGAACCTCAAGCCCCAAATCCAAGTCCCTGTTAAAAATAAGATTTTCTCATAGGGAAAAAAAAGGGAGGAGTGGGTAGGTTCTGAGTTGGGAGTCAAGTCAAAGTCATAAAAAACGACAACAACCCTGAGTCCGAGTTGAGTTGCCACCTAGTCCCTCGACTTGAGTTCCTATCTTTGGTTCATTCAAAAGCAAGGAGCTGAGAAGAAAGAAACAGCAGTAGCAGTTGGGGAGCCCCATTAGGAATGGTGGGGCAGGATGGGAACAAATGGAAACCTACCTTTGCCTACCTTTGGCTCTCTATTTGCATGCAACTGCCACCAGTACGGATTCCTGTTGACGTCAAGAGATATGGTTGAATCTTGGGTGAGGTCAGCCTTGATCTTCCAGGATAACAGTGGGGAATATAACGGTCTTCAGATGTGGTAGAACTACAACTCCCAAAAACCCCAGCAACTTTAACCCATGGCGAGGGGTTATAGGGGTGGCAGTTAAACGAAACCTCTGAAGGGCCTTTTGTCCCACCGCCCAGCCTTGTAGCTCAGAGCTGGGAGTTCAGATTCCTGACTTCTGTTTGAACCCGTGCTTTCTTCATTTTTCCCCTCAGGTGGTCCCCACAGATAGTGGTCAACCTCTCCTCTCCTCCCTTTCCGGGTCGTTACTACCGCAGGTGATCCAGCCAGTGACCTCAGGCCTTGACTTGTCCTCCGGTAAGTAAAAGATGGGCGAGAAGCTGGCCATGGTAGGTGTGTCTACTTCTGTGCCTGCTTTGTCATCTGGTGGCTTTGTTTCAGGGAATAATACCGAAAAATGGGATAGGGCTCACCAGCATGACCCTTTTGCCGTGACTCACTCCAAGGAAGAGGTCGCAGGGAGGCAACACAACCCCACTCCTTACTTCAGCGGCCTTCTGGAAAGGTGAGTGGAGGAGGTAGCTTAGTGTCGCTATCCTCCCCTAAAAGACAGCTATGATACCCCAAAGCATCGTTATTAGATGGCTTTAGAACCAAGCATTATGCTATAGCACTGTGTCTCCCCCGCCCCACAACTGGGGCAATAGTTCTTGACATTTGCACCATTTTGCTATTGCTTTTTCTTGTCTTCTTGATCTTTCCAAAGGAACCCACTGCCTTTTAGCAGGGCTATTTCAGATGGGCCCATAAGGCGGATCCTACCATTAGGCAATTTATGCTGGGAAGCAGTGGCAAAACAATGGAGAACAAAGCTGCACGTGCCACATGGCCTGCCCTATGCCCTATGGCAGGGGTCTGCAACCTTTAAGACATAAAGAGCCACTTGGACCCGTTTCCGACGAGAAAAAAATCCTGGGAGCCGCAAAACCATTGCGACATTTAAAACAAATGACTTTTTCACTTAACAATGTTTGTCAGCTCTATTTTCAATGCAGTCCTATGGGAAATTTGTATAAAGGAAAATTTGCTGAACATAATTTCATTTGGAACAAATTAATTCCTTTATACAAGGTACCACTGTATTTCTGCAGGGGGGGCGTGTCGGGAGAAGACCAGAGCACCCCCACTAAATCAAAATGTGTGTGTGTGTGGATCTTGTAGTAGCAGCAGCACCACTTCCACCTGCCACAGCCAAGGGGGGTGGGGTGGAAGGCTCGTGGGCTTTGTAGTCCCACCGACCCTGGAGGGCCCCCCTGAGCAGGACCACGAGAGTGGAGCATGGGGGCCTCTTTGTGGGTGGGTGGGGGTGGGGTGGGCTCCAAAGGAAGGGCCCCGCCAAGGGCGCATCTTGTGGCAGGGAGTTCCACTCGCCCTCGCCGCCGCCCCGGAAGTCCTCACCTCACCCCACCCGTCCTTCCAGGCCAGGGGGTCCTTCCGGAAGTGGATGCTGTGGACGTCGACGTGGGCCTCCCCGCCAGCGTTCACGGCCCAGACCACGTTGTCGGCCAGGCTGGCCCCTCGGGCCACCCCGTGAGGGGGACGAGCCACCGCCAGCAGGCAGCAACCCAGAGTCGATCCCCTCCCCCCCTCCCCCACCGCATCGCAGCACCTCAGCCCGGGACGCTCTCGGTTGCTCAAGGCCGGAGGTCTCCGACCCGCTGGGGGACTCTGCGGCCGTCGAGTTCAAGCGGGGACACTGCGGGGAGGAGGGTCGACACGCCGGCCCTGCCGCTGGCGCCCTCCCCCCTGGTGCCGCCGGCCGCGCTTCTCTCGGCAGTGAACACAGCCGGGCTGTGTTCAGCTCCTGGGAAGCCGCAAAAGGAAGCCGCACCACACACACACACAACACACACACACACACGTCGCTTCTTCCCCCTCCCACCAAACCCCCAAGCCGGCCGTGCATAATTGCTCCAAATGGAAGAGGCACGCCTCCCCTCCTCCCCGGCGGCCTCCTCCCTAACTGCCGCCGACCGACCCGCCCGAAGCAAGCAAACTGGGGAGCCCAATCAGAGGCCGTGCAGGCAGGATGATGGGAGAAGTGGCGGCCGCAGGGCAGGCTGGAAAGCGAGGGTGGGGGTGGGTGAGAGAGAGAGAGAGAGAGAGAGAGAGAGAGAGAGAGAGAGAGAGAGAGAGAGGGAGAGGGGGGCTGGGGAAAGGGAAGGGTGTGTCTCTTTTTTCTCCCTGCGTCCCCAGGCCCCCCTGCGGGCCTCTTCCTCCCCCCCATCGCCACCAACACCGGAGTGCCGGATCTGCCAGATAAGGGCGGCGGCGGCGGCAGCGATGGGTGGGTGGGGTCGGGCGGCCTCGAGGGTCGTGGGGTGGGGGGGCGCCTTTCGGGATCAGCCCGGGGGAGCCGCGGCAAAGGTTCCAAAGAGCCGCATGCGGCTCCGGAGCCGCGGGTTGCCGACCCCCGCCCTATGGCCTTGGATAAGATCAATTGCCGATGGGTGCCACAGAAAGGAACTAGCTGAAGTGGTTCTATTATTTTCCTAAAATCATGGAGGATGGGTGAAGTGCTGGATGACGGGAGGAGGGCTAACATTGTCCTCAGCTTCAGAAAGGGCAAAAAGGGGGTACCGGGGAACTATAGACCACTTCAGCCTGACACCACTCCCAGGAAAATTATGGAGCAGATTATAAAACAGTCACTCTGCAAGTGCCTTGAAAACAATGCCAACATGGATTTGTTAAGAACAAATCTTGCCAGATTTATCTTATCTTATTTTTTTGATCAAGTAACTTCCATAATAGATGGTGGGGATGCTGTAGATGTAATATACCTTGACTTCAGCAAAACCTTTGACAAGTTGCCTCATGATATTCTGGTTACTAAGCTCACTAGATGTGGGTTGCATAGAACAACTGTTAGATGGATACACACTTGGTTACAAGGTCATACTCAGAGAGTGCTTATGAACGGCTCCTTCTCAAACTGGAAGAAAGTAAAAAGTGGAGTAACCCAAGGCTCTGTCCTGGGCCTGGTACTCTTTAATATTTTTATTAATGACTTGGATCAGGAAGTGTATGGAATACTAGTCAAATCTGCAGATGACCTAAAATTGGGTGGAATACCCAATACTTTTCAAGACAGAATCAAAAGTCAAAAATATCTTGATAGGCTTGAGAACAGGGCTAAAAACATCAGAATTACCTGTAATAGTGATAAGTGCAAAGTTCTGCACCTAGGGAAAGAAAACCAAATGCACAGTAGCAAGATGGGGGATATTTGACTCAGTAACCCTACAAGCGAGAAGGATCCTGGAACTGTTGCAGATCACAAGCGGACTATGAGCCAGCAGTGTAAAAACATAAGAACATAAGAAGAGCCATGCTGGATCAGGCCAAAGGCCCATCTAGTCCAGCTTCCTGTATCTCACAATGGCCCCACCAAATGTGTCCTGGAGTGCACGAGACTAGATATCTGTCTCTTCATACCACTCCCCTGCATCTGGTCCTTGAAGTACCCCGATGTGATGTAGCTTCAGAAAAGGCCAATGCTGTTTTGGGCTGCATTAACAGAAGCCTTGTTTCCAGGTCTCGTGAGGTGCTAATTCCCTTGTATTTAACACTGATGAGGCCTCATCTTAAGTACTGTGTCCAGTTCTGGACACCACAGAAGAAGGATGCGAACAAACTAGAACAAGTTCAGAGGAGGTCAATGAGGATGATCAGGGGACTGGACATCAAGCCCTATGTATGAGGATAGACTGAAGGAACTGGGCAAGTTTAGCCTCGATAATAGAAGACTGAGGGGAGATAAGGTAACAGTCTTCAAATAAGACAAGAGGCAGGATTAGTTCTCAGTCAACCCACAGTGCAGAACACGTAATACAACAATGGGCTTGCTGGAACCCAGATTCAGGCTGAATTTCAGAAAACAACTTCATAGTTAGAGCAGTATGGCAATGGAACCAATGACCTCAGGAGGTGGTGAACACTCCATGCTAGAGGCCTATAAGAGAACGTTAGACCACCATCTGGTTGTCTTTGGGTTCCTGCTCTGAGCAGAGGGTTATAGACTTGATGGCCTTCTAGGACTTGATGCTTCTATAGACATGGAAGGCCTGTTCAGCTCGTGCACACTCAAAGCTGTGGATTCCTCGATCAAGTTCCTCTGTCTCTTTCTGTAAAACAAAGGGGTCTTCCATTGTCCATTCAAGACCGGATGGCAAACACTTTGCCTTACAAAAGGGGGATGCTTTTGAATAGAAAGCGCTTTCCCCTCACAACTGTGAGGATCAGAGTTAAGTCCAGAAAGGACATGGAAGAAGGAAGTAGGGATGGCAGACAGTAAAGATTGTCCTGTTAATTTAAGAAGTGTGGAGCGGGGCATTGTTGACAGCCCCGTGTGCTTGCACTCGGTTGTACATAGCTTAATTTCAAAGGCAGTGTTCAGCTGCTTCAGATTTCCCCTCACATTTCCCCAAACACCCCCTTTTTAAAATGACTTAACAGCATTATCAGAACATCTGGTGTCTCTGGTGACTCTTAGGGTTTGGCTCTAGGACCTGGTTGGTGGAGGAAGGACTGGAGCCAGATTAAGTACTTAGAACATTAAGCTTGCAGGGGGGGAATATAAAAGGAAACATGGACTACTGTGATCTTCTCACCGTGTTGTGGATGAAACATGCTGGGCTCACACTCCCTCAGAGGAAGACAGGTTTGGCGTTGTTTGCCTTGTGGAAAGATTCACGTCCTCTGTGCTGAGGCAGCGGAGGTGGCACTGTGTGGCCCCATTTGTGTTATGTGTCGAGGAGCTGGGAGGCTACCAAACAATACAGGATTTTCTCCAGACTCAGGTTTGTGAGTAGCTATTTGGGAGTGTCCCTGAAGAGGAATCAAGGTACCTGGGGTAAATGGATAACAAGGCAAGAGACCTCTTTCTTCTTGCAGAGTTGTGGCCAGGGAGCCCCGAGTGAGCAGTGCAGAGTTGCAGATGCAGGAGGAGCTGGTGCGCAAATTAGAAGAGCAGGTAAGTACCAGCTTGGCTGGTTTGGAAAGAAAGGGGCATTTCTACAGTACCTGAGTACCAAGACATAGATGCATGCTATATTTCAAGACCAGTTTTGAATGTTGTCAATAGCAGCAGCCTCATACCAGGGGGAAAGTATGAGCAGGCACAGTTCCAAAGCAGGAAGGTCCCTTAGGGTCCTAAAGTAGCTGGATTGTGCTTATTGGCTACAGAATATAGATTGGATATTGACAGTGAACCACTTGGAGGACAGAGGGGACACAGAGCTATAAAGGAACACATCTGGTGTTTTCGAAGAAGCAGCCATGTTAGTCGGTGCAAATGTATTGTGCAAAGTGTCTGTGGAGATTCTTAGTCACCCAGGAGAGGTCGTCTGGGAGTTGAGTCATGGCAACTGGACTTCTTTTCTTGTCAGATCAAAACATTTTGCTAAAGTAGCTTCTTCAGTCATGGAAATATAATGCAAACAAGAAAAGAAAACAAGAGACAAAAATGTTATGGCACGTTAAAGACTAATTGTTGTAATTTAATGCAGCTTTCATGGATCAAGTCCACTTCCTCAGACATAAGAGTGTGATGATATAACATATTCATACATAAGAGCCTTCTGCTGTAGTGGTTGAACTGCTGTACTGCACCCAAAGCTGTGTTCTTGACCTAGGGTTCAGTGCCAGGTAGCCAACTCAAGGTTCCCTCAGCCTTCAATCCTTCTGAGTTTGGTAAAATGAGTACACAGCATGCTGGCAGGAACAATATGTAGATTTCGTAATTAACTTGTAAACCACCCAGATAGTGCTTAAAGCACTATGGGGCAATAAATAAGCAGCATACATGATCCCATGACCAAATGAGGAGAGCAGTCATGGACAATGTCACAATGGCTTGTTAGTAATGACGATGAGGCTATGTGTGAGTTTAATTATCATCACTTCAGCCCACAAATGAAACTACTCACATGCTTTATAAATGATCTACAATCCATTCTTGGAAAGAATGCCTCACTCACCCAAGCCCTTAAGTGGTTCCCCCGTACTTACCCTTAATCTCAAGCAGCTATTGACACACAATGGAATGCACACCGCAGTACATAGCTTTGGGACTAAACCCTGCTTCCAGCTCAGATGCCAGCTCCGTCCCAACAACTACTCTGGCCACACAAGTACAGGCCCCGAAAATGTCACACGCCACATCAGGGGTGTGTTTATTTCTTCCTCCCATCGTGTGATCTATGGCATCCTTTGCCAACAATCCCTTTCTGTAGAGAAGAAAGAGGACAAGCTCTATAGAAAATAATTAAGAGAAATAAATCTGACCCCCAAACCTGTTTCAGAACATTTCAGCCTACCAGGACTCTCATTGAATGGCCTGAAATTCACTGGGTGTTGTTGTTGTTGTTGTTGTTGTTGTTGTTGTTGTTGTTGTTGTTGTTGTTGTTGTCACATATAAAACCAGACTTGAAAGAAAAGCAGCCAAGCTATATTACAGATGCTGGAGACCCCAATAAAAAGAACTGAATATCAGTGAAGGGTTCTTAAGTGTGGGAAGTTACAAGGGAAAATGTTATGAGGACTCACACCATTTGCCACTCACATCAGTTATGCCACTGTTACTTTTTGGGCTGATCTAATGAAATTATTCACAGGACAGCCTCTTCTAATGAACTGATGAACCATCGTCATCAGTTCATTAGAAGAGTTCATTATCTGTATCCTCACCTACTCATGGGGCCATGTATAAATCTGTCATGTAAGATCCCTCTTATGCCTGAGGAAGAGGACTTGGTCCATGAAATCTCACATTAAAATAGAGCTGTTTGCTTTTAAGGTGCCACAGTGTTTCTGTCTCTGTATTTTTGTGTTTGTGTGTGTGTGGTTTTTTTTTATAATGTGTTGAGATATCCACCTGTTTTTGGTTCTTTTTCAGAGGAACCACACACCTACGCCCATCTGTTCCCTCACACTGGGGTGCTGCCTACCTGTGAAGGAAAATGGGAGAGGTGCCCCCACCCACCTGCATCCTATCAATAGCTCTACAGTTAGGGTGTGACCAACAGCAGAATGTGCCATGTGCAGTTCTTCCCTTTTCAAGATTAAGAGTATAATAACCTGATTGCATTCTCTCATCTCCCCCTGCTTCCATGATCTAGCTGGCCCTAGAGAAGCAGAAACTCTCCGTTATACGGGCAGAACTAGCACCCAGTTCCCCTTCACGGCATCTGTACGCACCAGGCCTCATCCTCCCACGTCAGGCCAAAGACCCAAGGAGTGTGTTTGCGAGAGATATGCTGTTCCCCATCCAGCGTGAAGTCCACAACTGTCCAGGTGAGGCATACCTCCATGGGTTATGGAGGTTGAGGTCCCGTTTCCATCCGTAGCTGTGGAAACTGGATGCTAGGTTCTACATGCGAGATAGCAGGCCATTTACAGAGTGGGTCCCCATCGAAAAGGATAAATGTATCCTCAGACTTTAAATACTTTTGCAGTACTATGTTCTCGATTCTTCGGGGAGAGGTACATGCTCCCTTTGTGCACATGGCACCACTGGTCTGTGTGTGTGTGTGTGTTTTACAAAAAATGCCCCTCATGCCCTGTAGGGAACATGTAGGCAACTGCAGTGTGTAGAACAGGGGTCCTCAACCTAAGGCCCCGGGGCCGGATGCGGCCCCCCAAGGTCCTGAATCCGGCCCCTAGGACCAATTGCAACCCCCCCCCACCTACCCCTGTTTTGTGAGCAAGCCAGCTCCGCAGCTGCTTTTGGACTGGGATCCGGCCCCCAGTGGTGTCTGGGTGGTGGTGGACCAGCCCGCTGGTTGAAAACTTTGAGGACCCCTGGTGTAGAACCTTGTTTGAGGACAATGGAGAGGTTGTTTATTTATTTTTGGGTGAACAGAAGTAACTCAAGGAGGCAGAAAAGAGAGACAGAAGGCATGAGGTCACTTTTGTGTTAACAGAGAAACAAGTATCTTGTGTGAGAGAGAGAGAGTTGGGGGAGAGGAAAGGTCTTTAGTGTATGGCAGTGATGGCGAACCTTTTAGAGACCGTGTGCCCAAACTGCGAAACATAACCCACTAATTTTTTTTGCAAAGTGCCAATACAGCAATTTAACCTGTATACAGGTGGCTGTGAAGGGGCGATGTCGGATGCCCACAGAAACGGCTCTGAGTGCCACCTTTGCCACCCGTGCCATAGATTCGCCAACACTGGTGTATGGTGCCCAGAGACAGCACTTTGCCCATTCCCCTCAACCCTGGCACTACATTCTCTTAGGTAGATGGAGTCAACATGATAGTCAGAAACCAACAGACATACTGTATGAAACATAAGCCCCCAGCTACTTTGTTTGAAATAGTTTTTTATTATCAAGTACTGTCCCTAAGGATGTGGCAGGTCTTCTTTGCCAAATCAATCTTTGTAGTTGGACAAATGATTGAACTCAATAACAGAGTTTGCTCTTTGGAAAATAAAATAAAACAAAATAGTGTTTACTATTCTGGGCTTCCAGCCATGACTTGGACTCAAACACCTCCATGAAAAAAGGCTGTTCTTACTGACATCTCCATCTTCTTTTTCTCCCTCCAGAGAGAAACCCTAGCATGGAGTTTTATAGGCAGACAACCACCCGCCCACCCTTCACCTATGCTGCCCTCATTGGTTGGGTAAGTTACTGCAAAAAGTGAATATGAAATCTCATACAACCAGCACTACCTGCCTACATTTTAAACACATGGTTTATTGACCCACCGCCTAATGCCACCTCCGATTTCTGCTTGTTTCGTATAGCCCACAGCCTACGTAGGCTGGCTATGCAGTGGCAAGCACCCATATGAAGATGACATTGCTTTTTTGAAAAGCCAAACAGTGAATGTTACATATGGGGTGTGGCAACATAAGGGTAGAGGAGGAGGAGGAGGAGGAGGAGGAGGAGGAATGCCCTAGTTCTCAACAACCAATGTGGCTCTACTTTGAGGAGCAACGTGGACCCCCCCAGGACCTTGTGCTGTGTTTTTCTCTGCAAGCCTGAAGAGATATAGGATCTCATGTCTAGGCCTGTAGAGCAGTGTTCCCCAACCCCCGGGCCGCAGACCGGTGCCGGTCTGTGGATCAATCGGCACCGGGCCGCCCGAGGAAACCAGGGGAAGCCTCGCCGCCGCGGGGAAAGTGACCCCGCCCCCGCCGAGGGAGGGAGGGAAGGAGGGGGCGGGGCTTCCAAAGCCGGAAAGGGAACCTCTTTGCGCTGTTAAGGTTTCCTCGGGGAAGAAGGAACGCCCGGAAGCCGGCCGGGTTTCCGTTTCCGGCCTCAAGCTTCCCCCAAAGGTCCCCCTGAAGGAGGGTCGTGGAGGATCTCCCGTGCGGGTGAGCGCCATTTCCACTGTGTGTGTTTTCTCCCCCTCACACACACACACACACCCCGAGCGCGCGTTTGGTTTCTCTGAGGTGTTTTTTGTCCCCCCCCCCCAATGAAGGCCACCAATTCCCCCCCCCCCCCCCACTCTCCGGCCTCATGTCAAGGAAGGGCGAAGGGTCCCAAGACCTCACGGCGGCTCGGTAGCTTTAAAAAAAGGTCAGGCGACAGCGTGGACGGGGAGCTCCCCCCGCCAAGAGCGGCTCCTGTCTTCCAAAGTGGTTGCGAATAAACTCTGGAATTGGAATGATCTCCTTGCGTTTATATGCTTCCAAACCTAGCCATTCGAAAGCATGTGAAATGCAAGTCAGATAAAGAGACGCCCCCGGGGGGAAAAAACGCGAGGAAGTAAAAACAGTGTTTCCTTGCAGCGATGCCAAGGACTCGCACAACACTGGCTCTTCGGCTTGAGTACGGAGATGAGCACCGCCCCCTAGAGTGGGAAACAACTAGCACGCATGTGCGTCAGCGGCCGGGGGGGCATTTTAATTAAATTAAAATTATTAAATCAAAACAAGCGGGCCAGGGAAAAATTATCAAACATTTACCGGTCCGCGGCGATAAAAAGGTTGGGGAGCATTGCAGTGTAGAGGAACAGCTGAGAAGCAAAAAGCACTTGAGGTCACCATTGAATAATTAACTGAGAGTTCCAGTCAAAGGCTCGGGGTGTGACTTACCCATGTTCCTTCCCCATGCACTTTCTGTCTGAATGCTGTTAACATTTATAACTAGAGATGGGCACAAAACAAAAAACAAAATGCTGTTTTGTCGTTTTGTTAGGTAACGAATTACTAAATTATGTAATGAAACGGTAGGACACTTTTCATTTCGTTTTATAACAAAACATGATTTCCCCCCTCTAGAATGAATCGATTCGTCCTAGAAGAATCAGTGGCAGGGGAGCTCAAGGTCTCCCCTGGAAGCCCTCGAAATCTAGAAAGGTTTGGGGGCCAGGGGGCTGAGTTATTAAGCTCCAAAAATCTAATTGAGTGAGAAGCCGCTAATTGTTTGCGTGGGTGAGTAATTAGCGCTGCCACGGCTTGGCTTCTGAATCCAATTAGAAAGATTAGAAACCAGGGCTGCAATCCATATTTTCGAGTACATGTTTTGTGATATACTTGGGGGGGGGGGAAGGATCACAGCCCTGTTTTGGCATGTAAATGGCAGGGGTAGCTTCCTCAAGCAATTCTAGGTAAACCCCAGAAATTTGGAAAGGTTTGAGGGTCAGGGGACTAAGTTACTAAGCTCCAAAAGGGATGCCCCTAGGAATTAATCATCAAGCGCTTCCCTTAATTATGAAATGATTATTTCCTATGGGCACCCCCTTTGGAGCTTAATAACTCAGCCCCCTGACTCCCAAACCTTTCCAAATTTTGGGGCTTACCTAGAATTGCTTGAGGAAGCTCCCCTGCCATTTTGTTTCTTTAAGACCCAAGGGAGCATAGTGTTTTGTTTCATTCTGTAACAAAACTACTTTTAAAAAGCTCATTACGAATGAAATGAAACTACAGAAACGAAATTTCATGCCCATCTCCACATTATAACACTAAGGCCAGGGATGTCTTGAGGAGGCTGCCTTGGCTTTGAGACCCTGTGCCTAACCAGCTCTGTGTATATAATTTTTCAGGCCATCCTAGAATCTCCCAAGAAGCAGCTCAGCTTGAATGAGATTTATCACTGGTTCAACAACAATTTTGGTTACTTCAGGCACCAGATACCTACTTGGAAGGTGAGGAAGTAGTAGTACTCATTTCAGTCTTAGGAAGATCAAATTAATAAGTACCAAGACCAAAGGCATGGGAATGTTGAAAACAAAATAGGTTGTGTCCTCTTAGATTAGGGGGAGAAAATCAGAAAGCACGAGCGTAACTGGGTGTATGAAGGAATACTAGAAAGCATTTGTCTGAATTAAATATCTCAGCTTTAGAAAACAGCTCCCTCAGCCTCCGATTTGCTAGTTTAAGAGTTAAGCTCTGAGTGACTTTGTTATATATTCTTGGTGGGACTGGAAATTTAGCCTTTTTGATCATAGGCTGTGGAAGCAGCATGGAAGCAAGGGGCAAGGAGAAAAGAGAGAAGAAATAGTGTGGGAGAAGTACACAGACCAAAAAGATGAACTCCCAGGAACAACAGACGTGTCAGATACTGCACTGCACAAGAGACCCATGAAAGGGCAAAAGCTCAGTGGAAAAAAACATACTTGACATTAGGAGGCATTGCCTCGAGAACGTTCACATTACATAGCTGCTCTTCTCTGATTTCAAAGCTAAGCCAGGTTTGGTATGGTTAGTATTCAAATGAGAGACCCCCAGGGTTCTTCAGGTAGGGCTAAGAAAGAGTCATTCTTGCCTGAAACAGAAAACACTGCTACGTGCTACCTTCTTCAGGTAGGGCTAAGAAAGAGTCATTCTTGCCTGAAATAGAAAACACTGCTGCCAATCTGGGTTGCCAGGCAGGAAAAAGAAACTTTCCAGATTCTATTTCTTGGAACAATGTATTTGTAAGTGTGTCTGTGAAGATTCTCAGTCATCCAGGTGAGTTTATCTTGAAGTTGAGTCATGGCAATTGGACTTTTCTTGAGAGATCATAACATTTCGCTGTACATCCAAACAGATTTGTCAGTCTGAAGGAAGCTAGTTGCAAGTCTTCCATTTTATAGTTCACAAATGTCAGAGGCTTACCTAGAATCGCTTGAGGAAACTAACCCTACCATTCCCATGCTGAAACATGGCTGCAATCCATATTTTTGAGTACATGTTATGTTATTTTACGTACTCAAAAATACAGATCGCAGCCCTGTTTCAGCATGGAAATGGTAGGGGTAGCTTCCTCAAGCGATTCTAGATAAGCCCCCAAAATTTGGAAAGATTTGGGGGTCAGGGGGCTAAATTATTAAGCTCCAAAGGGGGTGCCCCCAGGAAATAATCATCAAGCGCTTCCCTTAATTATGAAATGCTAGTTGCAAGTCCTCCATTTCTGAGTTCAGTGGTAACTACATATTCCAATTATTTCTAGACCAAGTGTGTTGTCTATTGATATGCAGCTGCTCCTCACTTAACAACCTACCTGTTTAATAACTGCTCAGACTTGCAACCAGCAACAGCAGCCAAAGCTGCCGC
This sequence comes from Phrynocephalus guinanensis, assembly GCA_037367245.1. Lineage (NCBI taxonomy): Eukaryota > Metazoa > Chordata > Lepidosauria > Squamata > Agamidae > Phrynocephalus > Phrynocephalus guinanensis. The sequence continues at coordinate 157,123,605 of CM074734.1, forward strand.
CACCACCCAGTTACTGCTCAAGGAAGAATCTTCTATTGCAGGCCACAGGTCCTGGGCCAAAGCATCCAGCCTGCTTGAGCTTGCCTGTACCTACCTTGCTAGCAGCTCAGATTGCAGGAAGCAGGGCTACAGTGCCACTTCTGCCACTTAAGAGGAAGAGAAATGGCCTGAGTGGGGCAGAGCATCGGCCACCCCCATCTCTATTTCCCCCCTCCTTGTTGTTCTGATTCTCCCACGGCCTCCCAGAGAGCCTCCCTGCTCTGGCCTGCCTGCAAGGAGGGCAGCCTCAACACACTGCGAGACATCTGTCTGAAGGTCCTCATTTAACAACCAATCCAGTTAAGGACCTAGTTGTAGGAATAGAACTCTGTTGTTAAGTGAGATGTGCCTGCACTTGGCCTACTGGTGAGCAGATCTTGGGGCCAAAAGGTATGCTAATTAAATTTGCAGATGATACCAAATTGGGAGGGGTTGCTAATTCCCTAGAGGATCGGATGGAAATCCAAAAGGACCTTGACAGATTAGAATGCTGGGCCAAAGCTAATGGAATGGATTTCAACAGAGGGAAATGTAGAGTGCTACATCTAGGTAAAAAGAATGAATTGCACAAATATATGATGGGGGACACTTGGCTAGAGAATAGTACCTGTGAAAGGGATTTGGGGGTCTTGGTGGACCACAAATTGAACATGAGTCAGCAGTGTGATGCGGCGGCCAGGAAAGCCAATGCGATTCTTGGTTGCATCAACAGAACCATAGTGTCTAGATCAAGGGAAGTGATAGTGCCACTCTATTCTGCTCTGGTCAGACCCCACCTGGAGTACTGTGTCCAGTTCTGTGCGCCTCAGTTTAAAAAGGATGTTGACAACCTCGAGCGGGTGCAGAGGAGGGTGACCAGGATGGTTGAGGATCTGGAGGAAATGTCTTACGAGGAATGGCTTAGGGCAGTGCTCCCCAACCTTTTTGTCCCCGCGGACCGGGAAATTTTTGAAAATTTTCCTGTGGCCCCGGGGGTGGGGGGGAGGGGGGGGAGAATGCGAAAGGGGGGTCCGGCTGGGAGGCAAAAGGGGGGGGGGGGTGAAAGCAAAGGATGGGAGGGAAGGAGGAGGGGGAGGCACGAGAGCAGCGGCGGCGGCACTTACCGGCTTGGGGCGTCGGGCGTGCCACTCCCCCCCCCACACACACACGGGCGGGGTGGGGGGGAACCCGGGGCTCCTGGGCAGGCGGGCCCCCACCTCCTCCTCCGGCGCCGGGGCCAGGAGCCGCGCGCGGGTCTCGCTGCTGGCGCCCCGCTTGCTCCTGCTGCCGCCGCCGCCGCCGTGGGCCTCCTCCTCCGCCGGGGAAAGCAAGCGGGGCGCCAGCAGCGAGACCCACGCGCGGCTCCTGGCCCCGGCGCCCTGCGCGCGGCACCCGCCCGGCCGCGCCGGGAAGCGCCCTCGCGGCACCAACGAGCCGCCCTCCTCCTCCTCCTGCTCCTGCTCTGGTTCCTCCTCCTCCTCCTCCTCCCGCCGCCGCCGCCGGAGGAGCAGCAGCAGCCACCCCCCCCGCAATTGCCCCCCGCCGCCGCCGCAATCGCCCCCGTCCCGCCGCCGCCGCTATCCCCGCAATCGCCCCCGTCCCGCCGCCGCCGCCACCCCTCCGCAATTGCCCCCGCCCCCCGCCGCAATCGCCCCCGTCCCGCCGCCGCCGCTACCCCCCGCAATCGCCCCCCCACCGCCGCCGCAATCGCCCCCGTCCCGTCGCCGCCGCCGCCCGCCCCCCCCCGCAATTGCCCCCCCGCCCCCGCCGCAATCGCCCCCCCCGCCGCCGCCGCAATCGCCCCCGTCGCCCCGTCGCCGCCCCCGCCCGCCACCCCCCCCCCGCAATTGCCCCCCCCCGCCCCCGCCGCAATCGCCCCCCGCCGCCGCCGCCGCAATCGCCCCCGTCCCGCCGCCGCCGCCGACCCCCCTCCGCAATTGCCCCCCCCCCCCCCGCCGCCGCAATCGCCCCCCCGCCGCCGCCGCAATCGCCCCCGTCCCGCCGCCGCCGCCACCCCCCCGCAATTGCCCCCCCCGCCCGCCGCCGCAATTGCCCCCCCGCCGCCGCCGCAATTGCCCCCCGTCCCGCCGCCGCCGCGCCACCCCTCCGCAATCGCCCCCCCGCCGCCGCCGCCACCCCCCCGCAATCGCCCCCCCGCCGCCGCAATTGCCCCCCCCCGCCGCCGCCGCAATCGCCCCTGTCCCGCCGCCGCGCCGCCGCCACCCCTCCGCAATCGCCCCCCCCCTCCGCCGCCGCAATTGCCCCCCCCGCCGCCGCCGCAATCGCCCCTGTCCCGCCGCCGCCGCCACCCCTCCGCAATCGCCCCCCCGCCGCCGCCGCCACCCCCCCGCAATCGCCCCCCCCCCGCCGCCGCAATCGCCCCTGTCCCGCCGCCGCCGCCGCCACCCCTCCGCAATCGCCCCCCGCCGCCGCCGCCACCCGCCCCGCAATCGCCCCCCGCCGCCGCCGCAATCGCCCCTGTCCCGCCGCCGCCGCCACCCCTCTGCAATCGCCCCCCCCCGCCGCCGCCGCCACCCCCCCGCAATCGCCCCCCCCGCCGCCGCAATTGCCCCCCCCCGCCGCCGCCGCAATCGCCCCTGTCCCGCCGCCGCCGCCGCCACCCCCCCCCCCCCGCAATTGCCCTCGCTGCTGCTGCTGCTGCTCCTTCGGTGGCGGCGGCGAAGGAGGAGGAGGAGGAGGAGGAGGAGGAACCAGAGCAGGAGAAGGAGGAGGAGGAGGAGGAGGCGGCTCGTCGGTGCAGTGAGGGCGCTTCCCGGCGCGGCCAGGCGGGTGCCGCGCGCGGGGCGCCGGGGCCGGGAGGGGAGGAGGGAGGCAAAGGCGGCGGCGGCGGCTCCTCCTGCACTCCTCCAGCCTTCCTCCTCCACCGGCTGCCCGCGGGAGAGAAGAGGAGGAGGAGGAGGGCGGCGGAGGAAAAGGGGAGGAGCCTCCCCGGCCTCCCCAGGCGGCCCGGTGCCGACCGGTCCACGGACCGGCACCGGTCCGCGGACCGGGGGTTGGGGACCACCGGCTTAGGGAACTGGGAATGTTTAGCCTTTCAAAAAGAAGACTGAGAGGGGATATGATAGCTATGTTTAAATATTTGAAAGGATGTCATATTGAAGAGGGAACAGGTTTGTTCTCCATGGCTTCAGAGACTAGGACTCGGGGCAATGGTTTCAAACTACAGGAAAAGAGATTCCATTTGAACATTAGGAAGAACTTCATGACAGTTAGAGCTGTTCGGCAGTGGAATATGCTGCCACGGAGGGTGGTGGAGTCTCCTTCTTTGGAGGTTTTTAAGCAGAGGCTGAATGGCCATCTGTCGGAAATATTGTGAAGGGGTTCCTGCATGGCAGGGGGTTGGACTAGATGGCCCATGAGGTCTCTTCCAACTCTATGATTCTATGAAATAAGGGAACTGGAGGACAAAACAGTACAAGAGGAATGAAGGGTGTGCTTAAGGAGGGGGTGGAGACCTTGGGGAAGGCAGGCACAGCTAAGGCAGAGGATTAGGGGTAGAGGAAATGCAGTCTGAACAGCCAGTGGGTTCCTCTTCTGAAGAGACTCTCCTCACCCTGCAGAATGCCATCCGACACAACCTCAGCCTGCACAAATGCTTTGTGCGCGTGGAGAACGTAAAGGGTGCCGTGTGGACCGTGGATGAGTTCGAGTACCGGAAGAAAAGGAACCAGCACGGCTCGACTTACCCACGTTCATTCCTCAACCACCAAGGAGTCGTGGGAAGCTCTCCTCTAACGTGGGAAAGAACGGGGCAGCTGAGAACGGAAAGGGGCATCCACTACAGGATGCCAGTCTACTCTACCCCCTTTTCGTCTTCCCCGGGGACTGTGAGCTGATGCCTTCCTTGGACACCCCCCGTGTCCTTTTCCAAATGGCTTTTGGCGCTGGGGCACACGTTCTCAGCTAGCTTTTCTTAGCAACTGCACTGCTCTGACCGAGATGACCCAGTGCTTGGACAAGTTACTGTTGTGGATGACAATTCCCAGAATATCCCTACCAGATTTTTGGCTATGGGGCAAAGGGTGGGGGGTTTTCTTGGGAGCTGCAGCCCCAAACCTATAACCTTTCTAAGCTCTGTGCTGACACCTATATAGCTTACAGGTGGCCCTGCTTCCAAACCAAAAAAGGGCATTGCAAAGATCATTAAAATCTGGAGACACAAAATTTGGAAAAATACAAAAGTGGACATAGTGATCCAATTAGCTAGACTCAGTTGACTTTTCCAAATTTTATCCCAATCCTCAAATGAAATGCATGGGCCTTCTACACCAACCCCCACCCCCTCCCGTCGCTGACAAATCAGGGACTTTTGGTCTCGGCAAGTCACATTGAGGAGAGGCGTGAATGTGTGTACGTGAGAGCCATGACATGTCTTTGGATGGACTGGGACAATTAAAACACCACCCTTCACTTTGGAGGCAGCCTAAGAACATCCAAGCTCCGTGCCTCAAGTAAACTGCCTGGCTTTTTTCCCATCTTGCCATGGACTCCACACCTAAGAAATAATTCCTGGCAAATCCATCTTTTGCCATGTTATTATCTATTGGTACTCCTCTGAGGAAGAGGGCTTTGCCCCCGAAATATTAGCAATGTTTTGTTGTTTTTATAGCAGCCTAAAGGTATCACCTGTTCCATGTTTGTATTTGTCTTTTGTGATGGCTACACGGCTGCTCAAATTGTTTTGCTTCAATTGAAAATTTGGAAAGGATCCCACCCTGTACTATTCGCACATCCCAGGCTTTTGTTAATCCCTGCCAATCCATGCCGGCAGTATGGAAAGAAAGAAAGAAAGAAAACAAAAGTTGTTTTTTTTTAAATTGTGAGGTCTTTGTTTTTTGAGGAGAAGAAACTGCTGGGTGGCCAGAACTATTAAGCTGAAGAAACAAAAGCCTTTCCCCAGAGCGTCTGGTTCTCCAGGATACAATCTGTGTCAAAAAGATGGCACCGGAGCTCTTGCCTTCACCCACAAATGTGCCATGCGTTGGCCAATTCTGCCTTAAGACAGCTCACAATGCAGACGGAGCCTGGGAGGACGAGCACGGCTTGCTCTGCATGGCCGTTCTTGTTCGAGGCACAGCAGGGTCAGGATGAAAAAGGAGGTGGGGGGGAGGGAGGAAGAGGCCAGGCCCCAGAAGCACCATGTGGCTCTATATAGATAGATATCAGGGCGGATGGGCCAAGACTTCATGTCTCTTGAGTATTTCTGAGCAGCGCTGCATTCTCCTGCTTCATGGCCCGGTAGTCGCTCAGGATCCTCTCCAAGTTGCTTAGGGTTTTTTTGCTGGTTTCACTCTCGATCTGGGAAGGCAAGACACAAAGGGGTGCTTGACATTTTTTGTGAAGAAGCTTTGGCTGACGCCGAAAGCAGGCTTCCACCCTCTGTGACTCACCCACCTGAGTCAGCCCACTGGGCCTCACGACAAAGGGGTGGGTGGTGGCGGCGGCGGGGAAAGCTTGGAGGAACCCTTGCACATTTGAATCCACATTCATTTCTCCAACAGGGAAGGGGGCACTGTAATAACAGGCAGCCATCGAGTTGCTCATGTTTTTAATGGCCACAAATGAACTGAAGCCTTCTGAAAAGCCAAGGCGAAACGTGTCTCGTGACAAGCTTTTAAGGCGAGACAGATCCATACAGAGGAATGGTTGGAGGATGATCCTAGTCGCTCATGTCCTCCAGCATCTCCCCCCCCCCCAAAAAAAAATCTGGTTCTCTGGTTGTACACTTGGTAATCCAATAAGCCATCTCATCCTCTGCTCCTGATCAGGTAGCATGAAACATTCTCCTACGCAAACCTACACGAGCTGGGGAATAATTCAGCATGCATTCTGTATAAAACCCTGCCTCCTTTGCAAAGTGCAGGAGGTCTCCTGTTCATTCCTAGCAACCATTTTGCACCTGCTCATCTAGGGGAAAAGGTAGAGACCTGTGAAGGCCATCCAAGCCCCACCTCCTCTCAGCAGCAAAGCTGCTCAGACACCCGCACAATTTCTACTTGCAGCCTTAAGGATCTTTTTATTAAATGGAAGCCAAGGTCCTTAGAAGGTCGCATTTCACTCCCAACAGCTACTAAATGAACAGCAAAACTACAGAATCATAAGGAACAAACTGGAAGGAAGGTCACAAAGGAAGAAGGCAGACACGGAGCAAAGAATTGCAAGGATGATGTTAGGAAGGCTGAAAAATCAGCTGAGGTTAGCAAGTGATGCTAAACAGGACCAAAAAAAATTATTCAGATGCATGCAGAGAAAATGAAGAGTGGCTGAGCTGCTCGGTGGGGATGGGGAGATGATAAGAGGTGACAAAAGAGCTGGATTCCTATTTTTGCTGCATCTGTTCCCCAAAGACAATCTATGACAGCGTTGGTGAACCTATGGCACGGGCGCCAAAGGTGGCACTCGGAGCCCTTTCTGTGGGCACTCAACATTGCCCCTTCACAGCCACCTGTATTCAGGTCAAATTGCTGTATTGGCACTTTGCGAAGAATTAGTGGGTTTTGAATCGCAGTTTGGGCACTCGGGTCTCTAAAAAGTTCGCCATCACTGCCCTAAATGTCACAGACACAAACAGAAAAGAAACTGGAGCTTGGAAGCAGCAAAATTTAAAACTGCAAGAAGAACCCAGAAGTAAACGTGGGGCAGGAAGGGCAAGGGAAAACAAGCCAAGGGGCATCTTACAGGCCACCTGCCCCAGGAAACTCTGTAAACTATTTCTGCATAAGAGTTGAGCAAAGAGGCAATGTTGCACTGCAATTTGGCAAAGCGGGTATCACCTAGTCCCGTGTGGGCAAACCTATGGCATGGGTGCCAAAGGTGGCACTCAGAGCCCTCTCTGTGGGCACCTGACATCGTCCCTTCACAGCCACCTGTATTCAGGTTAAATTGCCGTATTGGCACTTTGAAAAAAAATTAGCGGGTTTTGAATCGCAGTTTGGGGACTCAGTCTCTAAAAGGTCCGTCATCACTGGTCTATGACCATCCAGGCAAATGTGCAGCCTGACTCTGATAAACAAATGGTTAAGAACTACCTTATTATTTTGAATTAGTTCAGATCTCCAGGGCTGGATGAACATTATCCAACAATATTGAACTGGCTGAAGAACTCTCAGAACTGCTTATTTTTTCCTCCTCCTTTTATTGTTGAAATGATGAAGGATGGGTGAAGTGCTGCATGACTGGAAGAGGGGTAGCATTGTCCCTATCTTTAAAAAGGACATAAAAGGAGGAACCTGGGAATTACAGACCAGTCAGTCTGACATCAATCTCAGGGAAAATTCAGGAGCAGAGTATAAAGTTCTCATTCTGCAAGTACCTTGTGGAAATAACTAGAAGCTAACATGGATTTGTGAAGGACAAATTCTGACTGATTACTCCTATCTTATTTTTTCATTGGGTAGCTTCCCTGACAGACCCAAAATTGCTGCAGATGCACTCTATATCTTGGCTTCAGTATGATGCATTCTCAACCAAGTGCTCCATAATATTCTGTTTAGTAAGCTGAGCAGGTGTGGGATGGATAGCACAAGTGTCAGGTGGATGCAAAGTAGTTTATAGAATCATACTCAGAGAATCAATGGCACCTTCTCAAACTAGGAGGAGATATTAAGTGGGGTACCACAAGGCTCAGTCCTGAGCCTGGTGCTCTTCAACATTTTTATTAATAGCTTGGGTGAATGCTATGCAGGGAATGTTTATCACATTTGCATACGGCACAAAATTGAGCAGAATAGCTAATTCCTTGAAAGACAGGAACAAAATTCAAACATATCTTGATAGGCTTGAACAATGATCTGAAAACAACAGAATGAAACTGAACAAGGATAAGTGCAAAGTTCTACACCTAGAGAAAAAAACACAAATGCATAGTTACAAGGTGGTGGATATTTGACTCAGTAATACTTTGAGTGAGAAAGATCTTGGAATTGTCGTAGATCACAAGCTGAATATGAGCCAACAAAGTGATGTGCCTTCAAAAAGGCAATTGCTATTTTAGGCAGGATTAATAGAAGTATAGTCTCTTGATCAAGCAAGGTACTGGTTCTGCTCTATTCGGCAGTGGCTAGGCCTCATCCTGAGTAGTGTGTCCAGTTCTGGATACCACATTTCACAAAGGATGCTTCCAAATTGGAACAAGTCCAGAGGCAATCAACAAGGATGATCAGAGGCTTGGAAACCAATCCCTATGATGCCAGAGAGACGGAACTGGCCATGTTCAGCTTTGAGAAAAGAAAAGTGAGTGGAAATATGACAGCCCTTTTCAAATACTCTACTTGAAAGTTAGTCCTACAGAGGAGGGGCAAGATCTGCTCTCCATCCTCCCAGAGTGCAGGGCACGTAATAATTGGCTCAAGTTACAGAAAGCTAGATTTTGACTGAACCTCAGTAAAAACATCCTACATGTTAGAGCAGTAATTGCAATGGAACCAACTACTTTAGGAGGTGGCGAGTGCTCCAATCGTGGAGGCATTTAAGAGAAAACTAGACCACCATCTGTCAGATATACTTTGATTTGTATTCCTGCACTGAGCAAGAGGTGGGACTCGATGGCCTTTCAGGCCCCTTCCAACCGCATCCTTCTATGACTTTATGAAAACAAGTTAAAATATATAACAAACATCGTGCCATGGGTACAAGTAGTGACAGCACAGACAAGAGGCATTTAGAATCTTCTGCCTTAGGAATTCTGCAAGTTTAGGCCTTAAAAGAAACCAAGAAAAACAAGAAGGGAACTTCCTAAGTTCCGAGTTTGCACTGACTTTTACAAGAACCAGCACATGTTACTGCAGAATTAGCAAAGCTCTTAGCAAAGATGGAATGGGCGAGAGTTAAGAGAGAAATAGGAATTGAAAGATAGGGCAGGGCAGCAGACACCTAGGCATGTTTTCAAAGAAAGAGGTGCCAAACAGATCTCTCAGTGTTGGAACCTCGTATAGAGAACATGAGCTGCACAGATATCTACAGGTCAGCTGGACACCTGCTCCTCTTCAAAGCCAAAAATATTTCCCTCCTCCACCTCCAATTCAGGGACGCCTCACCTGCTCCTCCAGGTCCCGGGTTTCCCGCAGGATGGTACCGGTGTCCTCAATAGTTTGGATCAGCTGGCTGCAGTTCTAGGGGGAGAAAGAAGCAGCAGCAGCAGCGTCACCAGGGGAGATCCTTAGGAAGGCGGTCCACATAGGGAGAGTGGAGAGAGATCATACTGTTACCCTAATAAGCTGCTCACCTCATGTAAAGCTGCCAGGTATTTGTATGCCTTCCGCACAGCCTCATCGCGCTTGGCATCCTGCAGAAAGAAATGCATAAGGAAAGGATGGGGCAAATTAAGAACGGAAGGGCAAGTCAAGGGTTTCCCCTCCTTTCCCCACCCACAGCTAACACCCGGCATTCACCTTAAAGACCAGTTCATCGGTAACGGCAAAAGTTCTATCTAGTTTCCCAGTGAGAGCGTTGATCTCTTTCTGGAGCTCCTTGGTATCAGACAAGATCTGGAGAAGGCAATAAAACAGGAAGAAACCCGACATCAAAAACTGCTCGGGGCCACCCTCCTTTTTCATGAACAAGTGGACAAGAAAGATTCATAGGTCTGGGAGACCCTGAGCATTGATTGTCCAAGAGGAACAAGGGAGGCAGCCAAATGGGAACAGTAAGATTCTTTGTATTAGTTCTAGGACCCAGTGGTCACTCCCTCTTGTTGGGACGTCCAGACAAGTTAGTTCTTCAAGTCTTCTTGGGAGGTCCCATATCTTGCCATCAACGCACTGGAATCCGTCAGGCTGGCAGTGAAAAGTTTAAGAAGAAGTGGGAGAAGGTGTGCACAAACAGAGGTGGAGCCATACACGTATACAGTGGAACCTTGACTTACGTCATTAATTCGTTCTGGAGCTCTAGACATAAGTCAAACATGCCTTAAGTCAAACGAACTTTTCCCATAGAAAGTAATGGGAAAGTGGATTAATCCGTTCCAGACTATGAAAAAGACCCCCGAAAACAGCAATTTAACACACATTTGACTGGGATAGGAGATTCCTTCCAGGGATGTAAATGAAATTTCTCTTCAAAGAGAGGAGGAGGCAGTGGAATTATAGTCCACAAGTTATATGCCTCCACTTTTTAATGTTCATAGCAACAATGTCTAACATTTAAATTTTACTGATTTTTAACCTGATGTTCCATGTTCTGAGCAACCCTATGCTTACCATTAGAGTCCCATAACTGTACAGCTCCCCAACTAAAATGCTTCCATTGTGGACCAGAATTCTGCAGCCAGATTTTTTACAAGACTGAGCCGACTGTCTAACCAGTGAGGCCAGCCCTGAGCTCCCGGCCCTTCTTCTCTTCCGGCGGCAGCGGCATCTTCGGCGAGGCCGAGAACCAACTCCAGGTGCTCAGAGCTGGCCTCGCTGAAGCCGCCACTACCGAAGGAGAGGGAGAAGGCAGGAGCAGTTTGGAGGCGGCAGCCGCGGTGCTGGGTCATGGCTGCCACCCGATTCCGGGGCCTTGCGCCGGGGCTCTGAGCTGTAAGTCAGAGCCTGTGACTCAAGTCAAACAGGCCCCTTCTTGCTGCAAGTCAAATACAGCATGTAAGTCAAGGTTCCACTGTACAGCAGTACCCCGACTTAAGAGCAGCTCGACTTAAGAGCAATTCAACTTAAGAGTGAAAAACTGTTGGCATTTTAATTAATTAATTAATTAATTGTTACACTTATATCCCGCCCATCTTCCGAAACGGAACTCTGCCGCCTTACAAATTTTAGATATGATCTGCTCGACTTACAATTTTTTTTTCAATTTTTTATATTTTTTTAACTTATTTTTTCAATTTTTTTGATAGGTACCCCAACTTAAGAGCAGTTCCATTTAAGAGCATGCATTTGGAACGGATTAAATTCATAAGTCGAGGTACCACTGCATTTTTGTATGTACTGTACATCAGTATTAGAATGCCTCTAAAACTCAAGTAAAACAAATTTATTCCTGTAGCCGTAGCCATTGCAAAGGATATCCAAATAATAGGAAATAATCAAAGGCACAACTCAGCTAGAAACCCCACCCCACCCCAATAGCAAACCCATTTCAGTCAGATTAGAAATAAATGTCTAGTCAACATCGCCACAAAAGTTCCTCTTTAAAACTGTTGCCCTAAGAGCAAAACAGGCTACCTGTTTAGAAATATAGGGTACACTTTATTTATTTATTTATTTATTTATTTATTTATTTATTTATTTATTTATTTATTTATTTATTTATTTGATTTGATTTGATTTTTATACCACACCATCTGATCAATTGTCACCCTGGGAGGTTTACTTTCCCTCAGTGGGAAATTTATCAAATGTACATCAGACCCCTATTTTATGTAAGACTTAATTATTTGAACTGAGTTGCTCTTAGGTCCCTATAAATTAGGCAGACAAGTAAGTAATGGGTTGGATCTTCAACTGCATTGGTTCCTCAAGGGCAGACTCTCTGTTCCAAGGGAGTCTGCTGGGTACCGTCCCTTAACCACTGCAGAAGTCCTAGACTGGCACTACGCTGCTGTGAAAGAATTTCTCCATTGGAAATTAGTTATATTAGAGCAGTAGTGGCCAAACTTCGGTCCTCTCAATGTTTTGGACCACAACTCCCAGAATTCCAACCCTGTACTGCCAATAACAAAGCACTGTGGGAGTTGTGGTCCAAAACCTCTGAAGGGCCGAAGCTTGGCCACCATTGTATTAGAGAGATACTGAGGGTAAGTACAATATTTGAATTGGTAATTGAGCAAACCAGGGGTCCCATGCCGACTGCCATGCAGGGGAACGGTCAGCTTGATAATCCCATATTTAAAATATGGGACTTCAGATAATGTGTAGGTTCCTTACACAAGGGATCCCTGCACACACACAAAACAATGCTAGATTTTTTTAAAGTGACAGACACATGTGTTTAAAACCTGAAATGTCTGCAAGCCATTATAACCTTGGAGAATGGCTAGTCAAACTCTCAATTGCAAAGGAGGCAAGCCAGTGAAAAGAGGCCAACCCCTCCCTTTGCCCATTGGCTCACCTCCTTGCAATGCCATTCAGAACAAAAGCACATCCAGAACCACTTCCAGCACTGGAGGCAAGATGAGGGGGGGGGGGGAAGCACTCCTTTTTGCTGCCCACTATAAAATGGAAGCACTCAGCCCACAGATATGCTGCCATGGAGCGGAATGAAGCCATCACACGCACAATTTACATTCATGGAAAACACACATGAAAACTATTAAATCTCTCTCCGTTAGGTAAAGGATGCTGTTTGTGAAGGTGACACCTGTAAGGCAGCTCCCTGAATTAGAAATCAGTTTGGCACATAAGCATCAAGATAAATGTGCATGAAGTGTGGGTAGTTATAGTACTCATTTAACAGCCAGGTTAAGGGAATGGAAATGCTCTCCAGGCTCTCCTCGATTTTGAGACAGCCCCATCAATGGAAGACAGAGAGAGAGAGAGAGAGAGAGAGAGAGAGAGAGAGAGAGAGAGAGAGAGAGAGAGAGAGAGAGAGATGAGGAGACAGGCAGTTTTCACTGTTTGGGGCATGGACAAAGAAGAAAGAGGATGTTCATAGGGTTTATAAATGACCCCACTTGAGGAACCATCCAGCTGACCATCACTTGACCAGCTCCGTGGCTTTCTAGAGCTCTTCCTTCATGCCCTGCTACTGCAGCGGCTGGATCTTCGCTGAACACTCTACCAGACAAGTTGTGCTGCAAAAGAATCAGGGTGCCAGGCCATTTCTAGTCCTCAAGAGAGCACTGTACAACAACAACAAAAGTGACATATAGTCTGAACCTCTACAGTGGTGGTGGTGGGAAACACACCTCAGAATCATTCTATGTATTCCTGTATAGATGCACTGCATCCATATACACTCTTATCTTCTGCTGGAAGGTGTACTTGAAATTGGTCAGTAGCACACCTTCTTCACTCAGATGTTTTGAACCAAAACTCCCACAGTCCTTTGTCATGAGCAATCTAGGCTTGGAATTCTGGAAGCTGTGTTCCAAAACATCTGGAGTGCCGAAGGCTGGCCACCACTGAATCCTTTACCTGGGGAGTTACAGTGGAAAACCAGTCCAATTACAAACTGCTAGGGAGAGTACCAGTGCTATATTTTTTATCTCTATGGTGAAAACCAGACAGGAAGAGATGTTTGACAGTTCCCTGTGGTTTAGGGCTGCAGCTAGGAAACAACGGTTTGCCCCCTAGTGGCGGAAGAGCAATGGGAAAGACATGACCTCCAGGCTCAGCAAATGTGTACCCATTGGGTGTCAAAAAAAAAAGGTCAAAATTTTTCAACATTCCCTCGTGTCCCCTGATTACACTAATTTCCTGCATGCAAAACTATTGTGCTGTTTTAAAGACGCAGAGAGAGCTGGGAGGTTTACCTTGCACACTTGCAGCCTGTAGCGATTCGCTCCCATGTGTCTGTGGACGCTATAACGGCACAGGGTGGACTTGGGGCCACGTTTGAGGAGGGGAAAAACTACTGCCTTGGCCTCAAACGCTGTTTGTTGGCTTGCTTACCTTCGTGATCTCCTCCTTCTGCTTACGGATGTTGCTGACAATCTCCAAGATGCGCTGCGTGTAGGCCGAGCGAGAGACATCCCTGGGAAGAGATTCCAACTCCACCAGCTGCAGGCAGGCATGGGAACAGAAATGTAGGGACCTATTACAGGGTGAAGTGCTCTTGGTACTTTAGTCCCACCCTTTTGTGCAGCAGAATTTAGTGTCCCTCCAGGGTAGGAAGCCTGAGAGTGAGGTCACCCCTTGAGACCAGTATTGGTGAACCTATGGCACGGGTGCCCAAAGGTGGCCCTCGGAGCCCTTTCTGTGGGCACCCAACATCGCCCCTTCGCAGCCAACTGTATTCGGGTTAGATGGCTGTATTGGCACTTTGTGAAAAATCAGTAGGTTCTGAATCGCAGTTTTGGCACTCGGTCTCTAAAAGGTTCACCATCACTGCTTTAGACCCACATTATTCAGCATACTATCAGACACCAAAAAGGGACAGCTTAGTCAGGGTATTGTCGGAATTTTCTCTAAATGGAACATCCGACCATGAAATAGGATAAGGCCAGGTAGAGGTGGATAGTTATCAATGAGACCAGAAGTATTAGCCAATAAGCAAGTGGCTTTGCATGTAACTCTAAGCCTGGATTCAGAACTATGTGTTCAAGCTGATACAAACCTAAGCAAAGCTTCAAGGCTTTATGGACTTGAAGGCTTAACAATTCCCAACCTACTAACCCTTCTTCTCCTGTGCACTCGAGCCAGGCATTTTGGTCTTGGAAAACAGATTTGTTATTATATCAGATACAGAGAATGTGGTTTTGTATAAATGAACCTTAGTTCAAACGGACAATAAAATCCAGGGGATGGAGCTTATTTGCCTTGGAACTGACTGAAGTTTGTTGTGACTCGAATAACTCTGGTTCTAATATGCCAAAAGCTAGCTTCTACAGAAAAAAGAAATCAAATTCTGCAGGACTCTTCTTCTGTCCCAGCCGTACAGGAATAGAAATTGGCAGAAGAAAAGAACGCACCTGAAGCTTTGCTCTGGCTGGCTTCTGATAATACTGGGAGAACTGAAAGCTGGGATAATTAGACAAATGGGCTGGAAAAAAAACTAAACTAAACTAAACCTGTGATTCCAAACACTATGAATATTCAAATTGTGCAAATCAGCAGATAGATTCAGATACAACTGCATGGTATCTAGTTAAAAAAAAACAGCCCAGAAGTTACTTTTCTAGCATGGATTTGTAATCCAAGCAGTGATGTTTTCCATCTCCGTAAAATGCCTGGAGCACTGCTGGAGGTGGGAAGCGGTATATTTGAGACACTGCCATGAAGGTCAAATAATACAAGAGTTTGGAAACTCCAGAATTTGGCAAGGAAGAAAGCTGTTGATTCTCTGCAGTAGAAGAACGCAGCCATGCAGGAAAGACGGTCACCCCCCACCCACCCCTCCGAGAACCACCCTGGTGTGTGTGTGTGGGGGGGTCAAGTGTGCCCTGGAGGCCGGCCAGCCCCACCAGTGCAATGCAGCTGCCTACCAGCTGCTTGTGGAGATTATCTTTCTGCTTGGCCTCCTCGGCAGCCGAACGGATCCGCTCGTGGAGTTCCCTGATTTCCGAGAGGCGGCGAGAGGACTCCAACTGCAAAAAAGAGAAAAGAAACAGAGAACAAAAGAGGGGGCGGTCGGTGTCGAGCTTCCTGGCTTGTGAAGATCCCTCTCACTTCTTCCTCCCGCGTCTCTTCTCACCTCCTTGGAGTCGTGAAGGGCCTTGAGGTCCCGGAATTCCTGGATGAGCGGCACCCGGTGCTTCTCCCACTGAGCAGCCAGCTGGATGATCCGCTGTGCGCTGCTCTCCACCACCACCTAAGGGCAGTTGAGAGACACGCTGAGATCCCCAGGCCCGCCATGTTTTTATGCCCTTTCGGGCCTTAGTGATATGATTTATGGAGAGGGCAAGGGAAGGAGAAGAGGCATTTGCACGTGTACACACACACACACACACACACACACACACACACAGATGTTCCTCCCAGTTCCTAACAATGCAGCTTCAGACACCCTTCTGCATCGACGGGGCACTCCTTCTCCACTCCCTTGGGGCCACACTGAGATGACCTTGGTGATGTTTTTGGGCTCCAGCTCCCAGGACATCCCAGCCAAAACAGCCACTGGGTTTTAGAAGCTGCAGCCCACGTAAGGAATGGTTTTTCAGGCCCTAAACAGCCTGTCCGTTGAATACTGAAGAAATGCCCTAACTAGATTTGTATGAAGCATGACGTGTCACTGGCCAGATAAGCCTCTACATGGGGCTTCCCTTGAACCTTGTTCAGCGACTGCAGCGGGTCCAGAATGCGGCGGCCAGGCTGGTGGTTGGTGCGGGCAGGTATGACCGCATCACCCCCATTCTGGCTCGTCTGCACTGGTTGCCCGTTGCCTCCCGAATAAGGTTCAAGGTACTGGTTTTGGTTTACAAAACCCTCCATGGCCTGGGTCCTGATTATCTAGCAGAGCTGTCCTGACCAACCTGATCCTCTGTGGCTCTCTCGCTTCGGGTGGCCACGCCTAGAGAGGCCCGTAGGGTAGCTACCCACAAGCGGGCCTTCTCAGTGGCTGGCCCAGGACTATGGAACAAATTCCCCAGCGAGATTCACCAGGCTCCCTCACTGGCAGCCTTTAAGAAATCGCTTAAGACCTGGCTGTTCAGGGATGCCTTTGGCGATTGATAGGATGTACCAAAGTGTTTTCCTTTGCTAATTTCTGTTCAGCTTTTTTTATTGTCATTTTTACCATTTTATTGTCAATTTTTATGCCTCTTGCCTAATATCTCCTCTCATTGATGTAGATGTTTTTAATTTGTTTTTTATGTGAACCGCCCAGAGTTCCCTCAGGGAAATGGGAGCGGTAAAAAATAAATAAATAAATAAATAAATAAGGCCAATCGCCCTATCCCCACCCCCCACTCCCAGCCACCTGGATCACTCTCCAGGCTGCGCAGAATGCCAAGGTCCTTTCCCTGTGCTAGTGCTCCAACCCACATGCAGCTGACCACTCATTCGCTGCCCATGGAGATTCTTTTTCCCACCTCCCTGACTGAATGGTTGGCCGTGCATGGAGGCAGGAAGAGCTGGCTGGGGCACCAGTGATGATTGGCACACTGTTGCAAGGAAACAGCCCCAGTGGCATGCAGAACCCGGTGTGTGGTCATAAGAACAGCCTTGCCAGAACAGGCCACAGCCCATTGGCTTCAGGGCATTCCCAAGCAGATGTCTTCACCTGCTTACAGTTCCCTGCAAATGGCATTGAGAGATATCCTGCCTATCTCTCCAACCTGAAGGTTGTCCTTAGGCATCCATAATGGTAGCCATTGATACCCCTGTTCTCCATGAACTTGTCCAATCCTTTCTTAAAGCTGTCAAGGCTGACCGCGGTCACCACTTCTTCTGGCAGGGCGTTCCACAGACCAGTGATCCTTTGGGTATAAAAGTACTTTCTCTTATTGGCTTGTGATCTAGCACCCTAAAGTTTCATGGAGTGCCCCAGACAGCTGGAGAGAGGGTGACTGGCCAGTGATGCGTTGTGCTTTCTACAAAGCCCCCATCTCTAGTTCTAACCTATAAAGCCTAAAAGGGCTTGGATCCAGCCTATCTCAAGGACCGCGTCTCCCATTAAAGCCTGCAAGATCACTGGGGGGTGGGGGTACTTTTCCTTAGTCGAACCACCTTCACAGCTGAGTCTGGTGAGGATGCAGGAGAGGGTCTTCTCTGTTGCTTCTCCCAGATCTCGGGGTTCCCTTTCATAGGAGGCCACATCATTGCAGCCCTTTCACAAGCAAACAGAGACTTTTCTCTTCAAGCAAGCTTTCCCTCCATGACTGGCTGTCTGGATGGGTTTTTTTTTTAAAATGGATGGTTGGGCTTTTAACTGTTTTGAATGTGTTTTCTGGTATTGGTTTTGTTTACCATTTGAGAGTGGTATTCTTTTAAGGAGCTGTATACTTATTGTTTTTAGCTTTCAACAGCTTCTTTTAATAATGCAAGCTTTTCCTGAGTCTTTTGTTTTTTAAAAGGAGAAAGGCAGGGTAAAATATTTTCAATAAATAAATGCTTTGGAGGGCATTCGTCAAAGGTCTGCATAAGGGCAGCTCCTCCCCAAAGGGACTCTGAGCAGTGATTCTGCTCCTTCTGCATCATCACGGTCTCCTCCACCCACACTCATTGCAAATTCATACCCACCACTGTCCACTAGCCTATGGCAAAGACAAAGATGTAGGACAGTGGTGTCCAAACTTTGGCCCTTCCACGGCCCTTTGTCACTGGCAGCACAGGCTTGGAATTCTGGGAGTTGTGGTCCAAAACATATGGAGGGCCAACGTTTGGACATCCTTGAGGTAGGATGTTGGTTTTCCAAAGGTCCGCAGAGCCCATGGTTATGCCAGCTGATAACGACCCTCCTCCTCGGGTCTCTATGTTCCTAGTTGTTCCACTTGTGCCAACCAACCAACCGACCGACCAAGCAGCCAGACGGCCAATCAGTCAGTCAGTCAGTCGGCCAGTCAGTCAGCCAGCCAATCAGACAGTCAAACAACCAACCAGGCCAATCCCCTCCCACCTTCATCACCCCAGTCTCCCTGGCTGTTCTCTCTTTCTCTGCCAATTACCTGCAACTTAGCCATGTTATTCTCAGCATCAGGCAGCAGCTCCACCGTCTGTCCCTTCACACGCAGGGTCTGCTCTTGCTCCGTCACGACCAGCTGCCGCTGCCGCACCTCTCCTTCCACCTGAGGGGGGAAACAACCCCCCCCCCACACACACACATAATCAGGGCGGACTGAAGAGGAAGCTCTAAAGGTGCCTTCACGGGTGAACGCAACAGCCACCCGTCAGGATGTTCTCCTTCGCAACCTTCACAGGTATTGAACAGGGTGGAGTCCAAGACCATCACTGAGTACCTGTGGAAATGGCCTTTCTGGAGACAACCTTGTAGGAAGTGATGCTCTTTAGGTCACTACTGCCTTTTCCCCACCTCTGCTCTTAACCTTTCCTCCCCTTTAGCATTTGCCACCTTTCTATGAACTACAGTAGGACCCCCCCCGTATCCACTGATTCAGTTATCCACGGTTGGCAAAGGAAACAAATTCAATAATCCAGCAGCCACAAAGCAAGCTGTAAAGCAAGCTATTGTCACAAATAGCATCTGTAAAGCAAGCTACTGTCTCAAAACAGCCATCATAAAGCAGCTACTGTCAGGAAACAGCAGTTTGGGGGTGGGTGAGCAGGCGTTCTCTCTTATCCACTGTTTTCATTATCCATGGGAAGGCCTGGAACCAATCCCCAGCGGATACCGGGGTCCTACTGTACTTCATACCAGGGCCAGGTCATTCCAGTAGCCCCAGGATTCTTGTGTCAGCCAAGTCTCTCCAAAAAAAAATTCTTACATTTGCTTCTGGCACCCCTTTTGGTGGAAAAGCAGGAAATTACTAATTTGATTTGGCATGTCCAAACTTCGGCCCTCCTGATTTTTTGGACCACAACTCCCAGAATTCTAAGCTTAGATTGCCAATGGCAAACAACTGTGGGAGTTGCGGTCCAAAACCTCTGGAGGGCCAAAGTTTGGACATGCTGATGGTCACCCTTGAGAAACCCTTGAGAAATTAAGACTGAGGGGAGATATCATAGCATTTTTAATGTAGTTGGAAGGCAGCCATACAGTTGTTACTGTTGTTTTGCAATGAATTGTTGTAAACTGCCCAAAATGGCCCTGCAGCTAGATGGGTGGTATATGAATATAAAAAATAAATAAAAAAATAAATAAATAAATAAATAAATACGGGGCAGGATGTGTTCTTAGTCATTCCACACTGCAGGACACACAATAATGGCTCAAGTGACAGGAAGTCAGATCTCGGCTGTACATCAGGAAAAGCTTCCTAACTGTTAGAGCAGTACAACAATGGAACCCAACGACCTGAGAAAGTAATGACCTCCCCATCATTGGAGGCATCTAAGAGAGAAGTGGACAATCATTTGCCAGATCCTCTTTAACTTGCATTCCTGGATCAAGCAAGAGGTGGGTTGTCATGGCCTTCCAGACCCCTTCCAACTCCATTCTGCTATGGCCCTTCCAGGTGGCGTCGTCAAACCAGACCACAAGAACACCCCCACGCCCCCCACTATGTTCTTACCTGTGTGAGGGTCAGCCCCAGGGTGGACATGTGGCCCTCAAGCTCCGCAATCTGCCCCATGACGTGACGCAGCTCCCCTTCCAAGGCTTCTAGTTCTGCAGCCTGCTGTTCCCGCAAGTCCTGAATGAGGAACGCACACAGCACAAGGGACAACCAAAAGGAGTCAGAAAGGAACTCTTGGGAACATTTCTCTCTTCGTTGTCTACCTTTTGGGCAAGAAGGGCCGTGCCTGGAATGTTGTCTAAAAGAATCCCTCGTGATGCAAACACACGACTCCTATTCTGTCCCTGAATCCAAGTGTGCTTGGGATGACTTCACATAAGAAGTCAATACTGGACGCTCAAAGCAGCACCTGGCTTGTGTTGTTATACATCCGACGTCTCCAGGAGGGAGGCTGAGACACAAGGGGTGCTACCAGGCAGAGCAGACAAGCGTTCATATTGAACAAATTGTTCTTCTAAGAGGGTGAAAACTCAGGTTTGGTGGGGCAGCATTTTGAAGTTCACGGTACTGAAGCAGCGGGGATCTAGTGGATGCTGTGGAAGACGCAAGACACAATCCAACGCCCAGCAACGTGTCCCAAATAAACCCTACAGCTTTAACAGAGCAGCTATCCAAATAAGAGCCCCCCAATGAAGTCTGTGGATTGGGGGCAATAAAACATGTTTGGCACTCTAGAATGTTCTTGTCTGTAACTCCCATAATCTCATGCGAGCTGGGGTCTAAAACGTCTGGCAGGTCAAAGGTTAGATTCCGTCGATACTGTCATCCAGCACTGAGGCCTACCCCGTTCCCTGTTTTGTACTTAACATGTTGGGCAGAAAGATGTAGCCTACATTTGAGCATCATGAACATTCCAGCAAGGAGTACTGAATAAAGGTGGTGGTAGGGAATCTTTTCACACCTTGGGGTGTGGTCTCCGCCTTCAACAGACCCTAAACTAAAGCACAGGAACCTCACTGAGTTAGGACATCTTTCTTCCTTCTGAAGGAATGACACAGCCCACAATGACAACACTTGTTTCAACTCAAGAAGCTTATGTGTTGGTTCTGACCTTCCCATAACTTCCCACTGGCCGCATGTTACATGGAGCACAACAGAGCAGGTACAAGGTGCTGGTTATAGACCCCCCCCCCGAAAAACTTTGGGAACCCTTAGCCTTCCAGATGTATCTGGGTTCAACTCGCACAAGCCCCCAACAGGATGGCCAGTGGCACAAGGTTTGTGTGAATGATGCCCCTGCTGCTTCCTGGAATGTGAAAAACTGAACCCTGGCTAACACCTTCTTCAGGCATTCATGGCTAGGTGCCGCAGAGTGTTGCATTTCTTACAATATTTCGGTATGATAACATTTTGTTCGCCTTTGCTAAAAGCCTTTTCATTTACAGTGGTACCTTGTATAAAGGAATTAATTCATTCCAAATAAATTTATGTTAAGCAAATTTTCCTTTATACAAATTCCCATAGGAATGCATTGAAAATGGAGTGATCCTATTTTTATGTTGTATGGATTCTCCCATATGCGATTATGTTAAGCAAATTTTCCCTATCTCCAGAATTTTTTATGTTGTACAAATTTTATGTTATACAAGCTGTTTGTTATACAAGGGTCCACTGTATTTATTTATTTTTGTTCATCAGTTGCTCTTAGCTTTTTGAATGAACCAGACCATGAACCTAGAGAAATGTTTCCCTGCAGTTATCTCTAAGCATTTTGCTCAAACTCCCTTCCTACCACTAAAGCATCTCTTTTATAATGATAAGGGCTATATATTTGCTTGCAGGAGGTGGGGGTAAAATCCCCTCATCTTTTGGGATTTTGCAGCTCTTCTGTTGCCTATATGAGCAGAATCCAGTGCTTTGGGACATAATTCGTAGCCATCCAAGTTGACTAAATGTGGCACCAACAGCTTGGGCTGAATAAATGGTCTGTAGCTGTGGATATGAAAGCGCATTTAAATACGACATACTGAATGTATCCAGTCTTATTAAAACCAGTAGCTATCCCAAGAAGATAGAACTGGGATCCTTTTGGGCAGAGGAATGAGATAAAATTGCACTAAATAAATAAATAAATGGATACCACCAAAGTTCCCTCTAAGCCATGGGGCTTACACTGCTGCATTGGGCATGTGCAGCTGAACCAGGGGTTCTACCTGTTTGCTTCTGGTGACAGCCAGAACCCCAATGGGGTGAGGGCACATATGCTGCTCAGTGCTCCAGAAAATTAAGAAAGAACACAGGACACCATGTATTGTATGCAATGTGGCTTTATGATCTTGGCTTATCGCTTAGAAAGGAAGGGATGATCACAGCCCAAACCCTCCCTAGCATCATTATGTCACTACTAGGCTCGTTTTTAAAGTTGCAAGATGCATGCATGAGGGAAGCTGTATTTTGATGCTTAATGGCTGATGAATTTGTCTCTTCTTATGTTTTAATTTTTTTTAAATACCTGCTTCTGCTGATGTTATAAAGCATTTCAGTACAGATTTTTTTTTAAATAGCACCTTCGCTGGTCTCTTTTCTTTCGGGAAATGATTTAAAGAGCACGGGCTTCCTTCTACTGTGTTAACCTCGTAAGAATAACTCCAGACTGTGTTTTACCTGTTCCGACGTCCGTGAGACTTGCAGGGTCTGCACCTGTAGAACGGGCTCTGCCTCCTGTCGGGGGACCAAAACGGAGAGCAAATTTAAGACCAACCTTTCTTCTGTCTGCAACGAACCTCTCCAAACAGTACATAAGAACATAAGAAGAGCCATGCTGGATCAGGCCAAAGGCCCATCTAGTCCAACTTCCTGTATCTCATAGTGGCCCCACCAAATGCCTCTGGGAGTACACGAGACTAGATATCTGTCTCCTGATACCACTCCCCTGCATCTGGCCCTTGAAGAACCCTGGTTTTATGCCTGGAGATCACATATCTCCATCATGGTTTGTAACCTGTGATGGACTTTTCCTCCAGGAATCTGTCCAATCCCCTTTTGAAGGCATCCAGGCTAGATGCCATCACTATATCCTGTGGGAGGGAGTTCCACAGACTAACAACATCCTGACAACAACATGCTGGGTAAAAAAAAACTTTTATCTGTTCTCACGATCCCAGCCCTCAATTTGAGTGTATGTCCCCTAGGTCTGGTAACAGTAGGACCCACGTATCCACTGATTCATTATCCACTGATTCAGTTATCCATGGTTGGCAGAGGAAAAAAATTAAATAATTCAGCAGCCACAAAACAAGCCACTGTCACAAACAACAGGTGTAAAGCAATCTATTGTCACAAATATCACCCGTAAAGCAAACAACTGTCACAAACAGCAGCCATAAAGCAAGCTACTGTCAGGAAACAGCAGTGTGTGGGTGTGTGGGCAGGTGTTCTCTCTTATCCACGGTTTTCATTATCCATGGGAAGGCCTGGAACGAATCCCCAGTGAATACCGGGGTCCTACTGTATTTTGTGAGAGGGAGAAAAGCGTCCCTTTCTGCAAACAGCCAATCACTAAGATCCAGAACTAGTTGCAGTTCTCTCTCTTTCTCTAAAGACTGCCAGCACCCCTCTTTTCGGTCAAAACCATACTTGCTCTCCCCCCCCCCTTTCTCCTCCATACCTGCTTATAGGCCAGGCGCTGAGTATGGGTGAAGCGAGACCCTTTGGCCAAAGCCCCAGCAGGCTCCTGGCTGGCACCAAAAGTCCCCAGGAGCTGAATCAGGTCACGGGATGTCGTTCCCGGAGGGGTGGGCCCAGCAGAAGGAGACACTTGCCGTAACTGGTCCAGGAGGCGCCTCCGCAGCCGCTGCTGCTTCCAATTGTGATATTCCTGAATGAAGGAAAGAGG
Source organism: Phrynocephalus guinanensis (assembly GCA_037367245.1). Classification (NCBI taxonomy): domain Eukaryota; kingdom Metazoa; phylum Chordata; class Lepidosauria; order Squamata; family Agamidae; genus Phrynocephalus; species Phrynocephalus guinanensis. Next base: position 157,147,205 of record CM074734.1, read on the forward strand.
GTCATGTTATTCTGTTGCGGACTGGTAAGGGAAGAAACAGCAGCTGGCCTAATAGTAGCCTATGAAAAGGACTGGTGGGGCGGGACTGACTTCAATTCTACCAAGCTGAGGCCAACTTATAAAAACCTGAGTCGGATCCAGATTTTTTTAGAAATGGGAAGGGAGGGAAAGGGAGGAGATGCAACTTCGCCCACTCAGAAAACTCCGGCATCTGGCAAGGCCTTCGGGAGATACTGAAGATCTGGACTGAAGGAGTGGCAGAAAGGCATAATCTGGGGACAGAAGGGGGCTTTGCCTTCTGATTGAGAATCTCCATCTTCAGATTTTGGGATCCCGAAGAATTTTCCTCATCATTCTGTATCTCAAGGACTAAGTACATTGGGAATTATGCTCTCTCTCTCTCTCTCTCTCTCTCTCTCTCTCTCTCTTTCTTGCCCTTCTATGAATTAAGATTTTCTACTTCCTTTTTAAGGATTCCTTCAGGGGCATTCCTCCAATGGTTTATACATTTGATGCCCTTGTATTTTCCGTCCCGAGATCCTCTTTTTTAAAAAAAAGAAATGTAAACTTTTAAAAAGTAATGTAAATTAAAGTTCAGCCACAAGTTGGCTGAACCGTTGCTACGGCTTTCTGCTTCTTTCTCAGCAGGACAATGTGAAATGCCTAACAGTACCAGATTGCTTCTTCCAATCCTACAATGAGTAAAGCAAAAGTATTCTGCTTATATACATCCCCATACCACTTCAAGTAGTCTCTGGGCAGTTTACAGTTTAATTACAGCATGCAGGCTACACATTGCCTCCCTCTCCCAAGCAAACTGGGTACTCATTTTACCGACCTCGGAAGGATGGAAAACGGAGTCAACCATGAGCCTGCTACCTGGGGTTGAACCCCAGGTCGTGAGCACAGCTTTAGCTGCAGTACAGGCATTTAACCACTGCGCCACGAGGCTCTTATAAGGAAGCCCTTGCATTTAAAGAAGTAGTTTTCTGAATTCTAGCTGTGGGATTTGCCACCGTGGGCGGCTTGCCTTACAGAAAAGCTTCACCAGCCTGCTGCACGCTACCAGCCACTGAGTCAAGGATAAGCAGATTCCCCACTGGGTCCATCACACCCACCTCTGGAGTCATGCGTGATCCAAGGCCCTGGCTCTTCCATTCAGTCTCCCACTCTTGGGCTGCGCTCAGCTCGGCCATGTTAAGCTCCAGCAGGGATGGCACCAAGGATGTCGGTCGGGGCAGCTGGCCTGACACAGGGGGCAGGAACTTGTCAAAGAACTCTTTCCGCTCTAGAAAGAAGAGGAGGAGGACGGTGGTCATCCCAACGACACACAGGTCGACGTGTGTTTCAGCCTTCTTTGTTACGATCACACAAGCCAAAAACTGGGAGGGCAGCTGTAACCACAAAGGCCTCTTTTCAAAACCAACAGGCTCACAACTGTGGCACTTGACAACAACGAGCCCCTCCAGATTCTACCGCCAGAAATTAAACAAGGAAAATTTTTTTTAACCCTGCGTGAACATGATCTGGAAACAAAACCCATCGGTTTCAATGAGTTTTACTCTGAATCACACTGGCATTCTGATCATTCTGATTAGGTTACTGCTCAGTATGTTTGATTCCAGGCTTAACGAAACATTTGGGCTTTGAGTTCCAGTGGGAAAGAGCCACAGCAAAACTAAACAGAGGTAGCCGGAAAGAGGCATGTATTTCTTTCACATGAAAACAGGGATACTGGCTGAAATGGGGCAAGACGGAGATCCTTTACGTGGTGGTGGTGGGGCACCTCTCTGTGAGACATCTGGAAAAAAATGATTGTCCTAAATCACATTCACAAAGTTCTAAGGAAAGAAAATACACAGGTAAAGATGCACCCAGCTTGGAAGAGTTACCTTTTTAGAGAATTACCCCCTCAACCCCTCAGTTATGGTCTTCGAATTCTAGTCCAAAAGAATGAGCAGACATAGGCCAAACTTGCGTAAGCTCGGCCTTAACTACGCAAGTGCTCCCTCTTTGACCCAATGCACAGAACTGAGCAGCAGCCAAGTCCATTATAAGAGCAACTGGTCAAACCCCTCCCCCTCACATCACTTTCTGATTGCATTTCCACCCAAACATAACACTCACCTTGCGACACCTTCCTGAGGAACGGGTCTGATTCCTGAGGTAGGACTAAGGGTTGAGCTTGGAATCGCCTCAAGAGACAAGAACCCTAGCATGGTTGGAGGGAGAAAGAGAGGCTGAGAAGAGTATCCACACCACTAAAACACAGAAGGCACAGAAAAGGAACAAATATTTGGAGGGGCCAGAGTGATATACCATTGGCTTACAATGTGCAAATGAATGCAAATAGATTTATAGACCAGGTTATAGGCATACGTATACTTTGAGTAGAACAGGCACATCCAAAGTGTGGCCCGGGGGCCAAATGCGGCCCGTTTTAAAATTTCAAGCAGCCCTCAACCTCTTCTCTTTGCCAGCTCAGCCTGTCACTCATCCCTGCTGGTTGGCCCCTCCCTGTGTCAGCTGGATATGTCAGCTTGCAGTTTTATGGTTTGCCTGCCCTCCTTGCCTCCATCCATCCTTTCGACCACCCGCCCTGCTTATCCACCCCTGGCTCCATTGCTGCAGTGTCTTCCCCACCTCCTTGCAAGGGAGGGCAGCATGTGCGAGCAGCGGTGCGTCTTGGGTGCGCATGGGTCGATTCCCGGGCCATGCAACAGCCGCCGGACCCTTGGGCATCATGAAACTGGAGCATTTGCGGCTGTTGCAGATGCGCATGGACCACACCCTTTCTCCCCCCCCCTTCAGGTTGAAAGGTCGACCCCCACACATTTTTACCTCACCAAATCTGGCCCTCCTTGCAAAAAAAAATTTAGACACCCTTGGAGCAGAACAATATATCTGGGTTCCAGAGATATTGAGAAAATATGAGCAGAATGGCTAAGAGAGAATGAGAGGGAACATCTCTGTGTGTGTGTGTGTGTGTGTGTGTGTGTGTGTGTGTGTGTGTGTGTGTGTGTGTGTGTGTGTGTGTGTGTGTGTGTGTGTGTGTGTGTGTGTGTGTGTGTGTGTGTGTGTGTGTCTGTCTGTCTGTCTGTCTGTCTGTCTGTCTGTCTGTCTGTCTGTCTGTCTGTCTCTGTGTATCTATGCAGATAAGCAATGGCCAGGTACCAAAACAGGTGAATCAGTGTTGGGCCTTTACTTCTTAGTCTGGGTTTCCCAAGAAATCCCAGCCAGCGTAGCTCCTGTGGTGGATAATGGGAGCTGCAGTCCAATAATATCTGGACCACCTCAGGATACAAGAGTGACCAGAATCCTTTGGAAACATTTTCTACCTTTCTCCCAATTTATCCCTTGAAACAGGAGACGAGCAACAATGCCTTGGTCCAACCCTAAACGTAACCACACAGCAATCAAGGACTGGTATTAGATTCTGCTGAAGAGGTCCTTAAACTGGGAGGAGTGATGAGGAAACACACCTGTAGTAACTGCAGGCGGGGGGTTCGGCAGGCGGGGGGCACCCAGGGGACAGCCAGCTGCTCCTTGATGGCAGCGGCAATGGCTCTGTGGAGGGCGGACGACTTGCCTGAAAGGACACAGTTGGTTTAGAGAGAAAAGCATGACTTAAAATCCAGCCCCCCTCTCTCCCCTGCCTGCCTGCCTCCGAGTCGGGTTCTGCTCAGCATCCTCCCTACCCACAGGCTGGTCGGCATCGTTCGAGGCATCCCGCGGGAGCTTCTCCACAAGGAAGAGGAGAAGGCGACGGATTTCGGGCTCGCTGCTGTACAAAAAGGTCTGGTAGCCAACTTCTCCTTGATAGCCCAAGTCCTGGGTAAGAGGAAACAAGTGGTGAGAAACGGAAGGGGGGGTGATGATGGTGGCGGGGCATGCTTGGTGGGCATGACACCGCAGCTACAACAAACTTGTCACCTTCCAGATGTTGTTGCACTGAGACGGCCATGATCTCTTGATACCGGCTATGGGAGCTGCAGTGTCACCTCTGGAAGGGACACACACACACACACACACACACACACACACACACACACACACACACACACACACACCAGTGCATTTTCACCACTTCCAACAAAGGAATTTCCCAACTGGCTCTGGAGGAGCGATGGGGCAGGCTGCTCCCCATGTCTCCAGATGCTGCTGTTCAGCCTTTACAAGATGCTCAAACATACGAGGATCACAGTATTCAAGCCAGCTCATGGAGTTCAAGAGATGACAAATAGCCCATGGATACACTCCTGGATCTGAAGCGCTTAAGGAGCAAACCAATGACCTTTTTGGGGAGGGTGGTCTTTTGACCTTTTCCACCTCTCCCATGGGCTTTTGGGTGTTCTGGGCAAGGGGAGGGGGGAAGGAGAGTGGAGTAGCTGGAGTTCTGCCAAAGGTTATAAATGATGTCTTTTGATTGAGAGGAGCAGAGGGCCTTGGATGGCAGAAAGAGGACACCTGTGGCGCCACCAGGCCAACTGGCCAACCCCAAACACCTTGTGCCAAAGGAAGAGTGGAGTTTGCTTCATCCCATGCAATGGGGCGCTGGGTCGTAGTTGCACTCACCTGGCAGGCTTGGGCCAGGCTCATGCCGATTCGGAAACGGGCAGACATGCCAGGAGGCAGGATGTGGCTGAGGCCTGCCCCGACAGAAGGCGTGATGACTCGAAGGCATCGCACCACCGACTCCACAATCAACTCCGTGGTGAACTCGCGGACGCTCTGGACTTCATCTGGGATGTCGCTAGGGAAGGCGGGGAGAGAAGGGGCAATCGTTATTAAGAGGGGCATTCCCCCAATGTTGATGCTGCTTCCTCTGGAAGGGGGCTTCATTTTCCACATGCGGAAATGACAGCCCAAACCATGCATGGGAAACATATATGGTGTTCAAATCTATAAGATCCGCTGCCCCTTATCTTTGGCCAGGCTGACAGGGAACAGCTGTCAAACAGGAAGATCACGGGTACCCTAAGCCTGCCTGATACCTTCCAAGATGTCCAGTATTATTAAACTGCAGCTGGGGCCTGGTGAAGGGCATGGCATGGCTTCTCAAAAGGACAAGAGTACAGCCTCTGAACTACAGAGAACGGGTGAAGAAAATCTGTTCCAGGGAACAGCTTGCCAACAGCTACATCCTTTCGTGCAATTTTCCCCAAGAAGGATCCTGCCCCTCCACTGTATTAACTATAGTAGCCTCTTCCTACCCCAACCATAAAACAGCATCAGAGAGCCCATGTGGCCCTCTGGGAATAAGCTCCAAGGAGCACAGCAAAACTTCAGGACAAGCGTATATGCACGAGGCTGAAGTGCAGTGCGAGCAAAGGAGCAAAGTTCACACTTCACTTTCACCCATGAGGCAAGCACCTACCCTCTCTCTCTCTCTCTCTCTCTCTCTCTCTCTCTCTCTCTCTCTCTCTCTCTCTCTCAACAAAATCCAACGATTTAGACGAAAACAAAGCTCCCAGAGGCACTTGCAAGATGGTTGAATATATGGCGGTTCCTACTCTCAGTCTTATGTTGTGCTCCATTGTTCAATTTTCTCGGCCTCAGCACTGCTAACTAAGAATAGCAGCACATCTTCCATGACGACTGGAAGAATTGCTGACAGAATGGGTTTATCAGGGGTGGGGAGTGTGTGGCCTGCAACCTTGTTATTTCGACTGCAAGCGACTGGCTACCATGGGTAGGACTGATGGGAGTTATAGTCCAGCAACACCAGGAGGCCAAACATCCTCTATTGCATAGGATTAGGGTGGGCTGAATGTTGTCAGGTCTCCTGTAAAGGGGATCCTTAAACCTTAATTATTATGGCTCTACCAAAGGCATCTCAGAACTAGCTAGATGGTTTCGCATGCAGTGATTAATCCAGCCCTTGTCGCTAAGCAACCGCCAGTTACTTCCTCCCACACAACCTTCAGAAGCAACGAAAGGCCCCAGTAGGAACCAAAGCAAATGTCTGTGAGAAAGCACAATTCCCAAGCTCAAGGCAAAGAGTGGGTGCGACACAGAAAGGTCACGATTGTGTAAACCCAGTTACATTTCTGCCAGAAGTAAACTCTGAAACCCAAGCAAGTGGGCAAATTAAGCTCCCCTGCAAGATTTCAGTCTGCTCTCTTTATGGTGGCACATGCTTCCTTAGACTTGTAAGAGGTGAATACCTGTATATGGCATTCCTAGGTCTCCACATCAGCATACATGTGGGCCTTGCATTAAGACGTGGCAAGTATTCCCACATCCCTCTTCAAATCCTTTTGTGGTGCCCGGTTTCAGACCCCTTTCCACTCCTCCTCAGGTGGTCTACCACCACCTAGAACAGTGGTGGCAAACCTTTGGCACTCCAGATGTTTTGGGCCACAACTCCCACAGTCCTTTGTCATTGGCAATCTAGGCTCGGAATTATGGGAGTTGTGGTCCAAAACATCTGGAGTGCCGAAGGTTCGCCACCACTGACCTAGAAAGATCAGAGAGGAGAGCCGTGTTAGAAAGAATGAAACATACAATAATACAGCATAAATGTGGCCTTACGTCCCAGAGAGGCGGAGGGAATGTATGAGGATCTTGTCCACCTCCTCCATGATGCTGGAACATATAGGGATACGGGGATGCCTTTGGGGAAAAAAAAAGACAAAGTGACGCTATGAGACAGCGGTTAGTGTGCACGGCTACACTAGCCGTGCAGGTCTTATGAGGTCACTGCCGCAAGTCCCTAACCCACCACAGCCAGCTGGAAAACCCAAACGCTCCTCCCTCCCTGCAGCTGGACTGCTACTTCCCCACAGAAAAGCCTGGTGAATAAGCTCTCCAAAGCTCCTGACCTCAAGATAAACGCCAACTGCTCTCCTGCTCACATTTCGCTACATAAATTATTTCGACCGGGCATCGTTAAAACGATGAAATCCCCTGCCATAGATTGCGGCAACAACTGGCACTGATGGCTTTAAAAAGAATCCTTGGCGACTTCAAGGGAGACCAGGCGAGAGATAGAAACGGCTCAAAATATAGCTAGGAATTATTATGTTTTAGGTTGCTTGGGACACAAGTTCTCAGAGGAGACTAGTTGGCTGTTGTAGGGATAGAATGGTGGTCTGATTCAGCAAGGCCCATCAAATGTCCACACAAAAAGATAAATAAATGAAGAAGACTCCGTTTAAAAGACTTCACTGGCCCCATTGCCAGAAGGTGAATCCCATCATGTGCAACTAACCCAGATGAGAGGGGAAAGCAATGACGGTCCTCCAAATGACAGCATAAGACTAAGTCTGCTGAAGCAATCTAGGAAGCCTTATTTTCCCCACTGCACACATGGCAATCCATGTTTTATTTAAAAACTGAGCTCATAGTTTTCATCGCCACAGCAGCAAGAGTCACTTAAGAGTGGGGTAAACTTATAGATTATGTATTAGTCGAAGGGAAGGGGAAAGAATCCACGAATATTTCATGACAATTCTGGAGAAGAGGACTTTAAGAAGATTACTAGAACAATAGAAGACTGAGCAACAAAGAAGAATGCATGGATGGTCCCGTGGGGTGGGGGTACATTTATATTGTTAATTGTAGTTCTTTATTTCTTATGTTGTTTGTATGTAGTTTAAAATTTAATAAAAAAAAACATTAAAAAAAAGAGAGACCAGAAGCAACAAGTTTCCATGAAGCTATCATGGAAAATGTTCACTGGTAGACAATGGGCAGTATCAGTATTTTCTGCATGTAAACATTCTCTAACCCCACGACCAACATCCCAAGTCTAAGCCCATGTACACTATAAACCTGACCCTCTGATGTTGCAGGCTTTAGTCACCTATAACCTCATCTATAATACATCCATTCATCTTAAATGTGTCTCAAGTCTCTGTCCATTTATGGGGAACCCATTAAGGCCATTTCCCAATTGGAAATGGTATTAATTTTATTGCCTGACCCTTAAAAGTCCAAGCGCTATAGGATTTTCACTGAGTTCATGAACTTCAATTTCATAGTCCTCTCCCCTCATGCCTTTCTCCTTGTTTGTTTTCTTTTCGTAAGACAGTGTAAGGTGCCATCTTTACCCATGTGTTTTTGAAGGACTGAAGGACCAAGGCTGGGAGGTGCCTTGGTTCCATGGGGTGGGGAAGGCAAGGTGTACAGAAGGAAAATGTAGAGGGGTGACCCAAACTGCATCAACATCCACTGAGGATGGGGCGGAGAGAGTTGGTCAAATTTGCGGCCACCGCTAAAAGCAGATGCAACAGTTGGGAGCGAAGAGAATACAAACATACTCCATGTTCAGTGACAGAATTCTCTTCTACCAAGGAGTCTGGGGTAACAGAACTAGCCAAATGCAAGAATCTTTTGAGAACTGTAGCATGGCAGGATTACCAGGTAGCCAGATTGATGCTCTTTTCCATCTGACATCAAATTCAGCTTGAGTGGAGGCTTCCTTTTATTTATTTATTTATTTATTTATTTATTTATTTATTTATTTATTTACCACACCAACTTTCCCACAGGAACTCTTGACGGTTCACATGGTAAAAGGAACCAAATAAGCAGATAAAACAAAGTAAAGCAACTTAAAAACAATACACACAAATAATCCTGATTCCTGACAAGAAGGGAGGGCGTGGTAACAGAACCAGAACAAAGCAACAACACAGAACATCAGCGATTGCCGTAAGCCTTTTTGAAAAGCAAACTTTTTAGAGCTTTCCTGAAGGCTGGGAGCGACTCAGCAAGGTGAATCTCGCAAGGTACTGTAATTTATTCCAAAAGGCTGGAGCAGCCACTGAGAAGGCCTGATTGTGGGTTAACGCCTTATGGGTGGCCCTTTGGGGTGGCTACCGAGAGTGAGAGAACCTGCGATGCTCTGGTGAGCCGGGCCACAGTTGATGTTTGGGTGGTCCACAGTGGGAACTGCTTGGGTAATGGTATTCCAAATGTTTGGGGTGAGAGCTCTCACTGCACCTGATCACCAGCCATGTTGCAAAACACTGAAGGCCACTGAAGGCCAGAACCACCTGGAAGGCCATCCACCCACCTCCATTTTGGAAGGTGGGATCATGATCAGTACCAAAGAGACCCCTCGAGTGCAAACTTACAAGACATGACCGTGCTAACAGGCCTGGGAGATCTCTGGCTTTGTAGCTGCTGGGGTGTACAACTCCCAACATCAGCCAACAGAAGCCCAAAATATTTATAGAGCCCAAGACCATTGCAAGAAACACTGTCACAGCAGCTCCCACTCAGTTCCTTCCAGATGTCTGATGGCCACCCATTCCTTCTCTACCAACTGTACGGTAACTGTTAGAGACAAGCTGGTTTCAGAACATGACAACAGGTATGAACAAGGAAAAGGACAGAGGAGGGAGGAGTTAAAAACGGTGGCAATCTGCCTTGCTGGTATGAATTATATTGCCAAGATCTTATGTTCCAAATTGCAGCCTGGCATCCTCACACCACTCTAATACCACTGCAAGGCCACCACGTTTTACAGATAGTAAGGGGAGGTCAGTGTCACCCTCCAGAGCTCGTTAATGACAGCTCCCATCATCCCTCCCAGGTATAGTAGCTCTATTAGCTAGGGACTGGTTGGAAATGGCCGTCCAAAATGCCCAACATTTTGTCTTTTGTTTCAAAAGCGAAGGCAAGCGTTGTCACACTCGGCTGTATTCCACCCTTGCAAGCCTCCGCGGCGAGGCAAAGAGCCCAGGGAATTTTTTCCTCACTACATAACACCCCCCCTTCCATCACCGCCAAGCCAGCCGACTGGGAATCAAACCCGTTTCCGCATGAACCAAGCCCAACCCTAGGACGGGCAGATGCCCTGGGAGAGGAAGAAGAAGAAGAAGGAGGAGGAGGAGGAGGAGGAGGAGGAGGAGGAGGAGGAAGCGGTGGTAGAGGCACCCCCCCCCCCAAAATTGGGGAGGGTTGCTGCGCGGCCCCCGATCCGTCTGCAAATTAAGAGGAGACCCAGCAGGCGGACCTGAACGTCGGAATGCTGCCTATACGGGAAGCGCAAGGCGGCTGCCCCAAGACGGCGGGGCAATACGAGAAGAGGGAGGCAACCGTACTCACCGCTCCCTCTGCTCTGAGCTGGGCCAGGCAGGCGCTGGGTCACAAGACCGGCTACAAAAGCATGCTGGGGAATGGAGTGCAAAGAGCCGATTGGGCTTCAGCGTTGTTGTTGGGTTTTGTGCCCCCCCCCCGACTCTTCCGCCACGAACCCGCAAGCGGAATTCAGACTCTTAAAAAGCAAGGAGCTTGTAGAGAAATACAAACCAGGAACTGGTGATTTTCGTGTATACGCAACCGGAGAGGATCGAGTGTTCCTCTTTTCACAAAAAGTAGCAATCCGCGGGCTTATTCTCTGCCATTTCGTGTGTGTTTTTGGCTCTGGGGAATGTTAAGATTTGTTATCTGGAAGTCGAGACATGACTTATTTTGGAAGACTGAAACGTTTCGATCTTTTAAGTAAAAGAAGTCCCATTGCCATGACTCAGCTTCCAGGGAAATTCACCCGGATGACTGACTAATAAAATAAAATAAAATGCAAGCCAAGCTTTCGATAGCAAACTATCTTTATCAAAGCATTGTCCCAAGATGCATTCTTGGTAGAAGATGTAGCCTACCAGGCACTAAAATCCTTTGTGATTAGGTGGAATTAACCAGCAGATGTTGCAGGACGCAGGGCTTATTTTAGGACTGCATCAAAAGTCCCAGATAAAAAGTTTCCCACCCCCTTCCCCCTGGAGACCAAGGTCCCTGCAGCCTGAGGAGGTGGGGACTGGTAATCCAAAAAGCCACGTGTTCCATTTGGAAGCTGAGTAAAATTTAATAAAGCTCACTATTTATTTATTTATTTATTTATTTAATTCTTACTAGATGTAATCAATTGGGGCCAGATTAAAAAGAGGCAATTGTACCTTGTGGTTGCAGTCAAGCCCTCAGTTGTGTTCATGTGCCTCCTTCTTGTATGGTTGTTGTGGGGTTTTTTTGGGGGGGGGTCACACGGCTCAAACCTTTTTTAATTCTACTGGATGACTGAATCTTCACAGTTAAGTTTTGTTCTGCAAACGCAAATACCTACGGAGTTCATTGCTCCTATACTGCCTGGGAACAAATACATGTTTTGCCTGGGAACAGTAATTGATAACAGCCTTGCAAGGATGATGATGTGCTGTGAAGTGATCTCCAGAATGTCCTGTTCCCAGTAGTTCTTCTCAGCTCTAGTAAATTCAAGGTTGTGGTTTCCTTTAGGGAGTCAGTGTACTGTATAATGTATTTGGTTTTCCTCTTTTCCTTCTGCCTTCAACTTTCCCCACATTATTGTCTTTCCTACTAGGGAATCCTCCCTCCTCATGATGTACCCAAAGCAGGAAAGCTCTCCTCCAGCCATACATTCCAAACGACTCCAGTGTTTTCCTGCCGCCTGTACGTTTATAACAGCATTGCCTGTCTAGGGTCAGTCGTTCATATAGCTGCCATTTCCAAATCAAAACCCTCATGCTAAATAGTCTCTATTTGCAACCGTCGTCATTTCCCCTCAGGCTCCCGGCCTAAATGCAATGTATGCTGCCTTCTTCCCACCGTAGGGAAGAGACGGGGAAATTTTTTTCCTAAGCGAACCCGGAATCTAGACGTTGCTCTCTATTTTTGTTATTGTCTATCATCCTTATACTCCCCACGACCTCTAATCCTGATGAGAACAGAGAGCATGCTGGGGATTGTAGTCTTGCCTTATCCATCGGAGCGGCTGGAGAGGGCCGGTGCTAGAATTAAAGGCGCGCATGCTGGGGGGGGGGTTCTGTTTCCTAGCAACCGAAACACCGCCATTCTTAACGTGTCTCCCAAATCGATTTTTAGCTTGGTCGTATTACGTACTCGAGTTTTTTTTTCGCATTGTGGTTTTCTTCCCTGTTGCTAGTTGCAGAGAGGGACATTAAATAATAGACCATCAGACCTCACCCAAAAAAAGGCCTCTGCAAATTTTTGGGGGGAGCTACAATTTTTTAATTGGATGCATATTGTAATTAAGTATGCTCACTGAACGTCTTGAAGTCGTGCTGAAACAAAGGGAAAATAGGCCGGGAAAAAAGCTAATAAAAAGGTGGAAAGCAGTAGGGAAGAGTAAGACCAAATGGGAGATGGTCTGAGTGGACCTCCTCCATCAAGGAACCCACAGAGTTGAGTTTGCAAGAGCTAAGCAAGGTTGTTGAGGACAGGGCATTTGGGAGATCTCTCTTTTTCATGAGGTTCATGGAAGTTTGAAAGCAGTGTTATATTTTCCCACTGGAAGTGTCCACGTCACCCGTCAAGACTGACCTGAGGCAAATGGGTGATGATGTCTTCTGTCACACACACAAGTAGTCATACAAAAGCTGATCAGATTCCTAAACCTCCTATCGGTATCGATGAGAGGACCATGCTGTTTGCTGCACCTGAATGCAGCAGACTAGTTTAAAGGGGGGGGGGGCAGAGCTGAGGCAACACCCCATCCTGTGCCCACCAGTATCTGCTGCCTGAGGTCCTTTGCATCGTGGCAGCTGCAAGAGGTTAATTCATCTGAACCACCCAGCCAACCTGGAAAGGGCTCATGCAGGGGGAAGGCTCTATGAATTGTCATTGTGGTTCAGCACTGCTTCAGGGCATCTTCTGCTAGTGATAATGCTGGCAAGCAGAAATAGCTGTCTGCAGTGTCATGGCCGCTTTGTAGAAGAAATGCATAGCAAAAACCTACTTGTCTCAGACATACCCAGCGGCACTTCATGCCTTGGGTAGCCCCATATCCAAGCTTCCTATAAACAGGTTCATAGCTAGAATGTTTTTAAAAGCAACCCAGCTTTCATAATCTATACAAGATGGGCAATACCTTCTAAACTTCCCTCACGACACAGGAGCTCTATTTCTGTCCATCTTGGGGGCTGACTAAAAACCCAGATCCACAGCACTATAACTTGAGAGCGAAGGATGATAAGTTGTCCAGGGGACTAGGTGGTGGGGTGGTGGGGAGACTATTCCTTCAAGTCTGTAATCTTAAACTTTTTCACACATAAGAAGACTGTATGGAAGAGACAAGACAAACATTTACAGACCTACCTAGTCTTTCTCAGTATTTTAAAATTGCTGGCCTAACCTTAATTTTCCCTCAAGATTTGACAATAGTCTTCTGATTTTATTTGGGGGGGGGGAAGATGTCTTTGCTTTCTCATTTCATTGAATCAATACAGTCTCAAGGGCAATACAACAAGAATAAAAAATAAACATATTACTGATACTATGAATTTGCAGGTTAGTAGTACCAATAGGTTACAAGCAGCCTTACTGGAATTAAAAATTCTGGAGCGTTTTGAAGTACAGTATTCAACTACAGTATTTGTAAAACACCATATTCTAACACAGGTTCTCTGGACAGCCCACAATTGGTAATGTTAAAAATACAATATGAAAAATAAAATAGTCAAAACATGAAGCTTAAACTAAAGTTCATACTATGTGCCATTTTAAAAGTTTAGTTAAATAAAAAGATATTTGCCCAGTGCTGAAATAACCCTAATAATGGCACCAGTAGAACTTTTCTGATTATAACCTGATTCTCACAAGCAAAAATCCTTTTTGGGTGGGGGTGAGGGTGGGGAGTTTAGTAAAGCCTGTGGTTCAATTCATTTGGTAGGAATGTTCAGAGCAGAGCCCTTGACAAATACCTTAAGGTTAAAATAGCTACACATGAAATATGTCATCTTGGAGGTAAGCAGGGGCGAGCCTAATGGTCATTTTGGACAAATCAGACACATTATTAGGGTCTTATATATCATGCTTAAGTAAAAAATGCATTTCTTCCTATCACAACTTGATGCCTTCAGTCAACACAAATCCACAAGTGCTACATCCCTAGAGACATCAGACACAAATAAAGCTATGCTACTTCTGAGTTGACCAATCTCAAAACAAACAACAGTAAGCATATTTGCTAAATGTAGGTTGAGCAACCTCCTCTTAGAACCGCCAAACAGTCTTTTCCTGTCAAAGGTGCACTGTCTTTCAGATATTAGGTGTCCCGCTTAGTAAGATGTCTAGAAATAGGAATTCCCTATAAAACTTGCCTCCTATGGCTTGCAGATGACCTTGCTTTGTCTTGCAGTTAATCATTAGGAGACAGACACAGGTTTCTAATTCCTCAGGTAGAACATTCTGAGGGAGTCGCATTCCTGGAACACTCATCTGATTTTGTCATCTAACAACTTGCTGCCTGCATCACATATACTTTGACCAGGGCTTGGAGGAACCACATCTAACATCCGTTTTTGTTTTGTTTTGTTTTTGTCATGAACTCCAGAAAGGAAGTCAAACATGTCCCTGAGCAGGCAGTAATATGCTTCTGGGAGTGTCAAGCAGGGCTGCCTGCATAAAGAAGGGCACCGACTGCTGTTATAAAAAGCTGCCACAAATATGCCAGGTACCCATTCTTGGTCACAGAGTGTCCTGGCAGATACTGGAGTCTGCCTTCTCTCCTTTTGTCATATCCAGATGCTGTGTTTTTGACTGGGGCACGGCTGTTCCAATTTGACTCGCATCATCCTTTTCCTGGGACTAGCCTAGCTCGGCTGGCTGGGATGTCTCTGGCCATCCACAGCCAGTGACCTAACCAGCTGTGAGCTCCCTCCTCCCTGCCTCCTGCGCTGCCCTTTAAAGTAGGCAATCTGCCTTAATCCTCAGCCGAGCAAGGGAACGGAGCAGGGACAGCGACGGGGGAAAAAAGAAGGGGGGGGGAGCCAGTGAGTGTGAAACAGAGACAAGAGGCAGTGGGGGGTGGGTTGGGGAGGGGGGTTAAGTCTCAAAAGCTAGGTGTGTATTTGGCGGGTTCTTACCCGGCGTCTGCCTCTACCCTCTCATGAGAGCACCTGAGGATACCTTGGCTTTTCCTGGCCATCCAGGGAGAAAAGTCGAAAGAATGGAAGATCCATTGCAAGATGGTGAGAGAGTTGTGCTGAAGTGCTAGCATCATCTGCGGATTGGAAAATATATATATATATATATATATATCTGTCCCCTCCCCTCTGCAACCAGCCAGCAAGATGTCAGAGTGCAACGGAATACGTGAGTGACCCCTATGCTGATGTATTGGGTTACCGGGGTAGAGGGCAGGTGTTTTGAAAGCAGGCAGGAATCGTATAATGCAGTCCTGTGCATTTTTGTTCAGAAGTAAGTCTTAGCCCTTGGTAGATGCACTTAGGAAAATTGCAGTCTTATAAACCCATGGAGAAGCTGTAAGATGGGGTAAGTAGGAGTACTGAAATAAGTAGGTTTGTAGGTGTTAGAAGAAGATGGCTGATCTGCAGTCCAGCCTTTAACAGCAACAAGCAAAACTTTGGCATTGTTCTGGGTCTCTGAGATTAAGCCAGAAAGGATGAAGTAAAAGGACAGGAGGTTTTGTGGGTATGGTTTCTCGATGGGCATAGAAAATGGAACTATAGTATACTAGTAACATGAGGGTTAAGGTGAGGAGTTTTGAAATAAAGGTGGGCCTGAAAAGGGGGTTATATAAATGCTGGATGTGCTCCACAGGTCCAAGGGGAGCATTTGAGATGGCATTTCAGCTTTTCCTCACTGGGGCCTCCATCTTGGAAAAGTCTAACGCACAAGGGCATGTTTGGTTTCAGTTTGTGTTAATGGATTCATCTTTTTCAGACAGGTGGTTTGTTTTTACAAGGGAGGATGGATTTTGAAATTCTCCTTTGATTGAGCAAGCAGCTTAGGTTAGTCTCCAAAGGCTTTTGGGTCACACCTAAAACATCACTCCCACCCGACCCCATCCCACTCCACAGCCGCTGGAACTCCTGAGGTGCCACGCTCAGCAGCTGAGGCTTTTGTAGAGGCAACAGGCCAAGCCTTGGCCTGGACGCTCACCAACGGATACACGGACACCTTGGGCTCGACGGGCAGCAATTCTCAGAAGAAGCGTCTCCAGCACAGCAAACACAAGACCCAGCAAGGTGCCAATGTGGTCCACCGTTCGCCCCGAGCTCTCTTCTGCCTCCGGCTCAACAACCCCATCCGCAGGGCTGCTATCAGCATTGTGGAATGGAAGTATCCTGTGCTTAATAAATGGGGAGAGGCTTGACAGGGTGAGGGAAGTGGAGAGGCTTTGTTTTGGTGGAGGCCAGGAGGTAGGGAAAAGAGAGACTCATGCTTGCCTCCTTAACTGAATGCTTCCTAGGCCCTTTGACATCCTCATCCTCATGACCATCTTTGCCAACTGTGTGGCCTTGGGAGTCTATATCCCTTTCCCCGAAGACGACTCCAATGTCTCCAACCACAACTTGGTAAGTAGTACCTTTCACAAAACGACAAAGGAAAGTGCTGCTGCTGCTGCTGCTGCTGGGGAAGCCTTAGCTCAGTAGTAGAGGGAGACATGTGGCAGGGTCACAGGTTGAGCTCCTGATGTCAATAAGATTTTTGAATAGCAGAGCTAGGAAGACCTGAGTGGTCCTGTGGAGGTGTCGCCAGTCAAGGTCTGTAGTACTGAGCTGTGGTGGGGAAATGGCCTGACAGAGAGCGAGAGCTTCAGCTGAACCCAGGAAATGTGGTTCCTTTGCTCCAACTTGCTTGGCATTGACAGTTACTTCACGTCAATTCTCGTCCCGGGAGGAAGTTCGTTGTGTGCTGATGTCAGTCGCGGTCACGTGGTCTTCTTCCGGTTCTGTCCCTGTTCCCGTGTACGCACGGGCGTGATTGATGATACCGTCATGACTGTTAACACACATCCTCGTTCCGTGATGAGATGTGAAATTCCATGCCTTCGTTCTCCGTTTGGTTTTTTTCCGGCCCAACCTTCCGTTTTTCGATGTGTCGATTCTCCGAAGCCTTGCCTTCAATGCGTTACGGAGCAAACTTCAATGCATTTGTCTTTTTAAAGCTATTAACTGCATTGCTAACTCCATAGGGAATTTACTGGCGAATGTCGCTTTGCGCTCCTGTCACTAGATGGGTTCTGCTCCTATTGTCACTTGTTCCGCGATGAGCGTGACTTCATGGGCTCTCGTCTCGGAACGAGAAGCGTGACAAGCAGATTCCCAAGGCCAGGGAGGGGAATCTCTTATCCCGCTTAAATCGCAGTTCAGGGGGCTTGTTCGGGACGAACTCCCCTTGTCCCGCAATGGACGTGCAGTAAGATTACTTCGTACTGGTCCCAAGCGGAACTGCGAACAATGATGAGATGGACGTGAAGTATCAGCCATTGTTTCTTCATTTAATTAGGCCGTTACTTCATGTCCCTCTTGTCCTTCTTTGCTGTCCCTCTTGGGACCGGTACAAAAAAAGGTTACTTCACGTCTATAGCGTGACAGCAGAATCTTGTCACGACCACACCCTCTGAACTGGAAACAGAGCATGATGAACCGTACCTGCCCCTGGGCTGGGGAATTCCGTTGTCATGCTTTGTTCCCGGTTCCTGTTCCGAGACAAGGGATGTGAAGTAATGGCAATGGCTGTTTCCCCCTTTCGCTCTAGGAATACTCTGACAACCGAAAAAGC
The DNA here is from genome assembly GCA_037367245.1 of Phrynocephalus guinanensis. Taxonomy (NCBI): domain Eukaryota; kingdom Metazoa; phylum Chordata; class Lepidosauria; order Squamata; family Agamidae; genus Phrynocephalus; species Phrynocephalus guinanensis. The sequence goes on from CM074734.1 coordinate 157,164,719, forward strand.
CGACTGGAAATCCTGCGTCAGGCCAGGCTCGGCTACGCGCCTGTCCCTGCAGGAGAAGGCGGCTCTTGAAGGGACAGGCGGAGAGCCACTGTCAGGCATAGGTCCGTCCTCCTCGGGTCTCGGAGGCGGGGCTGAGCTCTCCTTGCCTGCTCACCTGCCAGCCTGCAGACTGCTGAGTTCAGGGTGAGAGTGTCTCGGCCCAACGCCCATGCCGCCACCACTGCTGCCGCCGCTGCCTCCGCTGCTCGCCTGCAGCAATTGGCGAGGGCTCACCTGGCTCCTCCTGACGGGCTTCCCAAGACAGCCCGTGTGCCTGCAGCGGGGATTTGAAATATCAAAAAAACGGAAGCCTGACAATTTTTAAAAAGGCTAAACGAAGTCAGGGAAATCCAGTAGTTGTCACGAAAAACAGTTGTCACGAGACAAGTAATCACGCCTGTGGGTAAATGAAAACAGGGATTGAACAGGGACAAAACTGCGTGACCGCAAACAATTCTGTCACGGAACGTACGTAAGCGCGGAACAAAGTAGGACGTGAAGTAACTGCCTAAGATTAAGATGAGTTACATCATTAAAAAAAATAGAACGGGAAGGGCATATTTGCACAAAATTGCATCCGCTAACTTGGATGTGTAATTGCAATATTAGAAATGCTTTTGATGATTTGAATAGAACGACAGTCCCCCCTGCCTCAGACCGATGGGAGAAACAGAGACCCAAGTCCCCTGGGTAGCTGGTCTAGGTGCTCCCTGTGGATGGTCCCTGCTCTGCCTCTGTTATCTTCATCTTTCTATCAGACTCTGGTTGAACCATCTTTTCGACGGAAGCCATCTTCAATAGGAGGATTGCCTTCTGGCAGTCCTTCATATGGAAAACTGACCTCCCTGAAAGAGGACGTGCGGCTACCTTCTGCAGAAGCCAGAAATTCTGAATCTCACAGTCTCTCCTTCTCCTCCCCTTGTTCTTCTCCTTCTAACCCAGTAAACCCGCCGCCTTAGCCTTCTTTTTTTCTTAATGATTCCATCCTTACCTCTTGATTTCTGCCTAAGGTAGCATGTTAATGCCAATTAAAACTATTATCTCGTAATAACCATTAATCCACCACCTGACTGGGCCACTTCAGGCAACTGGTCCTGCCCCATCCCCTCCCTGTCCTGTCCTCTGCTCCGATAGCCCACACTGTCCCCATTCTAGGACCTCAAAGAGGGTCTCTCGGTGATATCAGCAACGCTCCCCTCTGAAACTGAACTCATCCGCTAATTGCAGCCGAGGTCAAGGCTACAATTTGATCCCAGCTTCCCTGGAGTAAATCCACAATAATCCACAGGCAGAAACTGGATAGGGGCCAGTTCCTGGTTCCTGTTCTCCCCTTTAGGGGTAATTCCAGACATACAGGGAGCAAAACCAAACTTGATATTATTTTTTTACACAATTACACCACACTCTCTCTCCCCTGCACACATACCCCACTACCACCCTGACTTAAACGTGGAAAGATACACTGCTCACAAAGCATGTGCTGTGTGCACTTTAGGAAAGGAGAAGGCTTTCCAAATTTAAAAGGAGAGAATAGAATGTAAGGGAAGCAGAATGTTAAAAGCAAAGAATGCGCTTACTGATGTAGAAGAAAAGAAAGGGACTTCAAGAGCCAACTGTGCTAGCTTCTGTTTCTGGTGCCTGCTGGAAAGATGGGTCTAATAAGGATAATAGGGAGTGAGGTATAAACTCTGATTCCCATATTTTTTTATAATGCAAGTCTATAGTTCGTCTCTTTCTCTTTCTTTCCCTTTTCTTGTGCTCTGCGAACTTTGCAAAATGCCAAACACACATGCTCCTTTTCCCCCAGGGTGCAGGTGTGCAGGCTGCTGCACACATTGCTGTTGCACATCTATGGGGCACTCCCTCTGATTTGCCTTGCTGGCATTTGTGTGTTTGTGTGTCACTCCTGCTTCCCTGCCGGCCCTGTAAGCAGCTCATGCTGGTGTTGAAGGGAGATGTTGCTAATCCAGAGAAAATCCCCACCATTCCTTTCTGGGTCTCAGTTTCCAGACACTCTTTCTGGAAGGGGCTTTCCAGAACTAGAACTGTGGAGGATTGCTTGGGGATTGGCTTTCTCTTTGGGGCCTTTGATGAGGCTTTTAGTGTTCCCATCTTGATGAAGTGGTGGCTTGCTTCCCAGGGATGTGAATGGCATACACTTTGAAAGTACTATGTAACTCAGGGCTGTCTAAATTTGAACAGCCCACAGTCTACCGTTGTCCCCCACCCTTTCGCGGTTCATATACTGCGATCCTGGTATATCGCGGGTCCGCAGTATATGAAAAAAAGGCCTCCTGGGGTAAGGAGGAAAGGCCTTCCCAGGCCCGTCGGAGGCCCCAAAAGTGCTTCCCCACAAACCGAAAGTGACTTTTGGTAAACTAGAAGCAACCTCCGGATCACTAGAAAGCACTTTTGGGGCCTCTGAGGGAAAGGGCCACAGAAGGGGGCCGGGAAGCCCCTTGCAGGCCCGTTCAGAGCAGCGCCAGGCCTGGGGTAAGTCCAAGAGCCCCCAGAGAGCACCCCCCAGTCTCCCCAGTCTCAACCTGACCCAGCATCTGCATATTGCAGATTTTCAATCACCGTGGGTCGGGTTGGGTCCCTAACCCCCGCGATAGGCGGGGGGTTACTGTACTTTAAACTGCCAAACGTGTCCCCGCGGTCTACATGCAGAAGTGTGTGCAAGCATGTGCCACCTGGCCAGCAACTCAAGGAAGCAGCACTGGTCCCAGCCACGGCTCCTTGCTTCGCTGGTGTTCCGGATTAGGAAGGTGGAGACTCCTACAGAGGAGCCAAGCAAGGGTGTAGGGCAGTGATGGCGAACCTTTTAGAGACTGAGTGCCCAAACTGTGATTCAAAACTTCCAATTTTTCGCAAAGTGCCAATAAAGCAATGTAACCTGAATCCAGGAGGCTGTGAAGGGACGATGTCGGGTGCCCACAGAAAGGGCTCCAAGTGCCACCTTTGGCACCCATGCCATAGGTTCGCCAACACTGGTGTAGGGTATGGCAGCAGAATCCAGACCTAACGTACAGGCGGGCAGGCAGGCCAATTTCCCCCCCGAACATGCTGCCACTGGCAGCGGATCAGGAGGCTGACGAGGACCTGGCAGGGTACTTCTAATAGCCCCATGGGCTACTGGTTGCCCGCGGTCGCCACATTGCGCAGGCCTGGTATAATTGAACTCTTGGTCATTTCTCTGCAGGAACAAGTCGAATATGTTTTTCTCATTATCTTCACGGTGGAAACGTTCCTTAAGATTCTTGCCTATGGCTTGGTCATGCACCCCAGCGCCTACATCCGCAATGGCTGGAACCTTCTGGATTTTGTCATCGTTGTGGTGGGGTGAGCAAAAAGCATGGGTGAAAATCAACAGGCTTCCTGCTTCTCACACGGGAGATGTACATGGAGACCTTGGGTGACAGTGCCCAAAATTTAAATTTCCCATAACATCTCAGGAAAGAATTACACAGAGCAGGCAGTGAGGATGATTCAGGCTAGAAACAAACTAGGGGTGGCTTTTAATAAAAGCTGAAAACACACCGGGGGTTCAGAGAGGGAACTGAAGCAGTCGGGTGGTGGTGTGTTGGAAATCAGATTTGGAAAGAATCTTGTGCTTCAGCCTAATCACCCAGTTCATTCTCCCTGTTCAAGGAGGGAGAAACTCCTTCTGTGACGGTGACACGGCATCCATCAGTTGCAGATTTTTTTTTATTAGCTGTGGGCAATTTCTAGCAGTAACTTCTGGCCTTATAGAAGGGGAGGTTTCACAAATAACATGGCTCATATTCAGAGACATGTGACAGGTGAAGCAGCACGTATCGAAATTCTTCATGGTTGCCAATTTGTTCCTTCTACCAAATTCTGAAAGATAAAAGCAAAACATGTTATGCGTATATACCGTCCCATACCACTTCAAGTAGTCTCTGGGTGGTTTACAGTTTTAATTACAGTAATGCAGGCTACACATTGCCCCCCAGCAAGCATTTTACCGACCCCGGGAGGATGGAAGGCTGAGCCAACCTTGAGCCTGCTACCTGGGATTGAACCCCAGGTTGTGAGCACAGTTTTACCTGCAGTACAGGCATTTAACCACTAGGCCACAAGGAAGCGTTCTGCATGTTTGACAATTGATTCCCCCTTCCCCCATCAAATTCCTTTAGCTGGGGGTTTTGGGTGGGCATTTTGAAACAAACAAACAAACAAACAAACAGCTGGAGACAAGCAGCGAGCCTCTCCCCTTTCTGAATAGGTGCTGGCCCCAATCTGAATCAGAGCCACACAAGCCTTCCCAGAGAATGCGAGGATTGTGAATGCTTTCGGGGCATCCCCTGGGCATTGACAACATCCGGCTGGCTGATCCTTCCTCTCTGGAAGTGTCATCGGATTGCTTGGAACACAAATGGAGTAGTCCAAAGGAAAACATGTTGAATTGCATGAGATGTGTTGAACTTATCATGCAGTTTAATCCTCACAGCATGTGCCCTAGCAGTTTTAGTGGGAAGGGAGCGAGCCTGGCTGAGGCTTCTACTGAAAGGGCCTGAAAAGCAGTTGCTTCCAGCGGAAGCTTCTGACTCCATTTTGAGAGGAGGCGGGGAGAGGTTGACTCCGCTCTGGGTTTTAATCCAACATTGAAAGGAGCCATGCAAGGTGCTGAACTCTGCCACTTCTTAAGCCCCAGGGAGGCATTTTGATACACCTTGAGGACACCTAACATGTGGATAAAACCAGAGCCTGGAAAAGTTAGTTTTTAGACTACCACTCCCAGAATGTGTCAACTATCTGACAGCGGCATAGCAAGGTTTTGGGGCACCTAGGGCCAAAATTGTTTTTTGCGCCCCTCCGGCCCTCCCCAACTCCATCCCATCCACCCAGCAATCCTAAGGGCGTGGGGCACGTGGTCGGGCATGTGCACGTGCCTTACCTTTCCCACGCGTGGCAACAAAGAGGAGGAGAAGGAGGGCGCCGCAGCCACCGCTCTCGCACGCCTGCCTGCCTGCAGCTGGACTCAGGAGATGGCGGGTGGGGGGCAGGGGCGGTAGGCGATTTGGCACCCCCAATTGCTGCACCTGGGGTGCTCCACACCCCTTGCACTTCCCATGCCACGTCCCTGCTATCTTAGCCACCGCTGATCATCCTTAACACTCAAAAACTAGGATGGAGTGAAGATTGGATATTTCAGGCACATATAAACAGGCATCTGGTTACAATGGATATAAAAAGTTTACACACCTCCGTTAAAATTTCAAGTGTCTGTGATGTAAATAAATGAGACAAAGATAAATCATTTCATAACTTTTTCTACCTTTAGTGAGACTTATGAACTGTACAACTCAGTTGAACCACAAACTGACGTCTTTTAGGTGGAGGAAGGAAAAATAAAAAAATGAAACAATGTGGTGGCATATGTGTGCACACCCCTAAAGTAATACTTTGTTCAAACACCTTTTGATTTTATTACAGCACTCAACCTTTTTGGGTATGAGTCTATCAGTATGGCACATCTTGACTTGGCAATATTTGCCCACTATTCTTTGCAATAGCGCTCCAAATCTGTCAGATTGCAAGGGCGTCTCCTGTGCACAGCCCTCTTCAGATCACCCCACAGATATACAATCAGATTCAGGTCTGAGCTCTGGCTGGGCCATTCCAAAACGTTAATCTTCTTCTGGTGAAGCCATTCCTTTGTTGATTTGGATGTATGCTTTGGGTCGTTGTCATGGTGAAAGATGAAATTCCTCCTCACGTTCAGCTTTCTAGCAGAAGCCTGAAGGTTTTTTGCCAATATTGGCTGGGACTTGAAACTGTTCATAATTCCTTCTATCTTGACCAAAGGTCCCTGTCCCAGCTGAAGAAAAACAGCCCCAAAGCATGATGCTGCCGCCACCACGCTTCACTGTGGGTATGGTGTTTTTTTGGTGACGTACAGTGCTGTTTTTGCGCCAAACATATCTTTTGGTATTACTGTATGGCCGAAAATTTCAACCTTGGTCTCATCACACCATAACTCTTTCCCCCACATGCTTTTGGGAGACTTTAGATGTGTTTTTGCAAAATTTAGCCAGGTTGGGATGTTTTTCTTCGTAAGAAAAGGCTTCCGTCTTGCCACTCTACCCCATAGCCCAGACATATGAAGAATACGGGAGATTGTTGTCACATGTAGCGCATAGCCAGTACTTGCCAGATATTCCTGAAGCTCCCTTAATGTTGCTGTAGGCCTCTTGGCAGCCTCCCTGACCAATTTTCTTCTACTCTTTTCATCAATTTTGCAGGGACGCCCAGTTCTTGGTAATGTCACTGTTGTGCCGTATTTTCCCCACTTGATGATGACTGTCTCCACTGTGTTCCTTGGTATATCTAATGACTTGGAAAGTGTTCTGTACCCTTCTCCTGACTGATAACTTAAAATGAGATCCCTCTGATGCTTGGGAAGCTCTCTGAGGACTATGGTTTCTGTTGTAGGATGTGACTAAGAAAATGTCAGGAAAGACCTACTAGCATGGCTGATCTTTATTTGGGATTCCTTTGAGGCACTTTAAAAGACGGCAGGTGTTTACTGACTCTTCAAAAACTTGACGGGGACCTTGAAATGAGGAGAGAAATCATGGAGGTGGCTAAGAGGGACAGGATAGTAATCATGGGGGACTTCAATTATCCCCACATTGACTGGGCCAATGCGAGCCGGGCAAGAAAGAGAAACTGGGTTTCTCGACTTGCTGAATGACTGTGCTTTAGAGTAACTTGTCATGGAGCTCACCCGAGAACAGGCAACTCTGGATCTAATTCTGTGTGATACTCAGGACCTGGTCAGGGATGTGAATGTCACTGAGCCTCTGGGGAACAGTGACCATGCTGCAATTTCCTTTGCCATGCAGGTCGGAGGAAGAGTGTCAAGCAAATCAGACATAAAAACCCTTGATTTTCGAAGGGCAAACTTCCCTCAGATGAGGAAACTAGTTAGAGAGAAATTGAAGGAGAAAGTTAGAAGAATCCAATTTCTTCAGAGTGCATGGAGCCTGTTTAAAACAACAATAATAGAGGCCCAGCACAAGTGCATACCACAAAGAAAGAAGAGCTCATTTAAGTCCAAGAGGACACCAGCATGGTTAACGAGTGGAGTTAGAGAGGCTCTAAAGCACAAGGAGAGGTCTTTCTGTAAATGGAAATCCTCCCCTAATGAGGAAAATAAAAAGGAACACAAACTCTGGCAAAAGAAATGTAAGAAGATGATAAGGGAGGCAAAGAAAGATTTTGAGGAACGCATGGCTAGCAATATAAAGGGTAATAATAAAAGCCTCTTTAAATATGTTAGAAGTAGAAAACCTGCCAGAGAACCAGTTGGCCCTCTGGATGGTGAGGGAGGAAAAGGGGAGGTTAAGGAGGACTTGGACATTGCAGATAAATTGAATGACTTCTTTGCGTCTGTCTTCACGACAGAGGACCTTGAGCAGATTCCGCTGCCTGAGCCGCCCCTCTTGACTAAAGAATTAAATCAAATACAGGTTAAAAGAGAGGAGGTTTTAGGACTAATCGATAAATTGAGGATTAACAAGTCACCGGGCCCAGATGGCATCCACCCAAGGGTTATTAGGGAACTGAGAAATGAAATTGCAGATCTCTTAACGGTTATATGCAACTTGTCTCTTAAAACTGCCACAGTGCCGGAGGACTGGAGGATGGCAGATGTCACACCAATTTTTAAAAAAGGAAGGAGGGGGGGACCCAGGAAACTACAGGCCAGTTAGCCTTACATCTGTCCCAGGGAAGATGGTGGAAAGCCTCATCCAAGAGAAAATCTTAAAACACATAAAAGAACAAACCTTGCTGAGAGAAAATCAGCATGGCTTCTGTAAGGGTAAATCTTGTCTGACAAACCTTTTAGAATTTTTTGAAAAGGTCAACAGGCACGTGGATTTGGGTCAACCGGTGGATATAGTCTACCTGGATTTTCAAAAGGCTTTTGACACAGTCCCTCACCAAAGGCTGCTGAGAAAATTGCACAGTCAGGGGATAAGAGAACAGGTCCTCTTATGGATTGAGAACTGGTTGAGATCCCGGAAACAAAGAGTAGGTGTCAATGGGAAATTTTCACAATGGAGAGAAGTGAAAAGCGGTGTGCCCCAGGGCTCTGTCCTGGGACCGGTGCTTTTCAATCTGTTCATAAATGACCTGGAGACAGGGATGAACAGTGAGGTGGCCAAGTTTGCAGATGACACAAAACTTTTTCGTGTGGTAAAAACCAGAGAAGATTGTGAAGAGCTCCAGAAGGATCTCTCCAAACTGGGGGAATGGGCTGAGAAATGGCAAATGCGTTTTAATGTAACCAAATGTAAAGTAATGCATATTGGGGCAAAAAATCCAAACTTCATCTATCAACTCATGGGCTCTGAGTTATCCGTGACGGATCAGGAAAGAGATCTTGGTGTGTTGGTGGACAGCTCCATGAAGGTGTCTCCCCCAGTGTGTGGCAGCGGTGAAGAAGGCCAATTCCATGCTAGGGATTATCAAAAAGGGGATTGAAAATAAAACAGCCAACATTATAATGCCATTATACAAAACAATAGTAAGGCCCCACCTGGAGTATTGTGTACAATTCTGGTCACCGCATCTCAAGAAAGACATAGGGCGTTTATACACGACCCCTAAGCTGCGCCGCAAATGGCTGCAAGGTCCGGACCTTAAAAATGTTTACCCACCAGATCCGGACTTTGCAGACAATTAAGTGCGACCCCGCCCACTTTAGCACGACCAAACAGCAGTTTTCTTGTACCTGGTCTTTGATGGTGACAAATATTTGATCCGGTGTAAGGATAGTGAGTGCGGGGCTCTCCTGGCTTCTGTTTGTTCTTTTTTTGCGCCCCGCCCCTTTAAGAGATCTGAATGCTGTCCGGAACAAAACGGAGGTAAACCGGCAGTCTTTGCTTTCTTTTTTCTCCGTCCCTCAGGCAGCCAGCAACCAGGAAGTGCCGAGGGGGGTGGGGACAGAGGAAGACAGAGGAAGAGCGACGAACCCCTAAGATCTCTGGTCCGAATTTAAGTGGCCAGCGGATCTTAGGGGTCGTGTAAAAAGGCCCAAAGTGGAACTGGAAAAGGTGCAGAAGAGAGCGACTAAAATGATTACTGGGCTGGGGCACCTCCCTTATGAAGAAAGACTAAAACATTTGGGCCTCTTTAGTCTGGAAAAAAGGTGCTTGAGGGGGGATATGATTGAGACATACAAAATAATGCAGGGTATGAGAAAAGTGGATAGAGGGAAGCTCTTCTCTCTCTCCCAAAATACCATAACTAGGGTTACATACACTCAAATTGAAGGCTGGGAGAGTAAGAACTGACAAAAGAAAATATTTTTTCACCCAGCGCGTTGTAATTCTTTGGAACTCCCTGCCACAGGATGTGGTGATGGCATCTGGCCTGGATGCCTTCAAAAGGGGATTGGACAGATTCCTGGAGGAAAAGTCCATCACAGGTTACAAACCATGATGGAGAAACCAGGGTACTTCAAGGGCCAGATGCAGGGGAGTGGTATCAGGAGACAGATATCTAGTCTCATGCGCTCCCAAACGCATCTGGTGGGGCCGCTGTGAGATACAGGAAGCTGGACTAGATGGGCCTTTGGCCTGATCCAGCATGGCTCTTCTTATGTTCTTATGTTCCTTAACATGAGTTTGAATGTGATTTTTTTAACTACTAAGCACAGGTACATGCCCAGTTATCAGATGGTGTGCACACATATGCCACCATAATATTTCAGTTTTTTAATTTTCCCTTTCCCCACCTAAAATATTTCACTTTGTGGTTCAACTGAGTTGTACAGTTCATCGGCCTCATTAAAGGTGGAAAAAGTTTTGAAATGATTTATCTTTGTCTCATTGATTTACATCGCAGACACTTGACATTTTAACAGGGGTGTGTAAACTTTCTATATCCACTGTAAAAGGTAAAGGTAAAGGTTCTACCCGCACATGCGTGCTAGTCGTGTCCGACTCTAGGGGCGGTGCTCATCTCCATATTCAAGCTGGAAGAGCCAGCGTTGTGCAAGTCCATGGCCATGTGGCCAGCATGGCTGCAAGGAAACACTGTTTTTACCTTCCCACCTTTTACAGCGGTACCTATTTATCTACATTTTACATGCTTTTGAACTGCTAGCTTGGCAGGAGCTGGGGTGAACAGCGGGAGCTCGCTCCACTGCGTGGCACCCGGGATTTGAACCGCTGATCTGCTGACTTTGAAGTCAACAGTTTTCGGAGCCTTAGTCCACTGAGACACCACGCCCCTGGCACTAAGCCACCACGCCCCTGGTACGTACCTGCTATGCTGATATGGCAGAGCAGTTAGGTAGGGCCGATGGGAGCCTCACCTCCTCTTGTCCATTGACTGAAGCCACTTGGCTGAACACAGGCATAGGTCTGTAAGATTCAAACCGTTCCTAGTAAGCAAATATATTGTCAGTACCAGCTTCAAATATAAAGTACAAGCATGCATTGTGGTGGTCCCCATAGTTGTGATCCCAAGTCAAGTCCAAAACTGCTTCACATGTATGAAGCCTTGAGGTCCCTTAGCAGGGGAAGTGATGGTGGGATAGAGTAGAAAAGGGACTGGACAGATTCCTGGAGGAGAAGTCCATCACAGTTTTACAAACCATGAGGGAGATGTGTAATCTCCAGGCTTAAAACCAGGATACTTCAAGGGCCAGATGCAGGGGAGTGGTATCAGGAGACAGATTATCTAGTCTCATGCGCTCCCAGAGGCATCTGGTGGGGCCATTGTGAGATACAGGAAGCTGGACTAGATGGGCCTTTGGCCTGATCCAGCATAGCTCTTCTTATGTTCTAAAAGAACATGTACTGGAAAGGCATCGTTGGTCTGCAGGTCAGGAATAGGGCAGTTTTGAGAGTCCAGGGACCATTGTTCCTCCAGACTTTGACCAGGTCAGCTAGCTTCTAAGAAAGGTTTTTCCTGGCCTACAGTCACTTGATGGGAAGGGCAACGTAATAGTTAAGTGGCAAATCGCACCCCTCGCATTCTATTAGGGGGTGAAGTGTGTGGCTTTCTAAAAAAAAATCCCCCCAGGGGAGGGCTGCCCTGGGCGCCTGTGGGCTGTATGTTGCCCACCCTGGCTATTGAGACTAGCAGTTGTTCCTTGTAGGAGAGAGAAAGGAATTCTCTGTCTGCTTTTTTCATGCCACTGTTTTAGTTGGACTTTGGAAGCGCTTGGGGTGAGGGGCTAAGGAGGTTCCACTGAGACGTCCTGGCTCATTATATTTACATGGATTGGATGTCTAACGTGAGGGGAAATCGCTTGGAATGGGATAGACCACAACATTCGCCCAACAGTAGGAACCCCCAATATTTAGTTCTCCCATACCCAGATCTTAAGATCTAGCCAGGGGGCCCTTTTGAAAGAGCCATCCCTCAAGGAGGTGAGAGGGATGGCTTGCAGACATAGGGCCTTCTCGGCAGCTGCCCAAGTGAGATGCACCTGGCGCCAACATTGATGACATTTCGGCACCAGGTAAAAACCTTCCTGTTCCAGAAGTTTTTTAATTTATACAATATAGACTGTGGGTCCTCTGATGGCAATTTTAGTGTAATGATTTTAGTGTAAGGTTTTATTATTGTTTTAATTATTTATTGATATTTGATGTTTTAACTGTTTTAATTCTTTGATTGTAAGCCGCCCAGAGGCCTTTGGGTAGTGGGCGGCATATAAGTTGTAAAAACAAATAAATAAAAATAATAAATAATCTCTGGAAAGGTTGAGTCAGACAGAAGGAAAGCTTAGGTAAAGAAGAAAAACAGTTGGATGTAATAATAGTGCCACCAGGTGATATAAAGGAGCAGAACAAAAAGATGGCGGGTGTGCTGAGGGGGTGCAGGTGATTGCCATGCTGATTTCCCAGCAGTGATGCTGAGCATGAGGAGTAGTGTGCTATCTCCACCTCTGACCAAGAGTTTGTCGACAAAAGGAAGTTGGGTGAAATGTGTTTTGGGATGGCTTCTGAAAAACAGGAAGCTTTGAAATAATAACGGTAGTGCTAGTGCCTTCCTGTTAAATGGTTTCAGCCACTTAGGCCTTCTTCAGGCGCAAGTTTACAATCTAAAAGATAAACCAAGGGACAATGAATTAATAAAATACAGCTCTAAAACTATCTAGCAATTCTAACTAATGCTATTACATAATTATAATACAATACAGTTATATCATGAATTAAAAATGTGATGCCAAAATATATATACGGTAATTTAAAACCATAAACCTAAGACCAAGTTCTTAAAAAATAGTGGCTGAAACACATTGGGCTTCATTTTAAATATAATAAATATCCACTTCTACTTCCTTCAGCATCCAGAGACGTTTGTCTCTTCTTCATTTGCAATCCTTTGGGTGCACCAGTTTTCTGCTTTTTGTAGACTTTAAAATGCTGCCTAGAATTGCTGACAATGACCTAAAGGAGATGACATGATGAGAAACTGTCATATATAGAGTTGTCTGGCATTTTAACCATTCAAATCATTAATTCTAAACTTGTTGTTGAAAATGGAACAGGGCAGGGACATGATTGTTAATGAACTATTTCCAAGCTTTCTTATTTAAAGGGCATATAATATTGGTCTATTAATGGACATGATGGCTGATGCGACAGTTCAGGAGAATTTGCCTCCAAAGATTAGATGCTGCTGGGAGACAGACAAAAAGAGATGGCAACTACCTTCCTGCTTTGTTTGCAAATTCTTCCTCTCAGGGGGGTTCTGTTTGGCTGGTACTGGGAAAATCTGATGCCAAACTTGGTGGATCTGGGCATACCCCCTATGCCTGGAAAGACTAGCATGGAAATCTATAGCGTACATCCAACTGGTGTTCTTCCAACTGGAAGAACCTCTTGGCACAGTGGTTAAACAGCTGTACTGCAGGTAAAACTGTGCTCACGGCCTGGGGTTCAATCCCAGGTAGCCGGCTCAAGGTTCACTCAGCCTTCCATCCTTCTGAGGTTCGTAAAATGAGTACCCAGCTCACTGGGGGAGGGGGGACGTGTAGCCTGCATAAATAAATTGCAAACCGCCCAGGGATTACTAATGGGTGGTATATAAGCAGAACACTTTGCTTTTTGCTTTGCTTTGCTCCCTCCTGCACTGGACCAACTAAACCAGTTGTTGACTGGTGAGTCAGTACTTATGAATCTTCTGTCATTCCAAGAGTCTGTTCTGTGGAGGGTGACCAACTGGTTTGCAGGGCCTCGTGTTTACAAGCCCTGGGTCATGGTGGGTGCCCGTTTGAGAGCAAGTGTCTTCTCTTGGTTATTTGACGTTTTCTCCCACAGCCTCTTCAGTGTCATCCTGGAACAAGTTTCCCACAAGCCCGGAGAAGCCCATCACATGAGTGGGAAGCCGGGTGGGTTTGATGTCAAGGCCCTGAGAGCCTTCCGTGTTCTGCGACCTCTGCGCCTCGTCTCCGGTGTCCCCAGTAAGCCTCTCCATCACTTCACTATAGATAGCTGCTTTTACTGCCACCAACTTTGTGGTCATCACATGGCCCTTTCTGTTCTTTCCGTATGTCAGCTGAGCACAGAGGTGCCATGTACATCATCTCTGCACTCTTTGGCGGTTACTTCACGTCCTTTGTTCTGCAACTAGTTTTGTACCATGACAGCGTTAGTCACGATCACATGGTTTTCCCCCCTGTTTCAGTGTTCCCATGGTTGTGATAACTTGTCTCGTGACAAATGTTACCTCAAGGTCTTGTACCATGACAAACACTGAATTTGTCTTGCTTTCTTTTTTCTGTTTGGGGGGCTTAAAAAATTCTTTTTCGATATTTCGCTTCTGAAAAGTCAAAATAAAAAAACCCAGACACAATTTTCTGAGAGAAACCAATGTTTTATTGCATGACTGTCATTACTACACAGTGTCTTGTCTCGGAACAGAAAGCGAGCACAAAGAGTGACAAGGGAAAACCCTACCCCAGCACCAGGTACAGTATTGTCATTGTCACGGTTAGTACCTGTTCCGGGGTGCGTGGCTGAGACAAATATCATTAGCTGCGCGATGGACGTGAAGTAGCATTTTTTGTACCGCTCCTAAGCGCAACACTAACAGAGACAAAAGGGACATGAAGTAACCACCTTTGTGAGGCACAACTGTACCACATAGTATTTAATGCTCTGCCTATATAGGGCATTGTTTCCTCAGATACTTAGTATCCTCCAGCAGTTTTTACTCTTAAGTGCTTGTTCAAACTTGTCTATTCTTGCAAGCCTTCCTGTGTAGTGCAAACTACTATGGGTTTCATTTTTTTCATGGACCATCATAAATGGTGCATTTCAGTTCAGGTGTCTTGATCAGTTCTTTTTTTTTTTTTTTTTTTCTTTGCTATGCTTCATGCTGAAACCTCCAGATCTCTGTCATGGATCAGTATTTGTAAACCAACAAATAAATATATGGAACCCAATGGTACTTTTGTGCTGCAGTGCAACTATAGCTCATCACAGCATTTCCCCCCATTTTCCACGTGATGGCTGTATATATCATTCACTGCACCTCACTGCATGTTGTGACCGCTAGCTACTGCCACCTTTTTCTGGTAATCTGCTGGTGTTCCTTTCGCAGTGCACTAGAGTGCATTGTAGTGATCATGTTACAGCTCATATTTAATCTGCTACATTGCATCACAGATGCTGCGCTGCATGCAGCTAGTTTTTTGAGGCCTCTGATTTGGTTTGCACACAGGCATGCCGTGCCCCATGATCAGTGTTCCCTTGCTGCACTCAACACACCCACCTGTTCTACATAATGAGTTTATTGCACTTCTTGGCTTGATGCCTTCCTCCTTGCTCTCCCCTCACACCAGCAAAGCCACTGGATGGCTGTGTATGGCCCATTTACAGATCTGTCATGGACCAGTATTTGTAAACCAAGGAATATATGGAACCATCAGGGTTTTTTTCCCATTCTCCACATGGTGGCTGCCTATCATTCCTGTTGACCACACTACGCATTCTGTGGGGCAGGTACATCACATAGCCCCACTAGGCAGCACTGCGAATGCATTGCTTGCTCGCTTTCAACAGACTGCCGTGAGAGAGCCGCTTCTGCGGTGTGTATGAATGTATCTGTGAATGAATGAGATCCAGGCGAGGTATGGCGAGAGTTGTGCTATATCCCTCTTCTGGTTGCAATCCCATCCTGAAAGCAAACCTATCTCACACATGCGTGCACGTAGGCACACCCATAACCTGGAGGCAAGTGAAGGGGACTGCTGATACTGAAAGAGCGCAGTTGGGGTGAAAACTGATCCTGCATCCTCTTCTCAGGCCTGCACATTGTCTTGAACTCCATCATGAAAGCCATGGTGCCCCTCCTTCACATTGCACTGCTCGTCCTCTTTGTCATCATCATCTACGCGATCATCGGCTTGGAGCTCTTCATCGGCCGCATGCACAAGACCTGCTTCATCATCGGTTCAGGTATCGTTCAGGAATCCCTGACGGTGGCATACGGGAGGGCAGTTCTGTTGTTCTTTCACTTCCAAAGCTCACATCAAAGTGTGTGTGGAATCAAAACACGGCTCTGTTCCTTAAAGACTGGGAATGAGCGCTGGGTCAGAATCTCGTGAAATTTTTTACAAAAAAGAGAGAATTGCCATTTTGAAGGCAACCAAAGGCATTGTTCTCACATACTTTTTCATGCCAGTTTGTAGCAATTATCTAGTCGTCCGTTGTTGCTTTGTTGCCCACCCAGTTTCTTTTCCTCTCTTGAAAAGGCTTTTTTTGTGGTGTCATCCCAGCTGATCAGGGTATCACACTGTGAGTGCTGTGACACCACTAGTCTATAAAGAGCTCATCGGGCTTACCCTGATACATACCTGTGTCTAAATTTTAAAAACAGCGTCCTGGCAGGCCTAAATTGCCTGGATGTTGGATCAGAAATAAACATTCCAAACTGATTTTTTTTTAAAGTTTCCTTGCTGAGTTATCACCAGGGGAAAAGGCTAACAACGGTGGGGCTCATTTTAAGAGATTTGAAAAACGTTGGTGAAAGTTCAGCCGATTGAGCCCAAGGATCAAGTCCAGCCTCTCAGGTCACCCACCGCCTTGGTCTTGCCTTGCAGATCTGGAGGCCGAGGAGGACCCCTCGCCTTGTGCCTTCTCAGGCCACGGCCGGGAGTGCACCGTGAACAACAGCGAGTGCCGTGGCAAATGGGAGGGACCCAACGGCGGCATTACCAACTTCGACAACTTCTTCTTTGCCATGCTGACGGTCTTCCAGTGCATCACCATGGAAGGCTGGACCGATGTGCTGTACTGGGTGAGCCGCCACTCTCGGCTGGGAGGGGAGCAGAGAGGGGACCTTTGTGGCTGAGCTTTCCCTGAGACAGTTTGCACAATGCAGACTCCACCCCCCCCACCCCCCGCTTCCCAAATACTGATGACTCCTTGAATGTTCTCCCCCTTTCCCTCCCCCAGATGCAGGATGCAATGGGTCACGAACTGCCTTGGCTTTACTTCGTCAGCCTGGTCATTTTTGGCTCTTTCTTCGTGCTCAATCTCGTTTTGGGTGTGCTGAGCGGGTAAGTCATCTTTATGGCACGGCTGTAGCCTGAGAAGCCAGCTCTTTTGTGCAGCTATGCAATGTGAAAAAGGCACAATGTCATCATAGGAAGTTGCCTTATCCTGAGTCAGACCATGGATGGAGCTAGCCCAGTGTTGGCAGCTTTTTCCTTGCCGCAGACTTCCAGCAGGATGCCTTCCTGGCCCTACCTGAAGACGCTTGGTCTCCTGTCCATGTACAGTGGACCCTTGTATAACAAACGGTTTGTATAACATAAAACCTGTACAACAGAAAAAAATTCTGGAGAGAGGGGAAATTTCCTTAACAGAATTGCCTATGGGGCGAATCCATACAACATAAAATGGTGGCGATGAGGGATTACTCTGTTTTCAATGCATTCCTATGGGAAATTTGTATAAAGGGAAATTTGCTGAACAGAATTTCATTTGGAAGGAATTAATTCCTTTATATAAGGCACCACTGTACTGTTCTCTAATGACCATGTCTGATTCTGGCAAGTTTATGAAAGGTCAAATGAAATCAGGTATATTAAGGGGTGTGGGATGACATGCCATCCATGTAAGTCAGTCTGGAATTTATACGAGAATGATCTCAACACCAGGAGGAGAAAATAATGTCTGAACAATAAGCAGTACACCGAGGTAATTCAAATTCTGCACTAAGAAAAACAAGATTCTGTGACCTGCATGAATTATGCAAATCAGGTAGAACTGCCTGTGGGTGCTTTAGTTACATACTTTATTCGGCTTTTGTTAAACATGTAAGGATGGGAAAAGACACATGCCAGCTATGGTATGAAAGTGTTGCCTTCCAGCACCGGAAATATTACTTAGCCAGTCCTTTGAATTTTCAGCATGCATGGACCACACACTTTGAAATATAAAATTACAGCTATTATGGGGACAATTTCCCCCCAAAGGAAAGCTGGGACTCTCAAGAAGCTCTCTGCAAGTACGGACATATCCTGTGTTGTCCGGCAATCCATCTAAAACAACTCTCGGTTTGTAACAGTTCCAGGAGTGCAAACAATCCTAGGCCAAAATCCTCTTGTGGAACTTTATGGCCTTAGGAGGGTGTCATCAACTGGCGGGTGATTTACAATTGAGTGTTTCTTACAGACACTCATGCTCTCTCTCAAACACACCCTTTCAGGGTCTGAGGGCTTCCCAGGGCTGCTTTTTGTCCTGGGAAAGCTTTTGGAGCCTGATAATGAGAGGAGATTTTTATAGCCAAAAAATCACTACCATAGCACTTCCTCCAATCCCACACCTGAGAGTGGTGATCCGGTGGTGATTTTTAACTATTGGTGGCTCTTCCACCCCCCCCCATTCTGAGGCTTGCAAAGACTTCTGCAGGGCAAAAGGGAGCTCCAGCAAGCCTCAGAACCTGAAGGGTGGGTGGGTGGGTGGAATGGAAAGCTTTCAATTAATTTAAATTATGTACGTTTCTCTCCTGGCAATGATCCTATCCTGCTTGCGCAGCATAAAAAGGGAAAAAGTAAAGGTTCCCCCCCCCACACACACACGTGTGTGCTAGTCATGTCCGACTCTAGGGGCGGTGCTCATCTCTGTTTTCAAGCCAAAGAGCCAGTGTTGTGCAAGTCTTGTGGCCATGTGGAAATGCTTGCACAGCTTATGCCAAATGCTTTCCAGATGTAGAGTTAATGCAGTTTGTCAGAGTGAGCATTGGGGACTGAATAAATTTAAAAAAAAACACAATTCCTTCACATTTATATATAGTGATTTTTGAGCATTTCCCGCAATTCAGATGGTAAGCTTTACAGTAAATCTGTAAATCTGTAAAATAGTTGATATTACTATTCTCTTGTAGCAAAAGGGAAGGAGACTAAAGGGTGTGATTACAAAGGCAAAAGAAACATGATTTAAAACACACTGACATTCAAATGGCTTCTTGAATGCCTTCTTCACATTTGAATCTGAAATACCCCAGTTCATAGCTGGTGCTTTTAGATGCAAAGTTATATCAGTTCTGTCTTTGCACCTGTATCAGCTAACCTCTTGATCTGAGCACCAGCAGGAAACATGTATGTTGGTTTGTGATGATCGGTTGCTAAATGTACGAGCATCACCATTTGTGATTTTAAAAAAAGGGTCACCTTTAAAGTGATGTTTTTGCCAAGATGGGATGCCTTTAAAAATTGTTTTCTAAAGCTTCCCCAATGTGAGGAAATGGGAATGCCGGAGATCGTGCATTTATGAGGCAAGGCAACCTCTCATCCATTGACTTGGAGTGGTTCTATGAGAGTTAGGGAGGGATTCAGAAGCTGCCGGACATCACATGGTGTCAAGCCGTACAGAATAACATGCTTTTGGCAAGATTAGGCTGATGCTTCTGCCCTTATTTAGCAAACTCTACATTGCTATATTTGACAGCAGGCAAGATTCACACACCCAGCTTTTGGTCAGACACTTTATGGTACACACTTGTTTTCCCTCCCACTGTATCATGTGTTTTGACTTGCTTAAAACATATGGAATTATTGTTGTCTATTATTTGCATTCCGCTTAAATGAAAGTTGACACTTTGCAGAGTATTAAGGAAAAAGTAACATGAGAGCTATTGGGGGAGGAGACTCAGAAGAGCAGAAGTTTTCGTATGTGACTTTTGAGTGAGCACAGCAAAATTAGGAAACATGATCTGAGGTAGGCTTGCCTGCCATAGCTTGGGCTAAACAGGCGTTGGTTCAGGGCTTTGGATTCTGGGAGTGGTAACCTTTCTAATTTAATGTCTGAATTGTAGACTATATTTCTCGGCTGCTGGTCTGCCTCCAAAAATTATTGTTCTGTAGAACTTGCAGGGACCCGAGAGGATAAGCGATTGAAAGCAGGCTGCCTAAAACATAGTTTTTTGTGTGTTATGCATTTGAAAATTCAGACCAAATCTAGTGTGACCTGTTATGTGGCATGAAGTCTGAAAAAAAGCCTAGAATTGCAGATATAGCTGTTGAAATTCTTTTGACATAACGTAGGCTACATGAAGGTGCCTTTGGAAGGAGTTTGGAAACTCCATCTGGTTCAAAATGCAGGCAGACTGATTGCTTTTGGGGGCTGGTTTCAAGGAGCATGTGATGCCTCTGCTACAACAGCTTCGCTGGCTACCAGTCCATTTCTGTGCCCAATTCAAAGTCCTTTTTTAAAACAAAATCTACGAAGCCCTTTATGGTTTGGATCCAGGCTGTCGAAAGCATCCTATCTCCCCATATGGGCCTTCTTGGCTCCAAAGATCTCTGCTTGGTTTCATCGCCATCTCAGATGTTTTTGGGCCTTTTCACACGACCCCTAAGATCCGCTGGCCACTTAAATTCGGACCAGAGATCTTAGGGGTTCGTCGCTCTTCCTGCATTCCCACTCCCTCCGCACTTCCTGGCTGCTGGCTGCGTGAGGGGAGGGAAAAAAAGAGAAAGAAAAGCATGCTGCTCACCTCTTGGAGCCAAAAAACAACAAACAGAAGCAAGGAGAGCCCCGCACTCACTATCATTACACCGGATCAAATAATTTTCAGTTCCAAAGAGCAGGTACCT
The DNA here is from genome assembly GCA_037367245.1 of Phrynocephalus guinanensis. Lineage (NCBI taxonomy): Eukaryota > Metazoa > Chordata > Lepidosauria > Squamata > Agamidae > Phrynocephalus > Phrynocephalus guinanensis. Next base: position 157,184,862 of record CM074734.1, read on the forward strand.
GAAAGCTGCGCTGGGACGCGCTAAAGTGGGCGGGGTCGCACTTAATTTCCTGTTATCTCCGGAGCTGGTGGGTAAACATTTTTAAGCTCCGGAGCTGGGAGCCATTTGCCCCGGAGTTTAGGGGTCGTGTATAAACGCCCTTTGACAGGGACACAAGAGAGGATGGTCTCTTTGAATGCTCCCAGGTTGTAGAAGGGTCTCCCTTAGGAGGTTAGTTTGGCCTCCTCCATATTCTTTCAGCAAACACATCCGATCTCACCTGATTTCGGAAGCTAAGCAGGGTCGGCCCTTGTTAGTACCTGGATGGGAGACCACCAGGGAATACCGGGTCCTGGAGGAGGAACTGGCAAACCACTCCAGTATTCCTGCCAAGGAAACTCCATGGACATGGAGTCATGAAGAGTCGGTTACGACTGTAACAACACAACACACACACACATATTCTTTCAGCAACCGTTGAAGACCTGCCTTTTAATAACTAAACTGGGCAACTGATTGGTGGGCACATGCTCTTTCTAAGATTTTTTTTAAGTTTTCAAAAGCTTAGATAATCTTTTAAATTATTGTTATATGTTATTGTTGCTGCTGCTGCTGTTGTGGTTTATTGTGGTTCTAATCTAATATTTTAACCATTGTCGCTTGTCGGGCATCTTGGGGGCCCTGACCGGGAGATGGCAGCATCAAAATGAATGAATCAAAAAGACAGGCAGGCAGGCAGGTAGACAAATAGATAAATAAATAAATAAATCAGCAGTTTTAATTTTCCCCTGAAATAAAGCATTTTCATCATCTGTCCCAAGGCCCTCGTATAATCATTTTCATCATTGAGCATCTATAGGAGCCACGGGATGCAACAGATCTTTTTTTTTCATCACAGAAAAGTACCACAGCAGGTAAAACTCATCCCAGTGAAAAGTGATTTCCTGGAACTAAAGACTTCCTCTTCCACTTCTGTGGGTCCCAGGGTTTCCTCATGATGAAAGGGATTCCACGGTAGCCTCAAGATTTTGGGAACAGAACTTGGAAATGTTTAATATCCGTGGTGGTGGGGGGGAGGAAGAGATGTCATCAGCTTTATGAGGATTTTAGCCATTATATTTAAGAGGTGATGTGGTTCAGGGTCTGCACTCCACTGTGTTCCAGAGAGAACAGAACAAAATGTGGATGATGAATTTACTTTTCCAGATTGAATGGTAACAGTTAACAATATAAGAGAGGAGTTATTCATTTGCAGTCTTGGCTTTTTGGGGTGCCTTGAAATGATGGGCATAAATTGGGGCTAATCTATTTGGCAAGTCGTGAACTGGCTTAGCTTCAGGCTTAAAGACCTTTTTGAGCACCAGAGGGTTAAACTGCACTCTCAGCAGTCCAATTTAATAGACTCTATCCTGAACAGTGCTCTGATGGGAGAAGTGGAGCCCCACCTCTTCTACCACCCACTCCCACAAGTGAGCCAGAAATGGAGTGCTGCAACAAGGGTGCTAGACACAGGCACTCAGCTGCCCCTAGAGTACCGTAGCCTGCGTGCCTTCCCTAGCTACTCCCCTATAGACCCCATACATGCAGTACTCTTCTGTGGAGGCACAGCCAAAGTATATCTGGAAACGGCTGGGCTTGCCAGGGCTACCTGCGGGATTCTTACTACCCAGCTGTTGCTTTCTTTGCCAGTGATGCACCTTTTGCTGGTTCTCCAGCCACATTGCCTCATGCCATCTCACCCCAATCTGGTGTACTCTGGCTGTTTCTTCACATGGCGTGGAGAATTCCTTCCAACTTCCAGGGTCTAGGTCTTGGGGATGGATCACCTCCCAGCCAGCTGCTGAGCACTCTGGCAATACCAGCACCTCCTGGGCCTCCGATGCCTGCACATTGACGCCATCTGCCTGACAGTCCTCCTCATTCTTGCTCTCCTCCTTTCATTTCCAACTCTCCATGCTCACACCGGTGGCCTCCAGGGCATCATCTATGTAGATGCCAACAATGCCCAGTGCACAGGTGAACTGTGGGTCAGGATCTTACCCTTTCTCTCAGGGAAGTGGAAAGCCTACTCTTGCCAAGACAGGGAGCATGACCATTCCCACACAAGTGTATCCACAAGACATGTCCAGTTGATGTCTTATGCTACTCAGCCAATAGCTGTGCCTTGGGGTGTGCTTTTTTATATAGTGTATTGTGGCACAGGCTCTGGCAAAGTGCTGGGGAGTCAACTAGGAATTCAGGGTTGATTCTACTCTATAACGATATCTGCAGATCCTCCTGCTCTGGTTTGGGGTGGCCCAAATTGCACTGGTCTCCAGCCTCATGTGTTGTCTAATGCAGTGTTTTTCAACCTTTTTTGGGCAAAGGCACACTTGTTTCATGAAAAAAATCACGAGGCACACCACCATTAGAAAATGTTAAAAAATTTAACTCTGTGTCTATATTGACTATATATAAAGTAATTCTCTTGAATAGGAATCAAATAAACACAAAGAAAGTATTTTATAATTACTTTATTATGAAATAGTAAACAGAAATATGAAAAATTATAAAATACTTTATTCAGTGCGCAACCTGGGCCTGTTTGGCTGAACACAAAGCTGATATTCTTCAGCTTTTCCAACGGCACACCAGGCAACATCTCGCGGCACACTAGTGTGCCGCGGAACAGTGGTTGAAAAACACTGGTCTAATGACCATCAGTTCTGGGATGAGGACCACCCTGTGATTCAGTTCTGTCCCTGCAACTTGCTGGATATTTGGCGAGCTTCTTCTTTCTTACTTTATGACACTCTGTGGCCCAGTTTGCATAGATGAATCTTTGAATAGCTCGTGTGTGCATGGTCCTATATCAGGAATTTGAAATTCCACATTGTATAAATACCTTTATTACATTAACCAAAGGGACAGAAGTATAAAAATGTGCACAAGTTCTCAAGACTTCCAGGTCTCTTTTTTTAAGGCCAAGGACAGGCAAAGGAATTTGGAGAAGTGTCTCAGTCTTGAAGTCCCAACCACTGTATCATCTGTCTTTGAGATGTGATGGTTTAAGACAAGGTCAGCAGACGTTCAAACTGAATTGGTATTAGGTATTAGGTAGCATCCTGAATGGCCCCTAAGGCTTAGTAGGAATCTCGGTTTTGTGCTTTGGTTTCTGTATTTGTTTTGAAAATATTAACATCCCTTTCCCAAGACTTTGAACAGTCTCTATCCAGTCCAAAGCTTACAGGCTGCTTTGACAGTAGACATTGCAGAATCCCTGTTCAGAAAGAGTAAGAGTGAAAGAACAGGTACTTAATTATTGGACTGAGAGAAGAGTCTCATGGAAGATCTTCTTTAAAAGCAGGTCTGGGAGTTGAGTCATGGCTACTGGACTTCTTTTTTGAGAGATAGAAACGTTTCGCTGTTCATCCAAACAGCTTCATCGGTCTGAATACAGCTAGTGCAAGAGACCTTCTTATAGTCAGCTTGACCTCTTGTCCCCTTGTCTGATTGGCTCATAAGATGAACAAAGCCTGAATAGGCTCGTTAGGGAGACATTAGTGTCCATGGCCTTAAGGTAAACAATGGCCTAAGGTGCTGAAACCCATCAAGAATGGGTCGTTAGCTGTCAAGAATGGGTCGTTAGCTGTGACCTGGGTACTGTGGAAAGTACAGCCTGGTAAGTAGCAGCTAGACTATGCCGGAGCCCCCCACCTCTGTTGAGGGAGGGATTTTCAATGCTGACATGAATGGCTTCCCTTACTCCTCTCTCAAACCACCTCTCTTCTTTGTCTAATATGTGTACATCCTCATCTTTGAAAGAGTGGCCTTTTTCCTTCAAATGGAGGTGTACTGCTGATTCTGGTCCTGAGCTGTTACCTCTCCTATATTGGGCCATTCTTCTGTTTAATGGCTGTTTAGTTTCTCCAATGTAGAGGTCTGAACACTCTTCACTGCATTGGACTGCATATACTATATTGCTCCTTTTATGGTTTGGTATCGGATCCTTTGGGTGGACAAGTCTCTGCCTTAGTGTGTTCATGGGTTTGAAATAAACAGGGATGTGGTGTTTGCCAAAAATCCTTTTAAGCTTCTCCGACACTCCCGCCATGTAGGGAATGACCAGGTTCTTCCGTCGGGTCTGGGTCTCAGACTGATCCCTTGTTCTTCTGGGATGGCCCACTGCTTTGTTGAAGGCCCACCTTGGATATCCACAGGCCTTAAGTGCTGTCTTCAGGTGCCTGTCTTCCTTCTTCTTGGCTTCTGAGGAGGTGGGGATGCTCTCTGCTCTGTGGCTTAGGGTCCTGATGACTCCTAGTTTGTGTTGTAATGGATGGTGGGAGTCAAACAGTAAGTATTGATCTGTGTGGGTGGGTTTCCTGTAAACTTCTACTCCTAGGCCACGGTCAGGTCTGATGATGACTGCACAATCCAGGAAAGCCAGCCTGTTGTCTTGGGTGTCTTCCCTAGTGAACTTAATATTAGGATCCACTGCGTTGATGTGGTCTGTAAAGGCCTGTACTTCCTGCGTCTTTATTTTAACCCAGGTATCATCTACATACCTGAACCAATGGGATGGTGTTGTCCCTGGGAAGGTGTTGAGTGCCTTCTTCTCCACTTCTTCCATGTATAGGTTTGCTACAATTAGTGACACTGGGGAACCCATGGCACAGCCATGCTTCTGTCTGTAGAAGTCCCCTCTGTACATGAAATATGTGGTGTTCAGACACAGGTCCAGGAGCAGGCCTATCTGGTCTGGGTTGAGGCGGCTTCTGGAGGTGAGGGTGCTGTCTTCTCTCTTCTCTTAATCTTCTCTTTACCATTATTAGCGCATCAGTGGTGGGTATGCTGGTAAAGAGTGATGTAACATCAAAGGATACCATGGTTTCCTCTGTATCCAGTTTGAGCTCCCTGACTTTAGAAACAAACTCTTCTGAGTTGTGTACGTGGTGGTCCGTGTGTCCAACCAGTGGGGCTAGGATAGTTGCCAGGTATTTTGCGATGTTATAAGTCACTGAATTTATACTGCTGACAATAGGTCTGAGGGGGATTCCTTGCTTGTGGATCTTGGGAAGTCCATAAAAGCAGGGGACTGTCTCTCCGGGATATAACCGGTGGTAGGTCACCCTGTCAATTGCGTTTTCCTGCTCCAAGAGTTTTAAGCATTCTATTACTTTCTTCTTGTAATTGCTGGTGGGGTCTCTTCTTAGTTTTTCATATGTATGCTGATCATCTAAAAGTGTGATAACCTTCTCGTGGTAGTCCACCGTATTGAGGACGACAGTGCACCTTCCTTTGTCCGCAGGCAGAATTGTGATGCTCTCATCCCTGCTGAGGGATGTCACAGCACTTCTCTCTTGGCTGGTGAGGTTGGATGGTGGTGGTTGAGCACTGGATAATGCAGCAGAGACTTTTATCCTGAGTAGTTCTGCTTCTGCTGCTGGCAGATTGTTGCTGTGGATGGCTGATTCTGTCGCTGTGATGAAATCCACAACAGGAACCTGTTTGGGTGTGATGGCAAAATTTAGGCCTTTGGATAGGACCTCTCTCTCTGTCTGGGTGAGTTCCCTGTTTGAGAATAGAATGCTTAAAACTCTTGGAGCAGGAAAACGCAATTGACAGGGTGACCTACCACCGGTTATATCCCGGAGAGACAGTCCCCTGCTTTTATGGACTTCCCAAGATCCACAAGCAAGGAATCCCCCTCAGACCTATTGTCAGCAGTATAAATTCAGTGACTTATAACATCGCAAAATACCTGGCAACTATCCTAGCCCCACTGGTTGGACACACGGACCACCACGTACACAACTCAGAAGAGTTTGTTTCTAAAGTCAGGGAGCTCAAACTGGATACAGAGGAAACCATGGTATCCTTTGATGTTACATCACTCTTTACCAGCATACCCACCACTGATGCGCTAATAATGGTAAAGAGAAGATTAAGAGAAGACAGCACCCTCACCTCCAGAAGCCGCCTCAACCCAGACCAGATAGGCCTGCTCCTGGACCTGTGTCTGAACACCACATATTTCATGTACAGAGGGGACTTCTACAGACAGAAGCATGGCTGTGCCATGGGTTCCCCAGTGTCACCAATTGTAGCAAACCTATACATGGAAGAAGTGGAGAAGAAGGCACTCAACACCTTCCCAGGGACAACACCATCCCATTGGTTCAGGTATGTAGATGATACCTGGGTTAAAATAAAGACGCAGGAAGTACAGGCCTTTACAGACCACATCAACGCAGTGGATCCTAATATTAAGTTCACTAGGGAAGACACCCAAGACAACAGGCTGGCTTTCCTGGATTGTGCAGTCATCATCAGACCTGACCGTGGCCTAGGAGTAGAAGTTTACAGGAAACCCACCCACACAGATCAATACTTACTGTTTGACTCCCACCATCCATTACAACACAAACTAGGAGTCATCAGGACCCTAAGCCACAGAGCAGAGAGCATCCCCACCTCCTCAGAAGCCAAGAAGAAGGAAGACAGGCACCTGAAGACAGCACTTAAGGCCTGTGGATATCCAAGGTGGGCCTTCAACAAAGCAGTGGGCCATCCCAGAAGAACAAGGGATCAGTCTGAGACCCAGACCCGACGGAAGAACCTGGTCATTCCCTACATGGCGGGAGTGTCGGAGAAGCTTAAAAGGATTTTTGGCAAACACCACATCCCTGTTTATTTCAAACCCATGAACACACTAAGGCAGAGACTTGTCCACCCAAAGGATCCGATACCAAACCATAAAAGGAGCAATATAGTATATGCAGTCCAATGCAGTGAAGAGTGTTCAGACCTCTACATTGGAGAAACTAAACAGCCATTAAACAGAAGAATGGCCCAACATAGGAGAGGTAACAGCTCAGGACCAGAATCAGCAGTACACCTCCATTTGAAGGAAAAAGGCCACTCTTTCAAAGATGAGGATGTACACATATTAGACAAAGAAGAGAGTTGGTTTGAGAGAGGAGTAAGGGAAGCCATTCATGTCAGCATTGAAAATCCCTCCCTCAACAGAGGTGGGGGGCTCCGGCATAGTCTAGCTGCTACTTACCAGGCTGTACTTTCCACAGTACCCAGGCAAATCAAGGAGCCTTCACCACCAGGTCACAGCTAACGACCCATTCTTGACAGCTAACGACCCATTCTTGATGGGTTTCAGCACCTTAGGCCATTGTTTACCTTAAGGCCATGGACACTAATGTCTCCCTAACGAGCCTATTCAGGCTTTGTTCATCTTATGAGCCAATCAGACAAGGGGACAAGAGGTCAAGCTGACTATAAGAAGGTCTCTTGCACTAGCTGTATTCAGACCGATGAAGCTGTTTGGATGAACAGTGAAACGTTTCTATCTCTCAAAAAAGAAGTCCAGTAGCCATGACTCAACTCCCAGATAAACGCACCTGGATGACTGAGAATCTTCACAGACGTTTTAAAAGCAGGTGGAGTTGGGGTCTCAGCATGCTGGTTTCCACCAGACCACAACATTCTGGATAGACTCCTTCTGGTTTTTCATGTCTATGTGAGATATTATGGGGAATAACGGAACCCTGAGCCATTCCACAGGGTAACGGTCAAGGTGTTGAACAGGAGCCCCCCAGCACCACCACTTTTCCCAAAGTGACGTCATGCAAGGGAAAATGCCAGAAGTGAACTCTTTTTAAAAATTAGTTCACCACTTCTCACCGAAACAAAGCCATTGTTAGGGCTGATTTTCAATACGTGTGAATGGTAGTGAGCAGAAGTGGCTATCCCATAGACCCGTGGTTCTCAACCTGTGGATCCCCAGATGTTCCTGGACTGCAACTCCCAGAAATCCCTTCCAGCACATCAAGTGGTGGAGGCTTCTGGGAGTTGCAGTCCAGGAACGTCTGGGGACCCACAGGTTGAGAACCAGTGCCTTAGACCATCTTGACTGCTGCCATTGGTGTGATCAACATTCAGGCTGTCCTTTGCTACATAACGCTTGGCATTCTTTTTTCCTGCTGGCAACGCCGGCACGATGTTGTGCAGCAGTACTGGGTCATTTCCTGGCTTTGAGAATCGTGGGCACAGAAGAACAAGATCTTGAGTTTCATTTCCACTGAATTACATTACGTCCCCACTGTTTGGTGTTTGGATTCGACCCTGTAGCTGCCTCAAGTACCCACAGAGCTGCTTGGCTGTGTCCAACATAGGATAGCGAGTTGGCGCAAAGACTGCTGGCAGGCTGAGTTCAGCACCTGTTAGGTAGCTTTGCAATAGGCCACTGAAGGAGCAGTGGTGGGCCTCGCAGTTTGACCCTCTCTTTTTGATTTTTACCCTCTCGCAGAGAGTTCTCCAAGGAGCGAGAAAAGGCAAAAGCCCGTGGTGACTTCCAGAAGCTCCGGGAGAAGCAACAGATGGAGGAGGACCTGAAAGGCTACCTGGACTGGATCATGCAGGCCGAAGACATTGAACCTGATGAGGACCGTAAGGGTTAGGTTATCCCTCCTCCTCCTCCTCCTCCTCCTCCTCCTCCTCCTCCTCCTCCTCCTCCTCCTCCTCCTGGCAGCCCTGCTTTGCCAGAGACATCGCTGTGCCCTACCGTTCAAGGGGAACGGTTTGTTTCTCAGCCTGGATGCTGCCATCTGGGCCTTGTGGCAGTTCGGTGTGAGGGGATTAAAGAGGAATCATGCGAGCCGCAGTGATGTAAGATTAGCGGGGGAACCCGAGTAAATTGCCAGCTTGGGAAAGGATCTTGCTTAGATGTGAGGAGAGCGGCAGCGGGGGGGTGGGTTGTCTGATGCTAGGCACATTCTGAGCCAAGCAGGAGGACCCCAGCAGTGGAACATGTTTAGATTGGCAGCGATGGCGGGGGGGGGGTTTCCAATTGGCTGGTAAAAATATAATTGGTGAGGAGAGTGCAGTAAGTTCTCTGTGGTTTCATTTTCTCTGCATTGTTTCTCTCTTTCTCTCTCTCTCTCTCTCTCTCTCTCTCTCTCTCTCTCTCTGCCCTGCCCCTGATTTTTCGGTGAAGGATGGGCTACAGAGGTGGTGCTCTTCCCTTAAGCCCTGCCCAGAATCCGCTAATTAGCAGCAGCTTGTGCATACCCTTCCCCATGGCTGTGAGCTGCAGCAAGGGGGAAACGGCCCCAGAGGTCCAAGGGGACAACCCTTGGCAATGCGTTAATGAGTTCATTTGAGGTCCCCGGGGGTGGCTGAGGGGTGGGTGGGTGGGTGGGGGATTTGTTGATGTCCCTGTGCGAGTGGTGAGAGCCGCTTCGGCCAGAAATGACAAATGAAGATTTCTGAGGGAATGCTGCTTTCCCTCTTCAGCCCATCCGTCTGTTTTCCCTCTGCAGTTAATTAACTTAAAGAGACGTTCTAGAAATCCCAGTCCACTCTCCACTCCACCCACCCCCCCAGACCTTGCCAGATATGGAAATAATGGGGTCATGAGGTACTTTCACGCTAGCCAGAATGTCCAGGCAGTGTTCATGCACTTTCACCCAGTGTTTACACCTAAAATGGTTGTCCACTCGCGAGTTCTTGTGTTGCTTCTCTCTTTTTTCAGGCCATAGCAAATATTATTCCTGTCCAAACAAACAAACAAAAAAGAGAATCAGACAGTAACATCATCTCCACAGGGGTATAAATCACCTTTCCTCTATTTCCCCACCAGTGCCCTTTTTAATAAGTTCAGTTTCATTCTACACAATGATATATAGGGCCGATGAGTTTACCCACTCTCATAATTTCTGATAAGCATTAATTGATCATAGCTTTTGTCTGCTTTTTTCATTCTTCTAACATGCACAAAGGCATTTTTGTGTTAAAAATGACATGTTTTACAAGAGTCCTAACAAAATCCTGTTAAGTGACGCCGCATAGGGTTGATGAAGGTGTTGGTTGCCCCAAGACATCCTATGGTTCCCATGAAATCCTTTCACCTTCAGAAAACTACAGGGCCATGGAAAGTGGCTAATGAACAAAAATGGCCACTGCTGGGATGACTTGACTGGCGGTGGTGATTTTCAGTAATTAGGGACTACCATCTGCCCTAGTCCTGCCGCTTCCAGTGACTTCCCAGCATTGAAAGAAATTCCACAGGAACCTCAGGCCCTTCAGGAGAGAAATCAGAAAACCCCAGTCTCACTCACTCTATACTCCAGAGCACAGAGAGAACTCCTAGTTCCCTGAGCTCAATGCCCTCTGAAGATGCCAGCCACAGAGTCTGGCAAAACGTCAGGAAGAAAAACTTCCATAACACGGCCAAACAGCCCGAAAAACTCACAACAGCTATCAAATCAGAAAGTGTTTATTTCCAGAAAATGGCTGCTTCTGTTGTCATCATCTGCCTTACGTGATGATCTTTAGGCTACAGGGGTTCAGCTGGTGATTCAAAGCCATATGCTGCTTTTTCATAAAATATGCTTTTTTAGTAATATTTTTCCCCTAGATTTGTCAGTAAGCCCTAGAACACTTTTTGGCCTATTTTTAAAAAAGATGTATACAACACACAGTAAATTTACTTATAATTACTGGACAATGATGTCTCAACAGGAATTCATTTAGAGCAAGTTTAAACATTGCTTCAAGATTAGACGTAGAAAATTGGGTTTTATTTCTTTTATGTTCACTGCCCAAAGTAGGAAGGTTTCACTAAGTAGGGTGATATAGATTTAAATGAACTGTACCTTTCTCTTACATGTGGCTATACCATATGCCGATGAAACTTAGGCGGTTACTTCACGTCCTTCTTTGTTCCGTGACTAGTTTTGTACTGTGACAGCGTTGGTCGTGATCACGTGGTTTTGTCCCTGTTTCCGTGTGTCCATGGTCGTGATAACTTGTCTCGTGACAAGTGTTACCTCATGGTCTTGTACCATGACAAACACTGAATTTGTCTAGCTTCCTTTTTCCTTTTTGGGGGGGCTTAAAAATTCTTTTTCGATATTTCGCTTCTGAAAAGTCAAAATAAAAAAACCGGACACAGTTTTCTGAGAGAAATGAATGTTTTGTTGCATGACAGTTGTTACTACACGGTGTCTTGTCTCAGAACAGAAAGTGGGAACAAAGGGCCCTTTTACACGACCCCTAAAATCGATGCAAAGGGCTCCCAAATGCGGAGCTTAAAATTGTTTTCCCACCAGCTCCGGACTTTAAAGAAAATTAAGTGCGACCACGCCCACCTAAGCGCGTCCCAGAGCATTTTAAAAGTACCTGGTCTCTGAGGGTGAAAAATTTCTGATGCGGATGTAAAGCAGTGAGTGCTGGCTGTCCTCGCCTTGTCTTTGTTTGTTTTTTGCCCCCCGCCCCTTTAAGAGACTTTAAGAGACTGGAATGCTTGCTTCCCGGGCTGCGACCCGCAGATGGAGGTGAGCCTGCATTTTTTTCCTCCCTTTTTTCCTCCCTCCCCTCACACAGACAGGAGCAAGGGAGTGCGGAGGGGGTGGGAACACAGGAAGAGCGACAAACCCCCAAGATCTCTGGTCCGAATTTAAGTGGCCAGCGGATCTTAGGGGTCGTGTAAAAGCGGCCAAAGAGTGACAAGGGAAAACCCTACCCCAGCACCAGGTACAGTATTGTCGCGCTTAGCACCCATTCCGGGGCGCTTGGTTGAGACAAATGTCAGTAGTTGCGCGACAGACGTGAAGTAACATTTTTTGTACCGCCTCTGTAGTCGCCTTAGTGGAATATATCTGCCCCGAAAGCACAATACCTTCTGAATGGTGAGAAGTAAACTGCAACTGTACATGTAGGTTATAGAATAAGCGCAATTGTGCGGGAGCACAAAGAGTTGCCAGTCTGGAATCACCTCTAGCTCCTGGTTTCATTTTCACTCAGAGCCTGGAAGCAAAAAAACTAGGAATCTGCACTGAGAATTTGATTCTCCCACTTTTTTTGCCGTTGTTGTCACTGCCATCAGTTTATGTTATTTTTTTCGCTGACTTCCGTTCACCCATGTTCCTAAATAATGTCCTCTCTCTTTATCCCCCCATTCATCCCTCCATCCTTTCGTCTCTCCCTGCCTCCTTTATGGAAGGTGTGACGGTGGAAGACCTGACATCGAAGAGGAAGAGGAAATGGTTCAGACAAGGCAGCAGCCATTCCACCGACACTCATGGTAATTTTCTCATTTTCTTACATTCGTATCCATGTTGAAAGGGCTAAGCTGCAGAAAAGATTCCAAAGGTATTCCATGTTCCCATCCTGTTCTCCATCTATGGTTCACCCACTGTTGGTTTCACTGAGTTTGCATTCCTGTGGTGATTATACTGAAGACTACTCTTCTGATTTGCCTGTGAACTAAGGGACAATCAGATTTTTCTTTCATTACGGTCATCACATTGGTAGTCTCTCGTCCCCTGTGGCATCATTAGACACTGGGATCTGATCTGCCTATTGGGTTCCATTCAGTATAATGCACATTTTGGCTTCCTCCTCAATTGATCACAGGAGAGGCAGGCTCCTTTGTAGTTTCTACATAAGGTTTTCTGGTATTTTGCCTGAACAGAGATCCCAGTTAATAGGAGATGATATTATGTGTATCTACACTACTCATGTGGTACCACTGCAGCTACCATGGCCTATCCTGCAGAATCTGAGGGTTTGTGGTTTGAATTATCTGCTAGAAAGTATTGGCCCAGTCTCTGAGAATTACTTTCACAAATTATAGCCTTAGAGATCTTTTAGTGAGAATTAATCTCGGTAGCGGAAACAAAAAGCATACCCCATTTTGGCTCCCTCTTTTGTGATGTAATGGACAGAGGATTCTATTTTATTTATTTATTTATTAAATTTATATACCGTGCCATCCAGCAAAGAGGCCACTCTGGGTGGTTTAAAATATTTTTAAACCCACCTTTCTCTTTAAAATGAACTTAACAACAATTGAAAGACAAAAATTGAAGATCAGTAACGATATATAGACAGTATTAAAAGGATCAAGGCATACAGTCCCGGTTGACTTTTGGGTCGCTGTGTGAATTTCCCTGTATGACTGTTCTGTATTGTTCCCAAAAGCTATTTTTATCGCTTGCAATGGCTCTCCAAACAGTATTAGGCACACCGTAGCGTTATGGTAAAAACTCAGTGGTAGTCAACAGCCAGTAAGCATAGCAACAACAACAACAACAACAACAACAACAACAACAACAACAACAACAACAACAACAACAACAACAACAACAACAAAGGTGATGGCACCCCAGGTATTCAGCCAGGGGCCCCATTTCTCCCTTCTTAAAATTCAGCTGAAATGTGTAAGTGTTTAAATGCCCCTTTACGGTGAAAGGAACAAGTAGCTGGCTCATGACATGGAGGGAGAGTTATTGCAGTGGCTCGAATGCCACGTGGCAGGCCTGGATAGCTGCAGGACATGCTGCCCAGTGGCTTTGCCATTGTTCTGAAAAATCTCATTTTCCCCTCCCCAGCCAGTCTTCAAGCCAGCGAAACCACATCTGTGAATACCGAGAATGTCGGGGATGAGGAACACCATCAGGACAATTGCTGCGATGTGTGTCTGTGAGTTTGCCTACCTAAAGGGAGATGTGTTGAGGGTGGGGTGGAGATACAGTACACGAATGGTGTCTATATCCATGCTCTGTGCTTCAGACTGAGGACTGGACTGCATAGTGTAATACTCTTGTTTCCACCACGGGTTTAGCACACTTGAAATCAGTTTAAAAGCAAAGCAAAAAAGTGTCCTGCATATATACCACCCCATACCAGTTCAGGTTGTTTCTGGGCAGTTTACAGTTTAACTTCAGTATGCAGGCTACCCATTCCCCCCCCCCCAGTGAGCTGGGTACTCATTTTACTGACTTCGGAAGGATGAAAGGCTGAGTCAACCATGACCCGGCTACCTGGGATTGAACCCCAGGTTGTGACCACAGTTTTACCTGCAGTATAGGCATTTAACCACTGTTCTGATTGTGATTTTTCAAAAAATCTTTTAGACACATGTGCTTGCCTGTGTCCAAGTGGATTGTGTATGTGGGGTTTGTCAAGTATCAGCTACCAGTATCATAGGTTTCAGGCTGCAGTGTACTCTGCAGCCCTAACTGTTGTTGTTGTTTTCTCTATCCATGACATCAATCTAGCGCTATGCCACTTTGAGATACATTTTTAAAAACAAAACCAATGTTAAAAATTAGTAAAATTTACAAAAAAAAAGAGTGATAAACAATTCTCTATAAAAGGCCAAAACACACTACAGCAGAAGAAAATGGCTTTTTTGGCACGATGAATGACCCAGAAAAGTTAGGAGCTGGGGAACTGGCATGCCAGTTTGCTTAAAAGTGCAGCACTTTTGAAACCAATGTCGCACCTTAACTGATGTACAACACAGTTTGCAACTTAACTAAAAAGGTGTCCAAGAAGGATGCACACATAGATCCCAAAGCCATGTGACTTTAAACCGACTTCAAAAACCCTGGCTCAGCTCAAAACTGCGAAGAAATGGAAACACTTCATCCTTTCTTATGATATTTAAATTCAGATTGTTATGGTGAAATACATGCTGCACAAAAGCTAAAATCATATTTAACTTAACTAGTAACACAAGCATTGCTGTTGCAGTTGGATGATTACCAAGGGCCAAACTTTACATTACAGAGAGGATGTTATCTGGAGAGAAAATTCTTTAAGTACTGAAAGTGTTTGATTCTCAGGTGTTTTTCACATTCTTCCCAATCCTGTAGCTTTTAGGTTAGCCAATTTTTTATTTTGGTGTTTTTTTTCCTTTTACACATCCACAAGCCTTGTTTGCAAGTCCAAATCTACCAGAATCATTGTTCACGTCGGGCTTACTTTTGAAAGTATATGTGCAGTATCCAATTTTTTAAAGAAATGAAACCAAATAAAATGGGCAACCCTATTTTGGATTCTGTGAAATAGAATATGCTCACAACCTGGGGTTCAATTCCCAGGCAGCAGGCTCATGGTTGACTCAGCCTTCCATCCTCCCGAGATTGGTAAAATGAGCACCCAGCTTGCAGGGGGGTGACAATGTGTAGCCTGCATTACTTTAATTAAAACTGTAAACCGCCCAGAGACTACTTGAAGTGGTATGGGGCAGTATATAAGCAGAACTTTTTTGCTTTGACAGTGCCGATAGAATTCCTTTGGGAACAGCTGTTTCTGCATACTAAACACTCTCAGAGTGGTTTTTCTGGGGTGATTTCTTGTGAAATTTCTCTCTCTTTTTTCCATAGAGGCAAGCTTTCAAAGACTAAATTCGGGTGAGTATCATAGAAGCTGCCTTCTCCTCTCTCCTCTTTAGCTGCCTGATCCTCTCTTGTCTTCTGGCATTCATCAGCATCTCTCTCTTCCTTCTCTCTCCCCCCGCCCTCCTGTCCTGTTCGACCACAGTCGCCGAATCCGACGGATCAACCGCCTCTTACGGAAGAAGTGTCGCTTGGCTGTCAAGTCTGTCACTTTCTACTGGGTGGTTCTGATCCTTGTCTTTCTCAACACCCTCACCATTGCCTCGGAGCATTACATGCAGCCAGACTGGCTCACACAGATCCAAGGTGGGACGGCGCAATGAGGTGGCGGGAGCATATAGGCCAGTGGTGGCAAGGGAGCCAAGTCCAGGCATTAGGGCTGCACAGCAGCAGGGGAAGGGGGGAGGAACCTCAAGGAAGGTTAGATCAGCAGGACCCAGCCATTTTCACTGAGCTTAGCGATACAGTAGGCCAAGCAGTATGTAAGGTTGCGTACATTCTCTATGGCAGTGTTCCCCAACCTTTTTATCACCGTGGACCGGTAAATGTTTGATAATTTTTCCCTGGCCCGCTTGCGGGGGGGGGGGTCGCGATGGCGGAGCGGGGTTGTGGTGGCGGCGGCGATGACGGGGCGGGGGCGGGGCGCGATGGGGGGGGGGGGGCGGCGGCGCGGCGGCGGCGGCGGCGGCACGATTGCGGAGGGGGGGTCGTGGCGGCGGCGGCGATGGGGCGGGCGCGATTGCGGGGGGGTCGCGGCGGCGGCGCGATTGTGGGGGGGGTCGCATCGGCGGCAGCAATGGCGGGGCGGGGGTGATGGTGGGGGGTTGCGGCGGCGGCAGCGGGGGCGGGGGCGGGGCGGGGGCGATGGCGGGGGGTCGCGGCCGTGGCGGCGATGGCAGGGCGGGCGCGATTGCGGGGGGGTCACGGCGGCGGCGGCGGCGGCGAAAACACCCAGGCCGGCCTGCGCCGCCCCCCCCCCGCTGCCCACCTCAACACAGGCGCGGCGGCGGGGAAAACACCCGGGCCGGCCTGTGCCGCCCCCCCCCCGCCGCCCACCTCAACACAGGCCGAGCTCGCGGCCGGCCGTTAACGCCTGTCCGGGAGCCGGGCTGCCGTCACAGGAAAATGAATTTAAGTTCCTTGGGCGGCGGCCCGGTGCGGATTGCTCCACGGCCCGGCACCGGTCCGCGGCCCGGGGGTTGAGGACCACTGCTCTATGGAATTATGATGTTTTTTAAAAAAACTTCATAGCTTTGTTCTTTTTTCAAGTTACAAAATGCTATACAGGTTTAGAAATGTTTGGCTTCAAATTGCTCTTTCCGTTCTACCACTTCCTTTTGGTGTTACTGCTCACAAAAGCAGCACGCTTGTTGTTGTTTTCTCTTCTTCCCCTTAAAACCAGTGGTCCTCAACCTGTGGGTCCCCAGATGCTCCTGGACTGGAACTCCCAGAAGTCATTTCCAGCACAGCGAGTGGTGGAGGCTTCTGGGAGTTGCAGTCCAGGAACATCTGGGGACCCACAGGTTGAGAACCACTGCCTTAAAACAATGGTTCCCAACCCTGGGTAACTCAGGTGTTCTTGGACTGCAGCTCCCAGAAGGTTCAGCCAGCACAGCTGGTGGTGGAGGCTTCTGGGAACTGCAGTCCAAGAACACCTGGATTACTGAAGATTGGGAACCACTGCCTTAAAGCATTGTACCGATTGCCATCCAGGCTCCTGCTGGATATGTGTACTGAGCGTGGTGGCTCAGCAGACTAGAATGCTGAACAGTCGGCTGCAAAGTCAGCAGCTTGAGCTCAGCGGTTCGAATCCCGGGTGCCATGCAGCGGAGCAAGCTCTTGCTGTTAACCCCAGCTCCTGCCAACCTAGCAGTTCGAAAGCATGTAAATGCAAGTAGATCAATAGGTTCCACCGTAAAAAGCAGGAAGGCAAACAGTGTTTGCATGCATCCATGCCAGCCACGTGGCCAAAGACTTGCACAACACTTGCTCTTTGGCTTGAAATCGGAGAATTGGACACAACTAGCATGCATGTGTGGGGAGAACCTTTACCTTTATAATTATAATGGTGTAAACTGTGGTGGCAACCTGACCCTAATAAATGAATTGCCACCAACCTTCCTGACCAAGCACCATGTTATACAGTTGGCACACAACTAGGAAGGGAAGCAGCAACCTACCAATTATTGGCAATTAGCTTCTGTGATTATTCGTACGTGAGTGTAAACCTACTGTAGAAATCTGGCCATTTGTTTTACCCAAATATTGCCATGAGCCTTGTCACACTATTAAATGAACTTCATTTTGTTCTTCTATAAATGGAAGCACATATGTGACCCATGTCTTAGCAACCTTTTCTTCTTCCGAACATCACTGACAAGTTGGGAATTGGAGGCTGCTTCCTACCACTTAAAAGGGCTCCTTATAAGTGTTCAAATTGTTGACTGTTTTCATATTCAGGAGATCACAGGCCCCTGGGCTCAAGCCTTGTCAGTCCGCTTGACAATCTAGTCCTCATCAGAATAATCTTAATCCCTATTTGGGGGTGGGGGGAATGGATCAAGTATGGGAACAAGTGCAAATATTTTTGCCTTTTCCAGCAATCACCTAAACTGAGTCCCCAGACCATCTGATCCGGAGGCCACTACAGGATTTGAAAATATATTTTTGTCCCTGCAGCTTATGCCAACAAAGTGTTGTTGTCACTGTTCACCTTGGAGATGCTGGTGAAGATGTACAGCCTGGGGCTCCAGGCTTATTTTGTCAGCTTCTTCAACCGCTTTGACTGCTTTGTAGTATGTGGCGGAATCCTGGAGACGGTCCTGGTTGAGTTTGAGATCATGGAGCCTCTTGGCATCTCTGTGCTCCGCTGCGTCCGCCTCCTGCGTATCTTCAAAGTCACCAGGTGAAGGGCCGTGCATTGGCTGGGAAGGGGGCCTTCCCTCGGAGTTTCAGGGCATGCAACGGGTGCTGCACATCCAATCTCGCCTGTTTTCGGAAGCTAAGCAGGGTCAGCCCTGGTTAGTACAGTGGGCCCTCGTATAACAAATGGTTTGTATAACATAACATCTGTACAACATAAAAATTCCGGAGATAGGGGAAATTTGCTTAACAGAATCACCTATGGGGCGAATCCGTACAACATAAAAATGGTCGCCATTAGGGATTACTCTGTTTTCAGTGCATTCCTATGGGAAATTTGTATAATGGAAAATTTGCTTAACATAATTTCATTTGGAACGAATTAATTCCTTTATACAAGGTACCAGTGTACTTGAATGGGAGATCACCAGGGAATGCCAGGTGCTGTAGGCGCCTGGAGTAGGAACTGGCAAGCCACTCCAGTATTCCTGCCAAGAAAACTCCATGGACATGGGGGCACGAAGAGTCGGTCATGACTGTAATGACACAGTGCGCGCACACACGCACACACACACACACATTGTGCACTTGGCTTCCTTCCTTCCAAGATCTCTGACTGGTTTCTGGTTTCTTACAGTCTCTTGGTTTGCATGAATATGTGTATGAATGAGAGAAAGAGAAAGATAACTGGAGCAGGTATGGAGTACATAAATGGAAGGAATTGTTTTTAAGAAAGGATTTCTTTCTAACAGATCACCAACCAAAGATCAGGTTTATCACTCTCTTACATGTATTAAAAACACAGATTTCTTATGCCCACACTGGGTTTCAGTGCTCTTAGTTATATCCCATTGTGGTCTAGTCACAATTAAGCCTCTACGGTTCTTAGGAGTAATCTCAAAAAGACATACTCCCGAGTTCATCGAGTGTAAGATTTTAGTTCATATTCACTCTTGCTTTTAGTGGCAGAGAAAAGGTCAGGGTCTAAGTTTAACAAATGGAATATTTAAAGCTTAAAGTGTGTGTGTGTGGGGGGGTGTCATTACAGTCATGTGACCCCATGCCCATGGAGTTTTCTTGGCAGGAATACTGGAGTGGTTTGCCAGTTCCTACTCCACGCGCCTGCAGCACCTGGTATTCCCTGGTGGTCTCCCATCCAAGTACTAGCCAGGGCTGAATAGGCAAGGAAAATTGGTGATGGCTCTCTGGAAAAATCACTTACCCCCTTTCATGCACTCTTGTGGTAGAACCAAGAGTGCAGCTACACTGGACCATATTGGATTTGATTTGCAGTCTGTGTTACATTTGAAATTGCAATCAGTGCTCACACAGGGACTGCAGATTGCTTTGGGTGTTCACCTTTCATACTGGATGTGATGTGAGTTGCATTCCAGCTTATCCATTCCTTCCTCTGGTCCCGCCTCTGCCTAATCTTTCTTTCTCTGGTCCCATTTTACTGACTTTTTCATGGTTTCCTGGGACATAATTTTCTCATTTAAAATGTCTGACTTCTACATTTCTCAAAAACTTTCCTCTAGAAAAGTAACATGGAAAGGTGCTTAACAGAATATAGAACATCAAATGTTTGAACAGTAGTTCTACAAAATAATCATCATTCTCATGTCAGAATTATTCTATCAGAGGGATCATCACCTTCCCCTTTCCAACCATATATTTTTTTCCTTTACTTTCAAGGAGCACATGGAGGAATTACCCCCATCTCTGGCTACAGTTGAACATGACAATAATTTAAAACAATGTGGGAACAAAAATGAGTAATTCTCTGTGGTAATATCATTGCCCATATTTCTGAGCCCCAACATTGGTCAAGCACAAAGGAAACTGAAGGCCTAGGAGGGCTGCTTGACCTGTTATTTCCCAGCAGTCCCCAGGACCGAAGCAGATACCAGGATATGCTGATGTAGGCAAGAAGGCCAGAGCAAAATATGATGGCAAATAACAGGATATCAGGATACATCTGCTCAGGCCCAGAAAGCTCTTCCTGTCCTTATCAATAATCCCTCACTAGCTAGGGAGCATTTTCCCTCCCACCTATGGAATGTATTTCCTCTGCCATTGTGTACTTGTTTACTGTATATGGTCTCACAGATAAGGCGTGCATTTCCCTCCCACCGAGAAACGTCCTCCTGTATCTATTGTTCTCTCTTACTAATAAAGACTGGTCGCTCAGGCATAAGGAGAATCATCACACACATCATCATCACACACTCACACACACGCATGCCTCCACACATTCATACATCACACAGACATCCATGGAACCCTGACAGAGAGACGAACAGGAATGCTGCCTGAGCACCAGATGATTGCACCCCGAAAATCTGTGTCTGTGTGATCCGTAACGCAACAATTCTCGGATGTGTTACTTGAACGTTAAAAAAACTAGTAATGGATGGCAAAGGGAAGGTGATTGTAATAATGACACTTAAATGAGTTGATTAAGTAATAAACAGCACCAAGCTTTGCTTGATAAGGAAAGGACCTTCCCACACTATCTGACAGGATTTAGGGCTAGCTTCTGACCCCCCATATTAAAGTCAGGTTGCTTTATATTTATATGTCGCCACCCTCTCATGCCTGAACACCACACCTCCAACTCCCAAAACCAACAAAACACCACATAGACCAGTGGTGGCGAACCTTTGGCACTCCAGATGTTTTGGAGCACAACTCCCACAGTTCTTTGTCATTGGCAATCTAGGCTTGGACTTCTGGGAGTTGTGGTCCAAAACATCTGGAGTGCCGAAGGTTCGCCACCATTGACCTAAGCACACCTCCCATCTTTAGAAGAGTGCATCACAACTAACTACATGGGAAGAGCCCATTCAAAACAGTATTTGACCATGTAGTCCTACTCTGAGGGCTTTGAGTGCAAGTGTTCACCCACCTGGAAGGGAGAAGGCTTGTGCCATCTTTATCCTCCAAGCTTTGTGCACAGTCCTTGAGATTCAAAGCTGAGTCTCTTCCTCCTCCTCCTCCTCCTCCTCTTCCTTCCTCCCTCAATCAGCTCTACAGAGAGCCAACTCTTGAACTCCCTGTGGGAGACACCGTGCTCCATAGCCTCATCTCCTGTGCCACAACTGTCATGTGCCATTGAAAAGTTTTCTAGGAGTAGCATCCAGTGCCTAGAGCAGGGGTGGTGAACCCTTGGCCTTCCAGATGTTTTGGACTGCAACTCCCAGAATTCTGAGCCTACGTTGCCAATAATAAAGGGCGGTGGGAGTTGTGGTCCTAAACATCTGGATGGCCAAAGGTTCCCCGCTGCTAGTGTAGAGGGCAACTTCCCAGACTGCGTCTGACCCTCTCCCATCTCTGATTTATCTTCCAGGCATTGGGCCTCACTCAGCAACCTCGTGGCCTCCTTGCTGAACTCCATGAAGTCCATCGCGTCCTTGCTACTCTTGCTCTTCCTCTTCATCATCATCTTCTCCTTGCTGGGCATGCAGCTCTTTGGAGGCAAGTTCAACTTCGACGAGACGCAGACCAAGCGCAGCACTTTTGACACCTTCCCCCAGGCCTTACTCACGGTCTTCCAGGTAAAAGCATGCACAGGCTTTGCAAAGAGGGCTTGCACCCCTGGTTGACAACACACAGCCTCACAGAGAGCAAGTGTCATCCCCACTTTTCATGGGCGCTTCCACCTTGCCGGTTCCCACATCAAATGAAGACGCCCTAGAAGTCCAGCATCTGCTGGGTAATTATCCACTGATTCAGTTAACCACGGTCGCCTGCATTCAGTGAAACCAGACCACCCAAAGCTGTTTTAAGTCTGGCAGATCCATTTCTGTGATCTGGGCCAGGTTTTCTGAACGCCAGGAACAAGGTTGCACAGAGAAGTTGTGGAAGGGTTCTAGCTTGGGAGAAGTGGGGAGGTTTCTGGCAGGAAAAAAAGTTCATCTTCCCAAATAATCTAATTAAAATGCTGGGGTAAGACTAGGTTTTACATCCTGAAACACTGCGAGGAGCCTTGCTCCAGGAAGGTTTATGGATGAGTTTTAATTCTCATTGCTCTCCTCCCTGCTTGTGCTCTAGATCCTGACAGGGGAGGACTGGAACGCAGTGATGTATGACGGCATCATGGCCTACGGGGGCCCTTATTTTCCAGGCATGCTGGTCTGCGTCTACTTCATCATCCTCTTTATTTGTGGCAACTGTATCCTTTGACTCTTGAGCTGAAAAGGAAGATTAACAGATCTTAAGGCCAGGAGGATTATCCCCGGCGGCTGAAGTGCTAATTGGTGCAGAAACCTGTTGCTGTATTTGCCATCCATCCCGGTTGAATTCTGTTTGCAAACGGGTGCAAAATATTGCAGTCAGAGGGCGCCTTTTTGTCAGACTGCTTTCCCCAAAGGGGTCCCTTTTTACTTGTTTTAGGGGTTCTCTTTACAAGGAAGGGGAATTGTTTAATCGGCCCACCTTGAGCAGCCTTTCCTTCCTAGGTTTCCCAAGGCAGGCCTCCTTGGCTCAAGGGCCCCTTGGACCAGTCAGAATATGCAGCCACCTCTTATATAAGGCAGGTTGTGTGCTGTGTCCACCTTGCCCAAAGGAGGCATACAATAATGCCCAATGCAATTTTTGCAACAATGTCTCATGTGAAAGGTTCCTCGTTTTCTTCCATCTTGTCTTGGAATGCTTAGATTCTGTGAACTTGCCCTTAATTACATACTGTGTCCCACTGGTTATTATGGTTATGATCCGTCCCTATTGCACTATTAAGAACAGCCCTTTGGTGGCCCTTCATATTTTTTCACCCACTCCCTGCCCCATCTCTTCTGGCAGCCGCCACGGATCCACACACTGGGAAGTGCAGGTTCCCACCTTCACTCCCTCATTTTTCCCACCCTGAAGTTAGTGGTCATACTGGCGTCCCCCTGGCCGCTTGCACACTGCCTACTACTTTCAATCCAGTGCAACATACAGTAACAGCGTAGCAAAGCCTGAGGGGGGGGAGCTTTATATGGATGAATACATACTTGTTTCCGAGAGAGAGAGAGGTTCTGTATTCATCAATAGATGAATTAGTTAATTGATTTCTATTTATTTATTTATTTATTTATTTATTTATTTATTTATTTATTTATTTATTTTTTATTTTTAAACTACACCGACTTTCCCTCAGGAACTCTGGGCGGTTAACAAAAGTCAAACAATTAAGTAAACAGCAATTAAAACCAAGAAACAAGACATAGGCAAGAATAATAAAAACAACGACATATATACAGTGGTACCTCTGATAACAACGGTAATTCGTTCTCCGAGGTTAGTCGTTATCTGAAACACGTTATCCGAAACGCGGTTTCTCATAGGAATGAATGGGAAACCGTTTAATCTGTTCTGGAGCCTAGGAAAAAGGTACAGACACATGTTTTTTTGCTCAAAACTCTTTATAAAGTGCACTTTAAAGGTACAGATGCAATGCCACCTGGGAAAACTCTTTTTTACTTATTCATGCTGGAAACTCGTTATCCAAGGCAGTCCATAGGGAAAATTCGTTATCCGAGGCAGACCTATACTTAGAAATTGCGATTCTTTATCCGAGGCAGCCCATAGGGAAAATTCGTTATCAGAGGAAGTCCTATACCCGGAAATTTGCAGTTGTTATCCAAATTATTCGTTATCTGGGGCAGTTGTTATCCGAGGTACCACTGTAATATAATATAATATAATATAATATAATATAATATAATATAATATAATATAATATAATATAATATAATATAATAATATATATCTGCTATTTTGGTATGCTGCTAAATTTGGGTGAGTGAAAAAAAACATCTGAAGTAATGGTAGAAAATGTATTCTCGAAGGTTTTCACAGACGGGATCCAATAGTTGTTCTGAGTGTTTGGGCTGTTTGGCTGTGTTCTGGAAGTTTTTCTTCCTGATGTTTCACCAGACTCTGTGGCTGGCATCTTCAGAGGGCAAGGAGCTCAGGGAACTAGGAGTTCTCTCTGTGCTCTGGGTTATAAAGTGAGTCTGGGGTTTTTAAAGTTGAGGAAACTTGTCCTATGCAGGAAAATAGGTATTAGTCGTATTGTGAGAAGGGATTAAGAAGTTTCAGTCAGGGGTAGCAACGATCCCAGGTGGGTGTCATTAGCTGTTCTATTGTGTGAACTGATCACCTTTGTGGATGTGTGGGGAATCATTAAGCTTTGACCTTTTCAACTCTACAGCTTTTAGTACTGGAAGCCAGGCTATGTTAATTTTTGGACCTTCTTTTTTGTTGAAACTGTGCTTATGTTTGTGGATTTCAATGGTTTCCCTGTGTAGTCTGACATAGTGATTGGTAGTGTTGTTCAGTACCTCTGTGTCCTGGAAGAGGATTTCATGTTCAATTTGTTTCAGGGTATGTTCAGCTGTTGATTTTTCAGGTTGTTTTTAATCTGCAGTGTCTTTCATGGTCTGATTCTGGTCTGAATGCTGCACTTTGTGGTCCCAATATATACCTGGCCACAACTACAAGGTATCCGGCATACTCCTGCAGTGGCAAGTGGGTTCCTTTTGTCCTTTGCTGACCGTAGCATCTGTTGTATTTTTGTGGTGGTCCTAAATACTGTTTGTAGGTTGTGTTTTTTCAACACTTTGTCCATGCAGTCCGTGACTCCTTTTACGTATGGCATAAATACTTTGTTTGTTGGAGGCTGTTTTTCTTCTTCAGTTTGGTCCCTTCATCACAATACAATGACTAACACCTATTTTCCTGCATAGGACAAGTTTCCTCAACTTTAAAAAAAAACAGTCTCACTCACTCCATAACTCAGAGCATAGAGAGAACTCCTAGTTCCCAGAGTTCCTTGCCCTCTGAAGATGCCAGCCACAGAGTCTGGTGAAATGTCAGGAAGAAAAACTTCCAGAACATGGCCAAACAGCCCGAAAAACTCACAACAACTAATGGTAGAAACGTTTCTAATAAAAATATTTGTTAAAGTTACCTTTAAGAATTACAGAATGGGCAAATGTACAAACTTAATGCTCACATCCAGGGAAAAAAGAAATTTGACAAGAGGTGATACTACGTGAATAATTATAAATGATATCCCCACCTTTAGATTTTAGAAAACACACCAGATAAAAATAACAACACAATAGCAAGAGGAAGAATAGTGAGTAGAAGGGAGAGGAAGGTTGGGCTCAGATTAACCCAAGGTCTCATTCCATGTTATAGATAAACATTAAGGTTAATGGACTAAAAAGATTCCCTGGCATTATTTAAACTCAAGTACCAATCAAATGATAAAAAAGAAGCGTTCTTGATACTTCTTCACAGACACACACAGACACACACACAGACAGACAGACAGACAGACAGACACACACACACACACACACATTTTGATGAACTAAGCATCTTCTAAAAGCAAACTATCCATCTTCCTTTGGAATGATTACTGGTAGAAATCTGATGGATGGATTCTTTCATCAATTGCAACTCATGTAGTTAATCCCTATGAATTACAGTCATCTATAAAGAGTGTATCAGTAGATCAAGGCAGTTTGTCTTCTGACGGGTTACTTTTTCCTGAACGCTCAATCCCAGATATCCTACTCAATGTCTTCTTGGCCATTGCTGTGGACAATCTTGCTGATGGGGACAATATCAATACCTCCAAAGAAGAGGAGAACAAGGAGAAGTGAGCACTGTTCCTGTAACAGCATTGGGCAGGGCAGTTATGGATGGCTCTTTGGCAGAATAGAGAAGAGAGACAGTTTCCTGGAGCTGTTGGTTACTTTAAAGCAGGCATGTCCAAAGTCAGGCCCGGGGGCCAAATGCGGCCCGTATTCAAATTTCGAGCAGCCCACAGCCTCTTCTCCCCACCGGCTCAGCCTGTCATGCATCCCCAACAGCTGGCCCCTCTCCATATTGGATAGAGAGCGTCATCTTGCAGTTTTACAGTTTGCCTGCCCTCCCTGCCTCTGTCCATCCCCCCAGCCACCTGCCCAACCTACCCGTCCCCAGCTCCATTGCTGCAGCATCCTCCCCACCTCCTTGCATGTCCTAGAGGCTTGTCCAAAGTCCGCCCGAGAGCCAAATGTGACTGAATGCTCGGCCCCCACACATTTTCATCTCACCAAATCTGGCTCTTCTGGCAAAAAGTTTGGACACCCCTGCTTTAAAGGCATCTTGCAGGCTATCTTTTCTGAGGACTTCATTCTAATCTGAAGAATAGGCTTCAGCCAAAGTAAGGAACATGTGGCCTACGCCTGCTTCTCGCTTCAGGGCTATCTCCACAATAACCCTTGGGCTCTGCCAGGACTCATATGCCCACAGAGAAAAAATAATAATAATAATAATAATAATAATAATAATAATAATAATAATAATAATAATAATAATATAATAGTAGTAGTAGTAGTAGTAGTAGTAGTAGTAGTAGAAGAAGAAGAAGAAGAAGAACTGGTGGGATCATAAGCCTGAAAAAGTGATTGAAAACGAGCGTGCAAAATTACTTTGGGACATCTGAATACAGACAGACAGCGTTTTGGAGCATAATACCCAGATATTGTGATTGTGGAGAAGAAAAAAGTGTGGATCATTGATGTTGCTATACCAGGTGATAGTAGAGTCACAGAGAAACAACTTGAAAAAATTGCCCAATATCAGGATCTGAAAATTGAACTTCAGAGACTCTGGCATAAACCGGTACAGGTGTTCCCAGTGGTAATCGGCACACTGGGTGCAGTGTCTACAGGGCTAAGCAAGTATTTAGAAGAAATTGGAGTGGACAAAGTCACCATCAGTCAGATGCAGAAAGCCACTTTACTGAGATCTGCTCGCATAATTTGCCGATACATCAGGTAGTCCTAAACACTTGGGAAGCGTTCTACTCGTGATTTGTAATACAAAATCCAGCAAAGTTATCTTGTCTGCTGTGTGATGATGATGATGATGATGATGATGATGATAATAATAATAATAATAATAATAATAATAATAATAATAATAATAATAATAATAATAATAATAATAATAAACCTGTAACCTAAGGGGCATGGTGGGCAACAGGTCATATGCCTCAATATCCCTGTGTACTCCAAAGTTTAATTTTCTTACAAAAATACTATCTTGCATCAAATGCATCTTTTTTTAAAAAAAATCTCATTACACTCCATAAGCACTTGTTCAGGACATAAGCTCAACCTCAACACCACTTCATAAAAACATCCCCATCTACAATTCAAAGGCAGTATCCAGGAGTTGAGTCATTGTTTTCTTGTGGGATCTAAACGTTTCACTACTCATGCAAGTGGATTCTTGGATGAGTAGCAAAACGTTTTGATGCCACAACCAAACAAACCCATTTGCCCTGACTCAACACCCAGGTAACCTCACCTGGATGACTGAGAATCTCCACAGACATCTTCAAAGGCCTGCTGTTGGGATCAGCTGGTGGACAAGTTGATTGCTCTGCTTATTACAAGGACATTTATGCAATCAATATTTTGAGTGTTCCCTACCAGTGTTCCTAATGCCCTTGCCCCATTGGAAATGGATCAGTGATGTAAATGCCACCTCCCTCCCCCCCCCCCGTTGAATCCCCCACCCCATTATAATGTATGCTCTGTTTATTAAACTGCAACCCAACAATTATGCTTCACCTCCAGAAAAAGGGAGCCGGGTTAATCTGTCCCAAGATGTTGCCAAAAGAACAAATAAAGAAAAGAAGGCTATGTTCAACAGCAACAAATCTCATTGCCTACATTTCCACAGTATTTTTTAATTGTTTTCAATTTTTGCTTTCTAGCATGTGGTTTGCGAACTTTGGACCTTGATGTTCAAGTGTTATCTTTGTTCTGGACTAAGTGAATGGTCCCAATTTTTTGAGCTATGCCTGCAGATATAGTGCCTGTACACACAGTTTATTAGGTTGACGTGAGTGTAAATAAAGCAATGGGAAAGGAAAAGAGCAGGTGCGCAGAGGGCTATGTTAAATGCCTGTCGAGTGACCTGCAGGAATGTATGAGAGGTGCTACTCAGAGAAGCAGCTGCCTAGATGCCCAGAGCACACCCGGTCTCGCCTGATTTCGGAAGCTAAGCAAGGTTGGGCCTGGCTAGACCTTGGATGGGAGACCACCAGGAAATACCAGGTGCTGTAGGCGCCTGGAGTAGGAACTGGCAAGTCACTCTAGTATTCCTGCCAAGAAAACTCCATGGACATGGGGTCATGAAGAGTCCGGCCCCACTGTAATGACACAGAAACAATTCAGAGATGACAACCACTCACTCATTTTTGGACTGCCTAAATGGCCTATGTAAAGCCGCTCATGTTTTCCTTCTCTTCCCTTTACTCCTATCCCTTCCCTTGTCACAATGCAGAGAGACGCCAGCAGAAGGAGAACAAAGCAATGGGGAGAATCAAGTGAAGGTAAGAACTGGATTCCCCTGACCTCAAACTCTAACCATTCTGCTTCCGGAGCTGGAGCTGCCACTCTCCAGGATTTGAAAGCAGCGGTTCCACATCACGAGGTTTAGGTCACCGTCCAGTGTATCTAATTAGAAACTTCCTCATTATAATCCAATACGAAATGGCCTGCGGAAATCCAGATCGTGACGGAAGAAGTCTTGAGTTCCAAACCTGCTGGCTTGCAAAAAGTCGTCTTGCCAGCTCTGCTGTTCTGTGATTCTGGGGGAGCCACTCAGGATATATTTATGTGTCTTGGCATAACCAATGAGGCAATGGGCGATCGTTTTCAAAGGTGTAGACTGGGATTGGATGCCTCTTCTTCCATCACAGCTTGCTCCTTCTTCATGCAGAAAACACAAAAGGCAGCCAGCTGTGTTCTGGTGACTTCTGCCTCCTTTATTCTGTGCACATATTACACTGTTGACTAAGGCAGTTACTTCACGTCCTACCTTGTTCCGCAATTACGTTCGTTCTGTGACAGCGTTGTTCGCGGTCACGTGGTTTTGTCCCAGTTCACTCCCACTTTCCGTTTACCCACGGGCGTGATTACTTGTCTCGTGACAACTGCTACCTCACGTCCTTTGGAGGTTGGACTAGATTAGTTTGCCAGTGTCGTATTTTGGCCTCTGCTTCTGCCATTTCATGCCCTTCATCTTGCCTGACCTCAGCTGCATCACATTTTGCTACCTTTCCACCATTTTTAACCAGCCTTTCTGAACTTTGCATTTTGGATGGTTTGTTCCTATGATGGTCCTTTCATTTCAAGGGTGGACCTTTGCAGCTGGACACAACTGCTCAGACCATTTCCCCCTCCCCTTTCATTCAGCTAGGCACCTACAAAAATTGTGCAATTGCTCTTTCCACTTGTTGTTGTTGCTCCTGCCGCTGTTGTTACATGGCACAAGTTGGCTCTGACATATGGCAACCCTATAAACAAGTGGAATCCAAAGTGGCCTATTCACAACAGCCCCGCTCAGTTCTTGAAAACTCACCCACATGGCTTCCTTTAAGGAGTCAGTCTATCTTGTATTTGGTTTTCCTCTTTTCCTGCTGCCTTCCACCTTTCCCCAGCCTTCTGGTCTTTTCCAAGGAATCCTGTCTTTTCATGATGTGTCCAAAGCATAACAGCCTCAGGCCCTGGTCATATGAGGGAAATGTTATTCATTCATTCATTCATTCATTCATTCATTCATTCAACTTATATGCCGCCCACTACCCAAAGGTCTCTGGGCGGCTTACAATCAAATAGATTAAAAAATAGAATATCCATATATAATCAAAGCAATAATAAAAAACTTACACTAAAATCATTACACTAAAATTGTCATCAGAGGACCCACAGTCTATATTGTATTAATTAAAAAAACTTCTGGAACAGGAAGGTTTTTAACTGGCGTCGAAATGTAATCAGTGTTGGCGCCTGGCAGATCTCACTTGGGAGGGCATTCCATAGTTTGGGGGCAGCTGCTGAGAAGGCCCTATGTCTGCAAGCCATCTCTCTCACCTCCTTGAGGGATGGCTCTTTCAAGAGGCCCCCCTGGCTCAATCTTAATTGCTGGGTAGGTTCGTATGGTTATGTGTTTATCCCACAGTTATACTGGGTTCTTCATCTCCCAGTCACATGACATCGAGTTAAGAGCGTGACAGTTTCCGTGGCAACGGTGTGACTGCATTTATTTGTACATATGTTGTATCAATGTCCTCCCTCTTTGGGTGATAGGTCATCTGCTTTTTCTCAGGTGGAATGTGGTGAGGAAGAGGAGGAAGAGGAAGGCAGCGAAGGACGTGGTAAGAAAGCAAACTCTGCTTTCTGGGAACCTCCAAATAATTATTACCTTACTAAGACAAAAAGCCTCTTTGGGAGATCATGAAACATTTGTTCGGATTATGTTCTACTAAGCAAATTAGCTTTTCCTGAAGCGGACAGTGAGTAGACGAAATTCAATGTCATTCGGGTGGAAAATATGTACAAACATTCATACAGATAACTAAGTGTGCACAAAACAACTACAAACAGAAATTTCAAGCAGAAGATTGATCTCCATCAGTAAATCACAATTAGAGTAGAGCCATTGAATTAGTGGGGATTTGGTGAGCCAACACCAGTGTAACTTCCATGAATGGAATGAGCCTACTCTTGTTGTATCTTACTACTGGAGTTCATCTACTATGTGCAAAAATAGATTTTGAGGAAAGTGAACCCCCCAAAAGCTTTATTCAATTAGAAAATTACTTGCAGAAATGTACATTTAAAAACATGTGTACAAGAATGCATATCTTTAAAAATAGAGAATGTTGTGTTCTGAGAAATGTCAATGGAAATATGTACAGATTTTTAATGCTAACTTTGAGAGGAAGTCTGAATTTAAGGTTTAACTGAGATAAAGTGAAAACCTGAGAAAATCCAACAAACCAGAGAACCTGAACAAAAGATAGATAGATAGATAGATAGATAGATAGATAGATAGATAGATAGATAGATAGATAGATAGATAGATAGATAGATAGATAGATAGATAGATAGGCTTGTGCCTCTTTGTTTGAAGAACTGGAAGGATTCAGTTCACAGCTACCTCAGTGTTAACTTTAAAATAACAACTCCAGTGCCACCTGCATATTTCCTGACTTACCTCTTAGAAAAATGTGCCTGGCAACATCCATCTTGCCACAAAAATTTGGATTTTCAGTTCTTTATACTGGTACAAGCCTAATGCAGTAGATGGTCCTGATTCATGAAAGCAAGCAGATTGTATGATGATTAGTGATCTATAGACTGGGTATTGCCTACTCTTGCGTTTTTTTTTAATTTTGCAGTGACCACATGGCTCCTTTTTATTTGAACAAAACCGAAAACAATTCTAGTAATTTTGCCTCTCTATCCCATGAAATAACTATTGGTTATCTTCACATGACTAGCCTAGTGTTTTCTATGGGCTGTTCAGACCTCAAATGTGGTAAGCCTTGTTACAAAGGCTGGTTGCAGAGCAAAAATGAAGTGTCTGTTATAGTCCCTGCACAGATAATTAATATTTCAGGACCTTGGAGAGCTCCATGCAGCCACCCTTGCCCGCAGTAGCTGCTGCCTACCCTAGGGCAAAAACAGAACTCGCAGGAAGTAGGTGAATAGAAAAGAAGCACCCTTGACTCGTGCATGGATCTTTGTGCTCCAGCAATGTTTATATCAACTCTGAAAGCCTGGGAATACATAAGCTTACTTTGTCTAATTATCAGTCTTTGGGGCCTGAGCCTGGCATGCCTTTCAAGCTTTGTAAAAATGAAATGCTGACTCAGTCGCCCATCTCTACCATTGCCATGCTTCCAGCTTTTGCTATGTCTGGTTTTGCTCTCTGCTTTTCTCTGGCTGACCTTCCTGTCTAAGAAGAATGAGGGCTGATGCCTCTCACCTCCTAGGGCACCAGCTCTGGGAAAACCTACTTCTCCTCCTCCTTAGGGTTTTGGTTGTCCCTTCAGCCCCTAGAAAGTCTTAGAAGAGCCACTCTCTGGGCTGGTGCTCACTGCTCTATCACCTCCCATGTCCGTTCTTGCTGGTGCGCCAGCTGCACTGGCACATAGGCTGCCTAGAATGTGAGACCCTTATGGGTATTTTCCTCGTTAGAAGAGCCGTCCTTGTGGGAAGAAATCTCTAGCGTTTCTGGGTTTGGCTGTTTGAAGTTCAGGGGTTGAAGGCCTGATTACATTTCCTCAGTTTTTGTAGCATTGGCACTCCTGAAGCGCCTGTGCCCTGGGTCAGTGCAGGGCCACTCCTCGGAATCAGAGTCATGACACAACCCGGAAAAAAACAACAACCACACAAAACTCTCTCTTAGGTGAGGAGGACGAGGAAGATGAAGGAGACCAGAAGAGCCTGGCAGAGTCTCACCTTGACAAACCGGACGAGCCCCCCAAGCAGAAGGTGGTACCAATTCCTGAAGGGAGCGCCTTCTTCTGTCTGAGCAAGACAAACCCGTAAGCAGAAGAAAAAAAAAGATGCAAAATAAAGGCAGAAGAGGAAAGGTTGGCTTTTTCTGCTGGTCATGTGATGGGTTCAGCTCAGCTGTATTCATGCAAGACTCATAGAGAGGGATCCATAATTTCTCTGTGTCAGAACCCTATTTTTTTAGGCCTGAAAGTAGGTAGGTGGAAAGACTAGAGATAAGTCAACAATCTCCTTCTGATCATGGTTAGAGCCCAGGGTCTTGCTAGAGCAAGTAGAAGTAAAGGCCTTGAACAAGGAAAATCAATCAATCAATGAATGAATGAATGAATGAATCAATCAATCAATTGAAATGTTGGAAATAGGCATCTAGAAGAAACAACCTGTATGGCTGTTCTCAGTGTCCTCACACTGGGGAACCAGACCAAATACAACAGAGACATGAAGGCAGCCAAGCCTCTATTGCAGTGGTTCTCAGCCTGTGGGTCCCCCAGATGTTCCTGGACTGAAACTCCCAGAAATCCTGGCCAGCTCAGCTAGTGATGAAGACTTCTGGGAGTTGTAGTAAATGGCTTAGGACCTAGATACCGGAAGGACTGCCTCCTTTCATACGAACCTACCCAGCAATTAAGTTCGAGCCAGGGGGCCCTTTTGAAAGAGCCATCCCTCAAGGAGGTGAGAGGGATGGCTTGCAGACATAGGACCTTCTCGGCAGCTGCCCCCAAGCTGTGGAATGCCCTCCCAAGTGAGATCCGCCTGGCGCCAACATTTATGACATTTCGGCGCCAGGTAAAAACCTTCCTGCTCCAGAAGTTTTTTAATTGATACAATATAGACTGTGGGTCCTCTGATGGCAATTTTAGTGTAATGATTTTAATGTAAGGTTTTATTGTTGTTTTAATTATTTATTGATATTCTGTGCTTTAACTGTTTTAATTCTTTTGAGTGTAAGCCACCCAGAGACCTTTGGGTAGTGGGCGGCATATAAGTTGTATAAATAAATAAATAAATAAATAAATAAATAAATAAATAAATAATAGTCCAGGAACATCTGGGGACTCACAGGTTGAGAACCACTGCTCTATTGGATCCCAGAACATATGGTTCAGCTGATCTGAACCCAAGTCCCACTCTGTGACTATCTCAGTGGTGCTGCAGCAGAACAAATATCAGGTGAAGATTTTTCTGCCCGCTCCCTCTCTTGTCAGTGTAGGATATAAAGGAAGGCCATTGTCTCAGGACCAGTGGCCCTACTTTGGACCCTGAGAAGTCTTAAATATAGGATTAGGTGCTATCCATGCATATCAGCTTTACAGCCATTTAAGTGTCAGGGCTTCCCACAAAAGAACCCTGCTGGGAATTGTAGTTTTGGTAAGCCCTATTAAACCTGCAGTGCTGTCAAAGTTCTTGGGGGGGGGGGGATAAGGAAGAAGCAAACAGCATAAGACTATAATTCAATTTTATCAGAGGCCCTGTTTTCATTATGGTCCCGTATAGGAGACCTGCTCGTTTCAAAGACTAATGACAGCTGAAGTCACTACCAGGCTCTCCTTGGGCAAATTCCCACTATTTACTACTGCATAACCCAATTTGAGTCAAAAAGAAAAGGAAAATAGCAGATAAACATGGCGGCATCTTAAAGACTGCACAGTATTTTAAGGTGAGCTTTCACAGACCAGTCCACTTTCTCAGGCCGTCTTTACTCATGCCGTTTAACTAGCCCACCTTCAGGGGAGGAGGTGGCCCTCATTCCTCTCCAATGTTGCTTTCCACATGGAGAAAATGGCCCTATCTGAAGAGGAGAGGTTCCTTGATGTGCCGAAGCTTTCAGGGTGAGCAAGAAGGCTGGGAAATTAGGATCCTTGTTCGTGTGGAAAGCCCCTCCATGCACCGAGCCTGCTTGCTTCATAGCTGCCATTTTCTACACAAGAAAAGCAGCGATGGAAAAGAGGCAGGGGCTACACACTTTCGTCACCAAGCTAAACAGGGTCCGTAACTACTGAAATAAGGCTAATTTCACTGAGACCTGGGGTACTCTAAGAAAAGAAATAGGATATGAAGGTAATGAGTCTAAAGCCAAAGAAATGGTCCATTTCGTGCTTTCCTTTAGATGGTTTGCTATTTGCTCTTCTCCCCAAACCTGGGCTCCTCCCAGAAACAGGCCATCTGCTGCTCTTCTTCGGCCAAACTCTGTCCCCTAAGTTGCCAGGATCTCTCTGTCCCCCTTGACCCACAGTGCGATGCTCAGGAGACCCAGGGCTCCTGTGCTGTGGGACCAACCGGTTCCTTTCTTTCCCTTTCTCCACCAGGCTTCGTGTCGGGTGCCACAGTCTGATCCATCACCACATCTTCACCAATCTCATCCTCGTCTTCATCATCCTCAGCAGCATCTCCCTGGCGGCCGAGGATCCTATCCGTGCACATTCCTTTCGCAACAACGTAAGCTGCCTCTGTTGTGGAAATAGAGAAGGGGTGGAAGCTGACTGGTTTGCTCAGTGAGTTTGGCACCTAGGTTGGGCGCCCAATCCACCCAGCCATGCCTCCTGCCAGTAGAGCAGCCTATGTAGCCTTGGGCAAGCTGGACAGACCAAAGAGAAGGTAAATCACATCTGAGTATTCTCTAGATGGGAAACCCTGGCAGTGGTTGCCAGAAGTGACTTCATGACATGTAATAATAATAATAATAATAATAATAATAATAATAATAATAATAATAATAATAATAATAATAATAATAATAATAATAATAATAATACATCATGTAGTCCTAAACGCTTGGGAAGCATTTGACTAGTGATTTACAATACAAAATCCACCGTTGTTATCTTGTTTGTTGTGTGATGATGATAATGATGATGATGATGATTATAATAATAACAGCAGCAACAACAAACTATTATTATTATTATTATTATTATTATTATTATTATTATTATTATTATTATTATTATTATTATTATTATTATTAGAGAAAAGGGATGGAGATGGAAGAATCTTTCTCTTCCTCTTTGCTTTTCTCTCTTCCTTGCCTTTAAAAAAAACCTTTCTGTGTCTTTTTCTCCTATTACTCAGATTCTGGGCTACTTTGATTATGCCTTCACTTCTATCTTCACGGTGGAGATCCTGCTTAAGGTATCAGAAACACGAGAGGGATGAGTAGAGGGGAGCA
This sequence comes from Phrynocephalus guinanensis, assembly GCA_037367245.1. Classification (NCBI taxonomy): domain Eukaryota; kingdom Metazoa; phylum Chordata; class Lepidosauria; order Squamata; family Agamidae; genus Phrynocephalus; species Phrynocephalus guinanensis. The sequence continues at coordinate 157,220,414 of CM074734.1, forward strand.
CCACAGGTTGCCGTCTCATCCATTGGAACCAGGACACAACGTGTCCCAGAGTTTAAATCTGCAGAGTGGCAAAAAAAAAAAAGTTTTCGGCTGTTGGTGCCCTTAGGGCACGTTGCCCCTTTGTGTGTGTGTGTGTGTGTGTGTGTGTGTGTGTGTGTGTGTGTGTGTGTGTGTGTGTGTGTGTGTGTGTGTGTGGTAGGTGGGCAGGTGTGTGCTGGTGTATGGCTAGAGAAATGGCAATCAGCAATTGCAGAATGGATTCCAAGTAATTTTGTAAAATAGCTTCCAGGAGAAGTGGATCAGCGCTGAAGTTCTCAACTCCTACGCTCGTATCTAGATATCTATCTCATTTTCTAATTGAAATGGTGTCAACTTTCCTAGGTTTCTCTGTGACCATTTTTCTGTACACTCACTGATGCAATCTCTGTAAAGAATGCTCTTCTGGATAGACTTTCTGAAGTGTGAAACACAAAATGCAGGGTCAGGTAGCACAGTTGGGTCCCGCTTTAAGAAATCCTGAAGATACATTCCTTTTGTTTTTCAAATGGAAGGCACAGCAACAGACAGTAGACACCTACACGATAAGAGACTAGTACCAACCCAAAGTAAACCTAATCTTTTACAAAACGTAACCGTGACATGGCACTTAACTGTTTGAAATGATGGGCGTAGGCAGCCGGTAGAGATTCTGGCCAAACTCTGCTGGGTCCAGACTCATGTTTTGTACTGGAATAGAGCCCAGACTTAAAACTTCTATACACCATGCAAAGGGGCAAAGTTTGTACAGTTCCTTTATCCTGCCCACCCACCCCCTAATCATTTTGGCTTTATCAGTTGTAAGAAAAGGATAAGTTCCATTGGTTAGAGATGGGCGCGAACCGCAGTTCAGTGGTTCAGCCAGGCTCGGTCCTGTGCCTGCACAGGTGTTCAGATGAGGAGGAGGCAGGGCAGAGTAGCCCACAAGGCTGTCTTAGATTGGCCAGTCACCTGAAGAGGGAGGTGCACGTGCTGTGATTGGTGAGTGGGCAGTTGCGCTAAGAAGGCAGGGAGCAAAGCTAGGGAATGGGCAAGTGGCAGAGGAGGCAGGAGAGAGGAGTGTGTGGTACCCGCAGAATTCCAGTGCAGGGCAGGGTGCCGAACTGGGACGATCCACCAAACTGTGGTTCACGCCCATCTCTAATAGTAATACGCTGAAACCTTGAGCTGAATATCCCTCTCGATCATGATTATTCACAGACATAATCTATATATCTCCAACCCGAGGGTTTAAAATGTGCTAATATTCATTAAAAAGAAAAAAGAAAGAAGAAGAACAGAAAACAGAAGTTGAACTCTCTAGCTAATACTGTGTTTTGTAGGTTTTTCTCTGGTTTCCATGCAAATGTACTATCTGCAGAGCCCTGAGCTGTGCATGGGGAAATAAGAGGGGTTGTGTTTTTTTGGACTACAGCTCCCATCATTCCTCAGCCAGAATAGTAAGTGACTGTGCTGGTTGTTGTCCTCTGAGAGTTATAGTCCAAAAAAAGCAACATTTCTCATCTCAATGACTTTGGGTCATTGGCTGGCAATACTATCTGGAATAGTCTCTGAAACCCACACTTGCCCTAGACATTTTGGCGGAATCTCTGTGTAGAATGTTTGTATTTCTACTCTGGCTTGGCCATATTTGTATACCCAGTCTTGCTAACAGCCCTTGAATCTTCCTGGACCAAGGATGAAAGTCGCTGCTTAGGCCTCTATCACATGACCACTTAAATGCGCCTTTTTCTTTTACTAAATTTGCATCTAAAGATTGTGCCCCCATGGCCAGCCACATCTTCTGAACACCCCTCTTGACCACACCCCCTGAAGCGTTCTCAAGCGCATCTTCCTGCACCACCGCTTGGGGTTTGATCAAATTATTTCGCTAGCTGGTGCGCATTTTGATGTGAAGCAAAGGTCGTGTGAACTCTGAAAACCACATCTTCTTCTGGTTTCACCCATTTTGCAGAAAAACAGCTTTTCAAAACAGCACTTGGTTGCGCATTTGGCAAATGGGGACACACAAAAAAAGGTTCGAAAAATGCTACCGTGGGGGCAGTAACTGCGCATCTAATGTCACGTGACCACTCTCGGAAAAAGTGCACATTTTTTTATCATCCGCATTTAGCAGTCGTGTGGTAGAAGCCTTTGGTTAGATCAGAGCAACTGGGAGAGATTGGGAGCAGAGTTAGTCTTCCAGTACCTGAAACCCAAACATGCCTATGAGAGTACAGTGGTACCTCGTCTTACGAATTTAATCCATTCCAAATGCTTGCTCTTAAGTTGAACTACTCTTAAGTCGAGGTAAAAATGAATTTTAACTTAAAAAATGAATTTTATTTTATTTTTGTAAATTGAGCAGACCATATCTAAAATTTGTAAGGCGGCAGTTAAAATGCCAACAGTTTTCCGGTCTTAATTCGAATTGCTCTTAAGTCGAGCTGCTCTTAAGTTGGGGTACCACTGTAGATGGAAGGGGAGGTTGGCATTTGGAATGAAATGATAATTGCACTTCTGTCCTCAGATGATGGCTTACGGTGCTTTCCTGCACCAGGGCTCTTTCTGCCGGAACTGGTTTAACCTTCTGGACCTGCTGGTCGTCAGTGTCTCACTCATCTCCTTTGGCATCCAGTAAGTGGCAAACGGCGAGCAGGAAAAACTTTTGGCCTAAGGCCCTGAAGGAGGAGGAGGAGGAGGAGGAGGAGGAGGAGGAGGAGGAAATGACCAATTAGGCCCAAACTCAGACAAAAGGAGGCAACCTTAGAGTGTCCAATGCAAAAGGCATAAGGAGACGGGGGTGGTTGGTTTTTTTAAGCCCAGCGGCCTTCACATTTCCCGCCCTCTTTCCCCCTCAGCTCCAGTGCCATCTCTGTGGTGAAAATCCTGAGAGTGCTGAGGGTGCTGCGTCCTCTCCGAGCCATCAACCGGGCCAAGGGGCTGAAGGTGAGGGGGCTTCTTTGGAGGGCAGCTGCTGAAGGACACAGAGCTGGAAGGCGATCCAAGCCTGTTGGCTAGGGAGGGAGAAGCCCTCTTCCTCCTTCCCCCTGTTTTTCTCTCGCCTCATGTGGCTCTGGTCAGGGCTGGGAACCCCTCCCCGCGTTAGTTGTCTCATGCCCTCCCCACCTCAATCTGCCTCTTTCCCTAACAGCATGTGGTGCAGTGCGTGTTCGTGGCCATCCGCACCATCGGGAACATCATGATCGTCACCACCTTGTTGCAGTTCATGTTTGCCTGCATTGGTGTCCAGCTGTTCAAGGTAAGTAGTAAACTTCTCGGTGGGGCAGCTCCCATTCAGCCAACGTACTGGATGAGCATGTGCTTGGACCAAGGACGATACAACAATGTGCACATTCATGGAGTGTGGGTGTCTTTGGGGGGGACAGGGGCAAGCCCCCTAACGTCTTCTGTAGAACATCCCCCCGGCAACCGACCCTTTGCTGCACACCGCGGAAAAACTAAGCCGCTGGATTTTATTTTTCTCCCAGGTTGAACCATAAGTCATCACCATGTCAAACTCAAGTTGAAGAGAAGTAGAGGCAATTTACATAGGTGTCGCCATCAGTGCTAGGAGGGCAAATTAGTCATATAGCTGTGATTGGAAAACATCTTCAGACACTTTGTGTCAAGTGGTCTCGACTGCTGAATATTGCAGTTGTTGTTCATCACGGTGGTCTCTGCGCACCATCTGTGCAGATGCTGCATCTGCATGAAACTGGGTGTTTTGTCAAGAGCCGTGTCCTCTTGATCCCCCTTGTATCCTCAAGGGTGTCCTGATCCGGATCCTGCGAAGTGGCTTTGTGACTGTCATATGGGTCCCGTCACCGGAATAGCCCTTAACACCCTGCCAAGTGTTAAAATTATTATTTCTTTGAGTTGTAGGGACTATGGCATCATCACCCACCACCTTAATCATTGTGTTCTCGCCCTGAGCTTAGCTGCCATCTTCATGATAGCTGGGAGAAAAATGGATTTCCCAAAGAACGATGATATTGGGGCAAGCAATCCCTTTGGTTGATACGGACTAATCCGCCTGCTTGCCTTTTTGGATTCTCCTTCTAGGGTGCTGGCTATGGGGACTGTGTTTATGACTGCCAGATAAACCATTGCTAAGGCAATGTACCTTAGTAATGTACCATTAATAAGACAGAGACTCGTCCACCCAAAGGACCCGATACCAAAACACAAAAGGAGCAATATAGTATACGGTCCAATGCAGTGAGGAGTGTGCAGACCTCTACATTGGATAAACTAAACAGCCATTAAACAGAAGGATGGCCCAACACAGGAGGGGCAATAGCTCAGGACCAGAATTGGCAGTGCACCTCCACATGAAGGGCAAAGGGCACTCATTCAAAGATGAGGATGTACACATATTAGAGAGAGAAGATAGGCGGTTTGGGAGAGGGGTCAGGGAAGCCATTCATATGAGCATTGAAAGCCCCTCTCTCAACAGAGGTGGGGGGCTCAGGCACACTCTATCTGCCACTTATCAGGCTATGATTTCAACAGTACCTAAACAAATAAAAAATACTTCACACCTTCACCACCAAGACCATAGCTAACGACCCATACTTTATGGGTTTTAGCACTTTAGGCCATTGTCCACCTAATGGCCTATTGAGACTGTTGTCTACCTAATGAGCCTATTCAAGCCATTGTTCATCTTATGAGCCTATTTCAGACCAGGGTAACAAGAGGTCAAAGTGAGCTATAATATGGAGGACTTGTGACTAGTTTTCTTCCGACAACGCAGTTTGGATGAGCAGTGAAACGTTTCAGTCTCTCCAAGGAAAAGACATCCAGTTGCCATGACTCAACTTCCAGATAGACTCACCTGGATGACTGAGAATCTTCACAGACACTTTGCATCTCTGGTTGTTTCATGGATTTATGACTTATGGAATCCCCCTCCCCACCCTTTTTCAAATCTTCTTTGCCTTCATCTTTTTCTTTTCTTTTTGGGAGCACCTTTTGGCTTGGAAGGTTTCCAGGCCTTGGTTTTTAGAAGGCGATTAGCCAGATGGGATTTATCTTTCCCTACCAGCCTGCCCCTGCCCACTGATGGACAGGGTTGTTGCCTGTTGTGCCTCGGGGGGCGGCTCAGAGGGTTGTCACTTGTCATCACTGACAAAACTTGACCAAGCAAGCCTCGTATGCATCTGGTCCCTGAGACTTTGGCTGCAACTAGACTGGCAAATATGACAGGATTTGCTGCAGAAGTAAAATGAACAACTTTGAACATCTTTAAATTGACCACACAACACAAAGGTCAATTCAAATCGACCTGGCTCTTTCTGCTTCAAGTGCTAGGTGTTTTTTTTTCCTTGCCACGCAAGGTGTCTGCTTTTTCTAGCAGGAACAACTCAAATTGTGTTTTTCCCCACATAAATCAGTTGTTTTGTTCACCAAATGGATGTGGGGTAGAATGTGACTAGTTTGTTCCGTGATGTACTAAGAAGGGGATGGTATTTTGGACAACAGGAGGACCAACATCGGTGATCTTTCCTGAAGCAATCTTGATTTTTTTTTTTAAGAAAATACTCAGTTTAGTGCTGGTGCACTGCATTGATGCATTAGTTTAGTGCTTTGTTGTGTGTTGCGTCGTTACAGTCGTGACCAACTCTTCATGACTCCATATCCATGGAGTTTTTCTTGGCAGGAATACTGGAGTGGTTTGCCAGTTCCTACTCCAGGCGCCTACAGCACCTGGTATTCCCCGGTGGTCTCCCATCCAAGTACTAACCAGGGCCGACCCTGCTTAGCTTCCGAAATCAGGCGAGATCGGATGTGCTTAGGGCATCTAGGCAGCTCTAGTTTAGTGCTAGATAAATTAATTCTGCATAGACAAAAAAGGAGATAAAAATCCATATGAAACTGAAACAACCTTGACAAACTACAGCAGACTACTATATTCACATGGTATGTTTGTATGTGTTTGTACATGACGGAGAACATCAGAAAACCATCCTTGTTCCCTAACTCTATACAATGATTTAAAGAGCCTACCAGCTTTACAATGAACCATAAAAGGAAGGCCAAGAATCAGCAGAGGTGAAGACGAAAGGAAAAGGGTAGTGTCAGAGATCAAATTGCATTGGCATGAGGATTTAGTATGAAGACTAGCAGTGAAACCATCCATAGTCTCTGTGTGATCACCTAACCCAAATGGAAGTGTAACAAATGGGTTGCAAACCAAGCAATAGTCAAACCAATTTGTCTTGCCAGTATTGTCACACCCTGAAATCTGTTGGGGGGGGGATACGTGCAGGTAGCTGGTTCAGCCTTGAGTTCTAAGGCTTCTGTGGTCATGATGCCATGGCAGGGAGAAAGGTGCCCACACTCTATAGGTGGGATGACAGTACAACTCAGGGTTCCCTTTTTCAGCAGCAGCCAAGATCTCCCCTCAGATAAATAATCAAAGTTTGTGCCACCTTACAGGGTTAAATAAATATAGGCCTTAGGGATGTGCTCTGGTTTATCAAATGTTTCCTCCAGATTTTAAGAAGGAAGGAGGCAATGTATGGGGCAGAAGAAAATGAGTTTTTAAAGGAGAGAATGACTTCCTATTCTGTTACTAATTGATCTCGAACCTTTAACCTTTTGCTTTTTGTCTCCAGGGCAAATTTTATAGCTGCACGGATGAGGCCAAGCACACCCCAAAGGAGTGCAAGTAGGTACTAGCCCAATCCTAGTAATAATACAACAGTAAGCAGAGCCGCCAATTAACTACCTCAGCCAAGATGGCAGCCAGGCTGTATCCTAGTTCCAAGAAAACAGGTCAAGATCAGCCACAAGCCCTTTCTAGAGATCACCCTGCCCTGTTCATTTGATGATCCAGTGCCAACATTGCTGCCTCCTGCTTTTCTAGACATGCCACACAGTCGTTTTATAGCATAATGTTAGTTTCTGAGGCATTTGGTATTTTTTTCCTGATTTGAGGATTGATCTGATTTGAAGCATGCCTTTCCCCCTGCCTTTCTTTCTTTCTTGTTCCTCTAGGGAGGGTGGTTTATTTCATTCTGGAATTTGCTGTTGAAGAAGGGAATTTGGGTGCTGCTGCAGCATTTCTAATGAAGAGTTTAGTTTCTATATCCGTGGCTTTCCATCAGAAGTTCCAGTTAGCATTTTATACAAATAAATAGTGAAGCTGCAGCAGGAAAATGGGTTTCTAGGAAGAATCTTAAAAGCCTCCTGAAGCAAAGCAGTTTCCAAACATGTAACTCTTTAAAGTTCAGGATAGACACGGATTCCAGTAAGCTCCATGACTAGCCAGGGGAACTTGGGACCAAGGGTGGGTGGAACCTTTTCCCTATCTGGATGGGCCCTAAATAAGCACTGTATAATACCCTGTTATTTTTGTGGTGGCATGGTGGCTCAGTGGGCTAGAGTGCTGAAAACTGTCAGCTTCAAAGTCAGCAGGTTGGCGGCTCAAATCCCGGGTACAACACAGCGGGGTGAGCTCCCACTGTTAACCCCTGCTTCTGCCAACCTAGCAGTTCAAAAGCATATAAATGCAAGTAGATAAATAGGTACCACCATAAAAAAGTAGGAAGGTAAACAGTGTTCTGTGTGCAGAAATGCATTCAGCCATGCCGACTACACGGCCACGGACTTGCACAACACTGGCTCTTTGGCTTGAAAATGGAGATGAGCACTGCCCCTAGAGTCGGGCACAACTTGCACACATGTGCGGGGGGAAACCTTTACCTTTACCTTACCCTTTTATTTTAATGGCAGTGACATGGCTAGAGCTTAGAACTACTGAAGTACAAGTAAAGCTGTTAGCAGTAACTATTTATTTTATTGGGGTAATAATCATGTAATGTAGCTACTTTTCAAAAGGAGCACAATCAGGAACAAAGTGATCTTTCTAGAGTAATGATAAATGTGTTATAGTTTCCTTTAAAGATTAGTTACTGAAGGGGGTGTAAAACTCTTTTTAAAAGCATTTTGAAACTTTTTTTTCAAATTTTCTATCAATCCTTTTTTTAAAGTTTAAAAAAAGGGCGGTCATTAAAAAGTAATGAGCAGAGGAATATGTAATGAAAATAGTATTGATTTGATTTGATTTTTATGATGCTTTTCTTCCAGAACTGGAACTCAAGACAGCTTACAGTATAAAGCAGTGGAATTCATTATAGGCTCCTTTTAAACAAAAAAAATTGTTCAACATTACAATGAATATTGCAATGAATAATGACAACATATTGATTTTCAAATAGATTACAGTGTGGTAGGGACACAACACATTTTAATTTTTTTTTATAAATTCTGAACATGACCTTGGAAACAGTGGCTGAACTGACACTAGAGGTTAGATTTGGGTTATTGTCAAAATTGGGAACTGTCTTGGTTTTTAGGAGTCTACATGTCTTGAATTCTTCTCCCTCCTCTTTGGAACCTGTGGGCCTGAGTCCTTGTTCTTTCCCTTTCCCCCACTCTCTCTCCCCCATCATCTTCTAGGGGCACCTTCATTGTGTACAAGGATGGTGACGTGGCTCACCCAATGGTGCGCGATCGCCTGTGGCTCAACAGTGACTTCAACTTCGACAACGTGCTGTCAGGCATGATGGCCCTCTTCACGGTCTCCACTTTTGAAGGCTGGCCAGCGTAAGTTTCTCCAGTGGGAATTGGGGATGATGGGGGTGGAGAGAGAAAGGGAGGGAGAGAAAAAAGAAGAGTTAGGCTGATACTTCAGGTCCCTCTCATCGCTGTTCGCGGTCCCGCTTGGGACCAGTACGAAGTAATCCTACTGCACGTCCATTGCGGGACGAGGGGAGTTCGTCCCGACCATGCCCCCTGAACTGCTATTTAAGCGGGATGGGAGATTCCCCTCCCTGGCCTCAGGAATCTGCTTGTCACGCTTCTCGTTCCGAGACGAGAGCCCGTGAAGTCACGCTTGTCGCGGAACGAGTGACGATAGGAGCAGAACCCATCTAGTGGCAGGAGCGCAAAGCGACATTTGCCAGTAAATTCCCTATGGAGTTAGCAATGCAGTGAATAGCTTTTAAAAGACAAATGCATCGAAGTTTGCTCTGTAACACATTGAAGGCAAAGCTTCAGAGAATTGAAACATCGAAAAACAGAAGGTAGACTGGAAAAAAAACGGAGAGCGAAGGCATGGAATTTCACATCTCATCACAGAACGAGGACATGCGTTAACAACCATGCCAGTATCATCAATCACACCCGTGCATACACGGGAACAGGGACAGAACCGGAAGAAGACCACATGACTGCGACCGACATCAACACGCAACGAACTTCCTCCCGGGACGAAAAGGGAGAGAAATTTGCAGATTTCTTTTGCATCCGCTTTCCTCTTTGTATGTTTTTACAATGTTCCTAAGTATGTTTTGCCATCCACAAGGTGTTGTTTTATAAGTTCTGTCTTCTGCCATGAAGAGAGTGGTATGCGATTATCAAAAAGTGGATCCACTTCTCTCTCTCTCTCTCTCTCTCTCTCTCTCTCTCTCTCTCTCTCTCTCTCTCTGTGTGTGTGTGTGTGTGTGTGTGTGTGTGTGTGTGTGTCCAGCTCTTATCCCACCCTATATCCAATGTTTGTTAAATACTGCCCTAGTGAATTTCATTGAAGATGGGCATCAGGGCTCTCTGGCATTTGTGAACCCTTGAGACAAACATTCCAAGATTACAAGGGAGGTGAGGTACAGATTCCTTGTGCCAAGGCTTTGTTAGAGACCTCTAAGAGCAGAGGCAGCGCTCCCTGCCTCTGCTCTGTCACTGGCCACAGAACCCAGCTGGTATGAGATAATGACAGCCAACAAGGCAGGGCTTAAGCCACAGAGCTGGCTCTTGGTCAGTGGTCCAGTCTGTGCGGGCTTCTTTGCAGGTCTGTGCCAAGAGGCATCAGGAACCCCTGATGTTCAATAACTCTTATCCATAAGCCTCAACCCTCGGTATCCAAAAATAATATATTTATTTTGTTAAAAGTTTTCCAAGCTGCTTCTTGATCTGTGAGGCTGTGTCTGTGAAACTAAACATTTTTGCCTTTGCCCTTGATGAGCATATCTGCTTTCTCAACCACACGCTTTTCTGCTCCCTTCTGTGTGCATCCTCTGCCATCCCGCTGACCTGTGCCAGGCTACTGTACAAGGCTATTGATGCGAATGCAGAAAACCATGGCCCCATCTACAATTACCGGGTGGAGATCTCCATCTTCTTCATTGTTTACATCATCATCATTGCCTTCTTCATGATGAATATCTTTGTGGGGTTTGTCATCATCACTTTCCGGGCACAAGGAGAACAGGAATACAAAAACTGTGAGCTGGATAAGAATCAGGTACCTGCCTCCCTCAATGGTTTCCACTATTTCCCCCCCCCCCCTTTCTCCTTCCCATTGCAGCCTCCAGCAAAATACAGTGGTACCTTGTATAAAGGAATTAATTCGTTCCAAATGAAATTATGTTAAGCAAATTTTCCTTTATACAAATTCCCATAGGAATGCATTGAAAACGGAGTGATCCAATTTTTATGTTGTACGGATTCTCCCCATAGGCGATTATGTTAAGCAAAATTCCCCTATCCTCGGAATTTTTATGTTGTACAATTTTTATGTTATACAAGCTGTTTGTTATACAAGGGTCCACTGTAACAAAAACTTCACCAAGATCTAGTAACGGCAGGGTTGCATAAGTAACCAGGTGGGAGGAGCCAAGGTGGAAAAGGAATGGCCAAGGGGTTAGTTAAGGTCACGAGATCTTGGCACAGAGTTCAGTGTGAGAAAAGCTCTGTGGGTGGCCATGCAGTGATTCTTTTGCTAGTTTTTTTTCTTTTAATTTTGGGTTCCACTGTTAGCTGTTCACTTTTTACGTATATTCTCTGGAACCAATTATTATTATTGTTATTATTATTATTCTTCCTTTTTGCATTTCACATTGTGATATTTTACATTTGTTAACCGCCTTGAGTTCCAATTTGGGAAAATCTGGTGGTATATAAATAAATAAATAAATAAATAAATAAATAAATAAATAAATAAAAATAAAGCAAAGAGACCAAGGAAGTTCTTCATGAACAAGGTATGTTGCTTTCATTCTCTGAGGCCTGTCTGGCATTTATGTAAATGTAGGTCTAGATCAGTGGTTCTCACTGTAACCCAGGTGTTCTAGGACTGTAATTCCCAGAAGCCTCCACCACCAGTTGTGCTGGCAGGGGGGTTGGGGAGTTGCAGTCCAAGAACACCTGGGTCGCCTAAGGTTTAGAACCACTGTCCTAGATCATGAAGGCTGCAGAGGCCAGTGTCTTTGTATAGCTGTGGATAACGTGTTCCAAAGCAAATGATTAGGAGGACAGGTTGTTCCTGGTGGTGTTGTCTTCTAAATGTTACCTTGATTGAAGGTGTCCCCTCTTCCTCTCCACAGCGGCAGTGTGTTGAATATGCCTTGAAGGCCCAGCCGTTACGGCGCTACATCCCCAAGAACAAGTACCAGTATAAGTTCTGGTACATTGTCAACTCCACTGGGTTTGAGTACATCATGTTTGTGCTGATCCTGCTCAACACCATTGCATTGGCTGTACAGGTGAGTCTGGCCAGCAGAGAGTTAACAGCAAAAAAGAGGATTCAGTGGGTGAAGTGAGGAGGTGGGTGAACACCAGTTGTCCTCCAAGAACACGGACCTACTTGTACCATGATTCCATGAACATCAGGTACCTCTGAACTGCAATTCCCAGTTTAAGAACATAAGAAGAGCCATGCTGGATCAGGCCAAAGGCCCATCTAGTCCAGCTTCCTGCATCTCACAGTGGCCCCACCAGATGTGTCTGAGAGTGCACGAGACTAGATATTTGTCTCCTGATACCACTCCCCTGCATCTGGCCCTTGAAGTACCCCAGTTTTAAGCCTGGAGATTACACATCTCCATCATGGTTTGTAACCTGTGATGGACTTTTCCTCCCGGAATCTATCCAATCCCCTTTTGAAGGCATCCAGGCCAGATGCCATCACCACATCCTGTGGCAGGGAGTTCCACAGACTAACAACACGCTGGGTAAAGAAATATTTTCTTTTGATTGTTCTTACTCTCCCAGCCCTCAATTTGAATGGATGTCCCCTGGTTCTGATATTTTGTGTGAGAGAGAAGAGCATCCCTCTATCCAGTTTACTCATGCCCTGCATTATTTTGTACGTCTCAATTGTATCCCCCCTCAGGCACCCTTTTTCCAGACTAAAGAGCCCCAAATGTTTTAGCCTTTCCTCATTTCAGGCATCACCAGAGCCTGCACATGACTAAATAGTTATATCTCTGATGATACCAAATGTGATATGAACATGCCAGGAGGCCATGCTTAATGGCGGATATGAGAATCTATGGTTCAGCTGCAGACTGAAATGTAAAACCATCCTTAGATGGGGAGATGGGCACAGCATGACGTGATCTCTCCCACATCCCTGTTCTGTTGAGACATTTGGACAACAAGAGAACCGGTGAGATGGATGGCCAATCTCACTGTACTCTGGACCCGGAGCTGAAAAGGAAAGCCTCAAGAAGGGAGAGATCAAACAGATGAAGTCAAGGCTGTGTTCAGTGTGGCCTGATATGTAGGCAATGAGAGAAAGGCTGCGGAAGCCCAACACAGCGTGGGAGAAGACGTAAAGGTGAAGTGGAGTCCACGGGAGACAAACACTGGAGGCATTGGGCGCAACCATATGTCCTTCCAGATTGCCATATTTCTGCAATGAGGGCCAGTGGAAGGCTCTTCTGTTTGCCTCCCAATCCATGCACACATAAGGAGGAGATCAAACTTAGGCAAGTTGGCTTTTGGAGCCTGAGGTTGGCCCTACCTGTTAAGCAATTCACAAGCAACTGCAGCTTGAGATCTTAGCAAACCCCTCCCCCCCTTCTTTCCCCAAGATTTTCCCACATGGTTTGTACCTCGTTTTTGTTTTCAGCATTACGAACAGTCGCAGCCCTTTAACTACGTCATGGACCTTCTCAACATGGTTTTCACCGGCCTCTTCACTATCGAGATGGTGTTGAAGATCATTGCCTTCAAGCCTAAGGTTCGAGAACTGGGGGGGGGGGGCGTGGATTGCTCAGAAGTTGTTTTGCTTATCGCTGGGGTTCCCGGTCTTGTGTCCCTACACGTTCTCTTGGACGGCCACTCCCAGAAATCCTGGCCTGCATAGCTAGTGGCAAAGGCTTCTGGGAGTTTTAGTCCAGGAACATGTGAGGATGGCACAACCTGGACTCAAGGTTGGGAACCACTGGCTTACTGGATCCTTAGAACCTAACTCTTCATAAACATCCATAAACTGTCAGGCTGACTCTGGAGCTTCCCTTAAGTCCTGACCTTTTGCATGGTAGTCTCCAACTACGCCAACCCATTCCTCAAAGTTTGACCATTTTCACCAATGAGGCTTAAACGGGGGGGGGGGTGATCTGCTTTCAATCTTCTGCATGGACAACAGCTGCTTGCTGTGATAAAGAGTGTGAGAGCACATCTTGACTCTGGGAATGTGTCATCTTACAGACAAGGCCCCCTCTGTGCAGCCCCAGAAGAGGCAGGGCACTCAAGCCAAGTATCTCTTGCATGGTTTCTGCCATTCTTGGCTGCTGTGTGTAAAATGAGAGTGCAAGCAGTGGGTCCCTTCAAGTCTTGGAAAGTGCCTGGCCATATCCTTCTTTGGAGGCAGGCACTGGCAGGAAGGGCTGAAGGGCAAAAGCCAACCTCATGTTTGAAAAATGCCATTTCTTGTCCGGAATCTTCGTTCAGGGACATGTGACGTCTTTCGGGGCGAGGCTTCCATCTTTGCATGAGATCCTGAAGCCGATCGTATTACTGCCAAGGAAGCTGCCTGCACCGTGCCTTCCTGCCTGTGGTTTTGCTCTCAAGGATAATAGAAAGCTTGAGAGAATGTGTGACAAATGTGTTTAGAGCCATAACCCACATCAGAACTGCAGGTCGAGAAACAAAGCAATGCAGAATAAGATTTCACATACGTTTCCTCCTTCCTTCCCAGCTACCAACTTAATCCTGAATTCCATCTAAAAGCCCAGAATGGTAGGATTCACAATGCTTCACAGAGGTGCTCTACTCTGGATTTAATGAATCTGTCATAGAAGGAAGTTGTTTATTGATTTATTGATTTATTTATTTATTTATACAACTTATATACCTCCCACTACCCAAAGGTCTCTCGGTGGCTTACAATTCAAAATTAAAAAAAACAATTAAAATCAATTAAAAACATTAAAATACAATACACTACAATTGCCATCAGAACCCACAGTCTATGTGATATCAGTTTTAAAACTTCTGGAACAGGAAAGTTTTTACCTGGTGCCAAAACGTCATCGACATCAGCACCAGGTGGATCTCACATGGGAGGGCATTCCATAGAATGGGAGCAGCTGCCAAAAAGTTACGCAGGATCGGGGCTGGTCCATTTTGCAGCTGAGATGGATTAACACAAAGTGCCCTTCACTTATCCAAATCAAAATGCCTACTCTCTTGAATCAACTGTGTTATCTTGCATGAGCGATTGAAAATCCTATCTCTAAAATAAAACAAAATAAAAATTTAAAAAAATTACATCAATGGCAACATAAGCAACAAACCAATTCCTTTCCTTCCTTGTTTTTCAAATTCAGTAATCTGCTGTTTGAAACTGCTGGCATACTCTGCCTAACGGTAGGGCCTGCTCTGGGTAGGAAATACTTCTCTGGATCTTCTTTGTGCTCAAAACAGAGGAAAGCATGGCATCTTGATGTGGGGCCTCCTTAGTGTATGTTCAAAATTACATTGGAAATATAAGGGAGTAGCTGGAACAGATTAGATCAGAACAAACGTACTGCTTCCTAAATTGGAACAGTGCCATAGACTGCACCTAGAAACATGGGGAGCGATCCCAGCGCCACCCCATTCCCCTTGAAAGAAGCCTTGCCATGTTGCTCTGATTTATCTAATGCTAGAGGCTGCTGGAAAAGGAGAGCCTATATTTGGAGCCCAACTTGGTCTATTGGTACATGGAGGACTGGTTCCAAAGAAACCTTTTGTGTTGTTCTCTTGCAGCACTACTTCTGTGACGCATGGAATACCTTCGATGCGCTGATCGTGGTTGGGAGTGTCGTGGACATTGCAGTCACCGAAGTCAATGTGAGCATGAGACAAACTCATAGACACCTTGTAAAGTGGGCCAGATAATCACTTTCTCCTGTAGCAGCTTACCCGGGATAGTGTTGAAGCACATCTGCACCAAAACTCATAGCATTGATATGTAATGGATTCCTCGGGGGGGGGGGGGCCTTTATAAATCACGTAGATGTCGACGTGGTATAAGGCTGTATAAAAAAATACAATAGGCACGACATAGAAATGTACTTTACCGGTTATACCAGGGGTGTCCAAACTTTTTGCAAGGAGAGCCAGATTTGGTGAGGTGAAAATGTGTGGGGGCTGACCAGTCAGCTGCATTTGGTCCCTGGACTGGACTTTGGACATGTCTCTACAACATGCAAGGAGGCAGGGAGGATGCTGCAGCAATGGAGCCAGGGGCGGGTAGACTGGGCAGGTGGCGGCGGCGGGGGGGGGGGCGGACAGAGGCAGGGAGGGCAAGGAAACCATAAAACTGGGAGAGGCTAGCTGGCGGGAATGTGTGGCAGGCTGAGCCAGTGGGGAGAAGAGTCTGCGGGCCACTCGAAATTTGAAAACAGGCCACATTTGGCCCCCGGGCCTGACTTTGGACATGCCTGGGTTATACGATGCAAAAGCACACCAATATTCCCATTTAATGTACAACGCTCATGAGGTTCATGAGATAGATGGTGGGTTGGACTATGAAGAGGTGGCTTGCATAAACAATTGTTGCCAACATGCACCTAAAACAAAGAGCTATAGAACGTGTGCATGTACGACTTTTATACCTTCTTCTCCACATAGTGCATGTGTGCAATATAGAATATTGAAAGTGTGTTTTTTTTAATGTCGGAAGATAACCTTTAAAGGTAATTTACCCATCCATTTTTGAAATCAACCCCCTCATTATCTTTCACATACCTATCTGTGTACCCACTCTGTCATTTTATTTTCTCTCATCTCTATTTCACCATGCTGCTGCCTTCCCTTGGGATATTATGAAACATGGTTTTGTCATCGTCATCATCATCTTCTTCTTCTTCGTTATCATCATCATCACAATCCTCATCTGTCATGGCTGCAATTCATTGCCCTGAGTTAGAATGGAGGGCATGTTGGAGAGGTATTACATTCCCGTTTAATCTCTGGAAAGGGGTGGAGTGGACTAAGGAAGGAATGGCTGTGACACAGCGCTTAGGATTGACTGTGATAGAGCGCTGAGGAGTGGCTGTGATGGAGCACTAAGTGTAGTCAGTAGAGAAATCCACGAAGGAGCCAGTGTCTTTCTGTGCCCATGTTCAAATCCCTGCTTATCCATGAAGCTTGATGAGTAACCTTGGGCCAGTCCCGACCTCTCAGTCTCTCATAGTTGCTTCACAAAGAGGGTGATGATAAAATGGGGCAATGCACACCACCTTGCCCCCCCCTTGGGCGGTTAATGTTTTTGAACAGTATCTGTTTGAAATAGCTGGGCCCTGATATGTTAAAGGGCCAGAGGACATACACTGATGTGGTCGATCTGGATCTCACATGATGCCAGTGCCTTGCAGATGTGCACATGAACATACAAGAGTGGCTGTGGTTACCTTGGGATGATCTGCATTGTTATTAGCTGGAGGTTTGATGTTGGCATGCTGTCGGTGAGGCACCCATTCAGATTAGGGATAGGTTAGCAAAGCACACATTGCAAGGGGCCGCAGAGGAAGAATCTCCCAGCTACTCAAACAAGACAGCTAACTACCCAGAACCTTTTTACAAGCTCCCAGATGCGGAGCTTAAAATTGTTTTCCCACCAGCTGCAGACTTTTAAAAAATTTAAGTACGATCATGCCCACCTAAGCGCGACCCAGCGCATTTTACAAGTACCTGGTCTCCGGAGGTTAAAAAAATTTCGGATGCGGATTATAAAGCTGTGGATGCCAGGCTCTCCTCGCCTTCTGTTTGTTTTTGTTGTCCTCCCGCCCCTTTAACAGCCTGGAATCCCTACTGGGCTGCTCAGGCGAAGGTGAGTGGAGTTGAACCTGCATTCTTTTCTCCCTTTTTTAATCCTTCCCCTCACTGCAGACAGGAGCAATGGAGTGCGGAAGGGTGGGAACACAGGAAGCAGAACAAAACCCCACGATCTCTGGTCCGAATTTAAGTTGCCAGCGGATTTTAGAGATCGTGTAAAAGCGCCCATAGAAACCATGTCCAAAGGTAGCTATGGGAGCATAGGAATACTGGCACAGTATGTGCAATCATGGCACAGTCTGTCTCCCAGTTTTTGCCCTGAGTGATGGTCACATGGATGAGCTTAATTGCCTCCATCTCAGATGTGAAGACTTCCCTTCATCTTTCTGGTTGCTGTCATTTATTTTTATTTATTTTATTTATTTATTAGATTTATACCCCGCCCATCTTCCCGTAGGAACTCTGGGCGGCTTACAGAAGTTGACAAGCAACTGTTCCCAGCCCTGTTTCCTCCCTTTCCCCAACCTCATATTTTGCTACATGCTGATACAAGAGAGAGGAGAGTGACATGGTTGCTTAGCAACTGCTCTACCCTCTTCCTCTTAATTCTTCCTGGACCAGAGAGAGGCCTAAGACTGGGACAGAGTAGACAGTCATGCACCTGGGGAATGTTGTACCAACCTTGCATAACAGTAGGCTGGTTGCTCTGCACTGTAAGGCCTAGGCTAGAGGCCTAGGTCCCATTTGTGGAATTAATTTCTGGAAAAACCCATACACATGTACAATGCATGCACACATACACACATTCATGCTTGCAGGTCCACACCTATATGTTATCTCAACCTCCCCGTTCACCTATCAAGAAATAAGAAAGCGTCGGGGTGAGGGTGGGGTGTGCATATAACTAATAGCGATAGCTAATTATCTCAACCACCTCATTCACATTTACCAGAAAACACACACATGTCTTTCTTGTTTCTGGAAGTGCGAATGGAGTGGTTGAGCGAACATACATATTAACTATAAACAAAGATATTTGGGGCTGGGAATAATTGACCATCCAGACGATTGCTTGGCTGCAGCTTCATTAATTATCATTCACTATGTTGCCTATGGGTGATGGGAATTGAAATTTTAAAGCTGCTGGAGAGGAATCTCACCCTTGAACTAAGCAGAGCCTCCGTGCCAGGAGGCAGTGTACCCTGAAGCGTTCAATGCATTGGACAGACCACAGGAGATGGCTGACAGCGTTGCTACTGAGGTTCCATGGAGTGCCAGCTGCTGCTGGAACCCCATTGCTGCGTTAGACATTCTCCGACTGAACCCAACTGGGTGGATGTAGCATCTGCGTAGCTACCCTGTTGTGCGGACGCACGTGCACGGTTTCAGGAGTTCCTTGCCCACAGGCCTGCTGCCAAGCCGCTTCCTCTCTCCACAGAGCTCCGAGGACAGCTCCCGCATCTCCATCACCTTCTTCCGCCTCTTCCGTGTCATGCGCCTGGTCAAGCTGCTCAGCAAAGGGGAGGGGATCCGCACCCTGCTCTGGACCTTCATCAAATCCTTCCAGGTTGGCTGTTTTCCCTGGGAGTGACCTTGCCTTGGCCTCCCTTTGTGGTGAAGGAGAAGGAGGGGGGGTCTGAGATTGTGGAAGCTAGAAGGCGCACCTGGCGTTGCAGCCCTGGCCAAATGTAGGAAGAGCTTGGGCCATTAATTGTCAGGAAGGCCAAATTCCCTAAAAGAGCATGGCCAATGGCTGGGAAATGGGGTGGTGGTGGTGGGTGTTAGGGGGAAAAAGACGTTTTCAAGATTCGGCATATTTAGAGGAGAACAGTATGTTTGTGCTATTAGAAGCAGCTTTGTGTAGGACATGCTGGTACCAGGAGCATTTGTGCCAGAGAGCAGGACGCGATGATTCACTCCTTCAAATTCACTGTGTTTTATTACTCTGCCTCCAGGCTTTGCCATATGTCGCCCTTCTCATTGCCATGATTTTTTTCATCTACGCAGTCATTGGCATGCAGGTGAGCAGAGCCCATTCCCCCTCCTCCCCCACATCCCGGCGCTTGCAGAAAGAAAATTAGCACATGCATGTTTTCAGAGTGACTTGTCAGTTCATCACAGCCACCGAGCGGGCTGGCTAGAGCTGCGCACCCTTCGAGGCCCTGGCTGTAGGGTGTGTACCTGTGCTTAAAAGCCAGCACAAGGAACAGACCTGCTTGCATGCCTCAGGAAGTTATACGTGTGGGGAAAGGGTTGTATATGGGTCTCTATGCTGTTCCACCTGCGACACTACACAGGTTTCTGTAGTGATGCAAGTGGAACAGATGACGCCTGTGAGGGACATCAGTGAGCGTTCAGTTATTGCCGTACATGGGTAGAGCTTGGATCAAAAGAACTAGGAGTCAAACGGTGAAATCCTGGTGGGTGCCGGAAGCGTCATCTTGCTCCCTGCTGGAGTTGTAGCGTCCTGGCATGGTTGTGCTCATTGTCTATGAGAGGAGGATTCAGGAGGAGGCTCAAATTGTTTGGGCCTCCTCCCTGAATCCTAAATGTTTGACTCAGAAACATGCCCCATCTAGAATCTATTTGTGGTACCTCAGTCTGGCCCTGAAAGAGTCTTCCTGCCTTCCAGACCTTTGGCAAAGTGGCCATGCAGGACGGTACGCCAATCAATCGCAACAACAACTTCCAGACCTTCCCACAGGCTGTGCTGCTGCTTTTCAGGTACCTCTAACCCCACACCCCACCCTACGACTCCGTCTCAGGCCTGGCGGAAAAACAGCAGGAATCATTTTGCCTCTTCTCCGACCTCTGTTTACGGAGAGCCCCTAAAGAGGGAGCCCTTAATCATCCGGGGCGCATTTTGCATGCCCAAAGCCTTACCTCAGCCTCTAATTATAAATAAGAAATGTGAACAAGCTGAAGGATCATTATTTCAGGATCGGAAGGAGAAGGAATTGGGTACAAAAAAAAAAGACTGGGTGTGGGATTAAGTGGAGTTTTGGGGTGTTCAAAAAGGGCTCTTATGTTCTTAACTGTTACACTCTTCATTGTGGCTACTTCATAATAATGATAACAGTGCTGTTCACACAATTTGAGCAGTCAGTCAGTCTCTTTCTTTCTCTCTTTCTTTCACACACACACATGCATGCACACACACACACACACATCTGTAAACACATGCACAGACAGGCACACTTCTATTTTTTATTTATTTATTTATTTATTTATTTATTTATTTATTTATTTATTTATTTATTTATACACTTCTATGCCACCCATCTTCCAAAGGAACTCCAGGCCGTTTACAACAGCAACATTTACAATCAAGACTACTGTCAAGAATCAGGAATCCATAAAATAAACAATTGCCACAACACATAATGAAAAAGAAAGTAAACTAATAATCCACCGGCGGACTTATGGCCAGGACAACAAAAAATAAAGTAAAATAAAATTTCTCCTTCATTGTCTTCCTTCTGCCTTCCCTCTCCCTCTCTTATGTGCAAGTAATTCAAAAAAATATTTTTTGGGACAGTCCTCTTCTGTATTTTTCTTCTTGGGCCCCTGGCCCAAGTTATGTTTATCTTATGTGTTGTATCCCCCCCCCACTTTTCCAACTCCCCAGGTGTGCCACAGGGGAGGCCTGGCAGGAGATCATGTTGGCCAGCTTGCCTGGCAAACGCTGTGACCCGGAGTCTGATTACGAGCCTGGGGAAGAGTTTACCTGTGGGAGTAACTTTGCCATCGTCTACTTCATCAGCTTCTTCATGCTCTGCGCGTTTCTGGTGAGACCTTTGTGGCCATGAAGCCTGTGCCTCCCTCTGGCATCAGCCAGATCCCTTGCCTTCTCCCTCAGTTATCCCAGTTACCACATGAAAACCTCTGTCCTTTCACTTGTCTGTGGGCTTTTGAGATGTCACTTTCCAGCCCTGTTCCTTAAAGGTTGATTTCCTACAAACCAACCAGGGAAGTAGTCGTTTTGTTCGTTTTATTGAAAAGCTGCCTCAGGAGCTGTGGTTGGGGAAGTGGAGGACCAGAGGAGGGACGTTTTTAAAATGGCTGCCATGTGCCCACACAAAGCGTCCTCCAGTGGTTTCCCCTCTGCCCTTGCCCACGGAAGATCTTCAGATGTTTCTGCTCGGTCCCTCTTAGGCATCAAAACAGAGAATCCCAGTGGCAACAGACACTGTGAAATGTTTTCGCGCTGCTCCTCCTGCACCAGCAGAAAACGTTGTGCGTGGGTATTCCCACGCTCCAGACTTCGTTGTCCAAACGAGAAGCCTTGAAGCTCGTCACGATCCTCTGTTGTGCAAAACCTCCCTCTTCAACCCCAAGATAGGTGCAGAATGATGAGTGTTGAAAGGCAGTGGGTGGCATCAATGCTCTCAGGCATCTTTTCTGCATTGTTTGGTTAGGCCTTTCTGAGGCACGGAGCAGAGTTCTTCCTGGGAACTATTCACCATGTTTTGGAGAATAGTTCCAGGAAGAAGAAAAAAATCTGATGAGAGCTCTGGTGCCTACTGAAGCCTTGTGACACCCACTCTTTCCATTTGGGCCGCCGTCTCCTATGTACCGGGTGTACCGAATCCATGCCCTTCCAGAGCTCAGATCTTGGACGACCACTTCCCGAGTCAGCACTTCAGAGTAACCGGGAGTCATCCTGGTTGGAGGAATCTGGGAGCTACAATCCAGAGAAAAAGGACTCCTCCAAGCTCTACCCTCTTCCTTTTAAAGGAATACATATCTGTGGGGATGACACTGCTTCATGCTGCTTTCCCTGCTGGCCGTAGGCTTTTTACAAGCATCAACTCCTTTCTCTGTCTCCCTTCTCCTAGATCATTAACCTCTTTGTTGCTGTCATCATGGATAACTTTGACTACCTGACTCGGGACTGGTCCATTTTGGGTCCTCACCATCTGGATGAGTTCAAGAGGATCTGGTCAGAGTATGACCCGGCGGCAAAGTAAGATGGGGACACCCCTTTGCCCTAGCATGGAATTACGTCTTATACGTCTGGGTCTTATAGCAATCCCACAACTTTCCAGCCTGGCCTCCTTCGGCAGTAAGGTAAACTCTGGAGGCTCAGGTGGATTGTCCTGAAATGGTGCCATGCTGTACCACCAGAGAGGTGAAATTTGAAGAGGGTAAAGCACTGGTTCTGCCTCTGTTGGCTCTGAATCAGCAATCCTTAACAAGTGTCATTTCTAACTGATGACATCTCTGTCCCAGCCCACTTCCTTTACTAGCACGGCCTACAACAGTGGTGGCCAAACTTCAGCCCTCCAGATGGTTTTGACCACAACTCCCAGAATTCCAAGCCTGTATTTCCAATGGCAAAGGACTGTGGGAGATGTGGTCCAAAACATCTGGAGGGCCGAAGTTTGGACATGCCTGGCCTACGAACTTGAGGTGTCAAATTAAAATGATGGAAATTTCCTTTCCGGTGTTCTGAAATGTATTTATTTGTTTATTGGAATGTGCACCACTGTTTTACTCATATTCGTGTTAAATGGCATACACTTGAGATGGGTTATACTGCTGTCCTCATATCTGGATGCTTAAAATGTTTTAAGTTTTTTATTTATTTATTTATTTATTTATTTATTTATTTATTTATTTTAGAGTATTTTTACCCCGCCTTTCTCCTTGGAAAAGGACCCAAGGCAGCTTGCAGTAATGAGGGATAATATACAGTCCAGTACAATTAAGACATGTTCAAGTATTTGAGAACAAGGAATTGAGAGACATCTTACAGCATTAATGTTTATGTAACCCAGCCTGTACGTGAGATAAACAAGCAGACTGTTGTTGGTGTTTCAGGGGTCGAATCAAGCACCTTGATGTGGTGACCCTGCTGCGCCGTATCCAGCCACCCCTGGGCTTTGGGAAACTCTGCCCCCACCGAGTAGCTTGCAAGGTAACTCCCTGCAGTCACGTAGAAGTGCCTCTTGGCTTCTCTCTTGCTGGGGGAATAAAACCCAGAGGCAGAACTCTTAGCATCAGGTTCTGTCCTTAGTTCCTCCTGAGGCTCAGGAAGGTTGGGAAGAGGTGAGAAGGCACAGGGTTCTGGGTTTTGCACCATGTTTAGGGCCGGGGGTGGGGGGTGGGTGGGGGTGGAATTGTGCAAATGCAGTCTGAGAAGAAAAATAAAAATAATTTATTCCAGCTTCTGGATGCAATGTATAGTTATTTAATATGCGATTTCCCTTTTCCTTTTAGGTCATTTTTAGTTTTATGAATGTTGTTTTTATACATTACATTTTGTTGTAAGCCGCCGAGAGCGGTCTTTGTTGTTAGATGGGCAGGATAAGGATTAAATAAATAAATAAACCTACCTACCTACCTACTTACCTAGCTACATAATTACTTTGTTTCCGTAGAGGCTAGTGGCTATGAATATGCCCCTGAATTCGGATGGAACGGTCACTTTCAATGCCACCCTCTTTGCCCTGGTGCGAACATCTCTCAAGATCAAGACAGAAGGTGAGATGTCATGGGATTCCGGTGGCAATTGGACTCTGTGTATGCAGAGTGATTACTTCCTGAATCCTGATTGTGAGCCGCATTTTGTGCAATCTCCGAGCCAATGGCCAGACTTTTCGCATAAGTGCAATAGTATAAATCGTGCTGGTGAATGGCAAGCTACTTTAAGGAATCACTGCTTGTATTCCTCATCACGCCGCCAAGTCACGCAACTTATGCATGACAAGGAATATGAGCAAGTGCTGCTCTAAACTAGCAAGCAGTTCACTCTTTGTTCTTTATGCCACATTGCACTGATAACCATAAGCAATAGGATTGTGGCTGTGGTTCTCCCCAGGTGCCATTATTCAGTTTTTAAGAAATCTGGCTGCCCAACTCACAGCAGAAGATGCTGGTTTCTTCTCTTGCAAATTTTTAATGTATCTAATGATCATGTCTGAAAAGAATGGGCACAGTGCTTTTCTACAAAAGTTAGTGAGGGTCATATTATTTTGAAAATAATGCATAGTTCTGAGCAGCTTCTACCCTGTGTACATATCCTAAGAAAGAAGGAGGAGAGGCTGGCTTTCCTCGTCTCTTTCTGGATTTTTACAGGACCTGTGCTGGGAGGGGAGGTTTGCAGATATCAGTGCTAGCTAGAAGTGATAGCTGCCTGTCCAGCCAAATTGAAATGTGCAACTATGTCATCTGAGTTTCCAGGGCTGAGTCCTTGCCTTAAAACTAAGATATCTTCGTATTTCCCCAAGAAAAAGTCATGTCCGCTGCCACCAATTCTTGCGTTGTAATAAACCATGATGTTGGCTGTCCAGTCCCAAAGTCCTTCTTGGCTTCCCCTTCGATGCTGGATTATTATCGGTGGTGCAAGCAGAGGAAATGCTGTAGCCCCACTTCATGGCTATTGCCCCGTGCACCTGACCCACCGCAGTATCTGTGTTGGTTTTGCTTCCATTCAACTTGAAGAGCTGCAGCGGCGTTGCTTAATGGAGCAAAAATGTGTTGGAGCAGCTTACCCGTTTGACGTGGAAGGGCCAAAAAAGTCTACCCTCGTGTAAGGATTTGAGGGCTTCTTTTTATTGGAATGGGTTCATTCTTTCAATAGTTGGTCCACCTCTTGGACTTGAGAACCCCAGCCACTCATTCCTGGCCCTTAGTTCCAAAGATGCTCTCCAAGAGGTGACACTGGGGATCATGGCAGTGGTCCTAATCCAGAAGTCTGGAGGGTGGTTGGGAAGTCTCATTGTGCCTCCCTCTTACAGGAGACCTGGACATTGCCAACAAGGAGCTCCGGGCTGTCATCAAAAAGATCTGGAAGCGGACAAAGCCAAAGCTGTTGGACGAGGTGATACCCCCGCCAGAAGGTCAGTGCTCCCTTTTTCCTAGTGAAAAATCCATCCGTATCTCCTCCCTCCACTATTATGTCTCCAGAGTATTCAGAAACAAGTAGGGAAAGCATGGTTAGAGGCCCTCCAGGCCCAGTGAGCCCTTTTAGCAGCCAGAGACCTTGGTAGCTGCCAGCCTTGAGAGATGCCAATGACACCCCAACATTTGTATTATAACAGTTAGGCAATCTCATAATAGGACTGCTCTTGGTACAAAATGCAGGTCATGCATAGAACCTTTTAGTCAGTTGCACTGGAAGAAAAGTAGAGAGTCCCGCAACACATCCAAGATCTATAATCTGAGTCTTAGAACTGCAGAGCTAATAGGGACCCCATAGGGTCAGTGGTGGCGAACCTTTGGCACTCCAGATGCTTTGGACCACAACTCCCACAGTCCTTTGTCATGGGCCATCTAGGCTCGGAATTCTGGGCTTTGAAGGGGCTTTAAGGAAATGCAGATGCTTTGTGTGAGAGACTGCGGGGTGGGTGGGTTTGGGAACCTCAGGTCCTAATAAGCATGCACTGAAACCTTCCTTTGACAGAGGAAGAGGTCACCGTGGGAAAGTTTTATGCCACATTCCTGATCCAGGATTATTTCCGTAAATTCCGCAAGCGGAAGGAGAAAGGGATGCTGGGACCCGATGGCTCCCCAAGCAACTCGACTGCTCTGCAGGTGAGCCTCCCTCGTTTTCTTAGGAGTCTTCTCCTTGCCCAGTCTACTGACCTGGAAGTGGATTGAGGATATTGAGCTGGACTGATCCTGCTGTCCCGGCGCCTCTGTTCTTCCATTCAGGCTGGGCTGAAGAGCTTGCAAGACTTGGGGCCTGAGATTCGTCGGGCATTGTCCTGCGATCTGGAAGAGGAAGAGGAGGAGGAGAACGGGGAGACAGTGTGTGAAGAGGAGACAGTGACCTACAAGGTGAGCCTTTATTGATGGGGTTCTTCTCTATGGCAGGATGAGCCTGGCCGCATGCTGTGTACCATTTTGAACTGCAGACGTGGAAGGGTGGCAAGGCTGAGCACTCCACCATATGAAAGCATGCCCTTCCATATTCCCTTCATCGGTTGGCTTTCTGTCAGGAAGCAATATTTTCCTGTGGAGCAGCAACTGGTCATGCTACTTCCTAGATACAAATTGTCCACTTCATTGAGAACGGAGGGCTTTTCTATATGGGCTCAATTGGAGTGAGCTGGATAAGGGTAAATAGGATAGGTAGAGATCTGGTATACAATTTGGTGTGACTCTTGCATTGAAACAGCGTATGCACCTTAGGCTACCATATCTGGTTCAGCACCTGGAAGGAATTGGGGAAAAATGTGCCCTTGCCCCCCTCCTATCTCCTCCTGCTTCCATTATTTCCTTTTTTTTTTCAGGAAAAAAAATCCCTGATTTTTAATTTTTTCTAATTGTCTTTAAAAAAAAACTAGCTTCCTCCCTCTGTTCTGTGAAGGAACACAGAAAGGAAGTTTTTAATCTCCCAGTTAAATTTCTTAATTTACCTAGATCATGAAGTGGTTACGGAGTCTGTTTAATCCACTAATGATAGGGAATACTGAAACTGGATGTGAAATTAAAGCATGAGCCTCACTTGGGTTTGATCCCAGCAATCGCATATGCTGGAAACAAAACAAACCAGAGCAATCCTACACACCGAAAGAGTAATAGCCCTGACAAAGACCCAAAAAGGTGCAGGTAGGAACACTCTGGGGATGGACTGGTTCACTCCAGGAGTTATGTCATCTCATCACTGGGGGAAAAGGGGGTGAACCAGCCCATTCCTGCCTGTGGACCAAACAGTAGGACAAATGCCAGTCTGAGTATAATAACTTGGTCCTTTTCCATTGCTGAAGGGGTATTGATTAGCATAGATTAGGACTACAGGACTAATAACATTGTCTACGGTGCTTGAAGGGATGGATTTTGTTTCATGCTTGTGTTCAAATCTCAGACTTGAAAAAATAGCTTCTTGTGGGGAGAAAGAAGAATACATTATCCTCTATAGCACTGGTTCCCAGCCTTCCTAATGCTGCGATCCTTTAATGCAGCGCTTCATGTTGTGGTGACCCCCTTGCCCTGCTTGGAAGAAGCCACAAGCCCCCCTTTGTCAGGCCACTATGCCGCAGGTGCCATAGAGAACTTCCCTCTACTACAGGCACCCTCAGCCAATCGCAGCCTCCAGTGCCATTGACTGACATCCCCTCCAACCTGTCAAGCTGTAACTCACTCTTCCCCCCCTTCCTCCTCCTCCTCCTCCAGACCCAAGCTGTTTGTGCCTTTTTCTTCACTGGCTCATGGTGACCCCTGTGAAATGGTCGTTTGACCCCCCAAAGGGGTCCCAACCCCCCAGGTTGGGAACCACTGCTTTATAGTGTTATGCACTCTCAGAATTCCCCAGGCAGCACAGGCTGGCCGCATTTCCGTGGGATGTGATTTGACCAGCTTGTTTTTAAACAAGTCAAGGTACTTTGTGGGGCTCCCACTGAAGTGGGGTAACCCTCAGAGGCCCGTAGATGAACCTCTGCACGTTCTACTTGCTGCATCTTCAGCTGCAATGGCATTTGCTGCCGTTTCCTAAGAGAACGTAGTTCTCTTCCGCATAGCTAGAAGGTACGAGGACAATCGGCGAAATGAATTTCATTTCTAAAAGCAACGCTTCAATTCTCCATCTTCCCTTTTTCCTTCCAGAAGGCTTAGTACTAATTGCACACGAGGCCGGATTCCATTAGCTAGTTCTCTCTGCTTTTCCATGCCTGCTGTTCCATTTCTCTGATCAGCAAAGGCTGCCCCTGAATTTCTGGGACAGCAGGTGCGTGCCGCACAGCTAGATGTTTTGCTTCAAATTGTGTAAGGGAAGAGACTGAGATTTGCGGAGATATTTGGGGAAAAGGGGGGGTGAAGTATCAGCCTATAACCCCCTTTCAAAAGGTGTCAAGTTCAGGTGTTGGTACAAATCTTGCAAGTAATTGCTTGTTTAAATTACAATTTCTTTTGTTTTTGCTGCCCTAATTCAAGAGTGGGTGGGCAGCTAAGAATTCCAGGATCTCACTGGTTGAGCTGCTGTGGTCTAACCGAGAGGCAGTGCTACCTGCCCAGAGCCAGAGAAAAGAGGAGCAGAAGGACCAAGGCCTTTGAAGGCAGCAGATGCAAGGGAGGGAGGGAGGGCATGCAGAATCAGGGAATGGAGGGCTCAGAATTACACGCAGCCTAAATTTCTCCTTACAAATTGAAAATTGCAGCTTTTCATAATTGTCTCCAGATGTTCACGGGCCATCCTCCCCACCGCCACCTCCAACACACACACACACACACACACACACACACACACACACACACACACACACACACACACACACACACACACACACACACACATGGGTTTTGGTATTTTGCCTTGTCATCTCTGGAGTGAATCATGCCCTGTATACTTTGCATTGGAAATCAGAGGAAAGCCAGTCTGATGTCGTATCAGAAATGTCTGTAAGTTCTGCTCCCGTAGGAATGATCCAGACAGAGCCGTTCTCAATTTGCACGGAAGGCAAAAGTTAGAAAATCAGCAGGAGAAGGCATGGAAGGGAAGAGATGTGATCGGAAGAGGAATTGGAAGCAAAAAAGAAAAAGAAAAAGAGGTTTCGATTTTTCAGTGTGGAATGGTGGCCTTTCATATGGCTTTTGGGCTGCAACTCACATCAGCCCTAGCTAACAGAGAGGCAGCAAGAGATAATAGGAGTTATAGTCTGAAAATGGCTGTTAGACACAGGGCCTTCTCGGCAGCTGCCCCCAAGCTATGGAATGCCCTCCCGAGTGAGATCTCACTGGCGCCAACATTGATGACATTTTGGCGCCAACTAAAAACCTTCCTGTTCCAGAAGTTTTTTAATTGACACAATATAGATTGTGGGTCCTCTGATGGCAATTTTAGTGTTATGATTTTAGTGTAAGGTTTTTTATTATTGTTTTTAATTATTTATTAATATTCTATGTTTTAACTCTTTTAATGTTTTTGATTGTAAGCCGTGCCCAGAGACCTTTGGGTAGTGGGCGGCATATAAGTTATAGAAATAAATAAATAAAATAAATAAATAAATAAATAAATAAATAAATAAAATATTTAGAGGGCTTCAGTTGCCCCCATCCTAACATGAACGAAATGTGCTTCACACTTCCATGTGAAATAGCTGTGTCGATGTTGGATTGCGGAACTTGATTCTTCACGCCACGTCTGAAGGGACCCAGAGGCCACCAAGGGTGGGAGTACGAGGGCCGGGTTACAAGACATGTGTGTTTGTTTCCTTCCTGTAGAGCACCGAGGCATTGTATGGCAGTGCCCCAGACCACCATGTCTCAACGGCTGGAGCTTCACCAGACCAGGACAGCAAGGCTATGGTGAATGGCCTTGTGAGCTCCCGGCAGCCCTCGAGTGTCAGCATCTCCCATATGACAAATGGGCCGACCCAGTACGAGGAGAATGCCGTCGGTGATGAAGATGAACCCACTGAACTTCCCAACATTGCCACCCGCCGCAGGTTGACCAGGTGCTGGGCTTACAGCTTTGGAAGCGAAAGGATGCTATTGGGGGCCTTGGGGAGGGGTTGTTTGTAGGATTCCAGGGCTCCTGACCACTTCCTCTTTTCTTTCCAGACGGAGCTCCGAGGGCAGCTGCATCCCACCGACGGTGAAAGAAGAAGCCACACCACCTGACGATTATGGGGAGGACACCTCGGTCGAGCAGGGATACTACAGCCGAGAGGAGGACTCAGAGAGCCTAGCCTCTCGTGACAGGTGAGAATGAGGTGCCGTAGGCAGAGTAGACCACCTTTGGATAAAACATGGGGCTTAGGTCTACAAGTTGAGTCATGGGTGTATTGAAAACCCCTTTCTCAACAGAGGTGGGAGACTCAGGCATAACTTGTCTGCCACTTATCACGCTGCCCTTTCATCGATCCGCAGACAAATCAGAAGCACTTCACACCTCCACTGGCAAGGCCATGGCTAATGACCCATACTTAATAGGTGTTGCATAGGTGGGACTTTAACGCACCTTAGAACCATTGTCCACTTAACAAGCTTATTCAGGACATTGTCCAACTTATGAGCCTATTCAGACCAGGGTGATGTGAAACCAAAGTGAACTATAAATTGGAGGCCTCACCACTAACTTTGCTCAGACTGATGAAGCTGCTTGGATGAATAGCAAAACATTTTGATCCTACACAAAAAGAAGTCCAGTTGCCATGACTCAACTTCCAGATAACCTCACCTGGATGACTGAGAATCTTCACAGACATTGGGCTTAAGGTCCTTCTATAACTAGTAAAGGCAGAGTTTTTTTTATTCAGATCGACTTTAAGAACATAATGCCACAGGCCGGGTTCTAAAAACCCTATAACACCTTGGACTCTAATCTTGTGCTTTTTTGGCCAATGCCATGTGGTTGTTATGGTTATTTTCAATACAATCATTGTTTGAATTTGGTACTATGGGAGCGGGGGAGCGGATCATTTTCTACTACTGTAGTGTTTTCTACTACCCGAGCGCTATAGAAATTAAATGCTTGGATGGATGGATGGATGGATGGATGGATGGATGGATGGATGGATGGATGGATGGATGGATGGGGTATATGAGCAGCACACATAATTTGTGGGAACTTTACCTCCTGAGATTTAGTCTGACAACTGCACTAAATAAACTCTTGCATATGAGCAAAAAGTAATGGTCAAAAACTCTTGGTGTGTGTCAATCCATTGGATATCCCAATCAGATATCCCAAGACCATGGGTACCTGAAGTGGTACGCACACCTACTGCTGCTGCAAAGGCTTGTTGGGAGCTCCCTTTGCCGATTCACATGGCTGACGTGTTTCTGTCCTCCACAGGCAACCCAGTCTGCACCACCCTCAGCCCCGCCGCCGCCGCTGGGACACAGGATACGGCGGCTCTTTGCCCCTCCCTTCTCGGCGTGTCAACAACGGGCTCATCAATGGGACCCTGGAGGGCAGGCAAACCAAGCGCAGGCGCCTCTTGCCTCCCACACCTACAGGTGAGGAGGGCCCACAATCCCACTCAGCTGAGCACCTCAGAGCCATTTGTATATTACAGAGCCATTTATGTTTACTCAAAAGCTAAACCTATCTGCATTCCGGGGACACCTTTTCCAAAGGCTACTTGGTACTTCAGCCGCAAATGGGGGTCTGTGACTACCGACTGGTGGCCAATCATGAAACAAAGCAAACTTGTCTGAAAGTTGGAAGAAGTGTGGAAACCTCATCCTTTGACACTTGGAGGCACTCAGCACTCAGGGAACCCCTTCTTGTAATGATGGGCTACCTGCCACATCCAGTCAAGTAGACGTAGGTGGGCTTATAGGGATCTTGAGGCTAAAAACACCCTATACCAGGAGCAGAACAAAGCGTCAACCCTTTTGCAGGGACAGACTTAGGTAGCAACCAAGGGTCAAGGGTCATCATATGGGAAAGGGTTCCTATGCTGGGAACAATCTTACGTAAAGCGACCCCTTCTCCATCCAGGAATTGCTCCACCCCAGCCCCCCCCCCCACAAAAAGCAGCCCTGCCATTGGACCAAAAAAGCTCTAGCTAGTACACATACCACAGTCAAACTGGAGCGCTATTGCCTGCATATCGTGTGATTGCCAGGAAGTGGCTTCTGCCAGACCGTTTGCCGCAAGCAGTCCAAACAGCGAGCTCTGTCCCCCCATCTGATTCCATCTTACGTTTCTTGTAAATAAATGAAAGCAAAAACAAAACAATGAATGCATCCAGAGGAAGAATTCCACCTAGCTGTCTCCCGGGTATTCCAGTTTGTCTGTGAGCCCTTCTCTCCTTCTGGACTGGGGGGCAATTAAACATTTGATGCCTCCTCCTGCCTGCCACCTGGTGGGGTATCGAGAGAGGCAGGCGGCAGAAAAAGCAGAGGTCCTACACACGGCGCCTGGCTGCCTTGTGCACCACTGCGTCCCAAGAGTTCTCTGTGGCTCATTTGTGGAGCAGATGGGGTAGCAGTGGGATGGGCTGAAGGTCACTGGAGATAATAGATTTAGAAGCAGGATCCAAGTTCAATTCATTTTGGAGACACACCAAACTGTAGGGAAGTGGGCGGTCTTTGGGCACCAGCAAGCGACAACCCTCTGACGCCTTCTCTGGCCTTTCCTTTCTTCCTTTGGCAGGCCGCAAACCAGCCTTCAGCATCCAGTGCCTGCAGCGTCAAGGCAGCTGTGACGACATTCCCATCCCAGGGACCTACCACCAAAATGCACCCCCTTGCCGAGCCCGTGGGCAGGTAATTTTCTCCGAAAGGTGTCTTGCGTGTGGGAGAGTGTCTGGACGGAAACGCCCACTGGTGCACCACCGTGGCAAAAGGAGATGTGAGCAAGGACCTCTTGAACTGCTGGATAGCTCAGTCGTTTTAAGATCTCGAGCTGCGAAGGTTGAGGGATTCGATTCCCCAGTGTGCCTCCTGGAGAAGGGACTGGCCTTGATCATCTATGGGGCTCCCTTTCAGCTCTGCATTCTGATGATGATGTTGAAAACGGAAAGCCATTTGCCCTATAAGCTCTCCCCCCCCCCATGGATCCCACCTCTATAAAAGGTTGTTGCTAGAAAGGCACCGCGCAGTCTGAAAGATGGCTTCATAGGCCCGAGCGATCAGACCAACTGAAAGCAGACTCAGGGCCACATTCTGGAGGGCGCTTGCCACGCGTGGCATGCAACACCGTGTACATTGTAGCAAGCAAGTCAGAGTCAAAGCACAGAGCTGAACACTCTAGGCTGCTTTTACACGACCCCTAAAATCTGCTGGCAACTTAAATGCAGATCCCCCCAATGAGGTTTTTGTTCTGCTTCCTGTGTTCCCACTTCCCGCACTCTGATTGCTATTGCTTCTGTCTGCGGTGAGGGGAGAGAGAGAGAAAAAATGCAGGCTCACCTCCGCCTGCCTGCCATCAGCAGCAGCTAACTGTTCCAGCCATTCCTGTCTGTTAAAACGGGGGGGGGGGGGGGGGGGGAACCAACAAAAACAAACAAAAAGTGGAGGAGGGCCAGGCATGCAATGCTTTAAAACAGTAACAAGGAACAACAACAAGGATTTTACCTCCTCCAGACCAGGTACTTGTAAAATGCGCTGGGGCACGCTTAAGTGGTCGTGGTCGTACTTTTTTTTAAAAAAGTCCGCTGCTGGTGGGAAAACAATTCTATGCTCCGCATCTGCGAGCATTTTGCAGCGGACTTTAGGGGTCGTGTAAAAGCAGCCTCTGCAGCTGTCCTTTCTGGCTCACCATCCCCACTTTTCTCAGCTGATGTTCCATAGAGCTATTTCCCCTGTGTGCCTTGTGATACAGGTGGGCTGTACATTTATTTTAAAGCCAGCAAGGAACAAAGGAGGGCAAAAAGCCTGGCGCTGTATTAAAATTAAGTTTACAGTTGTGTACGAGTAACACACACGTTCCTAAGCGAAACAGCCTCCTGGCAGTCTGAGAAGCTGACCCCTAGACACATAGCCGGTTCCCGGCTTTCTTGGGATTTTAAAAACAGTGTTCAACTCTTGTTTCATGGCTGCATCAGGCAGCCTCTGGCTTTCTTTTTTGGTGGTGCCACATGGCTCTCTGTCCTGTGCCATTTTGGTAGCGCATGGCAGCTGCATTGCTCTCGTCCAAGCTCGCGGGAGCATTGAGGACCGATGGCACAGTTGACAGCGCTTCGTTCTGGCTATTCCTGTGAGCGACCTTCTGCTGTGTCAGAACCGGCTCTGGCCCTTCTAGCCCCATGCTGCCCTCTCCAACTGGGAGGAGAAGCATCCCAAGTAGAGGATGATGTGCTCAGCCAGGTGCCAAGAGAGCCTTTGGAACACTGCTGCTGCTGGCACCAAATGGCGGCCTTCTGGGGGCCGCGGCCCTTTTTAAAGGGGCAGGCGCTGGCCGGGCGTTTGCACCTGCACGGGCCAGCCAGTGCCCGGATCCCCCAGTTGCCGGGCACCGCATGGACGGCATGGCTGCCGGGCACCATTTGTGGCGCCATTTGCGGCTCCGGGGGTCCAGCAGGGCTGCGGACCACAACACTGGACCCAGTAAGTCGGGTCCAGAATTTTATGGACCAGCGCCAAGCCTTGGTGTTTATAATACCCATTAACCACACTGACACTTGTGTACTTATGGGAAAATGTGGAGGCCACAGCTTTATTGGTATTGGTTTTGACTGCAGAGGCCAGGGATCGACACACCACCCACCCCTGTGGAAAAGGGGAGCTTTTGTGGCTCAAGTGCCAGGGGAATGAATGGTTGCTTTCCCTCCTGGGAATATGGAAATAGGTTACAAAGCACACCCACATGATTTATTTATTTGTTTATTGGATTTTTATACCGCCCATCTGGCAGTGAGGTCACTCTGGGCGGTTCACAACAATAAACACATTCAAACAATTCATACAATAAAACCATAAAATAGCAATCAACGGCTCGTATGTACCTGCAATAGAGGCAGGGAACCTGTGATCCTCTAGATATCGCCGATCAGCTTCCATTGGCCCTAGCCAGTGTCACCAGGGGTCCTTAGGGCAGTGATGGCGAACCTTTTAGAGGCCGAGTGCCCAAGCTGCGATTCAGAACCCACTAATTTTTCGCAAAGTGCCAATACGGCAATTTCACCTGAACACAGGTGGCTGTCAAGGGGCGATGTCGGGTGCCGACAGAAAGGGCTCCGAGGGCTACCTTTGGCACGCGTGCCATAGGTTTGTCAAAATTGTCCTAGGGTGACAGGCACTACAGTCCAGCGACATCTGGAAGGCCACTGTTTACCCACCCGTGCCCTCTTCCAAGAAGGTGAAGGCAGCCTGCCAGGGTCTCCCTACTTTGTCACCACAGGAAACCCTCCGGCAGCCTGGGAGATGGAGACTCACCCCAGCACTTCCCACAGGCTTCCTAGCCAACATGCCACGCCAGAACAGACCTGTGTATTGATATCATACTGTTGCTTGTGTTAATAGAATAATACTTTTTAAAAGTCAATGCTAGATGTTGACAAAGCTGGGTGTTGCCCCCATTGCCTGGGGTGGGTGGGTTTGAAGTGATTCCTAAAATGCAGCAGTGTGTTCTGTGGCGATTTAGTGGTCAGGAGTGGCCATCATCTTGATAGCTCCAGCTCTGTTAAAGTATACTGTATAACCCTTTTATGCAGGGAGGGATTTGTTAGGTTCAAGGAAAGATATAAACCACTAGCAGAGATTAGCAGCATTGTGGAAGAATAAATGCACTTAGTGATCGTGGAGCTAGGAGACCAATGAACAAGGCAATAGAACTTAGTACAAAGCTTATATTACATATGTACACATGACAAAGAGTAATATACAATAACTATATACAAAGCACAGCATATAGAAAAGATACAACAGAGTGTGGGGAAAGCTGCCGCCACTCCCACTTTACAAAGGTTTGCTTGATACCTTTATACACAAAGCAATATGGTGTAAGCCAATCACACGCTACATGGGATGAGGTGATTTAGCTATACCACCTGCTGTGTCTAATCATCCTGACCTTCCAGTACTGATGATTCTTTACACCTGTGACCTAGACCTAATACACATTCTTGTCTAGCTCATGACATAACATTATACACAGGATCCATTTTGTAATCTGTTAAATATATATTACAGACAATTTGTCATAACTGTGTCTCAAACCCACCCACCCACCCACTTTTCTCCATGTTCCTCTCTCCAGGGCTATGGCAGCTACGACTCATGGCACAGTGGCAGCCACTCCTCAACAGCTTCCTCGCATTCATGGGCCACACCCCCGAAACGGGGCCGGCTGCTGTATGCCCCCCTCATCCTGGTGGAGGAGGCTGGCTTGCCGGCACACAACTGGGAGAAGAACAGCAGCAGCCTTCCACCCATGTCGCGAGCACGGTGGTATCTGAATGAGCCAGAGGTGCCCTACCACACCTACGGACACCTCCACGTGCCCGGCCAGCTCAAGCATAGCTACAACGATAAGCGTGGCAGTGCAGACAGCCTGGTGGAAGCGGTGAGTCAAGGGCAGGGTGGCTTTGCTTGGGAAGATGTGGGCAGATACTTTGAGGCCAAAGATCTACCAGCCCCTCGACCCTGGCACAAGACTGAGGCCCACAAGCACGCGAGGTAGCCCATAGACTGGGTGCGAGGGTGAGATGGCCGGTGGGGCAGGCAGAGCTAGAAGAGGCCACCCCAACTTGGAAATACAGTCCGTGCGATCTTCTGGTTTTGATGACTCAATTTGTGGCCAGGACATGACACTTGTGATCCCTGGACAGACTTGTACGCAGGCTACGCTGAAAATATTATCCCAATGGCAGACAAAGAAATGCCAGATCTTGCAGACAAAAAAAAAAAACCTAACCCGAAAACATTGGCCTGTGAGGATGGGTACCTGTTTGGTTCTGGTGATTGTTGCAGTGACTGAAGAGGAAAGAGCCCACACAGAGCACTGATGCACTTGCAGTGTTTTCTAAGGTTGTCCTGGACATTGCCTATTAGTTTCTGAACCCATGACTGTTAGAACTGGCAATTATTTTTAACAGAAGCGTCAGTTTCTAAAACTTGTGATGTCCTGTGATATCACAGGGTTGGGAACTGAACAATATCTATCTCTAAAAACCCCAACCCACCTTGCCTTCTCAGCGATGTAGCCGACAGATGACTCTGCCCAGGTGTCATGTCAAAGCACAGATTACTCTAGCCACAATTTGGAGTCCTGAACATGGCTTGAACTTCCATGCATAGAACAAGCTTACCATAGTTTGGATCTGCTCTTCTCACTCTGCTTTCCGTATCTTAGATTTGGATTCGTAAGTTTATTCCTGGCAAAAAAATCAAAGAAAAACAAAACAAAACAAAACATGTGGCACCTTAAAGACTAACTTTCATATTTTAATGTGACGTTTCGTGCACATGTGCACTTCTTCAGACATATAGCAGCAGAATGAGGTGTGGGATACTGTATAATATGAGATATATTACAGTTTATATTGAGTTTATTCCTGTTACCATGACACAGCAGGTTCTGGAGGATTGGCCACCACAAATCATAGTTGCCTTTCCAGCTGGCTTCCTGCCAAGGTCACAAGGAGCACAAACCACAACTT
Organism: Phrynocephalus guinanensis; assembly: GCA_037367245.1. NCBI lineage: Eukaryota > Metazoa > Chordata > Lepidosauria > Squamata > Agamidae > Phrynocephalus > Phrynocephalus guinanensis. The sequence goes on from CM074734.1 coordinate 157,257,481, forward strand.
GCCAGCTCTCTTTAAAACATGGTTTCTGGTTCTGCTTTGCCAGCAGATTGAAACCCATGATCCGCCAGTCGAAACGTCACACTCAACTGCAGACATGGACCGCTCATGGTTCGAGCGAGGGCTTTCATGTGTGGGCCCTTTCTTTCCCTTACAGGTCCTCATCTCGGAGGGCTTAGGCCTGTATGCCCAGGACCCCAAGTTCGTGGCCTTCACCAAGCGGGAAATTGCCGACGCCTGCCACATGACCATTGATGAAATGGAAAGCGCTGCCACGGACTTGCTCAGCCGCAGATTTGTTGGTGGCGAACGCGGCGGCCCGGGCGGCGGTGGCAGCCACGCCTTGTATAGCAGCGACGGGGAACACAGTGGAGCCGGGAGTCTAGGCCCCGTTTACAGCGACGAGGAGCCACTCCGTACCCGGGAGGAAGAGGACTTGGCCGATGAGATGGCCTGCGTCACTTCCTATTGACCACGAAGTGCCCCCTGGTGGGGCACAGAGAGACGTTTGCCACGGAGGAGATTCCTACCCCCTGCCCCAAAGCTCTGGAGCCTTGGGACTCAGGGCAAAGACTTGCTCAAAGGTGTGCCATGTTGGGAATGACAGCAGGGTTTGGTTTTTTTTTTAAGCCGAGACCAAACTGTGAAAAACCAAAGGTTGCCCTCGCACTGGGTGAAGCAAAAGCAACTCTCCGCACTTAGGGCTCGGTCCCACGTCCCTTTAAAAGCAGTTTAAATTACAAAATAAACTGAGTCTAAAAATGCCGTCCCCGTGGCCACCCGGCTTTTTGAAAAAAAAGAAAAAAGAAAACCCGGTAATGATCCCTTAAGCGAGGTTTCTGTGACTCACCTACGAGGTAGAGAATTTTTTGCCTCGCTTTGAAAATCCAGCTTTTAAGGAGGCAGATGCCGTGGGACCACGCAGATGATCTGGGTTTCTTTTTCTTTCTTTTTTTGTCTATTCCTGGGGCCGATGGGCTGTGTTTTTTTTTAATTTATTTTCACCTTTGGAGAAACAGGAAGCTCTATCTATCCGGTCCTACAAGCGTTAATTTCCCCCAGCAAAGTGGTCCGTTTTTTTTTAATGCTAGCGCCACCTGCTGGACAAGGGGGCTGAACTGCACTTTAAAATAAAAAAACAGCTTTTGACTTGAGAACTCTTGTCCCACATATTAAATCACGTGATGGGACGAAGAGGAAAAGCCGGACCTTCAGAAGATCAAGATCAGGGGTCCTCAACCTAAGGCCCCGGGGCCGGATGCGGCCCCCCACGGTCCTAAATCCGGCCCCCAGGACCAATGGCAACACCCCACCTACCCCATACTTTGCGAGCAAGCCAGCCTCTGCAGCTGCTTCTATTGCTGAGACAGTTCAAAGCAGTGGACTATGTCGCTTCTTCCACTCCCCCCAACTACCACCCAGATGATCAGCATGCTGATCTAGCATTCTGGCTAGTGGGGCATTCAAAGTGGGAGGGCAACGGCAAGGTCCCCCACTCCCTCCCCCTTTTTTCCATGTTGGTCTTTTTTTTTGGACTGTGGTCCGGCCCCCAGTGGTGTCTGGGGCATGGTGGACCGGCCCGCTGTTTGAAAACTTTGAGGACCCCTGATCAAGATTGAAACCCAGGTGTGACCACAGCCTTAGAGAAACACAATCCAGGTACTTTTCCAGCTCAGGCAGTCTGCTTCTTGCTGCTCCTTCTCCAGATATTTGATGACTCTGGCTGTGGTCCAGAAAGGGAAAAGGCCACCCTTGGAAGTCTTCCCGCAGGGAATGACCGGGAGTTTTAAAACAGCTGGAGGTTCTTCTTAAGGAGGCTGGAAGAGGAAACCTTTATTTTATTTTATTTTGTTTTTCTATCAGAAATAATAAATACTGTTTGAAAAACGAGGAGGTATGTTTTACTGGGCAGGCGTTTAGAAAAGGAGAAAAGGGAGAGGTTCTTCTTCGTGGACTTTGTGAAGCCACACAGATGGGCGCAGACCACCCATTTGTGTGGCTTCACGAAGGACCACTCGAAAAAACACGTTTACGGTAAGTAACCAGTTCTCCTCAACCCTGGTGATCCCATTTTCCTCCATTTTCTTTAACTATCCTCAGTTCTTTACTGAATCAGGTTTCCCACAAATTAGATGTTTCTACCCTAGGAGCTTATAGAGGGGGAGTAAATTGTTCCTACAAAACTGTCTGGTTTCCTGCTGGTGATTTTGGCGAGTCTTTCCACCAACCGCACGATGACAAAGAGCCTGGGCCCACCTCAACGATTTCTTGTGCAACTTTGCAGGGGGTTGTTGTTCATGCAACAGACACCACCACTCATTTGGGTGCAGAGTTGGAGATCATCCTTTTCCCATACAATTTATTTCTGCGTCAGAGGTTCCCAGGTTAGTCAAACATATTTTTGAAAACCGATGACTTTATTATTTTAAAAAGAGTTTCAGAAGTGGAGCTCCACTAAAGATTTCCCCCTCAAGGGTTTGTTTGTTTGTTTGTTTGTTTTTGCAGAGAAAGAGGGGTTTTTATTTGTTTGTTTTTATTTTTGTTTTTATTTTTTTGGAGACACAGCTACAAGCATTACTGTTTGGACATGAAACTCAGTAAGGACCACTCTTATTTTAGATTCATATCAGATTAAAGACAGACCTATCCAGCATACCACTGGGGCTTCACACAGACCTCTTATTTTAATAAAAACAGGTTTGCATCATGCAAAACCCACATTGATTTGCTCCTAAAATCACATTATCTATTTGCCAGACAGAACATGCAAATTAGAACTATTTTCTTCCTGTAAATCATATATAGCTATTCGATAACTGATCTCATAATTCCAATACTCAGAGGATTGCTTAGAACATGCACATTATCTTTTTATTTAAACCATTTTAGCTCCGCTTGTAGCTTCCACAGTGGCTTCCAGATCAAAATAAAACAGGAGACAGCCCCTGCCATTTCCATTTATTTAATTATTTGCATTAGCCATGGCCTTAGCAAAAAGAACAACATTTAAATAGATATAAAATTGGCATACCAAATCATAAAAGTACATAGAAGTGAATACATATACTTGCAACATTCCTGTACAGAATATGAACAAATAATCTGTAAATGATTGTTAGTTTAAAATCATGGTTGGCCTCATTTTAATTGCTGCTGCTAAAAATTTAGCTGTCAGCAGTGTCACCTGATTGTCTCGGTCTCCAAGGAGTAATGCTATATAAAAGTCAGATGAACGACCTGGCTTCTTTGCTAACACGGGAAAAAGTAATTCTTGCCGCACCTCTCTATAAAAGGAACAAAACAGTAACACATGGGCAAGTGTTTCAGCACCTTCACCACATGGACATGTGCGGTTTTGTAGAGGTGTTCCTTTAAAGCGACCCTCTAGCATAGCTGAAGGCATGACATTAAATCGTGCACATGAAAAGGCCCTTCTGTGCTTTGGAACTGTTAGCACATTTAGATATTGTGCCATTGTTTTTGGGTGACTTAACGCTGAGTTGTCATACCAGGGGCATAATTTTTTGGTGACAGACAGATTATTTTGATATTCAATGTCATGTATACGCTGCTCTAATAAACTTCTCGCCCTACTATACCCAGTGGTCACTAGATGACAGCCCCTGCCTTCATGTTTTTAGTCTAAAAGACACAACATGAAAGGCAAAAGAAAAAGAGAGCAGAGGAAGGGAAAAAAGAAAATTTAGGCACCAGTTCTTGGGCTTAAGACACTCTTTACAGTTAGCATTCATGACACTGAAATATTTCAGGAATCGGGGGAGCTTTTCCTCTTTTTGACACCTCTTGCCGATGATTTTTACTTATTGTTTTTTTCTCCTTTTTTTAAAAAAAAATCCCTCGATTTTTGCTGATGTCACTTTGTGTTTTACTGGTTCTTTTAACCTTTATTGTTAACCACCCGGAGTTCCCTGGGAAGACGGGGGGTATAAAAATAAAATAAAATAAATAATAAATAATAAATAACAGGACCCCCTAATGTGAGGTACCAAAAAAACCTGCAGATGCCCTAAGCACATCCGATCTTGCCTGATTTCGGAAGCTAAGCAGGGTCGGCCCTGGCTAGTACTTGGATGGGAGACCACCAGGGAATACCAGGTGCTGTGGGTGCCTGGAGTAGGTACTGGCAAACCACTCCAGTATTCCTGCCATGAAAACTCCATGGATATGGAGTCACGAAGAGTCGGTCATGACTGTAACGACACAACACACACATACACTCTGACAGGAAAGGAAAAGCCAAAGGCTTGATAATTCTCTGAGCTGACCCAAGTTCCCTTGCCTTCTGCCTCATTTGTAGGATATGGGGTTTTATTTGTTTAAGTCAGGGAAATGGGCACCTGTGGCCCTCCAAATGTTGTTAGATTACAATTCCCATAATCTCTGGGCAGCCTATCTGGGGGGATTATGAAGGTTGCAGTCCAAAAGCCATCTAGAGAGCCAGAGGAGTCTCCCTCAGACTTAATGTATGGCTAAAAGTGGAAAATGGGTGTTTTTCTTAAAATGTTCAAGAAATCAAAACAGCCTTCCAGCTGTGCCTGAAAGAACAAACCCATGGGCACATCTTGTTTCACTAAAAGTACAGTCAGGATCTGACATCCCATCGCACATTCCACATCTGCCAGTTTATCATTTCAAAGGTACCTGTAAAGGCAGTCTACCTAACATGTGGCTGTTGCCCCTTTGTTCTTTGAAGCTTGGGTCTACAAGGAGAGAATAAGGAAGGCTTATCTTTTGTCATAAGTGATTAAAAATAAACAGGAAAAAAACACAACACAGGAAGCTAGGCTTGTGAAATCAAGGATTACGAAGGCTGCTGCAGTAAACAATGACATGTAGAAGTGGGTGTAGTAGATCTCCAAGTGTCACCCTGCCTAGCAGTCAGTCTTATACATAGGACTTATTCTACCTTTCATTCAAAAGAGTTCAGGGTGATGGCGTGGTTCCCTACCTCACATAGCCCATCCATTCTTACATTACATTCTACCTTGGCTTCACTGGGCTCCAATCTGTGTACAATGGCTGTCCTCCTCACCTTCTCCTCACATTTGTAAAATAGATATGCATGTTCTGTCAGAACCGACTTATAGCAATCCTAGCAGGGCATCCAAAGTAATAAGTGAGATATTTTAAGGAGGGGTTTTCACCGTCCCACTCCCTCATTGAACTGGGAATTCAAACCCTGGTCTGTCATTTGGTCCACTATACCATGTTGGACTTGTGAGGTAAGGGATGCATTTTGAGAGAGGCATTTTGCCTCTCTGGCAAATTCCATTTACGATAGTCCCACCCTGGTGGCGCCTGTCACTTAATTTTTAAAAAAGCTGTTTGCACATCTGCTCATTGTGTACGCACCTATGCAAATGTCCTGTTGCCTTAGGCCAGGCATGACCAAACTTCAGCCCTCTTGATGTTTTGGACCACAACCCCCAGAATTCCAAGCCTGTATTTCCAATGGCAAAGGACTGTGGGAGTTGTGGTCTAAAACATTTGGAGGGCCGAAGTTTGGACGCACCTGTCCTAGGTATTAAGCACTGCGTTCAACTATTACGTCTACATTCCATGACACTAGAAAGTGAAGGGTTGGGTTGGGTGGTATTATTTATTTATTTTTAAAGGGCCAGTATCATATTTCTAGTTCCAACTAGAGTGGACCTCTTGACTTTGTGGGATTTACTCAAGGAACGATGTAACCATCCAGCAATCAGTTCAGTGGGTCTACTCTTGGAACTTTTTCTTCTTGTTATTATACGCTAGCAAATTGCTTCTGGCTTCTGGCAACCCTTGCCAAAATTTCTTGTCCTTCCCAGCTCTTGTAAACCCAAGCCTGTGGGTCAACTCGTCTTGTATTTGGTCTTTCTCCTTTCCTGCTGCTTTCCATCTTTCCCAGAAATATTGTCTATCCCAGGGAACCCTGCCTTCTCATCATTTGCCCAATGCTTCAATGTTTTTGCCTCCAGAAATAGTTCCAGCTTGATTTGACTTGTCCAATCATCTTTCTGGCAGACCAGCGCATCCTCAAAGCTTGCCTCCAACGTCAAATTTCAAACAAAGCATTTCTTTTCCTGTCAGCTTTCTTTACAGTCCAGTTTTCACAGCCGTACATAGTGATGGAAAAACATCTGATAAAGGCCAATATTTATGGGATTCCAGACTAAGGGGAAGGAACCGATGCTCAGCTGAAGAACATATACTGTACCTTCCGGAAAGGGAAATAAAACCTTGTGCACTTTCTCATGGTGCAGTGGTTAAACGGCTATACTGCAGCTAAAACTGCTCAAATTTAATTCAGCCGTCCATCCTTCTGGATGTGTAGCCTGCATGAATAAATTGTAAAACGCCCAGAGAGTGCTTATGCACTATGGGATGGTATATAAACTGAACACTTTGCTTTTTGCTTTACTTGCTGGCCGTCATTGTAGCAAACATCAAATTAAAGAGAACAATGGTTTGATATTATATGAAGCGGTTTCCCATGTTCCTTCGTGATTCTATAGCTGCTAATCTGGAATAGCAGTACTGTTATACAGTAGATGTTAATAAAGCATGGGAGGGAAACATGTAGGTCTTCAGGCTCCATTTCTCATCATCCACGGCTGTGAGGGCTAACACAAATAGTCCAGAACTGCTGAAACAGAGCTTGGGCAAATGACTTTTTTGGACTACACGAACTAGGATTCCTCAGTCAACATGGTCACAAAATAAACTGTAAAAAAAATCGTAGCAGCTTTTCACAAGGTTTTCTTATACCTCTGATGCCTAAACCACTTCACCTAAAAATGCCATAAACATTTGAGGGACATTGCAGATTGCCAAAAGGCGAACTTTGCCTTCCCGGCTGTTAATATTGAGCATGTCAGCAAAATTTAGTGAAACGTAACCTTGGCTGTGCTGCAGACATCTTGTGAAGGGAAGCATTATTTTAGGGGAGACCAGTAAGAACTTCTGTGATGATGAATTTTAGAACAACACCTCAGTGGGTGGAGTGGGCAATCTAATCTGTGCTCTCAGCCTAATATCAAATTAGGCCAGGCGCTATTTGAGCATTATTTTATCCCAATCAAGCAGTAAGCAAAATATTATCTAGAAACTATTTTAAACCAAACCTTTAAAAATGATTAACCACTAAAAAGAATGGCCCATGCCCTGAAATTAGTTCCTTTAAAAAAATCATATTATCCTTCAGTTTCAGATTAAATGTAAATTTCCCCATTCCTTGTTGATTGGAAATTATGACTGATGGATGCTGCACTCCCAGCAGGGTGAGGAAATTGCCCTCCAGATGTTTCAGGACTACAACCCCTATCAGACCTAGCCAAGGATACAAAAATCACATGCCTTGCACTTCAGCAATGTCTTAGGGGTGGGCACTCATTCCTTGCCACTGTTTTGCCCTTTTCCGTCTGGTTATAATTAAGCTGCTGCTCTTCGCCATCAGTTGAGGAAAAAATAATAGGCCTTAAGAGATTTTTATCCCCCAAGTGTAATCACAGTTACAGCATCACACGCTGCTACAAAAACTCACGAACTCGGCCCCTAAGATTTATTTCTGACTTTTGTTTTCCAACACAGCACTTGCTGGGCTTTATGCTTGCTACTATAAATAAATAAAATCATGCGACGTGATGTCTCTACAAACCGCCTCCAAAACTGACCGACCAACCAACCCTTCAAAACCTGCATAGGATTTGGAGGGTGGGTTGGTATATGACAGTCGGAATATGCCCTTTGGGGAAGGGGGCTCTCCAGACCAAGCCCAGTTTAGAGATACAGTAAGTAACCATTATGAGGGGAGTGAAAAGGCTTTGAAATCCCTCCACAACAGCGAGTCCCCCAAACGGTTAGACTCTGCCGGCGAAGAGGTTAACTGGCCCTAGTCTTCCCCATTCTGGCGAAGGGTATCATGTTTCTACTGAAATGATATTTATTATAAATATACATCTGTGCCTCTATATATACTGTCTGTTAGCACATGGGTTTCTTATACACAACTGTATCTTCTTTTATTTACAGGTCCTTTCCTCTTTTTTTAGCAATATAGAAGTGTCCGCTATCACAGAACCACAGCTGGGCGGTTACTTCACGTCCTTCTTTGTTCCACGACTAGTTTTGTACCATGACAGCATTGGTCGCGATCACATGGTTTTCCCCCTGTTTCAGTGTTCCCATGGTCGTGATAACTTGTCTCATGACAAGTGTTACCTCACGGTCTTATACTGTGACAAAGACTGGATTTGTCTAGCTTCCTTTTTCCTTTTGGGGGGGGGGTTAAAACATTCTTTTTCGATATTTCGCTTCTGAAAAATTCAAAAAAAAGGACAGTTTTCTGAGAGAAACGAATGTTTTGTTGCGTGACAGTAGTTACTACACAGTGTCTTGTCTCGGAACAGAAAGTGGGAACAAATAGTGACAAGGTGAAACCCTACCCCAGCACCAGGTACAGTATTGTCGCGCTTAGCACCCGTTCCGGGGGCGTGGTCGAGACAAATTTCAGTAGTTGCACGATGGATGTAAAGTAACAATTTTTGTATCGCTCCTAAGTGCAACACTAACAGAGACAAAACGGACGTGAAGTAACTGGTGTTAGCTTTTCCTGCAGCTTCCCACCCACCCTCTGCTCATGTCAGGTTTTGGATAGTAAGCTTCCTGGGGCACCCTTTTATTGTGTAAAAACAGCAAACACACCTAGATGCATGATCTCTGCCCCTTTGTTTGAAGGACTGGATTGTGAAACCCATGGCTCTGAATCAGTGGTAGGTTTATATCAACAGCCTTGACACCCATCTAAGGCAGTGCCTAATGAAATTCATCTTGCCAAGAACTTTGCCTCTGAGATTGTCCCCCTGGCAAACCCCATCTTACCAGGTCTGTGAAGATTCTCAGTCATCCAGGTGAGTTTATCTGGAAGCTGAGTCACATGGTAAGATGGGGAGTTGAGTCATGTCAACTGAATTTCTTTTCTTGAGAGATTGAAAACATTTCACTGCTCATTCAAACAGCTTTGTCAGTCTGAGGAAGGTTAGTGGTGTGTCTTCCATTTTATAGTTCATCTTGATTTCATATCATCCTTGTCTGAATAGGCTCATAAGTTGGACAAAGGCCTGAATAGGCTCGTTAGGTCAGCAACGGCCTGAATTGGTTCATGATCTGAATAGGCTCATTAGGTGGATAATGGCCTGACCTAACAAGCCTATTCAGGTCACTGTCCAACTTATGAGCCTATTCAGACTAGGGTGATGTGAAATCAAGGTGAACTATAAAATGGAGGACTCACCACTAACCTACCGCAGACTGACGAAGCTGTTTGGATGAGTAGCGATACGCTTCAATCTCTCAAGAAAAGACATTCAGTTGACATGACTCAAACTCCCCATCTTACCATGTTTGGATTTTTGGTACTTTCCTGGAAGAAGTGGAATATACCCATGAAAGCTCACATATTGGCACTTTTTATTTTTTTAGCAGTGGCCTATAAATGTATCGGGGCGTGGTGGCTCAGTGGACTAAGGCTTCCGAAAACTGTTGGCTGCAAAGTCGGCAGCTCGGCGGTTCGAATCCCAGCTGCCAAGCAGCGGAGTGAGCTCCCACTATTAACCCCAGCTCCTGCCAACCTAGCAGTCCGAAAGCATGTAAATGCAAGTGATAGAGGTGGTTTTTTAATACAGTTTATAGTCTATAAGCTGTCATTGTAGATAAAATGACAGTACTTTGGTTCTATCTTTGATTCAACTTCGCGTCCCTTAATTCACCTCTCTTCCTTCACTGAACTGTAACACAAAGCACTACACTATCCCCCAAGCCTGTTTCATGAGATAACAGGTCATAAAACTACCGGACAAATACTTATCTGTGTGGGAAGGCCACCAGTAAAGGGGGCCCCCGCGAAAGATAAGCCAGACATCCGTCGAAACATCGATGCATCGATAGAGCTGTCAAACGCTTTCGGCGGCAAAGCGGAGAGTTCCGGGAACTACATGACAGATGGCGCTAGAGTGCAAGATTAATAGTATCCTGTGTGTGTTTCCTTTGATAATTGATTTGTAACAATGTGATAACTATGTGTCTTTTGAAGTTTTCTTTGTTGTATGCGGGTGATTTACGGCGCCCAGATGTATCCTTGTTTTTTTCTGATAAAGGAGGGGTGTTAGGAGAATGTTTTTCTATAAAGACTGTAGAGTTTCTTTGTTCAATGCCCCAGTTTTCCGACAGAATTCGTCTGGGTGCCTCACTGCAGTGAATTAAAAGCCTTTTCTCCGTACCTTTGAACCTTGGCGTGTTCTTTCAACTCTCGGCTCCCGTAATAGCGGCAAAGGTAACCCGAGGTGAAGCTTTCACAAGTAGATAAATAGGGACTGCCGTAAAAAGTGGGAAGGTAAAACAGTGCTTCCTTGCAGCCATGCTGGCCATGTGGTCTTGGACTTGCACAACACTGGCTCTTTGGCTTGAATACGGAGATGAACACGACTAGCACGCATGTGCAGGGGGAACCTTTACCTTTATAAATGTATCACCTATTACCTATTCTTATCTATCTATCTATCTATCTATCTATCTATCTATCTATCTATCTATCTATCTATCTATCTATCTATCTATCTATCTACCACCCATCCAGCCACAAGGCCAATCTTTTTTCTTTCCTTTGTATTTTGCAACAGCCACAGGGCTCTCTCCTTTTATTTTATTAACCATTCTATAAACAGACACCCAAGAGATGTTCTGTTGATTTTACCCAGAATCGGCATCCTTCCACCAGTGATAAAGGGCTGCCAACTTTCACTGCTACCTGCCCCCAATGCCACTGCCCATTCCAAACGCCACCCTCCTTTTGCCAAGAAAGGGCATGGCTCCCAACCTGGCTTCACGTGCCAGCACCTTCGACGTCGGCCCTCCCGCCCCACCGCGGCTCTTGGAGTCTCCTCCCACCGCTATTTCTCCCCCCTCCCTGCCCCCACCCTCGGCCTTTGGCCCCTCCCTCCCAGGCTGTTCCAGATAAAACTCCCCCCTCCCCCCGCCGGCCCCAACCTCCCCTGCGCTCTGCTGCGTCGCCCTCGCTTTCCCCAAGCAAAGATGGAAGTCGTCAATCAGGTAAGCGGCCAGCGTTTCAACACCGGGGACAGCTCCCCACGGCTTCGTGGGCGCAGCCGGCTCCCCCTACGCCATTGGGGGGGGGGAGGGGGCTGATCCATAGAGGCTGCCCTTCCTTTAACCGCCCCCCCGCCTTGTTTGCACCCCCCCTTCCCAGCGCAACATCCTCCCTCCTCCCCGAAAACCTAATCTTATCATCAAGGTTTATTCTAGGAGATGCGCCTTCTCCTTCGGACATCCGCTGGCTCTGCTGCTGTTGCTGCCCCCCCCCCCATCGTCTGATGGGGCGCAGAAGGGCGGGAGCCCCGCTTTTCCAGGGGTGGTGGTGGGGCGGGCGGGATGGGATTGGAAAGGGAAGAGTTGTCTGGACTGGGAAAAGGGCGGCGGGGAGTGTGTGTGTGTGTGTGTGTGTGTGTGTGTGTGTGTGTGTGTGTGTGTGTGTGTGTGTGTGTGTGTGTGTGTGTGTGTGTGTGTGTGTGTGTGCGCAAAAAAGCCGTCCCATTGCAGCAACGCTCAGCAAAAGCACGGAGCATCAGAGGATGGCGAGGGGGTGGGGGGGGGGGGGGGGCAGAAAGAAGATTATGAAATTGCTGCAGTGCCCTGGACATGGGGGTGGCCCGGGGTGTGTGCGCGCGCGGAGGAGCGGGGTTATAGGCACTGGGCTAGATCCAGAAATTGTTTTCTTCTCTAGAAAGGAAAAAATATATAAATAAATACATGTATTAGAGAGGAAGAGATGGCTGGAGGGCGATCCTCTTTTTTTCTGTTCTTTTCCTCTCTTTTTTTTCCCCAAGTGCAGAGGGCTCTTTCGAGGGAAATCTGATCTAGCTCTTATAGAAGATGAATGGAGTTGGAGGTGAGGGGTGATTGAGCTAGAAGATTCTGCCTTCAGTCATTGCAGCAGATCGGGAGGGGGGGGTTGTGCGGAATAAAGCGCCAAAATGGCTGGGATGATGCAGTAAAGCGACGCAATGTTGTCCAGCATTTGGGGAGCCCGAGGACGCTGGAGAGGGTGGATGAAGCTGTTTCGGAAGTAGGGAAGGGCAGATGCGAAAGCATTTCATTAGCTCTACGAAATCTGTTTTCTGGTGGGGGGGGCGGCAGTGTCAGCGATCAATACCACTGCACTGATATTGGTCAATAATCACATGCAGGCACAGAGTTCGTATATGGGAGGGGGTGAGGGGGGACGATGATGTTGAAAAGGGTGGGGGGAATTAGTCATCATCACGCTAGCTAGGAACGGGAGAAGAGGGAAGATTGGGGGATCTCTATAGAAATTGGGGGGGGGTGATCTTGAGGTAAGGAAAACCCCACAAGCCTATTGAAAGGGAAATGTTTAAGAAAACAAGCCTGATTTGCCCGTTGGCATCCCCGTTTTCCTTTGCAGTAAAGGATGGGTCTACGGGCAGGAAGGGAGGCAGCATCTCCTAAACGCCAGTTGCTTCCCATCCAGGTTGTAGGGATTTGGAGGGTTGACAGGAAGGGATGAGGAGGGTTAGGGTGGGGGGGGGGAAGAGCCTCTGTGGGTCGCAACCAATGGTGGAAAGAAATCATCACCATGGCCACAGGGGAAGAATCGACAAGGCTAAGCACAGACCAAGGGGAGCACAGCAAGGAGATGTTGGGAACTAGCTGGTGAGGTGTGTGTGTGTGGGGGGGGTTTGATTCATTTTTATCCTCCCCCCCACCCTCCAGACCCATTTGCAGCAGGATGCAGCCATAAGCCAGGCTGGAAGGATGCAGTTACAGGCTGTAAGAACATGAAGGCAGGCAAGGATAAAACGTAGCCCAAGGGTGTCATTTGATTTCTGCTCCCTGGAGCAGATGCAGATGCTGGCAGGAACCTGGGGAGGGGGGAGTTTATAGGGCAAGGGGGTGTTGCTTTTGGAGCGGGCTGTCTATTATGTGTGCACACAGGGTCGTGCATGGCTTTTAACTCACTACAACAGCTGGCCTGGAGGAGGAGGAGGAGGAGCTGTGTCGGGTAATTTTAGCACAGACGATGGAACAAATGTTCCAGGAAGGTGGAAGAAAGTCTGGATGGAGCAACCAGGAATGAGATGGGTGTTGTGGAGTGTGTGTGTATGTATGTATGTATTGGAAGAAGAGGGAGCCGCAAAGACTGGGTATATCATAGACTGCTGTTGAATTTGGTAAGGCAGGATTTTAGAGCGAGAGTGAACAAGTCCAAGAAATGCATAGCCTTATTTCAGGCCTGCCCAAAGTCCGGCCCGGGGGGCCAAATCCAGCCCGTCAGGCTATTCTGAGTGGCCCGCGGCTGGCAGGCCTGCCCCTCCCTCCCCCTCCTTCACCCCATGTTTTGGTTGGGGAGCAACCGGCCCCTGGCACATTCTCAGGCACCAAATCTGGCCCTCCTTACAAAAAGTTTGGGCACCCCTGCCTTAGTTGGATGAAGTACTTCCTTGAGTATTATAAGACCTAGCCAAGTAGCTGTTGTGGTGTCCTGGGGACTTATCCTGAGAATCTCTTTGCACTTGGTTTTTCCATAGGCAACCCTCTGAATATTTACTTGGAATAAAGCTTCTTGGTACGCATTCTCAAATAAAAGGGTTTAGGGTCCGTCCTTCCTTCCTTCTTTCCTTCCTTCCTTCCTTCCTTCCTTCCTTCCTTCCTTTTCTTAGATATTCTGGGAAGTAACAGAGGGGAAGAATAAGGCCAGCATTACAATAAAAACAACAACATTAACAATAAAGCCTTTGTTGGTCAGTAGTAAATAGTGGCTGTGTTTGACTTTTGTTTCCAAGTTACTGCATAGCTGATTCTGCTGCTATTGACAATGCCCTGTCCTCCCCCCCCCCCAAAAAAAAATCTCCCCATGTTTCTACCGGCTTGCTTATATGCTTAAGATGCAGAATTGTTGCCTTGAGAACAATGTTCATGCCTAAAGTTGCCTGAATCATAGCAGGAAACCAAGCAACCCCTGAGATCCCAGAGGTTTCATCCTGAGCTTATGGACCAGATTGTTTTGAACAGAGGATTCGCTGCTCTTTTGCCAGGGTTGCTTTTGATGGGTGTAAAAGGTCTGCTAGTCCAGAGGAACGATGGTGGAACCAGAGGTGTGTGTGTGGGGGGGGGGAGTATGCTATTGTGGTATGCAGAAATGTGAAATCAAATCAGAAAATAAATGAAAGAGAAAGAGAGAGATTTATGCTGCTAAGCATGAATGTGTGGCGACCAGGAAGGTTTCTGTCTTGGACAAGGTGCGTAGGCAGTGGTGTCGCAGTGCCTCTGTGAGAGTGTGCAAATCAAAAGGGTGCATGCATGTCATCACTGGACTCTCAGGCTCTGAGCTGTGCCTCAGTGCAAGGATGAGAAGCTGTGGGATGCTTTTGAAACTGACTGATGGTGCTGATATCTGTGTAGATGGAAACACTAACGTCGCTTGTGTTCCTCTTGCAGAGTTCGGAGGGGTGTATTGGTTTATTTTTGCACTAGCAACGTTTGTGTCTTGTTTTTCCACAGGACAGCACCCGATGCACAACCTACCGATGGGTAAATCCCACAGAGGAAATGATGTATGGACACAGATTGTGCCATGAGATGTAAAGACCCAAGTAGAGACATTATTAGAAGCACAGACCCTCCCCACAAGGGAGCTTTGGCCAGGCACCCTCCCACACTTCACACCTGCAATTATATACAATACTAACATGGGGGCACACCTTTAAGGGTCATTGTAATTAATACGGAAGCATGTATTACTGAATACATGAAACATTTTTGAATGAAATGCTAGATATTTTTTTTCTTCATAGATAAGAGTAATCTCTTGTTTTGTCCGCTGGAGGGGATGGGGATTCATCTGTCTTACAACCTATATATTTTTCTCTGAGTTGCTCCATAGAAACAATGGTCACATGAGGAGCATAATCTGTGAGGGGTACATCCTGCATTGCTTTTGTGGTTTTTGAGAAGGCACATTTCTCCCTGGGCTTCTTCCTGATGATGATGATGATGATGATGATGATGATGATGATGATGATGATGATGATGATGATGATGATGATGATGATGATCCTGGCTGCCATTGTGTATGCCCACGTGCAACATTTAACATTTAGGCCTGAAATTTCCAGAGGCTGGGAGCTGGCATGTTTTGGCATGAGGATCATGTGTGGTTTGTAAGAAGAGAGCCATAGAGTCATAGAATCATAGAGTTGGAAGAGACCTCCAGGGCCATCCAGTCCAACCCCCTGCCATGCAGGAACCCCCATCAAACCACCCCCGACAGATGGCCACCCAGCCTCTGCTTAAAAAAACCTCCAAAGAAGCAGGTTTTTTGTTTAGGCATGAGGTGATGGTGGACTTGTATGGTTAGTTTATTTTAGAAGGTAACAGCCACAACAACCTCCTGGTGCCCTGGGTTCAGATCATGTACAGCCAAGACAAACGATCTGGCCCTCCAAGAAACTTAATGAGGTGGGAGAGATGGATTCCAAGGTAGAGTTGAATGAAGGCGGCGGCAAGGGATCGCAAGGCAGAGCTGAGGAATTGTTGGTAACCTGTCAGAGTGAAGACTTCCTTTTCTTTCTCATAAAGAGGCCAAACCAATTAGCAGCTCTAGGGGGGAATGGCCTTGCACAAGAGGAGATGGCTGTGCTTTTCCTGTCAAGAAGAAAGGGAGAGTCTCCCTGGTGGTGAATGCAAGATGGAAGAGGGCCTGCCACCAGTGTACTTCTGAGAAGAGCCACAGATGGGAATTCTGAATGCTCCCAAGCCACAGGGGCTGGTTGGGGAGAACCTTGGGTCTCAGCAGTGGGGTCACTTCAAACCATAAGGGGCTAATTCTCTCCATGGTCTCTCTCTGTGTGGGCAAAGTAAAGGGAGTGGTGGGCCTTTGGTAACGGCAGAAAGCCTGGGAAATGTTCTAACTTGCTACTCCTTGGTTCTTGGCCAAATCAATAAAAGCCAGCCATGTGTGTGTGTGTGTTGTGTCGTTACAGTTGTGACTGACTCTTCGTGACCCCATGTCCATGGAGTTTTCTTGGCAGGAATACTGGAGTGGTTTGCCAGTTCCAACTCCAGGCTCCTACAGCACCTGGTATTCCCTGGTGGTCTCCCATCCAAGTATTAACCAGTAGAGATGGGCACGACTTAGCGGTATTCCCGTTTCCGTTTCCGTTACTCGGTTCCGTTACTCTACGGAAACGGTAACGGGAATTACTCCCCCAGACTTCGAGCTCGAACCGACGAACGAACAATTTTGGTCTGATTTGTCGTGCTCGTTACTTGCATCGCGAGATCGCGCGATGCCACACGCGGCACAGAAAAAAAGTTTTTAAAAGTTAAAAAAACCCGGTTCCTGGCCAAAAAGCAGGCGGGAAAATGCCTGCCGTGCCTCAGGGCACCTACCAGAGGGGTTGTTTCTGGAGGTCCCCGGCCTCCCCCCTCATCCCCCGTCCTGGGCTGCTCTGGTGGGACTCGCCGCAGGCTCGCAGCCAGCAAAAAGCCCAGTCTCGCCGCCGGCCGCCGCAATTAAAGCGCAAGCAAGCGGCACGGACGGCACAGGAAAAAACTTTTAAACTCTCCCCCCACCCATTCCCGGGCCAAAAAAGCAGGCGGAAAAATGCCTGCTTGACTAAGGGCGCAGGGCACCTACTGGAGGGGTGGTTTCTGGAGGGGGGGTCCCGCCTCCCCCCCCGTCCTGGGCAGCCGGACTCGAGTCGCCATTTCGCCATGCCATGTGGTGCGGGCGGGGGATCCAAAATGGGGCGGCGAACGCAATATTGTTTTTGAAATCGTGGTCCAAAAACACACAAGCACAACAGAAACACGCGAAAATTTATAAACTGCCAGATTTTTCACAGTAGCAGTGGGTTTTTTCTTGCAACAAAATGTCTCTCCTCTCCTCCTCTGTCCTCCATTGATTTTATTTTATTTTATTTTATTTACACCTGCGCAATGATGGGCTGGCCAAGTGGCCAGCCATGTGGGAGTGGACAACCATGCAAATTTTTGGAGCCATCCCACCAGTCGCATGGCCACTTGGCCATGGAGACTTCTGGGATGTGCCAAAAAGCCCCCTAAAACCTGCCCTAGCCCTAACCCTAACCCTTGACTCCGTACCCATACGTCACAGACTGTCTTCTTAGTGGGTCAGAGAGGCACCCAGAGGTGCAACCCACTAGCCCACCGTAACCTTACCCGTCACTAGCCTAACCCTAGCTCTTGCACTAAGCCACCTTAAAGCCAGATCTACTTGCTTGCATTGCACTACACGCAGCAAGTACAATTCCCTTCTGTGTGAGACATGGTGGTGCCAGAGCCTTGTGAAGGGCGGGTATGACCCTATCACTCTCACACTGGTCTCACGTCTGCACATTATGTTATGCAATATCCATATGGCTATTGCATAGCATTTTGCAGCAGCAGCAGGTGAGGAAGGGAGACCCCCATGTAGAGGGGTGTCTCTTGGAGCCTGCTTCCCCTTCCTAGTGGCAGGAGGCACCCACGGGTGCCTCCAGGAGCCCACTTTCCCTTTATAGCGGGCCAGAGGAGGCACCCACCCCACAGAGGTGCCTCCAGGAGCCCGCTCCCCCCCCAAAAAACCAGTACTAACGACAACGAAAAAACGAAAAAACGAACCGACTAATTTTTGCGAATTTTCGCGAAAACCGGAAACGACCCGAAATGGGACTGGCCCGACTAACGACAACTCGAAAAATTTTTTTTTCAAGTCGTGCCCATCTCTATTAACCAGGGCTGACCCTGCTTAGCTTCTGAAATCAGGCAAGATCGGATGCATACACCCAAACAATATACATTATTTATTTATTTATTTATTTATTTATTTATTTATTTATTTATTTATTTATTTATTTATACAGTATCCCTTTTATAATGGGGCAGGTAGACACGAGTGTTGAATGCTCTTCTTGATCAGATTTTGTTTTTTACCAGATTGCCAAGATCCACCAACGAAGAATAATAGTTTTGTCCCCCTCCAGCTGAGTCTGACTCACAACCACCCTTTCCATGGTTTTCCCAGGTATAAAGTCATCCCATTCCCTTCTTCAGGAAGGAGCCTGCCCTGTGCAGCTGGCCCCAAGGCTAGGCAGGCCTGCTGTCCTCCCAGGGAGGCACAGGGAGAGCAGAACTCCCAAACGCCAATCTACCCAGCCCACTCTGCCACGCAGAGCCTCATGATAACAAATGCCGCTACAATGAAGGAATTGCTCTGACTCCAGGGATTTATTCTGGGCGCCAGGGCTGATGGCACGCTGCGCACCTTCCCTGCCTTCTGCACAGAAATTGATGCCCGAGTTATCTTCGTTCTAGCAACATTAGGGCAAGAGGGACAGGCTGTTGAATAATTAGAGTTCACCGGCCCAGCAAGTCAGAGATCAGATCTACCTTCTGGCCACTCGTCTACTTCCCCTCTTCCTCAAAAGTCTGCACGCCCACAAGTGTATGTGTAAAAAAGGACATGGAAACAGCCTCCTTTGAGGGCGAAAGAAGCAGAGGTTTCCCTCTATAAAGCTTCCTGGCCATGCAGCCTTGCCAGCCCAGCCCAGTAGTTGTGGGTTAAAACTAATTAATTAATTAATGTCCATGATGTATCTTTGTCTGATGCTGCTCTTCACCCCTGGCAATATCTTACTTCACTTCACTTGGTGTCAACACACGGGAGGGGGCAGGTTCCTGAGTGGCCTTGCAACCCTGGGAGGTCACTTCGTTTGACTCCAGCATCCAGAATCCACTGCCACACTAGTTGCAGAATTTCTAGGCGTGGACATCCAAATATAACCTTTTCAAACCCCTTTGATTAAAACTGAAGGCACATTCTTTTCTTAAGCCCTAACAAAAGGAACTTAAAATGTCTTCTTCTCCTTTTCTTTAGAGTTATGCATTGTGATAACTTAAATTACCACTGGTCCACCTCTATCATGAAGTGAAGAGTCTCACGACATGACTTATGTTCCATTTTGGAAACTGTACAACAACAGATTTGATAAACTGGAATGTTTTGTTATGGTCTGGAAAACAGTGCATGCTGAAACCGTATCTTGTACACAGACTGGTACAAAGGAAACAACAGCACGAACAACAACACAAGAAGGCCTGAATAAATACTTGATTTTTGAAGGGTGTAAGGCGAGGCTGCCCTCTTGTATTTCTGTAGGAGTTACCTCACCAGAAGAGAGGCAAGCCTAGAACAGGCACTCATACAGAGCCAGAACAGATTCCTTCCTTCCTCTCTCTCTCTCTCTCTCTCTCTCTCTCTCTCTCTCTCTCTCTCTCTCACACACACACACACACACACACACACACACACACACACACACACACACACGTAACAGGAGAGGGAGAGGGAGAGGGATTATATATATAATAAAAAAGTGTGGACTGGAAGGAAGAAAGACCAGCACATTAAGCTACAAATATAGCATTTCATCTGAATATTTTGGTGTCATGGCAGGCTTCAGTTATTTTAATACACTCATTTTTGTGCTTGCACAGCACCTACTACTATAATTGTTTTTAATCCTCCACATAACCCCAATTCCCTCTTATTCTGTTGGTTTGTGGTTTGAGATTGTTTTTATAATATTGTGGACCAATATGGGACCCTGACCCAACCTGAGTGGCAGAAACGTGTCAGCAGTAAAGAAAAGAAAGAAGGAAGTACTGCAGATGGCACTGTGCAAGTCAGGGGGTCTTGGATGGCATATGGGGTGTAAGCCATGCTAGTGGGCCAGAAGGACTTCTGGATTAAGAATGGCAGAGCGTAGAGAGCTCGAGGGCTTGGGCAGAAACAATGGGACATTGTTTCAGCATTGACATTTCATCGACAAAACCATGTCACCATTGTATAAAGTAATTTTTCGTTATTTGATTTGCTATTACTACAAAATAATGATTAATTATTTGTTTTTAAATTTGTTTTTGTTTTTTAGTTATACATATATACATATACTCTGCTCTTTCTGCAAGTACTTAATTTTGTAATGGTTTGTTTTATGTCGTAAACCGCCCAGAGTGGCTTTCTGCCAGATGGGAGGTATGCAAAATGAATGAAAATGAATGAATGAATGAATGAATGAATAAATAAATAAATAAATAAATATTATTTTTTGTTTAAGTGGGGGCAGGGTGATGGGAAATGACATTTGGGAAACCAGGAGCAAATTCCTTGCCTCCATTTTTTCTCTCTCTCTTGGAGGTGGGCAGCACTCATAGTTAGTGATTTTTTTCTAGCAAGACCTGTTCCAGCCGTGGAGAAGAGGAATGCTGGGTTCTTTGCTCTTCAACATGGCCAAACATGCTGAAAATTCAGGTCCTGATGTGCAGGAATGGGGTCCAGTGAATTAGACGGAGGAGGAAAGTGGGAAAGCAAGCTGCCTAAGCATAGCGTATGCAGTTCCCAGAGGGAACTGGGAGGTTAAGGGGAAGACTCTCAGCTGAGCAGCATGGAACCACCTCCTGAGGTCACTCATTTGGATCCCTAGTATCTCTACTTAAAAGACCTCAAAGGCCTGT
The DNA here is from genome assembly GCA_037367245.1 of Phrynocephalus guinanensis. Taxonomy (NCBI): domain Eukaryota; kingdom Metazoa; phylum Chordata; class Lepidosauria; order Squamata; family Agamidae; genus Phrynocephalus; species Phrynocephalus guinanensis. Next base: position 157,278,088 of record CM074734.1, read on the forward strand.
GCTGCCGCAGGGTCATCATTGCCAATGAGCGGAAATGGTGCTGGGGCAGATGATCTGGTCTATCGTCTACGGCAGAGAGGCCATCTGTTTGCTAAGGTCTAGAGACTTCTAACTCCACACATCTCTCTCTCTCTCTCTCTCTCTCTCTCTCTCTCTTTTCTATCCACAGCTTGCAGCCGTTGGCCAGTTCCGGATCTTCAAAGAGCCTCTGGGCTTTGTCAAGTTGCTAGAATGGGTGAGTCCAAGCCCTCAGTGCGGCCACTTTCTGTTCTGCCTACGTCCACGGCAGGCGAGAGGGCGGGCAGGCAGGCAAAGAGATGGTCCATGTGGACTGTTTTGCAGAGGGGGTGGGGATGGCCAAAAGAGAAAGAAGGCAGGGCTGCTGTTTAATTTTGGGTCCTAATTCTAGACCAGGCATGTCCAAACTTCGATCCTCCAAATGTTTTGGACAGCAACTCCCACAGTCCTTTGCCATTGGCAATCTAAGCTTAGAATTCTGGGAGTTGTGGTCCAAAACATCAAGAGGACCGAAGTTTGGACATGTCTGTTCTAGACCACCCATTTCCTACCATGCATTCGAAACTCCTTCATGGTGTTCTCTCTCTGGTACCCCAGTTTACCTTGCAACAGCAGTCTTGGAAGGTAGGCCAGTCTGGCAGAGGATACAGTGAATCCAACATCACCCAGTGGGTTGTATGGTTCACTGGGGTCCAGAACCAGGAACATGTCAATTCCAGAACTAGGCTGTACTCAGTACACACCACTGCCTGCCTGGACAAGCGACACCAGCTGATGGCCCCTCTTCTACTGAGGTATCCAGAGGTGTAGGAGCCCTGCCCTCTTTTGGCCTTTGGCCACCCTGATGCTGCTCTTTACCCCTGGCAATATCCCACTTAGCTTCATTTGGTGTCAACACATGGGAGGAGACAGGTTCCTGAGTGGCCTTGCAACCCTAGGAAAACGTGTCTGGCTAGAAAATGGGGTTCCCAAATTCCAGAACATGTACCCTTCCTTCCTTCCTTCCTTCCTTTCCTTCCTTCCCATGACATCGCCCTCACCCAGAAGAAGCAAGAGGGAGGAACTGATGTCTCTGGCATCTGAAAGACACCACAGCCTCTGTGCATCACAGGCAATGACCTGTTTTGGACATGTGGACTAGACAAGGGCACGACTCGGCGAAATTGTCGTTTCCATTTTCAGTTATCGTTTCCGTTACGTAACGGAAACGGTAATGATAATTAAGCCGTCAGAACTCAAACTCGAACCGAAAAAAGAAAAATTTGGTCGGGTTTTTCGTTTCTGTTTGTGGAATCGCGGTGATCGCGCAATGCGAAGCACAGAAAAAGTTTTTAAAAGTTTTTTTAAAAAAAACCCGACTCCCGGCCAAAAAAGCAGGCGAAAATATGCCTGCCTGAGGCTTTGCCACCTACCACAGGGGTGGTTTCTGGGGGGTCCCCGGCCTTCCCCCCCTCTTCTCCTGTCCTGGGCTGCTTGCACCACGCTGGGGGGGGGGTCATCCTCGTAGTCTCACCATGCCATGCGGTGGGGGGGGGGAAACCAAAATGGCGACCGCAATTTTTCTTTTGAAATCGTGGTCAAAAAACACACCAAATCACCACAGTAACATGTGAATTTTTTTTATTTTAAATGCCTGAATTTTAATAGTAGCAACAGTGGGTTTTTTATAGCAATAAAACGTCGTATTGGTTTTATTTTATTTTATTTTTTATTTTTTTAGACCTGCCCATTTGGGCTGGGCATGGGATGGGACCATGCAAATTGTTTGAACCATTCCACCAATGGCATCGCCAGGTTTTTGACTGACACTTCTGGATGTCTCGGAGGGCATAAAAAGCCGAGGCACCTTCCAGAAATCGCAGTCGGGTGTATAGATGTGGTTGAGGGAGGAGGGCTGGCTGCTGGTGCTGGTGTGATCCGATCGAGATTGAGGAGGGAGGCTGGAGGCTTTAGGATTTAAGTTAGGCAGGCAGGGAGGGAATTGAATTTAGAAAATAATTTCTTTGATTCCCTGCAACTTTGTCTGCTGAAGGGAATAGCAGTTTATTCTTTATTTCTTCTCTGGCAGTTTGTGAGGATTTTTTTTCTGATATTGGATAAAAGGGGAGGTTCGACTGGGAATGGGAGGTGTGGATTTATTTTAAAAATATATTATATACTACCATTTATTTTCTACTTTCCCAATTTCAATTTGCTTGCACACACACACATTTGGGGTGCAAACCAAGAACAGAAACTCTATCCTAAGTGATATCCTAACTGCCCACTCGCCCGTCCGCCCGCGCCGCCACCCGCCTGCAGCCCATGCGCCACCTGCCCACTCGCCTGCCCGCCGCCTAGGGCGCAAAAACACCTAGCGCCGGCCCTGATTGCGGGACACCCCTATGCTCTGGGAAGTCAAATCGCGCTAAATCGCGGTGGAAACGACAAACGGAAACAACAATTTTTTGAAAAATTTCGCGACAAACGGAAACGACCCAAAACGGACCCGTTCCGACAAATGAAAATTCGAAACATCATTTTTTCTGGTCGTGCCCATGTCTAATGTGGACTAGTAGGGATCATAGTCATTTGCCAGCGTTGCCCAGGTTTTCTTTTCCCTGGCAACATTATAATGACAGTGCACTATCCGTGTTGTGATGCCATGTGTACTTGGCTTCACCTTGATCTGAAATTGGCAAAGGAGACCTGTTTTATTTAGAAAAGCCTCATAATTCTCCCGACAAAGACAGAAAGCGTGTATTGGCGATATGGATCACCACATTCAGCTTCATTTTTTCTTCTTATTATCGTTGGACTGTTCTTGAGTGCTAGAGAAAATGTCATGATTTGTACTTCAACGTTTAAAACTGCATCATCAGGTTTCCTGGCTTTTTAAACTACCCTTGTTCCTGTGTGGGGGACTAGCCATTTGAATGCACAGAGAGAAAGCACCAAAGGCTTCACCTTTGATTTTTTTTTAACAGGGTCAGTTGATTTTGAAGACTCAGTAACAGGCCAGGCTGTTATTTTTCTGATTATCTGGCATAGTCACTGTGACCATAGCAACCTGGCAGAAAGTCTCTGAAAACAGCGAGGCACGATCATGCATGTAACTGTGAGCCAACAGGAAAAAATGGTGTTCTGAGGGGGTTTTAATTGTTGAAGGGGAGACATAACCTTAGCTCAGATAGGGAGTCTCTACACACACACACACACACACACACACACACACACACACACACACACACACACACACACACACACACCACCAACAACAACAACAACAACATATCGTGGATGGAGTGAAAATTGAGGCCGAGTATATTTTCCTGGCTAAAACACAGGATCTGATGGTCCATGTATAAAAGCTGACTGGATTGGCAGTTGGATCGGCCGGTAGCATATAAGAAATCAGGGGATTCAAAGACAAGAAGCTGAAGGTGGCGACTACTACCCCACCAGCAGCACAGTCCCCTCACTCTGCCTAAGGGCAAGGTCCTGCTTGTTATTCAACCACACACACACACGGGGGGGGGGATGGTGCCCTTAAAGTGAGAGGTATCTCTCTTGCTTTTATAAAATCTAGCTGGTTCTTCATGTGGGATTCATGTAAGGAAACAGCAGTGGCGTGCTACTCAGAATCAAGGATACCACGGCATGTTCCCACATGCCAGCCTGAAGAATATCACACCTCCTCATGGTGGTGGATTTCCTTAATGGCATTTCAGTGCAGCTGTGGGCAAGAATCTTCCACACATCACCGTGAAGTCAATGGTGAATGTCGACCAGGCAGGAAGTGTTTTAATGATAAGTGTTTTACCATTCATACAAAACAGTCAGTGTTCGTAACTGAATGCGATTTTGGAGGTAAACATCGAAGTGATATGGAAAATTATTCTGGGAACAAACAGTCTTATAGTCTTAGACGCACTGGGGGGAAAAATCTTGGCTGTCTGTTGTGTTCTTTTTCAAACCATTGGGGCAAGTCCTAAAGAGATTCAAAAGAAAAAAAAAGAAGGTGGGACACTGTAGAAGCAGCGGCACAAAATCCATAGGGAATGTGTGTTCAATCCTGAGTCCCACTCCTTTCACTGAGTGTTCTCCAAGAAAATTTCTTACAGGTTCTCCCTCTGTAAAAAGGTAAAGGTTCCCCCTCCACATGTGTGCTAGTCGTGTCTGACTCTAGGGGCGGTGCTCATCTCCGTATTCAAGCCGAAGAGCCACTGTTGTGCAAGTCCATGGCCAGGTGGCCGGCATGGCTGCACAGGAACACTGTTTTACCTTCCCACTTTTTACAGCGGTACCTATTTATCTACTTGCATTTTTACATGCTTTTGAACTGCTAGGTTGTCAGGAGCTGGGGTTAACAACGGGAGCTCACTCCACTGCGTGGCAGCCGGATCTGAACTGCCGAGCTGCCGACCTTGCAGTTGATTGTTTCGGCGCCTTATTCCACTGAGCCACCAGGCCCTCTGTAGTCAACCTATATTTATTACATATATCCCACTTTTTCTGCAAGAAACTAGAAAATGATAGGGCATATGCTGGCCTACTTCCGCTGCAATGCTTTCCCAGGGACGACCCTTTTCCATGGCTGATGTGATGGCTGGGTAGAGATCTGAGCCTATGGCTCCCCAGTTGGGTGCTGTAACCAAGCGACAGAGGAATGTATTGCTCTTCAGATGCTGGACTGTTACTCCCATCTGCTCTAGCCAGTACACCCGTTTGTGCTCAGGAGTGGGAAAGGCAGTGCAGTCATAGCTGGAGCACCTAATTTGTCCTTCCTGCTCTGATCTCCAAACCACAGTGATTCTCGTCATATGCCAAAGGTGGCCTGTTAAGCTGGATACATGTTAGTAACCACAGGTACAGAGAAAGTACAATCAGTGCTTCCCTTCCCCAACGCTAGGAGTGGCAGGAACGTTTTGATGCTTAAAAGGAAGAATTCAGATGCTTCTCCCTCTTTAAAAGAGGGCACAGTCCATAAAAGAAGGCACAGTCCTGCATTTCGCTGAAATGTAAAGATGCTAGAGGAAAGCATATTAATAAGATTGCAAAGAAGAAGAAAAACCTTGGTGGATTCTCTTACCATCTGTCTTGGCTCCACCCAGATTCCATGGCATGTACCTCTATCTCGCAGTAAGACTGCAGGGCAGACCATGGCTGGCCCAGTTCAACTTCTTGTGTGCTTTGTGATGCTTGTGAGACCTTGCAGTGGTGCAAAAGATGAAACATCCAGCCTGGTCAGGTTTCTTGGCCCTGCACTGTGGGCCACAAAATCAGGTCCTGGGCATCTCACTTTGAACGGCCTTCCATGATTGGGTGCTTGTCAGGCTACAAGCCCCCAGAGCTCCCCCTGGTTGTGGGAGCTATAGTATAAGACAGCTGAAGGATGCCCAGTTAGTGGAAGCTATTGCAGATAAGGGGAAATTGGGGAAAGCCACTCTGTAACATACCTGAACCCAGATTCTTGACTGCCCCAAGTATTTGCCAGTGACCGTTCTGATCCAAGGTTGTATCCCCTAGAGCAGAACTGACGAGTGGCATAGGTTTGGTATTCAATTAAAATAAAAAGCTAAACAAATGGCTACTCAAGAATTCAAAACAAAACACTACAACACCCATCACCCACTGGCATCCCCAGTGTATCAATGAATGGCAGAATCAACAACTCAAAAAAATAATAATCCAACTATCTGGGGCTGAAATCTTTCTTCTTTTTTATGCTGCAACAAAAGGGGTTCAGATCCCTTCCCTGGAATAGAATGGAGCAATTGTAGTGCAGGAACCACTCCTCACTGTAGGCCTGAAGCAGGAAAGCTTGCAATGTTTTTATTCACAAGGCCTGGAGTCTTTCTAGTATCACATGTAGCTGCAATCCATAATCTCCACTGCTACAGATTCAACAGAATATCAATACTACTAGAATGTGTGGTAGTCTCCACTCTCCAATTATAGAAATAGAGCAGTGAGGGAGGATGAGTTACGCTTCCCGCCCAGTGTTATGCATGGCTACTCAGGAGTAAGGCCTATTATGCTCAGAAGGGCTTACTTCTATGTAAAGGCTTACTGGCTTTCCAACTTATATTAACAGCCCACAAAACCCAATATAGTAAGGCAAATTGTAGAGAGCGGCAGCCTAATACAAACGGTTAGTCAGTTAAGTAAAGGGCATACACAGACACGGAACACCACATCCAGTAAGACAGAAAAAAATCAGTTTCTCTAATTGTTGAAAATTCTCAGACATGCCAGAGGGAAGGAAGCAAGGAAGGAAGGAATAGTTTTTACCCAACATGTTTAGGAAAATATAAAAATATCTCTGTACTGAAGCTGTGCAATGAGGCTGAGTGAACAGAGTAATACTACAACAACCACAATCCCAGCATTTCTAATGCATCAATGGGTGGCAGGTTGGGTGAGGCTGCTTCTGAATAACCATTCCATCATTAAGCTCAATGCAGTTGCTGCAGCTCCTAGACACATACTCTTAACTCATGTCCACATTTTTAATATTTTGGTCCAGCACCTCAATAAATCCAGGCAAGATAACAATGTAATGGGAATCATTTAGTCAATCTGTACCGTAATCAATGCCATGAACTCAAAAGGCCCATTTTCTGATTTAGCTCTTGATGTTGCCTTGTTGGGAATAAAGGAAATGAGACACGTGCAAACCAAAAGCGGGCATGGCAACCTCTGGAGGCCCATCAATAGGATTACCACTCACACTTGTTCTTGCAAAAGTATAACCTTAATTGGGCAGAAATCAGATTTTGGGTTTTTGGACTGGAATTCTCTGTAGCTGTTAGCCATATATCTTTGCAGGGAGCACACAGAAAGTCAGTGTGATATAAGACCAACATACTAAAATCAAGATGATAAATACATAATGATCAAATGTCTGTGAAGATTTTCCATCATCCATGTGAGGTTATCCTGAAGATGAGTCATAGCGACCAGGCTACTTTTCTTGTGAGATCAAAATGTTTCACTACTCATCCAAGTAGCTTTGTCAGTCTTAAGATGACAAAGCTACTTGGATGTGTACTAAAATATGTTGATCTCACAAGAAAAGAAGTCCAGTTGCCATCACTCAAATTCTAGATAATCATCAAATATCCATATATACTCAGTAGAAGTAAAGTTGGCAAAAGAATTCCAGTTTTGAAACCATGTCCCTGCTTCTCTTACTTGTTGCTACTAAAATTTTTGCAGTTTGTCTTGGTCTGCAAGAAGGAAAGATACATAAAACCAGGTGAGCTTGTTATCTAACAAAAGACAAATAAACCGTTTGGTGTAAATAAAAGCCCCTTCTGTATTTAGAAATGGTTAGTACTTGCAGGAACCATAACCTTGTAATTGGAATGACATGCTAAAATAAAAAACAGCCATTCCAATAATGGTGGCAGATAATTTAGTTTAGTATTATCATACAAATTCTGCTTTAGTCATTTTCGTGCCTTGCTATAACCAATAGCCAGTGCATGTTGAGAAGAAAGTCCAAAACTACCTAGTTTGGACTGGATGTCTTTCATCTGTTTGCTCCCATGTGAGTCCGGCATAACGAAGAGGAGACGGATTCAGCCGTAGCCAAAAGTTAAATGTCCTGGATTAGGCCTGCAAAAGTGCTAAAAGATGTCTAAGCACAAATGCTTCTCCTCACAGGTAGCTTGTAAATAACTTACTTTTGCTTCTCTGATTGGCCACCAGGGAGGCTTCTCTGACAAGTATGATTTGGTCTCACACACACAAAGGTCACAGACAAATATCAAGACCTCTGGACACTTGTAATAGCATTCTGCCTGTTTTGTAATGTGTTGTTTGACCATAGGGTATCAGAGGAAACCTTACTATCACCTTTTTAAGCATCAATAGATGTGGAAGAAATATTGTGGTAATTAGCTGCTGGTAACCCCATGAGGGTTGGAAAAGCTGTTTTGGACTTTGGGATGCTCTAAGATGCCCACTGGAGCTTCCTCTCTCTAAAGGCCTGAAGTAGTCCTATGCCTTCTTGCCTGACAAGGTCTGTAGCATCTCCAATGTATTCCCTGCTAGTAGTGTGGTGTACTAGTTATTAATTTAGTCAATTTATATGCCACCCATCAGATGGGAAGCCACTCTGGGCAGTTAACAAGATAAAAGAGACAATTACAACATGTAACGATATAAAATAGTAATAAAAAACTAAAAAATAATAATACAAATAAAAACAGAATTAAAAGTGTTCTGCTTGTATAGCACCCCATACCACTTCAAGTAGTCTCTGGGTGGTTTACAGATTAATTACAGTATGCAGGCTACACATTGCCCTCCCTTAGCAAGCTGGGTACTAATTTTACCTACCTCGGAAGGATGGAAGGATGAGTGAACCTTGACCCTGCTACCTGGGATTGTGAGCACAGTTTTACCTGCAGTACAGGCATCTAACCACTGCACCAGGAGGCTCTCTCAAATCTCTTAAATCAAACATCACTCATAAAAGTCAGAGATAGATAAGGCAGGCTAAGGGCAGACGAGAACAAGTCAAAACAGTGGAGCGGCGAAACAATCAACAACCAGGGAAAGCAGATTTGAAGAACCTAATCTTGTAGTGAACAAGAGTATCAGATTAGGATTTAGAAGACCTTGGTTTGAATCTCCACTGACCCGAGGAAACTCACTGGGCAAGTGGAACTGGGTAGCATCACTCCTTAAATATCTGCCTTACATTGAGAGCCCTACTACGGCGATTATAATTCGGTTATGACATGACAGCGTACACCAACTATAACAGTAGTGTGCAGGCATTTCACCCATAATAGGAGCGGGAAACACATAGCTCTCCACATACTGTGGAGAGCTGATGTTGTATTATTCCTGCCATCCGTCATTCCTAGCCAGGTTGCCCGGGACTGGTGGGAAACGGAGTCCAGCAACATTTGGATGGCCAGAGGTTCCTTAGCCCTGCCTTAGAAAGACTGAGCTCATGACAAACCTTCTTTTCTGGAGCAACTCTGGAACTCCTCTTCTCTTCTTCTGTGTCTCTCACAAATGCATCACTTTGATCCCAGAGGCTTTGGGATGACAAATGCTAAATCCTTCTATCTGCCAGGTTCACCACCACTTCGTAATCCCTCTTTCCTTGTGTGCTTTGCAATCACCAGGCGAGAGGCACATCTGCCTGGAGATTTCTAAAGCACTCAGAAGTGCCTGTAATATGCCTGCAGATCCTGTAGCCGAGATGAACAGAAGCACCATTTCTGCCTTTGCTTCCTGGTTTTCACAAGATAAGGGAACAACCGTTGGCTGAATCACGTACATAGATCTGCTCCCGAAACTTTTTTTTTGGGGGGGGGGGTGTCATTCCCGCACCCCCAAGGGTGTTCCCCAGTGTGTCTCTTTTTGCTTGTTCGGTGCTCATGTTCCTTACATTTTCTCTGGACAATGGCTCCCAGCAGGGCCATGATGTGTGCGTTTCATCACTTAAGTGGATACAGGCTGGTTTTTGCAACCTCAACACCTGCCTCTGTGCCATCCTTGTGGTGCTGCACCGTGTGTGTGGATTCCAGTTCCTGAGTTGTACCCTGCTTTGTGGCTGCCCCTAGCAGGCCTGCCATCCCAAGCAACCTCTGCGGTTGTGACCCGGAACACATCCCTGCACCTGGTCTTCAGGCTGGCTTGACTAGACACATGCTTAGACCACCCGGATGCGACAAGGTGAACCTAGATGAGATTGACTCCTCCAACCTGCCACTGTCCTTGTGTCCAGAATGGTTCTGGCAGCATGTGGGTTCTGCTCAGCCTTAAGTCGCCCCATCCAGAGGCTCCTTGCCTTTCACTGATTTGTCCTAGATACTCACAGGAACCTGCTCTTTGTGGGTCTTGGTGGAGCTGAAACACCACCTACACCACACAAAGGAGGTGTCAGCAGGCTTCAGGTTCACACCAAGACTTACACAAGTACAAACACGGGGGGGGGGTTAGTTGCGTCCCCCAAAGGTCAGAGCATATTCAGTGCGCAGAGAATGCTGATACTAGTTCAAGGGGTGTGTGTGTGTGTGTGTGTGTGTGTGTGTGTGTGTGTGAAAGGGAACTGTTGTCGATATCTGCTGTCAGGACACTTACAGGTGACTCTCACTGGGTTTTCCAGGTATGTGATCTGTTCAAGGTGTGTGGCTCGTTTCTGTGGCCAGGGAAGGAACTGAACTCAGGCCCACCCAGTCCAAACCTCTGCACCCCGAAGGGGCAACCTCCTTTGCACAAAAGATCGCACCCCTTTCACCTTCTCCGCCACTGTTGCCAGAATCTGAAGCTCCCTGTTGGGGCAAGACAGGGAACCCTTAATTGCCCAGGCGCTTTCCGGAGCCATCCAGGTGAAGCACGCTTTGAATACTTTGAATACCATGGATCTTCTCCTGGTGTCTTTTTTTTAAACAACTTGTGAGCTCTGCAGCGAGGAAGGGAAGGGTGCTGCTGACGCAGACCTCCTCGGGGCGGCAGACGGCAAAGTGGGTCAGGCTGGGTTAATATCTAGCCCTTGCTCAGCCTTTGGAGGGAGGAGATTAAAAGAAGCTGGTGTGTGTTGGGGGGGGGGGGAAGCGAGCGAGAGCGGCTCTCCATGCCCCCCCCCTCCTCCTTGCTCTTCCTACACCGAGCTCATGCTCTGCTCTAAAAATACCCTCCATCGCACACTTCTCAGCTGATCCGTGACGACCGTGAACCAAAATCCTCCTTCCTTCCTCGCCGCCGCCACCGCACCCGCTGGCTGGGATTAGGGCGCGCAGCTCCGCAAAGGCAGCCGGCGTTGCCTCCGCTGGACAGAGACCATCTGCCGTCTTGCTCCCTGCAGTGCCCCCTGGTGGCCCTAAAGAAAACCGAGGTTGCCTTTGGCGTCTTCCCTCCTCTGGCCACTCATCCCCCCTCTTCCTTGCTGTGTGTGTTGTTGCGTCATTACAGACTCTTCGTGACCCCATGTCCATGGAGTTTTCCTGGCGGGAATGCTGGAATGGTTTGCCAGTTCCTACTCCAGGCGTCTACAGCACCTGGTATTCCCTGGTGGTCTCCCATCCGAGTACTAACCAGGACCGACCCTGCTTAGCTTCCAAAATCAGGCAAGATCTGATGTGCTTAGGGCATCTCTCTTCCTTGCTACCAAGGCGGAAATGGGAGTTCAGGGCTAGCATCGTCATGGCGATGAGGTCCAGACCGACCTATACTTCGGCTGCAGCCTCCACTCCCTGCGTGCTATTATTATTCTTTTGACATATTTATAGTCATTTAAGGTCAAGGCTGTAGCCTGCCATTCCTCGCCCCCTCTATCTCTGCAACAGCCCTGTGAGGTAAACCAAACTGAGAAAGCAAGCAAGGTCACCCACTGAGCTTCATGGCCTGATCAGGACTAGAACCTTGGTATCACAATAATGCACCCTGGTTAAGTGCCGGGGAAGGAGAAATACCAGGATTTCTCGAAATTATTTTCGACCAGATCTGCAAAATTCTTCCTATTCAGGGGAAAAAGCAAACCTGATGGGTCCCTGGAGGCCAGAGTTCTTTTGAGTCTTGTTTAACTCGCAGCGCTGGAGTTAGTATCTCTCTGTGCCTTCATCCACATTAGGGCTCAATTAGAGGCCCTAATCTCTTGATTTCTGAGAGACTGTATCCTGTGAATACTGGTGTGCCAGGCACATACAGTGAGGCCCTAGAGACACCCTGGGAGGAGCAGTACCTGTTGAATTTGGCTAGTGCAAAAAACGAAGATTTTTACTTGTGATGTGTTTTTGAAGAACATACCATCTCTGACAAAATGTCTCTTCACTGATAACTTTACGATTTTGAAAGGCAGAGCAAAGAACAAAGCAAAATCAACCGATTTTCCTGTACTATTCAGTAATCTTGGGGTAACCAACAAATCTCTCTACTTTCTAAGCACTTAAGACAGCAGCAGCAAGCATGTGGTAGAAATCCTGCAGGTGTTGCTTCTCTGCAACTTCTGCCGTCCTGAGCCAGGACTGCCCACAGCAAGAGATGATGGGAGTTGTAGTCCAACAATAACTATCCCCTATTCCCAAACAGTCCTGTATGCATTAAAAAACTGTAAACCTACTGTTTTTTCCATTATTATTCTCCTTCAATCAATTGAAACAAGGAGCTACACTTTAAATATATTTAAAATGCGTTTTTCACGAACCTCAGCAAACACCCACTCACAGGATTCTTTAGGATACATGACATTTATTAAATTCTTTTCTACCTCTGATATATTTGCTTGCAATATAGGTTGGCAGCAGCTGTCCATAGCTTTTCCCCTCTTTTTTTCCAGTATCTGTAATAGTTTTGGTCATGTTCTTTCTGAAATGAAAACTCAGAATCACAGGATTATGTCAGAGACAAGCTGGGTATTACATCTCTTCCCTAGAATGAGGCAGAAAACAGCCGGAGGAGAGACAAAAGGGAAAGAGAAAAGGCTGGTAGGATAACAATTCTGCAACCTGACAATTTTTCACCCTTGTTCTATTTCTGTTTAGAAGAAACCAGAGGCAGGGTGGTATAGTGGGTAGAGCAATATACAAGAGGTCCAAGTCCTCACTCAGCCATGGAAACTCACTGTCGAGGGTCATTACTAAAAATGACTCCTTAAATATCTCACATACCTCAGAAACCCTTTGGCTAGATGGGTAGTATGACGTTCTAATTATTCTAATACATACATACATACATACATACATACATACATACATACATACATACATACATACATACATACATACATACATACATACAAGGGGGCCATAACTTGGGTGTGACTTGACAGCACTTATAACCTTTTAAAAAGTGGGTCTGCTTTAAATATGACTAAAGAGAGCCTCGTTGTGCAGTGGTTAAATGCCTGTACTGAAGGTAAAACTGTACTCACGACCTGGGGTTCAATTCCAGGTAGCAGGCTCAAGGTTCACTCAGCCTTCCATCTGTCTGAGGTCAGTAAAATGAGTACCCAGCTTGCTGGGGGTGGGGGGAGAATGTGTAGCCTGCATACTGTAATTAAACTGTAAACCACCCAGAGACTACTTGAAGTGGTATGGGGCGGTATATAAGCAAAACACTTTTTGCTTTAAAACTGGATTCAAATCTATCATTTCCATACCTCCTGTCTAATACTTTAATAAAGTTTATTTCAAAATCTAAAAAATGGCATCCAACAATCTAAGGTCAGATAGATATAGATAGATAGATAGATAGATAGATAGATAGATAGATAGATAGATAGATAGATAGATAAATGATATTCAATTAACTTTTGTGCCTAAATATGTAGATGTATTTATTTATTTATTTATTATTGTATTTGTACCCCGCTTATCTTCCATACGGAACTCTAAGCGGCTCACACAGGGCGAACAAGTGCCAATAAACACAAAACAATAATTATATAATATACAACAAACACAAAGAAAGGTTAAAACAGTTAAAACCCGGTGCGTCCAAAGACCAGCAGTAAAATAGTTATCATGCCAAGCGAGTAACTAACAACATAGCCCTACGATACACACAAACATGGTCGCTTGGAAGTTAGAGATGGCGGGACCAAAAGGAAAAAAAAAATCAGGGCTCGCCAAAGGCCTCTCGAAATAAATAAGTTTTTACAGCTTTTCGAAAGGCCAGCAGGGACTCTGCAGAGCGCACCTCGCTAGGGATGGAATTCCACAGGGAAGGGGCTGCCACCGAGAAAGCCCGGTTCCGGGTGACCGAGTTCCGGGCTTCTCGTGGGGTGGCAACCCGGAGAGAGTGCACTCGCGCCTGCCGAACAGGTCGGGCCGAGGTGGATCGCTGGGCGATACGCTCTGCCAGGTAGTCCGGTCCCAAGCCATGGAGGGTTTTATAAACTAAAACCAAGACCTTGAATCTAATCCGGGCCGCAACGGGCAGCCAGTGCAAGCGGGCCAGGACTGGGGAGATGTGGTCATACCGACGCACACCCGCCACCAGCCTGGCCACCGCATTCTGCACCCGCTGCAGACGCCGGAGAAGAGTCAAGGGCAACCCCATGTAGAGGGCGTTGCAGTAGTCCAGCCTCGAGATCACCAGCGCCTGGACCACTGTTCTCAGAGAGTCACCATCCAGGTACGGGCGGATCTGGGCGATCTGGCGAAGGTGGTAATACGCGGCCCTGGTCACCGACGCCACCTGGGCCTCCATAGTCAGCGCCGGGTCCAGGACCACACCCAGATTCCGCGCCCTCTCCACAGGCCGGAGGGAAACTCCCCCCAGAGAGGGAAAAGGGCCACCGTACCCGGATGGCGAGCCCCCAAAGAACATAACCTCCGTCTTCTCAGGGTTGAGCTTAAGCCTGTTCGCCCCGGTCCAAGTCAGCACGGCATCCAGGCACCCATCAAGGATCCTCACAGCTTCCACTGCAGAGGTGGAAAAGGAGAGATAGAGCTGTGTGTCATCAGCGTACTGATGACAGCACACTTCAAAACTCCTAATGACCCCTGCCAACGGCCTTACGTAGATGTTAAACAGCAAAGGAGAGAGCGACGACCCCTGCGGGACCCCACAAGGGAGAACCCACGGGGCCGACAGCTCCCCCCCATGCTGGACGTACTGGGGACGGCCCTCCAGGAACTGCTCCAACTGCGAGCAGTGCCCCCGATTCCAACCTCAGAGAGCCGATCCAGTAAGATACCATGGTCGACGGTATCGAAGGCCGCTGACAGATCCAGGAGGACCAACAGGGTAGAGCAACCCCTGTCGGCCGCCCGGAGCAGGTCATCTTGCAGGGCGACCAAAGCTGTTTCGACTGGCATGGATCGAGGCACTGCCGATCCTCAAGGTATGACTGCAGCCGGACCGCCGCCACCCTCTCGATAACCTTGCCCATAAACGGGACGTTAGCGATCGGACGATAGTTACCTAAGTAGTCCGCCGCAAGGCCCGGTTTCTTAAGAATGGGCTTAACCACCGTCTCCTTCAAACGGGAGGGAAAAACCCCCTCGCTGAAAGAGGTGGTGGCGATGGCGGAAGCCCATTCGGCCATGGTCCCACTGGCAGAGTATCTGCACACAAATGTGTGTGCAGATACTCTGCTTCCTTAATAACAAGTCTGTTCTTGCAAATTGCTTCTGTCCACTGCCATCCATCTTGTGTGATGCAAGAAACATATTGATTAAAACTTTAAAATCTCATTTCCTTTGGGTCATATCCTTGTTACTCAGTAAAATAAGATGGGAGGTTTAAAAGTGTACAGCAATTGGCATAACAATGAAATATGTTTGATATGTTTACGGGAGAAAATTTTGAAATATAAATGTTCATCATGACAATTCTCCAGTCCCAAAGACTGTGTGTGTGTGTGTGTGTGTGTGTGTGAATTAATTGATAGTCTACTGTACAGATATACATTAACAAACCAGTTCCTAATAACCTTTGTCTTCACTTGCAACAGGAGGTTTTTGGTACAGTAACCCCCTGCCAATCGGGGTTTAAAACAAAGTAAAAACAGATACTGTACATTGCTTATATCCTGCCATGTTACATATATCAAAAGTTTTTCCCAATAGATCGGCCTAGTTGTTTCATGATTCTCTTTTCATCTTAAACAATACATTTTCATGTTTCCGTATTTGCTAAATATTTTTTCATTAATATTCTGATGTTTTTCCATCAATATCATGTTCATCTCTGTTTATTTCTGTCTTCATCCAGTACACAAGATACATACAGTAGATTACAATATTGTATTAGCTAGTTTAATCTTAGCAATATTCCCAGTCCTAAAAACTTAATTCTTCATTTAATAAAACAGCTTAGATTATATTTCACTAATTTGATATATAATGAGTATAGGCTTACATCTATTTTTGTCTAATACAAGAAATTAAGATAGTGAAGTACAAAGTCAAGCTAGTCTGTCTAATCTACAACCCTAGATACACAATGGATATCATCAACTCACTATATTTTCTCGAGAATCTTTACAGAGACTTTTGTTGTTGCTGTTGCTGTTGTTGAACTACAGACTTCAAGAATCATATTTTCATTCTTGCTAACTCCTATTCTTTTTTTCCATCCACAGTTCTTTTCCATCTTTGCGTTTGCCACCTGTGGCAGCTACACTGGAGAATTCTGCTTGAGCGTTGAATGCCCCAACAAGAATGAAAGCGATCTCAGCATAGAGGTGGAGTTCTCATACCCCTTCCGGTAAGTTAGGCCCTTTGCTGGCTTTTACTTAGGGCGCTTGTACACAACCCCTAAGATCCGCTGGCAACTTAAATTCGGATCAGAGATCGTGGGGGTTTGTTCTGCTTTCTGCCCCCCCCCTCTGCACCCCATTGCTCCTGTCTGTGTGAGGGGAGGGAGAAAAAAGGGAGAAAAGAATGCAGGCTCACCTCCGCTCTGCCATCGGGAGCTGCCCCGGGAAGCATTCCAGTCTCTTAAAGGGGCGGGGGGCAAAAAAAGGCGAGGACAGCCCGGCACTCACTGCTTTGCAATCCGCATCAGAAATTTTTCACCTTCGGAGCCCAGGTACTTGGAAAATGCGCTGGGACGCGCTTAGGTGGCCGTGGTCGTACTTAATTTTTTTTAAAGTCCGGAGCTGGTGGGAAAACAATTTTAAGCTCCGCATCTGGGAGCCCTTTGCCTCGGATTTTAGGGGTCGTGTAAAAGCGCCCTTAGAAGCTCATTCAAACTTCTTGCACAAACAGTGCAAAGAAATAGAGGAAAACAATAGAAAAGGGAAAAAAACAGAGATCTATTCAATAAAGTTGGAGATATTAAAGGGGCATTTCATGCAAATATGTATATGGTAGGGAACCAACAGAAGCAGAAGACATCAAGAAGAGATGGCAAGAATACACAGGGGAATTATATCAGACCTCGAGCCAGACATCCTGGAAATGTTAAGGTATTTCTAAGCCCCACAACAAGTGGGCCTTAGAAACAATTGCAAGCAACAAGGCCAGTGGAGGTGATGGCATTCCAGTTGAACTATTTAAAATCTTAAAAGAGGATGCTGTAAAGGTGCTACACACAACATGCCAGCAAATTTGGAAAACCCAGCAGTGGCCAGAGGACTGGAAAAGATCGGTCTACATCCCAATCCCAAAGAAAGGAAATGCCAAAGAATGCTCCAACTATCCTACAATTGCATTCATTTCACATACTAGCAAGGTTATGCTCAAAATTCTACAAGAGAGGCTGCAGCAGTATGTGGACAGAGGACTTCCAGAAGTGCAAGCTGGATTTCGAAGGGGCAGAGGAACTAGAGATCAAATTGCCAATATGCTCTGGATTATAGAGAAAGCTAGAGAGTTCCAGAAAATCATCTACTTCTGCTTCATTGACTTTGCCAAAGCCTTTGACTGTATGGACCACAACAAACTATGGCAAGTTCTTAAAGGAATGGGAGTGCCTGACCACTTTATCTGTCTCCTAAGAAATCTATATGTGGGATAAGCAGCAACAGGCAGAACTGGATGTGGAACAACTGATTGGTTTAAAATTGGGAAAGGAGTACGACAAGGCTGTATACTGTCACCTTGCCTATTTAACTTATATGCAGAGTACATCATGCGAAAGGCAGGACTGGATGAATCACAAACCGGAAATAAGATTGCCGGAAGAAATATCAACAACCTCAGATACGCAGATGATACTATGCTGATAGCAAAAAGTGAGGAGGAATTAAAGAACCTCTTAATAAGGTGAAAGAGGAGAGTGGAAAAAATGGGCTGAAGCTCAACATTAAAAAAAACCTAAGATCATGGCTACCAGTTCCATCACCTCCTGGCAAATAGAAGGGGAAGAAATGGAGGCAGTGACAGACTTTATGTTCTTGGGCTCCTTGATCACTGCAGATGGTGACTGCAGCAATGAAATTAAAAGACGCCTGCTTCTTGAGAGGAAAGTGATGACAAACCTAGGCAGAATCTTAAAGAGCAATCACTTTGCCAACAAACGTCAGGATAGTAAAAGCTATGGTTTTTCCAGTAGTGATGTATGGAAGTGAGAGCTGGACTATAAAGAAGGCTGATCGTTGCAGAATTGATGCTTTTGAGCTGTGGTGCTGGAGGAGAGTCTTGAGAGTCCTCTGGACTGCAAGGAGATCAAACCTATCCATCCTGAAAGAAATCAACCCTGAATGTTCACTGGAAGGACAGATTTTGAAGCTGAGGCTCCAGTATTTTGGCCACCTCATGAGGAGAGAGGACTCATTGGAAAAGTCCCTGATGTTGGGAAAGATTGAAGGCAAAAGGAGAAGGGGACGGCAGAGAATGAGATGGTTGGACGGTGTCATCGATGCAACCGACATGGATTTGACCAAACCCCAGGAGGCAGTGGAAGACAGGAGGTTCTGGTGTGCTCTGGTCCATGGGGTCACAAAGAGTCAGACACAACTGAACAACAACAACTTAGAAGCCCTGTTCAGCCACGTTTTAACATGCGCGGAGCCCACAGGCATTACAGGGGCCCCAATGCCCCCCCTTCTGTTTTCTCATTCATCCTGGAAACGCAACTTGACTATTGAAAGAGGGAGGACAGGATCGCCTTTCCACATGACACATGCTTTAAGCAACAATCGAAGGGCGCGTTCATTGAAATGCACCAAGGAACGAATGAGCAAGGGGGCAAGGGGAACACCCAGGCTCCATTCTGAGAGCAAGGAGTGGGAAAGAATCTCATCTCCAAGGACCAAAAAGCAAAAAGCAAAGTGTTCTGCTTATATACCGCCCCATACCACTACAAGTAGTCTCTGGGCGGTTTACAATTTTGATTACAGTGTGCAGGCTACACATTGCCCCCCCAGTAAGCTGGGTACTCATTTTACCGACCTCGGAAGGATGGAAGGCTGAGTGAACCTTGAGCCTGCTACCGGGGATTGAACCCAGGTCGTGAGCACAGTTTTACCTGCAGTACAGGCATTTAACCACTGCACCACGAGGCTCATAACCAGACAGACATCTATGCACAGAAGGTCAAGGAAGAGACCTTGCAGGGAAACAAGAGTTCATCAAATAATGTTGTTGTTGTTTTGATTATTGTTCTTGTTGTTAGCATTATTATTATGTTATATTAATAGGATTCTATTAATATTAATAGAATAATATATATAATATTGGGCTGGGGCTGGTGGCTCAGCGGGCTAGAGCGCTGGAAACTGTCGCCTGCAAAGTTGGCAACTTGGTGGTTTGAATCCTGGGTGCCACACAGCGTAGCAAGCTCCCACTGATAACCCCGGCTCCTGCCTGCCTAGCAGTTCGAAAGCATGTAAATGCAAGTAGATAAATAGGTACCGCCATAAAAAGTGGGAAGGTAAAACAGTGTTTCCTGGCAGCCATGCCGGCCATGTGGCCATGGACGTGCACAACTCTGGCTCTTTCGGCTTGAATACGGAGATGAGCACCGCCCCTATATTTGGACACGACTAGCACACACATGCAGGGGGGAACCTTTAACTTATATATATTATATATAATAATATTATATATTATTATTTTATTATTATTATTCTATCTCACCCAAAAGATTCTCTGTGCCTAATAGGCAACATCTTCTATCAAGACTGCATTTTTTTGGTACAATGCTTTGATAAAGATAACATGTGGCTATCGAAAGCTTAGCTTATATTTTTTGTTTTAGCAGTGACCAATAAAGGTATCACCAAGCCTCTTTGGAATTTGTTTTTCTGGTCACACGGCTAAACCCACCTCTCTCTCTCTCTCTCTCTCTCTCTCTCTCTCTTCTCTCTCTCTCTCTCTCTCTCTCTGTGTGTGTGTGTATGAGAGAGAACTCAAAAGTTAAAGAACTTTTTCTATTGCAACCCCCTATGATAGAAAGGTTGCAAAAATCTAATGTTTCTTGGAACAGCGTTTTGGTTGATAAAGAATGGAAACACCCGAAGCACCCACAGAGTACATCCACTTGTGCTGTCATACCTCCTCCTCCTGTGTAGACCCCAGCAATACCTTTTGACATTCTCCTCCTCCTCTCCTTCTGCTATAGGCTTCACCAGGTCTATTTTGATGCTCCTGCTTGTAAAGGGACCGAACAGGAGAAGGTTTTCTTGATCGGAGACTACTCCTCCTCTGCCGAATTCTTCGTCACCATTGCAGTCTTCGCTTTCCTCTACTCCCTTGGCGCCATTGTCGTCTACCTCTTCATGCAGGACAAGTACAGGGAGAACAACAGAGGCCCCATGATTGTGAGTGTCCTGATGCAACACATAGAGGGACACCATGCGATCAGAGGCCAATGGGGCCACACAGGGACCCACTTATATAATACTTTTTTAAAAACCTGCACGTGCCCTGTGTGTAAGGTCTTCTGATTCTCCCCAACAAATGGTTTAGGACAGGGGTGCCCAAACTTTTTGTAAGGAGGGCCAGATTTGGTGGCTGAGAATGTGGCACGGGCCGGTTGCTCCCCGACCCTGCCACCCCACCGCAAGCCCCACCCACTGACCCATAAGCCCCACCCACTGACCCCTTGCAACCCCACCTGCAGGAAGGAAGGCGGGGACCATGGGAGGGAGGGAGGGAGGTGGAAACCAAGAGAGGAAGGAAGGAAAGTGGGGAACAAGGAAGGGAGGGAGGGAGGTGGAGACCAAAGGAAGCACAGGGAGCCGTGGCCACAGGTCGCCCCTTGGAAGAGGCAAGCTGTGCAACCTTGCACCCCCCAAGCTCCCCAGCATGGGGCAAAGGAGGGGGAGGGAGGGGCAGGCCAGGCAGCCGCGGGCCACTCAGAATGGCCTGACGGGCCGGATTTGGCCCCCGGGCCGGACTTTGGGCAGGCCTGGTTTAGGAGGCAAGAGAGTGATGACACTCTATACGTCTTCTACGTGGGTTGTATCACCAAAAAGAAAGCCACCGGCCACGTGTGTCTATCCTTGAGAGCAACAAATCTTTTCAGACAGGAGAGGCGATAACACAATTTGAATTTCCTGCTTCGCATTCTCAAATTTCTGGGACTTACCTTGGGTTACTATTCACATAAACATTTGAAATTGATAGAGACGACAAGGTAAAATGGAGACTCTGACCTATGGGCCACGTTTGACCTCACAGGGCAACTCATCTGGTTTGTGGGCCTTGAGGCTATAGCCCTTCTTCTCTTAACGAGAGATTTTTGGACAAGGAACTGGTCCACAGCCACAAGGATGCTGCTCCTTCACCTGCTTCCTCCCTTGCCTTCCCAAGATATTGAAGGTGAGGGAGGAGCCAATTCACTTGGGGCCTTTTTACACGACCCCTAAGATCCGCTGGCCACTTAAATTCGGACCAGAGATCTTAGGGGTTCCTCGCTCTTCCTCTGTCCCCACCCCCCTCTGCACTTCCTGGTTTCTGGCTGCCCGAGGGAGGGAGCAAAAAGAAAGAAAAGCATGCCGGTTACCTCCGTTTTGTTCTGGGCAGCATTCAGATCTCTTAAAGGAGCGGGCGCAAAAAAAGAACAAACAGAAGCCAGGAGAGCCCCGCACTCGCTATCCTTACACCGGATCAAAATTTTGTCACATCCAAAAAGCAGGTACAAGAAAACTGCTTTTTAGTCGCGCTAAGTGGGCGGGGTCGCACTTAATTGTCTGCAAAGTCTGGAGCTGGTGGGTAAACATTTTTAAGGTCCGGACCTTGCAGCCATTTGCGGCGGAGCTTAGGGGTCGTGTATAAACGCCCTTGGACACTCAGCTTGTAGTTCCAGGCACTAGCTAAGGGTCAGTTGTCAAGACTTTGGCATCATCCTACCCCTTGATGTCAGCCAGCAAAGAGAGGGTGGGTGGTGGGTGGGTAGAATCCAGACTCCTCCAGGTTTCCCCACCTCTGTTCCAGATTATGTAGAATACAATAAGAAGGCTGAGTAGAGATTTATTCAGCTCCTTCTGAATGTCAACATGTTGTATTATAGCCCAGTTGTAGTACACCAAGTAGGAGGTGACCACAGTGACATTGGGAAAGGAGTCCATTGGATAAGCCAGTAGTTCTCATTCACTGGCCCTCCAGATGTTTTGGACTTCAGTACCCAGAAGTCCCAGCCAGCACAGCCAGTGACCAGGAATTCTGGGAGGAGAAGTCTAAACTATTTGGAGAGCCAAAGATTGAGATCCAAAAGGGATAAACGGGTTTCTTTTTCACCTATCTAGGACTTCAAAACAGTGGGGGCATGTTAAGCCCACCCAAAAAAGTTTATGGCATTGATGAGATATATATTTACATTCATTTTATTTTCGAATGCTTACTTATTTTTATACTACCTTTCCCCCTCAGTAAGGAATTCAAGGTGGCTTACAACACCTAAAACCAGAACATAAGGCATAATAAATCAATCAATAAAAAGTAATTATAAAAGAAGAATTAAAAACCCATTAAAGCATGATAAAAACATTTGCTAAAATACTGTAACTCCCAACCACCGTCACATATTGTGCCTTAATTTAGATGCCAGATATCTACTTGAAAAGAATGGGAGGGAGATTTTTCACACAGTTGACTAACATTTACAGTCAATATATACATGCATTTTAAAAATGCATGTTTTTATATGATTTCAATGTTTTCGTACTTAAGCATTTTAAAACAGCTGCTTGTGGGGTGTTTTTAATTCTTGTTCTCTTTTTATAATTTTTTTATAATTGAGTACTGCTGCTAGCAGCAATGCAGCATGGAAATGAAAATGATAAAAATAAATAAATAAATAAATAAATAAATAAATAATAAATAAATAAATAAATAAATAAAAAGGTGAGCAAAGTGGGAGCCAGAGGAGCCTCCCAATTAAAGCAAAGTGTTCTGCTTATATACCAACCCGTACCACTTCAAGTAGTCTCTGGGCAGTTACAGTTTAATTAGGAAGGCTACACATTGCCCCCCCACCACCAAGCTGGGTACTCAATTTACCGACCTTGGAAGGATGGAAGGCTGAGTGAACCTTGAGCCTGCTACCTGGGATTGAACCCCAGGTCATGAGCACAGTTTTATGTACAGTACAGGCATGTAACCACTGTGCCACGAGGCTCTTCAAAAGTTTGGAATCAGCCCCGGGGGTTGGGGGAACATGATTTGGCCACTTCATACTCTCAACCACTACACACATTCCCTTGCATAAGTGCCTCTGGAAGGCTTAAGCGATGTAAGAGGTTATTATAGTCAGTGGACAAAGGTACTAAGTAAGGGGCCTGAACCAGCAGGGAAGTGAGTCATGATTAAAAGAAAGTGTCTGGGGTGGCGGAGAGGAAGTCCTCCAGCAGAGTCCACGTGGCCCCAAGCTGGCAAAATATTCACGTGTGGAACCTTGGCACCCATCACTGAGCAGCTGTCAATTTTATAGAGAGGATGGTGGCTGCCCCTCTTTCTGAAATATACACAGGGGCCCATCCTTTTTGAGTAAGGTAGGTGGTACCCTTGATTTATTACACCAGCAGTTGGACTGATCTATGGCAGAGGCTTGTGGTTATTCTTGCTTCTCAGATCCTCTGGGTGTGGTGGGCACAGATCCAGTTGGCATTGCAGCTTCCTTAGGCAGTGTGGCCTTGAGGCAGGTGCTGTGGCAGTTCTTCAGGTTATGTTGACCCCTCCCCCCATGATACACCTTTAAGGAGTGCCAGAAGATCTGGTTCTTCTGGGCCAGCCCAAGGCGGTTTGGTGAGTAACACCTAGTAGCAAATGGGAACCGTTCCCATCGTGTTCTCCCAGTTCAAGTTGATAGAAAGATAGTTTGCTATAGAAAACAAAATACTGTAAAATAAAAATAAAACCTTTCTCAAGAAACTTTCCCCAGGTTTAGAGAGAAATTGTAGTAGTAACAAATCAGTAGTAACTAGCCATCTAGTTTGTTGCATCTCAAGCATGTTATGATTTGGTACCAAAATGATACCAGGATGTTCCACACCTGAGGAAGTCGTTCCCCAAGGTCTGCACGTAATGAGCAGTACTGGGACATGGTACATTTCTACTGATCTGGCAGGCATCTATAGGAAGAGATGGTCCTTCATAAATCCAGGTCACAAGCTGCTTATGTCTTTCTACGTCATAGTCAACACCTTGTCAATAAATTCAAACAAGAAGCATATTGGCAACCTTTGCAAATCCTTCGGAATCAGTGTCATGTTGGTTTTGAAAGGTGTTCCTGTTAGCATTCTAGCTGCTGCCGAGTGTGCTTGCTGCTGCAGCCATGTAATCTTCAAGGGTAGCCCCCATGTACAGTACAATGCAGTAGTCTAAACAGGAGGCTACCAGGACGTATTACTCTAAAATTCCTGTCCCACGGCAGGGCTGGGCCTGTCATCCTCTATCCCATCCTGTGGTTCAGGTCTGAACGCACAGTCAGAAGGTTCTCCTGAGGACGAATAAAAATCCAATAAATAAATAAATAAATAAATTTATGCATTTGGATAGTCATAGTCATGTCATTAATATCTGCCTCCTCCCCACTCCAGGACTTCATTGTCACAGCTGTTTTTGCCTTCATGTGGCTGGTAAGCTCCAGTGCTTGGGCCAAGGGGCTTACAGATGTCAAGGAGGCCACTGACCCAGACAATGTGATCAAAAGTGTGACTGCGTGTGAAGAAGCAACTGTCAAGTGCAAGGAGATACGGGAACCGGTCACCTCTGGCCTCAACACCTCTGTGGTTAGTCCTCCACCATATTATAAGGGGGTGTTGCATGCAGGAGTCCACATGACGATATTTGTGAATTTTAACTATGCATTTGATAGAGTCTGCTTTTGATCTCTGTCCTTCTATATGTGAGAGTGAGTTCATATATATATATGTGTGTTGCATCGTTACAGTCGTGACCGACTCTTCATGACTTCATGTCCATGGAGTTTTCTTGGCAGGAATACTGGAGTGGCTTGCCAGTTCCTACTCCAGGCGCCTATGGTTTTGGTGTATTCATGCTGAGTTTGGAATTTTTTAAGGCTACAAATAATTCAGATATAAATAAATCAACTCAGAAGGAAGTTTAAGGGGCCAAAAGAAAAAGACAACCCAAAATTATTTTCAACCATGGAAAACATTAAATCTTGGAAAAAATAAGATGTACAAATATAGTGGCAGACTACAAGTTAAGCATGAGTTAACAGTGTTAACGTTAATGTTATACGAGGCTGTATTGATAGAAGTATAGTGTCCAGATCAAGAGCGCAGGACTCAAAATCATGGAGGGGTTATTTTGACTAAACATGAGGAAGAATTTCCTGACAGGAAGAGCTCTTCAGCAGCTGAACAAGCTGCTTTGGGGGTTGATGGATTCTCCTTCATCAGAAGTCACCTGTCAGGGTTGTTTTAGCAGCGGATTTTCTGCTTCACAATGATCCATGGGGTCCCTTCCAAAGCTCTGCAGTTCAAAGATTATTATGATGATATTATCATCCACAGAGCCAATTTTAATTACAGTAACATTTTATCAGGAGAATAAGAGTGAAGAGAGTTAGGTTTCTTATTGTGGGGGAGGGAGTTGTTATTGTATCATTGTGCAAGGAAACAAATGAGGAATACAGTATGTGGCAGGTTTTATTTACACTCCCCATCATGCTTTACATAGTTTTCCCACGTAAGAATTGCCCTTTTTAGCCAATTAATTCAAATACATTGTTTTCAAACCCATGAACACACTAAGGCAGAGACTTGTCCACCCAAAGGATCCGATACCAAACCATAAAAGGAGCAATATAGTATATGCAGTCCAATGTAGTGAAGAGTGTTCAGACCTCTACATTGGAGAAACTAAATAGCCATTAAACAGAAGAATGGCCCAACATAGGAGAGGTAACAGCTCAGGACCAGAATCAGCAGTACACCTCCATTTGAAGGAAAAATGCCACTCTTTCAAAGATGAGGATGTACACATATTAGACAAAGAAGAGAGGTGGTTTGAGAGAGGAGTAAGGGAAGCCATTCATGTCAGCATTGAAAATCCCTCCCTCAACAGAGGTGGGGGGCTCCGGCATAGTCTAGCTGCTACTTACCAGGCTGTACTTTCCACAGTACCCAGGCAAATCAAGGAGCCTTCACCACCAGGTCACAGCTAACGACCCATTCTTGACAGCTAACGACCCATTCTTGATGGGTTTCAGCACCTTAGGCCATTGTTTACCTTAAGGCCATGGACACTAATGTCTCCCTAACGAGCCTATTCAGGCCATCTTATGAGCCAATCAGACAAGGGGACAAGAGGTCAAGCTGACTATAAGAAGGTCTCTTGCACTAGCTGTATTCAGACCGATGAAGCTGTTTGGATGAACAGCGAAACGTTTCTATCTCTCAAAAAAGAAGTCCAGTAGCCATGACTCAACTCCCAGATAAACGCACCTGGATGACTGAGAATCTTCACAGACGTATTGTTTTGTATCCCACTTTTACTCCTTTGCAGAACGCAAGGCAGTTTACCAAATGATTTTAGAGACCAGCCCTACTTTAGAAAATGCAATAGATTACAGCATTTAAAAAAAATCCCTGTGGCTGACATCCAGTAGTGCAGAGTAACACTGCATAAGGCTGATGACATCATCTACCATAGCAGTTTCCTGGAAATTAAAAGTTCCTGATCCCCTTCCCTCAAAGTTTCTGAGGCTCCTGGGGAAGCTGTTGTGGGCTGAGGTGGAGCCGTTAATTTCACGAAAGTGCCATCAAAAATGAAAGATTCTGCCCCATGGCCCCAATGCAAGTCGAAAGGGACCCCAAAAGAGCCTTGGATCCTTTTGGTCATTTGAGGTTTGATTGGGAACTCTTAAATCTTGAAAAACCAGCCCAGGCTAATGATGTCATCAGCCTTATGCAGTGTAACCACTGGATTTCAGGCCTAGCGTTTTAATACCTTAATTTATTGTGTTATCTGAAGCCTGCCTGGCTTTTAAATTTATGTTATTAACTGTCTGGAAATGTTATGAAAGAGGTGCCAGAACAGAAACCCATGAACAGAGAAGCAGCAAAATGCATAGAGGCATTAACGGGACATCCCTCTGCTTCCTAGAATCCCCAGTGAGGACCTGGTGCCTGGTATCTGTTAGCGCTCAGCAATTTCTCAGGATCCGGTCTGACGCTGGAGCTCCTTGACTGGAAACATCCAGGCTTTGTATATCTTTAGGCACCATAACTATTAATTGTATTTTCTGGTTAACCATACCTACACTCAGCCACGTTCCCTATGTGTGCATCTCAGTAACTGGCAAAAGGATTACAAAACACCATGCCAATTTGCAAAATGGTAAGAGACAAAAAAATCTAAACATTTTCGAGAGCTGCCCATTTGGGGATGCTCTTTGTCTTCAGGTTGTTCCTATAGAGCTCCAGTTGGGTCCTAGATGGCAGCAAGGCAGTGCAGACTTCACGATTCTGGGGGCTGCTCACCCAGCCCTCTCCAGCAGCTCTCGGCAAGCAGAAGGGATATCAGGTTCATCTTTCCACGTACAGTACTTGCAGCTTTACTATTCATGATCCCTGTCCTAGCATTTCTTTTATAATGTTTTTACCTTTTCCTTATTGATGCATTGATTGCCTCCGAATCCAAAAAGAGCTTCTTGTCAGCCTTGGTAAGATATGCCCACATGTATATATATTATAATGTATTTCCCAGAATGCCAAGCCCAGCATCTTATGGATGGATGTAGGTGAGCCCTTAGTGGAGTTCTGTTTCTACTGGAGAAATCGGTCAAAGAGGTCACCTCTGTGCTGCCTCCTTCTTGCACAGCAGTTCTTTATGCTAGTAGCGCCTCCCCCATGCAAATGACGGCAGCAATACACAAAATATGGCATCAAGATGGTGCCAAGTGCTTTAATAAGTCAGTTCCTTTATCTAATTTATAATTTAAAAGTCAGTGGGCTTGGTGGCTTAGCAGGCTAGAGCACAGAAAACTGACAACTGCAAAGTCGGCCGCTTGGCGGTTCGAATCCCGGGTGCCACGCAGCGGAGCGAGCTCCCGCTGTTAACCCCAGCTCCTGACAACCTAACAGTTCGAAAGCATGTAAATGCAAGTAGATAAATAGATACCGCCATAAAAAGCGGGAAGATAAAACAGTGTTTCCTGGCAGCCATGCTGGCCACATGGCCACGGACTTGCACAATACTGGCTCTTTGGCTTGAATACGGAGATGAGCACCGGCCCTAGAGTTGGACATGACTAGCACGCATGTAGAGGGGGTGGACCTTTACCTTTTTATCTCCTTTATCTTGCCGGTGTTCTTCCCCAAGAAAAGGATGCTCGATTTTGGGGAAACACACTCAACATATAACTGTTTCTTCTCTCCCTTTGTCTCCCCCTCACCCGCCGCCACCTTTGGAACCCAGGTCTTTGGCTTCCTGAACCTGGTGCTTTGGCTGGGGAACCTGTGGTTCGTCTTCAAAGAGACCGGTTGGAGCACCCCCTTCATGAAGTACCCACCTCCCCAGGAGAAGCAGCCAGCCCCCGATACCTACGGCGACACCTACAACCAAGCCCCCGGCTATGGACAGCAGGACTCGTATGGGCAGCAGGGTGGCTACCAGCCAGATTACAGCCAGCAAGGCTACGGGCAGCAGGGAGAATATGGGCAGCAAGGCAGCTATGTCCAAGGCGGGCCCACTTCCTTTGCAAACCAGATGTAGGCGGGTAAGTTATGAAGACCCAGCGTGTAGAACAGTGGTTCTCAACCTGTGGGTCCCCAGATGTTCCTGGACTGCAACTCCCGGAAGCCTCTACCACTCGCTGTGCTGGAAGGGGTTTCTGGGAATAGGAGTCTAGGAACATCTGGGGACCCACAGGTTGAGAACCACTGGTATAGAAGCTGGGCAGAAGGGTGGGGTGGGGATGCTGTGGTCCTCTCATCCATACACAGATCTGGGTATGCTCCACGTAGAACACGCTAGCACTCTATGCAAGGGCAAATGAGATCTGCCTCTACATACATTATGCAAATCAGTTCTTGTGTCTTGTTTGGTATATCCTGTCATAGTTTTACTAGCCATGCAAGCCGGAAAAGCAAGGAACTTTGCAGGGCAGCAAAGCTCAAACCGTTTACCACTGGGGAATCATATTCAATTCTCTTTCCCTCTGGCTTTTGAGACTTCTGACATAACTTGACTGGATGCTTTCAGGTAGATCTTATAAATCTGAGCACAGACCATCTAGCTGAGAAAGTAGAATTCTGGATACAGAAACCCGTTTGGCAGTTGCCCTGTGCTGCTACGGACAAGCGGAAGGCACCACAAGAACAGTATATATTCTGCTAACAATGCTCATACCCTAAGTATTCATCCCCCAACTTGGGGGAGTGACTACACTGGGGAGCCAGATCTGTTTTTGGAATTAGGTTGAGCCACTGCCTCCCTTGGTTCTTAAATGGCTGTTAACATCCACACTGCATGCAAGCTGGTGTGAAGTGAATTGGTGCCAGCCACCCCTCTAGGTGAAGAAACAACAACAAACAAGGGAAGAGACCAGGCTGATTTCTGTTTAAGTTGTTATGTTGTGTAGTCATCAAGAAGAACATTGAGTCTAACTCAATGTCAACATTGAGTGCCAACTCAGATGCAAACATATATGTTATTTGTCCCTGTAGTTGCCACCTTGTGGGAAAGTTGTGGGTCCCACTTCTTGAATTCTATTACATTCACAATACAGTATGGCAAAAGTCTTGCAGATGGGGTGGGTGGAAGAAGAAGAAGTGAGGCTGGCACAAGGTGGAGTAAATCTGAGGATTAAAACTTAGGCCTTTTCTAGGTGGAGCACATCAGTTGGCTTGGGGTGGGTAGGTGGGTTTTCTTGCCATGTGCTGCCAAGGTTAGGATTGGGACTTGGTGGTAATGGGTCATAGACAGTGGGAAGAGGTGATAAGGCTGCCCAGTGCCTGAGCTGCTGAAAAAATTGAAGGCACAAGTGGCAAATGTCACAACCATATCATGTGATTCTGTGTCAGCTTGAGAACAGTGGAACAGAAGGGATCAAGATGTCTTGTTGTATGGATTCCCTTCTTTCCAATGAAAGGGAGATGTGGGAATTGCCCTTTTACCCCCTACATGTTTCCCTTTGCTGTGGTGCACTAGAACTGATCTGAGCACTGGATACCAGCTGCATAAGTCATTTTACAACAGTGCAGCACCCCAAGTCACTACAGTGGTACCTCAACTTACAAATTTAATCCATTCCAAATGCATGCTCTTAAGTCAAACTACTCTTAAGTTGGGGTACCTATCTAAAACATTGAAAAAATTAGTTAAAAAATCAAAAAAATGAAAAAAATTGTAAGTCGAGCAGACCATGTCTAAAATTTGTAAGGCGGCAGTTAAAACGCCAACAGTTTTCTGCTCTTAAGTCGGATTGCTCTTAAGTCAAGCTGCTCTTAAGTCAGGGTACCACAGTATATTGGATTAGTACAGCTATCTTTGTGACTGATCTTACATAGTATATAGACAGACAGACAGACAGATAGATATGCTAGTCCAGTATAGTCCAATATAGAATACAGACAGACACAGGTGGATGTGGCAATGGAAAGACCCTCTTACAAAATCAAGATTGCATCTACATTCAATAAAGAAACAGAAGCAGAATGAGTTTTTAAATATTAGAAATAATGTAAAGATTTACCCCCACCCCACCCACCCCAAAAAAAGTTTAAGCAAAATCTGTCAATTATAAAACCAAATACTTGACATTTATCTTTCTTTGCCTTGTAAAGTATGAGAAGCCCAATGAAAATAACTGGCCCTCTACCACCCCCACCCCCCACCGAACGGAATGGATAATGTCACTGTCGTGGTGTCTTAAAGTTGCTTAAAATTAGCTCCAGTTATGAATTGGGTCTCGTTCCTGGCATCCAACTATATATTGTATATGTTGGTGAATGACGCCCCACACATCTGGAGCTGTATCAGCATGACCAGGATCTCTGAAATTAGAGCTTTTTGGATAAACACTGATAAATAATCAGCTGATTGGTGCACCATAGTCTGGCCTCCACTTTTTGAACACTCCTGCTGCCTCCAGGCTGCCATCCCAACATCAGCGTTGAAGTAAAATCCAGCCCGCCTTGAGGTGGGGAGTGCTAAGATTCGATTTAGCCAGTCCAGTTGGGTTGTGGTGGTGGTGGTGGTGGGCGCAAAGAGAATTGATTTGCTCCCCCCACGCGCCCCAGACGATTCTCCTGCCTGAGGCACTTTGGGCAGCCCTCTGTATTTCAGCTTGGTGACGAGGACTCCAGAGGAAATGGCTGCCGGTGGGTTTGATTTGAATCATAGGGCCTAGCGCCAAATGGCAAGGCAGTGTTTTCCTGGTTCATCCTCACTCTCTCTCTCTCTCTCTCTCTCTCTCTCTCTCTCTCTCTCTCTCTCTGCAGGTCCCTACGCCCCAGTAGGAGGTGTCGTGAGGAGGAAGCCGCCATCCTGTCACTGCCCCCCATGTCCCCTCGTGCAGGGGAAAGGGGGGGCTGGTGGGTGCTTGCACTGGGAGGGGGCTGGCGGGGTCCCCCCCCCGGATGAATGTAGATGTTCGTGCTGTTTATATATATATATATTATATATATGAGAAACTACAACTAGAGATAGACCGCTCCCTCTTCCACTGTCCCATTGCCTCATGCGCCCACTCACACACACACACCATGCGCTACATCGTCCCCCACCCCTGACCTGAGACCACTCCTTGACCTTACACTCTTCCCCGTGTCCCTCCCCCATCACCCCAGGTCCCTTCCTTCCAGGACTCTTGCCTCACCCCAGCCAAAACCCAGCGACCCTACCTTCCCCACCTGTTTCTCTCCCTA
Source organism: Phrynocephalus guinanensis (assembly GCA_037367245.1). Classification (NCBI taxonomy): domain Eukaryota; kingdom Metazoa; phylum Chordata; class Lepidosauria; order Squamata; family Agamidae; genus Phrynocephalus; species Phrynocephalus guinanensis. Next base: position 157,309,790 of record CM074734.1, read on the forward strand.
TACGCTTCCAATCCCACCCACCCCGCACTGGATACTATGGCAGGCACGGCATGAGTGGACTCCTTCATGGACACTCACCCCAAACCATGGCAAACTCTCTTCCATCTCCCCTTCACATGCCTTGATGAGAGCAAGTTGGCCACGGGGGATGGAGCTGGGGGGAGCAAGGGGGTGAGGTGATGGCGAGGTGGTGGTGGTGGTGGTTTGGATTCCATCTTGAGTGTCTGAATGCCCAGCAGTTTTAGAATTTAGGGAATTTGCGGTTAAGTCCTCTAGTACTTTAAGTAAATGTTGTTTTGCTTTTTTTTTGTTTACATACACAAGCACAGGTCTCTTCTTCCCAACTCACCTCCTGCACCCAGGACTGAAGGGTCACAAAAGGGAGCTGTGGAAAGTGTGGGGGCAAAACTCTTATCATTTCCCCCTTCCCGCTGGTCCCTTCAGGGTGTGGAGGTAATAGTAAAGTGTGTGAGCTTAGGAGGCATCCAAAGCATTTGGGTGCTTCTGGTGGTTTCGAAGAGGTGTATGTTTCTATCATCTCTCCAGAAGAGTCTATTCTAGTGGGTAGTATGGGAGTAGGGTGGGGATGTTGGCTCCTAGCAAGTTGTCTTTCTCAAGGGGGGGGGGTGTCAGGGCTTTATTTTTTCCCTCAATACCAGCATGTATGCCATGACTAACACTCTACCTAGACCCAAAGTTTGGGGCCGAGGAGAGGGGGACGGAGGGGGACATTCAACCATCCATCCCATTTCCTAAATCTTCTCTGCTTTCCCCCCTTTCCTCTGTAACTTAATCTTTCTCTCATATTCAGTTGTCTGTGACTGCATAACGCAAGATATTTCACTACAGTTTGCTTTGATACATTTCTCCCCAACACTAGTATACAGTACTTATGATCAGAGCAATTAAAATCGACATTAGGGATGGTCAAGAACTTATGAGATCACCTTTTGTATGAATTCACCAAAACTTACAACACTATTTACATTACAGGGGGGAAGAATTTGAGATGCTCAGAAAAGGGAAATGTGAGAGAAACCCAAACAGATTTGTTAATCCAGGAGGAAGGGTTTCAGATCTTCGCTCTTAAAAGTCTGGCTTGGAATCTCTCTGCATTCAGACACATTGAGGGTGCCAAATTGGAGTTGCCACCAACTTTTTTTTTAACCCCTTGGCAGGCTGCTTGCCTTTAACAGCTACATAGCACCAGAATAGTCTCCATTCTGGGAATAACTGCAGCTTTCTGAATCTGGCCAGTGAGGATAGGTAAGGATTTCACTACAACATTTCCAGAATTGTGTAAGTGTCCTCAAGGGTAGGTGTAGTCGTGTCAATCTGATGCAAAGCAAAAACATAGAGGGTTCCTGCAGCACCGTAGATGTTTATTATGGCATGGGCTTTTCTGGACTACAGACTACTTTGTTCAACATCAAGAGTAGTCTCCATATTTTCAGGACCCTCTTCAGCCCATATGACCGGTGGCAAGCACCGAAAGCATTGATGGTGAAAATTGCCATTATTGCATATTTTTTTCATATTTGGGATGGAAAAAAACTTGGGATTATTAAAAAAAATCAAAAACACAAGGGATAGTGACATGAACAGGCTTGTCCAACTGTTACCTGTCCCCTTACAATGCCTTGCTGTCTATACCCCAGGTCAAGCATTAGAAGGTGTCTGCTCAGCCATAACATTTCTGACATGTGTGATGTTCAGGGTCTCAACCTGCGACAGCTGCAGGGAGGCACAGATTTTATGAACACCACATCTGCACAGGACCCATGCATGCAGCGGAAAAAATACAATATGGTTCTAGCACAGACAGGTCCCATGTAGAGGCCAGAATCCATACCTTTGCTGCCTCCACACTAAGGAAATTTCACAGGGTCATGGTCCTTGTCCCTGATCCATATACTTTATCTTTGCAGACTGAGCCCCTGAAGAGAGATATAGACATTACATTTTTCAGACTACAGCTTCCATAGTCCCAGTGTATGCTGGCTAGGAAATTTTGGAATTTGTAGTCGGAATAAGCCGTTTGCCCAATTTCTACAGTGCATAATTCATGGGACAGACTTGAAGGCTTACCCTATGTCAATTGTGAGTAGGGAATCATGTGAGAGATATCATGGAGGATTCAATATAGATTCGTAGCGTTTGTTCTTGGGCACTTGTTATCACACAGTGAGTTGGAGGAACATGGGCCACATCTGAGTTTGCTTCAAAATATGTGGACTTAGGATCAGAGTAACTTTAATTCCTCTCTTCCCACCTACCCCATCTTTGATTCATTGTATTCGAATTGAAGCTTCTATCATTCTACCCTTTTCCCTATATTATTTTGGGTGTTTTTTCCCTAGCAGTGGTTCCCCTGTATTTATTTTTCCCCATCCTTTTCTCTGGTCCATCCCAAAAGTCCGACTCCTCTAATCTCAACCTACCACGTTTAGCCTCAAAACAACTTATTTTTTCCAGAACAACCAAAGCCTCCCCCACCCCACACCTGCCCACTCACACACAAACTTCAGCCCTCCCTTCTCCCACCCCTCCACCCTCCCCTGATTCCTAGTGGCACTCTGACTATATATTACTCAATGTCTGTGTATCTGATTGTGCCGTAATTGTGCGTTTCGGTTTGTCCGGCTCTTTGCCCCGGTCGATATTGTGTGATTTTTTCTTCCATCTTTAAATGACAAAATGACAAGAAAAATACCAACAGCAGCAGCAGCAAAAGGACAGGAAAATATGCATCGATCTCCCAAAATCTGCCCCCTCACCCCACAAAGGTATAGAGAACAATAATGGATTGAAAAACAAATAAAAAGAGAAAGAAAATGTATTTAAAATTAAATGTCTCTGCATCTTTATTGGAGACGGGCCCTATCTGGATCCTTGTCTCCTATGTGTCAAATAAGACTGCATGAGATCCTATATTTACATCTTGTAAACTGCCGCCACCAATTCCACCCTCTCCCAGGTTTTATCCACTGCCTGCTCAAGATTTCACATGTGTCAACTTCAGGGAGGGCTCCAAGTGAAGTATTCCATGCAGGCAGGGTAGGGTGGATGCCTCATGAAACAGATTTATGAAATCCAGAAAGGGCAACATGTGAATTTTTGCGAGGAGAGGGTTACTGGTGGTGCTAAGAATTTGCTTGTTTACCTGCCAAAAAGGCCATTCCAGTTTGACTGGATTAAGTTATGGGTGTACCTTAACTTGGTTGGGGATGGGATTTCTAATCAGTAGCAAAAGGTCTTGGGAATGGCCTCCTGCCGGTCAGCTTAACAGGTTTACACACCACCCAGCCAGAAATTACTGTTCTGTGCTACAGTTCTCAGAATATTGATGTTTACCAGGACATAGCCCTTGAGGCTATTTACCAATACAGAAAACAAAAACAAAGCAGTTCTTATGAAGTTATTTGCGCTTGTCAATCAGCTTTGCCCACAGCCTTTGGTCGTCCATCTTTCTTAGCGCCCCACCCTCCATCACAACCTCCTTCCTCCTCGCCTCTCCCAAACCAGGAATGCACAAATGTGGCCCTCTGTGCTGCCTAAGGTTGGCGGGGGTTTTAGGGCAAAATCACTTGGAGGGTCCATGTTGCCCACACTTGACCGCAGGACCCCCCCCCCCAAAAAAAAACTAGAAGCTAAAAGAGAAGCCCAGAAACTCCCAACCCCCTGAGTTGTACTTGAGTCTTTGCTTCTCTGAAATGCCAAGTCTTTCCGTCTCTGGCATAGGTAGCAACTCCTGCAATGTTCAGCGTTCCTTCTGATTCATACAGTCAACTGCAGGTGAGTTGAATTGTTCCATGTCTACAAGAGACAAAACCAGCTCTGAAAACGTGAGCCTTGCCAGCTATAGCAACCAGATTCCCTTCATTTGGCCTCCTGGATGTTTGTTTTCCTTAACAGCTTTTTTAAAAATAAATAAATAAATTCTTCCCCTTCAAATACTTGGACTGAGTGTCTCTCTGCTCTGCAAGAGCCTTCACCTTTTTATCCTCTCCTTTCATTTCCACTGTAGCTAGCTATGACTGGGAACAGAGGAGTGCTTCAGTGTAGTTTGATCAGATTATATGCACCTTTACAGGACTGGAATGAAAAGGCAGATTTGATTCTGCTGCTATATGTCTGAAGAAGTGGGCATGTCCACGAAAGCTTACATTAAAAATATAATAGCCTTTAAGGTGCCACGTTTTTGCCTTTTGTTTTGTTTTGATTCGATTTTTGCCTGGAATTCTTGCACAGAATAACAGGGCTACCTCTCATAAAACTTGGCTATTCCTTAAATCAGGAGGAGTGGGGATTTTGTTTCAGAGTTTTTTTTTAAAAAATTAAAAAATATGGGGAACTTCTGCGTGCAGGAGATCAATGGAATGGAAAGTTTGCGAGCTTTGACATCCTGGAGTTCTGTCTCCCATGAACTCATTTGGGAATGGAGTTAGTGGTGCAGGATGAAGTTTTAGTACCTTCTTCAAGTGAGCTTTTCCTAACAGCCGCTTGCCTAGGAGAAATCCTCAATGTGAAAAACATAATTGCAAGGAGATAAATATTATCACTTATGTCCATTAGACAAAAGATAGAGATACTTTGGATTTCAATTCCCAGAAAACTCAGCCAACACAGCCAAAAGCCAGGGAGTGTAAAGTAAACACGAGCTCATCAAGCTGCTTATCAATGAATATATACTGCCTGATGGCAATGACTTTCTAGGCACTTCCAGCCTTTGTTTAAATTAAACCCCAGAGGAGCAGCTACTAGAAAAAACCCATTATAAAGACCGAAACCTACATAAGATGGGGACACCATAAAAGGACGAGAGACACCTGAAACAACAAGTCACGTGTACTATTGTAAATGTTTCTCACCCACAAGAGCTAATTATTTCTACTCTTTGAACATGATGGTTTTGTTAGTTTCATCCAGCTAGCTGTAATGTTTGCACTAATCTCGGTTTCCAAAGAATCCCCTTTTTACAAATGGTACCTTGAAACTTATCATCAACACTGGTTGGTCCCCCTGAGAAACAGATTCAACTTCCTATAACAAAACCTGCTCCCACTATACCATTCCATATGCCCACCAAAATTATCTAGTGCCCAAGATGGGAGCAGGCAAATTTGGGGCCTCTAAAAGTACCTGTACTACAATTCCTATCCTCCCTCACCATTGGCTATGACAACTAAGAATGACAGGAATTGCACCCACCATTATATCTTCTTCCTAGCATTTTCCTGCATATGGAGTGTCAAAACGTACTCACTCCTGGCTTAATGATAGCTTTCCTTCAAGGGCTACTAATAGTTTGGGTTGGGTTGGTGGTTTGATAAGCAGAGGTGTGCACACACTGCTATCGTATAACCTCCAAGATGAAAACAGGGCTGGCCCTGCCATTAGGCAGACCGAGTTGGTGGCCTCAATCAGATCTGAGGTGGCAATTTGTTCCTTTTGTATCTTATTTAAATTGGATTTTCTCCTGGTGAGGGGGACACAAGATGGCTAATTACATTATACCCTATCCTATCCTTCTGTTTCTAGAAGGTGTGGGCAAAACTTGTGGGGTTTTCTGCTTACGTGCCAAATATGGCCAGTTGTTTGGGTCAGCATTGCGGGTTCCTTTTTTTGGGGGGGGGCACTGTTTGCTGTTGCACCTCAGGTAGCAAAATGTCTTGGGCAAGCCCAGATGGCACTCAAGTGGGGGTGAAAGGGATGAACAGAGGCGCCATCACAGAGCACGCACCCAATGTTGAAATCCTGTTGCTTGTCACAGCATGTCACGCCAGAGTAGGTCCACTAAATCACAGGGGAATTTGGTGAGTCACCTCCTCTGCCAAGTTCCACTGGTTCCATTGGCTTACTGTACTCTCGCGTGACACACTGCGTCACTGATTCCTCCCACTGAGCCTATACAGGAAGTCCGATGTATGCTCCTGTCATGGCCTCGCCTTCTAAGTCTACAGTGTGGGTCACAGAACACATGCCTTCCATTAAAATAAATATACTCCTGCTTTTTAGACAAAAAAAAAGGTCCAGAACAGTCTACGATAAGAGCAATAAAAACAGCACAATTCCTTGTTGTATTCCAAAAGGCATGACCCACATGGAAAAGGCAAAAGGGAAGGAAGAGAAATGCTAGCAAACTCAGGCACCAATTTTTAATGATGCAGAGCCATTCTTACAATGACCAGATGATACATTTCATGGAAAGGAAGATTTCCCCACAAAGCTGGTCCCAGCAGAGGCAACTCAGTCATCCTACTGCTCTCTGTGCTCTATCCTGACTGAACTGGCTACACAATGAACAAGCTTCATACACTGATGTCTGAACAATCAGGAAATACCCATAGTTAGGGGTCTAGGAGCCAGTTAGTTAATCTAGAGCAGTGGTGGTGAATCTTCAGCACTCCATGTGTTTTGGACAACAACTCTCAGAATTCTAAGCCTAGACTGCCAATGACAAAGGACTGTGGGAGTTGTGGTTCAAAACATCCGCAGCACCGAAGGTTTGCCATCACTGATCTAGAGTGTCAGGTTTCAGCAGCTAGTATATTTGTCACAAAATAAATTTGTCACAACACTCAACTGATTATTTAAGGCACAAGTGACTAGTAATTACTCAGAAGCCGGTCAGATCTCTCTGCAACCCACTGCTTGTTTATTTGTTTAAATCATAAGATCAGGAATTTAAGTTTGAAAATTAGCCATTGTTCTCATTATCTGTTTCCATCAGTGCTGAGAAAATGAGACCTATAGGAGACCAGTCATCCCCATTGTAAACCATTCAAGTATACAGTGCTACAGTGCCCCTTACTAGTATTTACTAGTATTTCTGCACTGTTTTAATAGGCAGCAGAAAAGTAAGCCAAACACTGTATCATGTTCACACATAATGTTCATGCAGATTATTCACAGCCTTATAAAATGCAGTTGCCATAATTCCTTATGATATAATTTGCTTCAAGACACACAACCCCTAAAATTAAAGAATCCATAAAAATCAACACAAGATTATCAGCAATCCAGAATTAATTATACTCTTTATAATTTAAAATAGTGTGTCTACAACTAAATAGAATTAGATGAGTGCTCAAATACCACTTGAAACCAGAAAAAAAATGAAACCAGATGTGGACACAAATTCAGATATGAATTGCTTTTTCTGCAACATGAATAAACATCAATTCTGCAAACATCCATTACTCAAACAAAAGGAAAGCATGTGGCTCTTCTATAGGGCTTTTAGATTAAATTAACAGTCATATAATTACTTAATTAATTAAGTTTGAAAAGATTTGCATTTCAAATGATGAAGTATAATTTTCATTTTAAGAAAAGAAGTCCTTCTTTGCTATATAGTCTAAAAAAAAGATAGTCCATTCTATGGAAAAGGAAAAATTCCTTCCCTAAGGGGGTACCAGTCACCTACTGTTTTATAAATAACTGAATCCTATTAGGGATTTCAAGGGTGTAAATGGAAATCGATAAACTGCAACATCAAATTGCTGTATCCCATATTTTTCCATCTATAAAACATCCCATGTATAAGATGGCCCCCACTTTTCCAACCCAAAATTGAAGTTTTGCAACCATGAGGACACTGCTTGGCTTACTTTCTGTGCCCTGCTTCCTTTTAAGTTTGGTTTATTGTAACCCCAGATTAATATGGTCGCTATTCAGGCGCTGAGAGGTTTGCCTATTGTAACTATTTTAAGGACTATTTTATGCCAATAAAGGTGACTTTGACTTTGACCTGTGTATAAGACCACCCTCAATTTCAGTCTAACAATTTTAGTGTCATATACAGGGAAATACTGTAATTATGCTTCCTCCACCACTACTCTCCAGTTGCCTAAGCAATCAAGGGCATAATTTTAATGTAGTTCATTAATTTAGCAGCCATACAGTATATCTCTAAGCCTCCTTCCATGAATGTGTAAACACAAAACAGAAGATGACCCAGGTCAATTTTTAAAAACACCTCTTCCTTTGAATTACAATAGGAAGTTCAATAAATCAGGCCATTTCATGAAGCGACACAGGCAAAGAAGATGAATAGCAGGAAGTATGCCCTCACAGAGCAAATTGTTTGCCCATGGAATTCATTGCCACAAGGTGCTGGAATGATCAAAGACTACATTTTAACAAATATTACATACACAATGAAGTGAATAATGTCTTTCAAAACCTATTTGCCTGCACAATTAATGGGGAAAACCCCCAATGAAACAACACTAAGGACTACCAGCAATCATCTGAGGTCAACTGGTAGCAATGGTGAACGCCCAGTGGTGATAACCTTGAGATGTGAAGCACAAAGGCCACAGTTTAAATTTTGCTTCAGCTGAACACTTACTAAATTAAACATAGGCAAGGTAGTAAAAGACTGGACCCACAGCTCTTTCTGTTTTTTAAGAAAGGAATTTGAAATGTAAATGTGAACTATGAATTAACATTCTCAACGTGTTGACTAATTGGTCTAGAAGACAGAACCCATTAATCGGCAAGGATTTTAAATAGATTTTTTGGAGGGGCTGGACTCATGAGCAGAAGGGTTTTATAATCTGTATTGTATGTTTTAAACTGTGCTGTATTTTATAGTTTTAATAATTGTATTGTTTTATAGTTTTTAATACATAGTTGTATGCCACCCAGAGACCTCTTGGTAGTGTGGTGGCTAATTTTTTTTGTAAATAAATAAATCATTTTAGGACGACAGAGCTGTGATATGGATGATCAACCACAGCCTCTAATTTTTGGCGAACTACCTCTAATTAAGGAATCACTACAGGCATTATCAGCTGCGAAGTCAATTGCATAACTCAGCATGCAACTGATAATGTCTGCAGTAATTTCTTAACCTGGGGCAATTTGCCTCTAAAAGTTAGGCCCTATGTGCGAATACTCAAGAGGATTTTGGCCACTGATTCATAATCTGAATTCTCAGGCATTTTAAATATAGAAAGTCAAGCAATCATACAAGCTCATTTCATTTCATTTGACAAATTCATCATGAATAGTCTTTCACTCTCAGCCAGCTGAGATTCGGGGCAATTTTGCCTTACCTAACAGGAGTCTTCTCACAACCAAGTCTGAATAAATGGCTGTTGGTTAATTTTATTTATTACAGAGCTCTGTGGCTTTCTATCTAGACACTAACTCAAATCAAGCCTACTTATGTTCAGTCAACGGGGCCTAGTAACTTCAACCTACAACCTCAGGTGATGTTTCTCATGAACAGAAAAGTAGGCCAATAACTATGTTATCACTGCATTTTTATCCTCACAGCAATCAATTAAGTCAGAGGAAGTAGAGGGAATGATTGGCAACATTAAAGACAAACAGTTACACTGCAGGAGAAACCAGTATCTGAATGACTGTTTTACTCTGCACAGTAAACCAGTGACTAAAGGGTAGTTATAGCAGTTTTAAGAAATATCTGCCAAAGTCTGCAGTTAAATTACTTTTGGGTAGTTAACTAAGGTAGGAAAAAAACTCCACAAAAATGGCGAAATGGGAGGGCAGGGGTGAGCATAGCATCATCTTCCAGAGATGATTGGTCTACAACACCCAGCTTTCGGGACTGGAGGATGATCAAAATAATTACAGATTATCAGTAATACACTATTTATTAATGAACAAATTATTATAAGGTATAATCCAGAAAAAAAACCCTTCAGAAACACTAATTTAAACACTAAAAATATTAAGAATATAAAGCCAAGTCTTATTGGCCCTTAAGGGCAATTCTAAAATCTATTTTAGTGTAATTGCCTTTTTATTATAAAAGGTATTATTGTATGTTGAGTCATCATAAAGGGGGAGCTGCTGGCCTCTGAGTAAGCCTAACAGAGCTATTACACTGAGACAGTTACTTCACATCCCTCTCATCGCGGTTCGCTGTCCCACTTGGGACAAGTATAAAAAAAGGTTATTCCACCTCCATTGCGTGATGGCGGGAGTTCGTCCCGACCACGCCCCCTAAACCAGGAACAGAGCGTGATGAGACATACCTCTCTCTGGCCTCAGGAATTGTCTTGCCTCGATTCTTGTTTCGAGACAAGTGCCTGTGAAGTAACCATTGTCATGCAACGCATGCATTCTCCATCTAGTGGCAGAAGTGCAAAGTTGCATTCTCCAGTACAATCCCAATGGCATAAATAATGCATCGCAGAGAAGGAAGAAAGCATGAACCAGGAGTTTTGCCGCTTAACGCATAAAAGGCAAAGTTGCGGAGATTCAAAATATCAAAAAATGGAAGCCCGGGCCAAAAAAAAAGGGGGTAAACGAAGCCAGGAAAATTCAGTAATTGTCACAAAACAAGGACGTGAAGAAACAGTTGTTACGATACCATCAATCACGCCCGTGGGTAAACAGAAACAGGGACAGAACCGGGACAAGACCACGTTACCGCGAACTTTATCATGAAACGAACATAATCTCGGAACGAGGAAGGATGTGAAGTAACCATCTGAGAAGTATTTGGGAAGAGTATTTTAAAAACCTGGTTCTAAATACTACCAAAGTGTGAGGCAACCTCCCTCATCCAGTTTCTACAGTTAGCTGCTAGAAGTTTGGTAGGCTGTACATGGAGCACTTCTGAGGGGTATGGTTCCACTCAGGATAATCCAGCTAATACATTGGCCTAAAAAAAAGACAGCAATTACACCAGAAAGTACGACACCTTGTAGGGAATTTGCTGTTTAGCACCTTGCATGGACTGCTTAGGGGACTCAATTTGGAAAATCCTCCCAGAAGTCCAAGAAAATGAGCCACCTTTCTGGGTTAACATTCCACATTCTGAAAAACGTACCAAGTGTGCGCATGGACTGTATGTGTTTCAAGGAAGTTGGTCTTGGTGGTGGGTGTGGCGTGGCGGGGTTTTAACTCTTTGATTGTTTTGTAGTAGTTAACAAAGTAGTTCTGATTTACTTTGAGTAAAATGAAGTTGTATAAGGTACGCCCAGCACTGGGGGTATTCAAGAGAAAATTGGACAACCATCTGTCAGGTCTGCTTTGATTTGGATTCCGCAATTGAGCAGGGGGTTGGACTCAATGGTCTTACAGGCTCTTTCCAACTCCATTATTCTATGATTCTATTAACTCTTTAGGTAACAGCAGTTACAAAACATTTTTTTGTAACTGAGGTAAATATTTGCCAAGAGGTAAATGTGGGGGCTTGGTGTTACCCTCTCCATTTGTGACAGTTAGGTGTTAAATACTGTACAAGGCCTGAATGGAGATTCAACACAGGTTCTTCTCGCCAGTTATAACCCTGCAGGTTATCAAAGCCCTTGAGCTCCAGAAGCAGAGCAGGTTATCAAAGCCCTTAAGCTCCAGAGGCAAGGCAAAGGAACATCATCAAATAAGAGATTTGTGGATTCAATAAAATGGAAGCAAAACAAGTTGAGGAGCCATGTAGCCATTGGTACTACAGTATTCTGAGGAAGAGGGTTTCGATCTCGAAATATTAGCAACATTTTTGTTATTCTTCTAGTAGCTTAAAGGTATCACCTTTTCCACTTTTGTATTTAAATAAAATGGAAGAACAAGATTCTGGTCTTGATCATCTCAGAGTGAACAACATGTAATAAATGGGGTCAAACTACTGGAAGCCAGGTTTTGCTTGAAGATCTGCGGAAACGGCCAAAATATTTATTTATTTATTTATACATTTCAATACCGCCTGTCTTCAAGAAAAACTCTGGGTGGTGTGTGTGTGTGTGTGTGTGTGTGTGTGTGTTTAAAGCTAGACAACCAACTATCGTGCTTGGTTGACTTGGATTTTTGCATTGAGCTGAAAGGAGGGGGTTAGACTTTGAAAGCTTTACAGGCCCCTTCCAACACCATTATTCTATGAATCTCTGAGGACACTTCCACACAATATCTAGTTATCTTGACTCCTTCTAGCATTGATTCAGTGTAAAACCAGGTGGGGCGGAGGAAGGCATTATTTGGTTTTTGAATGTGACTCAGTTCCTAGAGAGGGAGTACATAGGCTGGATCTCCCCCCAGCTGCGAGCATTGAGGCTTGCCCACTCCATCAGCTCCGCAGCTTTCGCAAGGAACACCAAAAGGAGGGTGATCACATCCCCTTCAGCTGAATGAGCTCGGAGAGGTTCCTGCCCGTAGAAATACAGGTACAGCCTCCCCAGCTGGTAGTTCCCGATAGCACCTTTCACCAGTTCCCGCAAGGCGGGCAAGGTGTCCAGGCAGCCCGTGTCTGGAGGCAGTGAGGCGCCCACCCTCTGGAACTCGGCACACAGCAGGGGGAAGTCATAGCCCAAACCATTGTGGGCCACCAAGCAGATGGGCCCGGTCTGACGCCCCAGAAACCCCTGCACGGCCTCCACAGCCGCCCCATTGAGATCCGGCTTGCAGTTCTCCTCCAGGTTCCGGTTGCTCAGCCCAGTGATCTCTTCGGCCGTTGGAGTGAAGGGCTTCTGGGGATCGATGCAGAGGGTAAGCTTGTCTATGACGCGAGGCAGATGATCCGAAGGGGTCACGGCACCACGCAGCAGAGAGCGCTGCAAAGAGCGGCGGTGCACCGCAAAGAGGCACAGCTCAGCCATGCGGGGTCGATCTTTGGGCAGGCCCGTTGTCTCAATGTCCAGGAAGACAAAGGTCTGGAAGTCCTTGGGGGCAGCCATGGCTGCCACAGAGGAAACAGAAGTCAGAATCTTGTACTGGACATGGCAACATATACCAGATCTACACCACTCACCCACGGTAAGAGGTAACAGGCCCTGCTAGGAGCTGCAGGTCATATTGTGACTTCACTCACTCTTAGAGTTGGATGAAACTAGGGCAATGGTGGCAAACCTTGGGCACTCCAGATGTTTTGGACCACAACTCCCAGAATCCCAAGACTGTATTGCCAATGGCAGAGGACTGTGGGAGTTGTGGTCCAAAACATCTGGAGTGCTGAAGGTTTGCCACCACTGTATTAGGGTATGTGGCCTGCATCTAGTGTCAAAGGTACACCATTAACTCTGTGGGCTCCCTAGCTGCTACTATGGCTGGGAATCTATCTCCCCCCCCCCCCAGCCTGCTTTCCTTGCAGAATGAAGGCACACTCAAGGTAGCTCCCGAAATATGAGCCTCATGGCATGGTGGTTAAACTGCTTTACTGCTATAAATGTATTCACAGCCCAGGGTTCAATCCCAGGTAGCCGGTTCAAGGTTCACTCAGCCTTCTATCCTTCTGAGGCTCGTAAAATGAGTACCCAGCTCACTTGTGTGTGTGAGGAGGGGTTGCAATGCGTAGCCTGCATAGATAAATTGTCAACCACCCAAAGAGTACAGTAGTACCTCTACTTAAGAGCAGCTCTACTTTAAGAGCAATTTGACTTAAGAGCAGAAAACAGTTGGCGTTTTAACTGCCGCCTTACAAATTTTAGGAGCAGTCTGGTCTACTTACATTTTTTAAAAATTTTAAATTTTTATTTATTTTTTCTATTTTTAAAATATGGTGCCTCTACTTAAGAGTTGTTCGACTTAAGAGCATGCAATTAGTACAGATTACATTCGTAAGTAGAGGTACCACTGTACTTTTAAGTGCTATGTGACAATATATAAGCAGCACACTTTGCTTTGCTTTTGCTTTCAAATACAGTACTAGCAAGGTGCATTTCATCCCCCCCTCATTACATTCCTCCTGTAGGGACAGAGAGAGGCAAGCAAAGCTGAATCTGCCCATGGAGGCACCAGCCCACCCTCACCTTTTAATCATGTTCTCCCCTGTCCTCCCTTTCTACATGGATAGGATACATTTCAGGGACAGGAGACTAGGAGACCTGCACAGGGGCCAAAGTAGGGGGTCCCACTAGGCCAGACTAAGCCTCCAGCTTCCCTTTTCCTGACATGGTAGGAAGGCCATCGTAAATAAAAATGGATATATCTGAATCATTATGGTCTTCAGCTGGACTCCTTATCTAGCTGCTAAGAAAGATCCTTCCATATGGCAAATACTGATAAGGACCAAAGACCATCCTGGCCCAAGCCTGGCCTTGGTTATTTCTGAACACGAAACAAGGAGTGAAAAATAATGGTCACCTTCTGCATTTGAGAACTTTGCCTTGTTTCTTTAAACAGAAATGAAGGAAAGCAAAACTGAGATCAGAAGAAAACTCCCCATCCTTCCAATGCCACCAAATTACTTGACTAAGCTTTGCTGCTTCACGGCAAGATACTCTCCCTGTTTGGAAACCAGGGTGGATTTGATTTAGCTCACTAGTTAAATGTATATTTATTTTAATAAACAATATTTTTTTAAATCAGATTTTTTTTACAATTTAATTCAAATGAATTATTTTTTTTTAAATTCTGTGAATCGATATGATTTAAAGAATGAGAGGTGTGCGCATGCCCTGAGAAGCAGACGCCGTTGCTCCCCCGCTCCGTATAAACGAAAGATTTATGACCTAAAAGAAAGCAATTAGCTTGCTAAAAGTGTCTGAAAATAGCTGGAACTGTGCCTAAAGCTACGAAGAACAAGGTGTTCTGGAAAACAGCAGCTATTCGGGTAAGGAGAAGCTATCAGAACTCTTTAGATAAGAAAGCCTAACTGTCGAATGGCGACTACAATTAAGGCGTTGTCAGAGCAAATGGCTCAATTCCAAGCTCTGATGCTAGCTTCACAGGAGAAAATAACTAAAGACATTGCTGAGATAAAACAAGAGATTCAACAGATTAATATAGAAATGAAAGGAATCCGGGATGAAGCAATGCAAGCAAAGCATATGGCCTCAAAGAATACAGAGCAAATAACACAATTAAAGAAATTAACTGCAGAACTCTCTGATAGAATGAGAAGAGCGAACCTATTAATTTATGGGATTTCAGAAGATATAGAGCAAAGGAATTTGGAATAATGCATTGTGAACTGGCTCTCTGAGCAAGGAATAGAGCTGGAGGGAGAGGTGGAGAGAGCGCACAGGCTGCAGAGTAGAAGAACAGGGGGTGAACCACGCCCAGTGATAGTAAAATTTGCAAGAGAGAAAACTCAACAGCAGGTATTTCTGGCCTTAAAGAAAATGAAAGAACTCAATTTCAAGGGGAAGAAAATCTTTGTTAGAAGAGATTTTTGCCCGGAGACACTGAAACAAAAAAGTCTCATGAAACCATACGCCCAGAAGCTTCATCAAAACAAGATAAAATTTAGCTGGATATACCCAACTTCCATAGCCATTTTCAAAGAGGGAAAGAGATTACTCGCGAGAAATCCACAAGAAGCAGCAAAGCTACTGGTGAAACTGAAGCTTGATACCAGAGACCTGGAAGACCAGACATCAATGGACGAAGAGGAAGGAGAAGAAGGACCCTCTACGCACAAAGAAAAGAGACAAAGGATGCATTCAGACGAAGGACTATAACGGAAGTGAAAGGTCATAAATAAATATGGGACTAATAATGGATTTAAAAGACTGAGGGGGGAGGGGGGCACACCTGGAGGTGTAGAGAGAGGATGAATTTTTTTCCCTCAAACAGAAGCTCTACATCTAGGGGAGGGAAGGGAGGGAAAGAGGGGAGAGGGGGAAGGAGGGGGAGAATGGTTAAAAGAATAAAAACAAACTCTCAGCGTGTGGGGGGAGGGAAGCCTAGAATAACAGAATATGGTTAGAAGTCTGAAGGTGCTGACACTGAACGTTAATGGGTTGAGTTCGGATTTAAAAAGATATAGACTTTCCACCTTTACAAAACAGCAGAATATAGATATCTTGTTCCTTCAGGAAACACACAAAGCAAAGAGAGATAAGAAACCATTGTTAAAAGACCCAAGGTGGAAAGTAATAGCAGAGGCAAGAAGCAACTCCAAGGCAAGGGGAGTAGCTATTTTGGTACATAGGAAATATGATATTAAGTTAATAGAAGTAATTCCAAATGGGGAGGGTAGATATCTCTTAGTCAAATGTTTATTTGAAGGCAAAGTAATAACATTAGCAAATATATATGCCCCGAATAAAGGGCAAAAACGATTTCTGATAAAAATCCTTAAAAAGATACAGAAATTAGCAGAAGGAGAAGTAATAATAACAGGAGATTTTAATATAGACTTTACGAAAAGTAATATAATCAAGTGGAAACAATGGGCTTTAAAAGAAGCACACGAAATACTAGGCTTAACTCCACAACCAACATATTTTTCCAGCAGACATAAATCAGCCTCATGCTTGGATTACATAATTCTTAATGAATCTAGCAGATGGGAATTAAAAGGAATAACTACACATCCAATATGGATATCAGACCATGCGCCCATTAGTGTAGAAATAGAAGTAAATGGAGATCAACCCAAAAGAAGGTGGAGATACAATAATATGATTATGTCTAAAGAAAAGGATAGAAAATATATGGAAGACCAAATAAAATTTTACTTTCAGGAAAATAGAGGAACAGTCACTACAGACATATTATGGGATGCTGCAAAATCTGTCTTCAGAGGGTATTGCATAATGAAAGAGAAGGAAATAAAAAAAGGATGGTACATGGCAAAAAAAGAGAAGATACAAGAATTGGAGGAATTGCAGGCACAACAATTGCAGACATTCTGTCAGGCTAGAAGCAGGAAAATTACAGAATTAAAAAAGCAATTAGACTCCCTTGATTTAAAATCACTTTGGAAAAAACAAGTCATGGTAAAGGATGAATTTCAGAGAAATTCAATAAGATCAGTTAAAAGATTAGCAAAATATTTAAAAATTAAGAGGGAAAAGCAAAAAGTGAAAGCTATTAGAATAAACAGGAATATAACACATAACCCGAAAGAGATTAAAGAAGCCTTTATGAATTTTTATAAGACTTTATATAAGAAAAAAGATACTGGAGAGTATGAAGAATTAATAGGAATTAAACTCAAAGAGAAAGAGAAAGAGGGCCTTGAGGCAGAAATAACATTGCAAGAAATAGAACAGGTAATAAAGGGATTAAGAGTAGGTAAGTCACCAGGTACAGATGGGTTTACACCAGAGTTTTACAAGGAAATGAAGGGAATCTTGATACCAGAACTGCAAGAAGTCTTTAATAATATAATAAAAGGAGGGAAGGTACCCAACACGTGGAGGAAGGCAGAAATAACAATACTATTAAAACCACAGAGGGACCCAAAGGAACTGGGTTCTTATAGACCAATAAGTCTACTAAATCAAGATTATAAGATTTTTGCCAAAATAATGGCAAATAGGCTTAAAAATATTATCCCACAATTAATAAAGGAAGATCAGTATGGGTTTGTGAAAAATAGAAGTATAGCCCACCCAATTAGGAATATACTAAATGTATTAAGTCATGGTCAATGTAAGAAATTAGGACTACTTAAATTAGATGTATATAAAGCCTTTGATACTCTCTCTCACGAATTTCTATGGTGTATAATGACGAAATATGGTATGGGCCAAAAGTTTATAAAAACAATACAAGAAATCTATAAAGATAGTTCAGCCGTAGTCCGAATAAATAGTGAGCACACTGAACAATTCCCTATTACAAGGGGAGTAAGACAAGGCTGTCCACTCTCACCCTTTCTATTTATAATGGCAATAGAACAATTAGCCGAAAGAATTAGAAATTCAGGAAGGATAGAAGGTTGTAAAATAGGGAAAGAAGAGATGAAGATCAATCTGTTTGCGGACGACATAATTATAATAATGTGTAATCCAAAGGAAGGAATTAAGGAAATTAAGGTGATATTAGAAGACTTTGAAATAACTTCAGGTTTAAAAATTAATATGACAAAATCAGAAGTAATGTATCATAATGTGAGTTTAGATGAAAAAAAAGAAATTAATAGACTAATTAAAATAGGATTGGGAGTGAAGAGATTTAGATATTTAGGTATAGAAATATTTCAGAATATTAATAAAATAGTGGAAGTAAATTACAACAAAGTTTGGAAGAAAATAATAAGAGATAAGAAAAGATGGAAAAGGGACCCTTTAAATGTAACATCTAGAATTAGAAGTGTACAAATATTTTGGTTACCAAAATTAATATACCTATTTCAAGTCCTACCATTGGAAATCACCAAACAAAGAATAGAAAAATGGAATGTAAAAATAAGGAAATGGATTTTTGGCAGTTCAAATACTAGAATCCCTAAAAGTACAATCCATAGACATAACTCAGAATTAGGGTGGGGAGTACCAGATATAGCAAGCTACTATGAAGCCTTTCAGTTGAAAACATTCTTAGAAATAGAGGGCGAGAATTCTAAATGGGTCAGATTTGAAAACGAGGCAAATAGAGGGGTAGGAAAATTTGGTATATTTACAAATAAGACAACTAGAGAAGATGAATTAGAAAAGGGACCTAGGAGAAACACCTTGAGAATTTGGAAGAAGTGGCAACCAAAATGGTTAAAAGGTATATCAAGATGGGCACCAATAGAAACATTAGAAAAAGATAATACAGATCCTGGATGGTGGGATTTACTCAGGCAAAAAGGATTTAGAAGAATAAAAGATTTGTACAATGGAGAAGTGTTTAAAAACAATTTCAGAGTTAGAGAGGGAAATAGGCCCACAATATTGGCTAAAAATAGCTGGCCTATATAAGAAGGCTTATAAATTAATCGAAGAAAGGGATATAGGTACAGAAGAACCGATAGAAGAAATATACAGAATAATGAATCAAAATAAAAGAGGACTAGCAGGTGTCATATATAAGAAAATGATTACGGACAAGGATCATGCAATTAAGCAATTACAAAAAAAATGGGAGATAGAAATGCAAATACCAGAGCAAAAAGCTATAAGATTAATGAATGGAATTACTAAAATAAAACTATACAAATTTAAGGAATTAGAATTGAAATTTTTTACTAAATGGTACAGAACCCCTGCCATGCTAGCAAATATGTTCTCAGGTCTAAATCCTAAATGTTGGCACTGCAAAGAAACAAAAGGATGGTATTCTCACATGTGGTGGGAGTGTTTGGAAGTTAAAAAATTTTGGGAAATGATTGTTAATAAAATAAATAAGTTACTCCCAGTAAATATAAAAATAGATGCTGAACTAATGTGCTTAAGTTCAATTGGAATAGATATAATAGAAAAGAAGCAGACAGAACTACTAAAAGCAATGGTATTAGCAGGCAAAGCAGTCATAGCGGCAGGATGGAAAGACAAGAGCAAATGGACTGAAAAGAAATGGCATAACTATTTGTTTGATATCATTCAATCTGATGTAATTTTCATTATCGACCAAGATATGCCGTGGAAAGACAAAATAGAGAAAATCAAGGAGAAATGGACTGTGTACCAGAGATGGATAGAGGAAGAAGAGATCGAAGACGTTCGGTGGAAGCTCCAGATCTTGTGCCCCTGGCTGAGAGAAAAAGACTGAAAATAAGGAAATAGGGGGAGGGGGGATGACAAGAGGGGAAAAATGTAACCTTAAAGATAAAAAAAGTGTATAATTGAAGAATGTTATCAATAAAAAGACAAAAAAGAAAAAGAAAAAAAAGATATGATTTAAAGAAATCATTGATTTTTTTTATCCACCCTGCTGGTAAGTGAGTCACAATAAAGTTATCTGGGACCTCTTGGTTATCTTCACCTTCCATTCTTCAGGAGGAGGAGAGATCAGCAGAAGCTAAATCCCTTGATAACTACACCGTTGTGGTGTTACCTCAGCCAGACCTTCCATGTCCAGAATACTGATAGGTCTGGGCTGTGTAAACCTGAAATTGCAAAACTGATGAATACAATCATGCTGCTGTATGCAAAGTCAATGCAGAGATGACGAATTCTGACCTCCAAGGGGGCAGGGGACAAGAGAAGGGGTAAGATATATCTCAAGGGCTTCTCCCTTTCCTGTAGACCAGTGGTGGCCAAACTTGGGCCCTCCAGATGTTTTGGACAACTCCCACATTCCTTTGTCATTGGCAACACAGGCTTGGAATTCTGGGAGTTGTGGTCCAAAACATCTGGAGGGCCCAAGTTTGGCCACCACGGTTGTAGACTCTTAAAACTGGTGGGAAAAGGAACCATTGGCCCATGGTAGGAGCTAAAAAGAGGCCTCACTTTACTCCAGGGTGACAAAATATTGACTTCCACCCCTTGGACCACAGACTGCCAGTCACATGATATATTTACGAGGCCAGCTGAGTCCCCTCCCCATCTGTAAAACAGGAATACAGTACTACAATTGACAAGTCACCATGCTGTGACATGGAAAAAGAAATCTTATTATCTCGGACTAACCAATTAGCTATTAGCATTTCACTGATGTGAAAGAGGGACTATCCAGCAGAGGGACTGAGGTGAGCAAGAACCAAGTGAAAATATGTGGGGTGGGGGCTATGTTCTGGCCACAGATGGAAGCCGGTGTCAGCGTTACAAACTACTGGAGGAAACGTAGTAGTAACTGAGAAAAGCAAAGAAGATGGGCAGGCACGCCTGTGTAACTCTGTAGAAGACCACGTTCCTCTGACACTGCCAACTGACAGAGCCACCCTGTGTGCCATGTCGACTCAAAAGGAAATCCTCAAACCTTCTATGGGGCTTATTCGTCTTGCCCCCCCCCCCACTCTAGACAAGAGGGGTGGAGAGAAACGGGCGTGGTTCGACCACAACAAGACGAGGCAGAGAGGCGAAAGGTGTCCCCCACTTTATTATGTCCAGTATCGGAACTTTGCGCCTTGACTTCTTGTTTTAACAATCCCTCTCTCGCCACTGATCCAGTCTAAAAGTGCCCAGACAGAGGCATCTGGAAATCATATAAACCCCATAACTAAACTGATGCGTCTATTTAGCTGACTGACCGAACGCCCAATAGGCTCAAAAACCCTATGACCGCTCAACAGAGCCTCCTTGCTCAGGGGCACTCTATGGTCGAGAGCGGGGTGGTGGGTGGTGGGTAGAGACGGAAACAAACGACGAAGATGCATTTTCCCCGTCCTACAATTATATTGGGCTGGTTGGCTGGGCGCTATTTAGACCAAAGTCACTTTGGGTAGCCGGGGCGGTGGGATAGAAAGAGAGGTCTGATCCAGGTAACGAATGCCATCTATTAAGGTTTTCGGGCAATGCGCTGTAGGAAAGGGTGGGGAATCCCACTGAACTCCTTGGGACGCCTCTCCAGTTTAAAAGAGACTCGGAAAAGCCCGGTTTTCCCGTTCCCTTCCCAACTTCCTAGCTCGCCCAAAAACGCGGGAGCAGGCTAGCTTCCAGGTTGGCCACCACTCACCCTTGCTTCTGAAGCCCCTCCGCGGCCAAGCAGCGCTGCCTCCGCGGAGAGTCCGCCGCCTCCGCCTTTCGTGGACCTCCGCTAGGGAGACGACAAGGGACAAGCTGGGACAAGCCTCGCACGCCCTCGCTTTATTATGACTGGGGGGCGGAGAAACACACAAAAAAGGGCTGGCGGTGTGGTGGTGGGGGGGGGGGGACGACGAAGCCCCGCCCCTTCCCGCAGGGCGGTGGGGAAATATCGCCTGCCAACCTCCCTGCCCCGGCCGCGCATGGAAAGGAGCTGCCGGAGGCGCCCGCGATGCGTCTCCTCTCCAGCAGGGCGTCTGGTGTGCGCCTGTGAAAGGGCGCCGACGCGAGTGGCCGTAACGTGGGGAACGGCTGGCGCGGGAGGCGGCGCCCTCGCCTGAAACAAAGGCGGACGCAAGTTGCCTCCAGAGAGAGGGGTTACGGTATCAGCCTGAAATGGGGACAAGATTAATTAATTAAGGAGTTTCAGGCAAAAATCAAAGAAAAGAAAAACAAAACAAAACAAAAGACACAAACACGTGGCACCTTAAGGACTAACTTTCATATTTTAATGTGACGTTTCGTGCACATGTGCACTTCTTCAGACATATAGCAGCAGAATGAGGTGTGAGATACTGTATAATATGAGATATATTAAGGAGGGAGGACAGCCGTGAAGGATAAAAGAGAAAGAAAATGAAAAGTTGGCAGAGTGAATGGCAAAGCTAAACAAGGCCCGTTGAATTATCTGGGAATTGAGTCGTGGCAACTGGAATGCTTTTCCTGTGACATCCAAACCTTGCGCTGCTCATCCAAGGCCAAGCAGAGGAAGCTGCATGACTTAACTTCCAGAGAACCTCACCTGGAAGACTGAGAATCTTCACGGGCCAATTGAGTTGGTTTGTTTATGACTATGCCTCCACTGTTTAGGTCTCAAGATGCCAAGGTGCTTATATCTAAAGATTCTGAATAAGCAATGTAAACAATATACAATGGGAAGGGGGGAAGTACTATGGGGTACTTATTTATTTATTTATTTGTTTCATTTTTATACCACCCATCTTCCAAACTGGAACTCTGGGCGGTTTACAGTAAAAAAGAAAAAAATCATTGTACACATAAAAAGCATCAAAATACAGATAAAAAGGGGGAAAACCGTTTGGCAAGATAAATCAGAGGGCGGGAGGAGATAAAGAAAGAAAGAAAGAAAAAGTTAAAGCAGGTCACCATATGCCTCCCTAAAAGGCATGGTTTTCAAAGCCTTTTTGAAGGCGGGCAGGGACTGTGCAAGGTGCAGCTCACTTGGAAGGTGGTTCCATAATGAGCGGTCCACAACAGAGAAGGCGCGGCCGCGCGTAGCTTATCTCCGCGCCTCCCTAGGAGTGGGCACCCTGTCAGAGCGCGCTTGCGACATTCGAGTGGGCCTGGCCTCAGATGACCTCTGGGAGATACGCTCTGACAGGTATTCATGACCTAAGCCGTGGAGGGTTTTGAGAACCAAAACCAGGACCTTGAACCTTATCCGGAGAGCCACAGGTAGCCAATGCAGGCGAGCCAGAACTGGGGTGATGCGATCGTATCTACGAGCACCCACCACCAGTCTGGCCGCTGCATTCTGCACCCATTGGAGTCTCCGAACAAGGGTCAAGGACAACCCCCACGTAAAGTGTGTTGCAGTAATCAGTCCTTGAGATCATGAGGGCCTGCACAACCGTCCTCAGGGAGGACTCATTGAGGTACTTGTGTTGCATTTCAGGAGAAGTGATCTGCAGAAAGAGGGCAGGCCGAGCTACACCACTGGGATGGCTTCTCCAGATGACCTGGGGGGCCAAAATTCAAAGCAATCTGTAAGGAGCATCTGTCAGAGGTCTATGTCTTGTGCCATGGCATGGCTGCAAGGCTGGGGCCTGGGGATACATATATCTGGCTATGATCTGAAATGTGACCTTAATTTTACTGTATTGGTAATTCCCATAAAATGCAGCAGGTGAATCCATTATTTCTTTGGTGCAATTCATGGATGCAGCTAGGATCTCTTAACAGCTGGAGAGTTAATGGTGTACCTTTGACACTAGAGACAGGCCACATACACTAATACAGTGGTGGCGAACCTTCAGTACTCCTGTTGTTTTGGACTATAACTCCCAGAATTCCAAGCCTATATTGCCAATGACAAAGGGCTGTGGGAATTGTGGTCCAAAACAACTGGAGTGCCAAAGGTTTGTCACCACTGTCCTATAGAAATCCATGGTCCCATGAAGATCTGCTGTAAGATTCACATTTGGCTCCCAGCTGGTATCGCTGAAATTTTGGATGTGTAAAAAACTGTTTAAAGAAGGGTTGTCATTTGACTGTGAGCTTTGTGAGACCCCCTGTCAAAACTGAGAGGAACATTTATGTATGTATGTATGTATGTATGTATGTATGTATGTATTTATTTATTTATTTATTTATTTATTTATTTATTATTGCATTTCTAGACTGCTCCAATTTCCCAAAGGGACTTTGGGTGGTTTACACGAAAGCCAGATAAAGAATCAGCAGATAAAATCAGTGAGCAAGCAATAGAGAACAAACAAAGAGCCAATAAACCAAATCATCAGAAACAATTAAAAAAACAAAAAAATTAGATTCTGTGCCTCGGTTCCATGTTGGTACCATGGGGCATCATGAAGCACTGTTGTGTTTTTAAGTCTGTGGAACTCCCTGCCACAGGATGTGGTGATGGCATCTGGCCTGGATGCCTTCAAAAGGGGATTGGACAGATTCCTGGAGGAAAAGTCCATCACAGGTTACAAACCATGATGGAGATGTGTAATCTCCAGTATTAAAACCGGGGTACTTCAAGGGCCAGATGCAGAGGAGTGGTATCAGGAGACAGATATCTAGTCTCGTGCACTCCCGAACACATTTGGCAGGGCCACAGTGAGATACAGGAAGCTGGACTAGATGGGCCTTTGGCCTGATCCAGCATAGCTCTTCTTACGTTCTTACTGAATCTGTGATTTTTATAGCACTGCCCATGGACATGGATGTGGTCTGCAGGTGAGCTGTCCTGGCATCCACGGGGGCTGTGAGGGTTCATCTTCTAGATCAATGTAAAATAAACATTGTCCAGTCTTTCTGTAACATTTTCTAATAAACTTTTATTAACAGGATTAAACTCTTGAGTTAGTGGATTTATGTTCATGGCTTGTTCATTACTTTCAACAATAACTTCAGACAGAAACGGATTGCCAACAGGGCTCAAACTTGCAGGTTTACATCTTTCCTCAGATACATTTCTTAATGAGGAGTCCCCCGTCCTAGGTATTGGCTCCCAGAGCAGGGGTGGCGAGCCCACTGTGCCACTGGATTCTCTCTCTCTCTCAGAACAGGTTTGCCTCTTCCTCTCTTCGCTAAGACTTTGTCTGGCCATTGTAAAGGCTTCACATCTACCACCCACGTCCAACCCTTCTCTACCTGCACCTCAAAGGTCTCCTCCTTTCCCTCTCGTCCTAATGTCTGCATCCCAACGTCTCTCCACAACCGTTTTTCCTCCTCCTTCCCTCGCGCCTCTCCCCTCTCGCGCACATCTCCCGTGCCCCAGCTGTCATCTGTCACTCCTATCCCTGCAACACTACCTATTTCTTCTCCTACCCAAAATTTATTTATTTATGAGCTTATATCCCGCCCATCTTCCCAACGGGAACTCTGGGCGGCTAACAGGAGTAAAAACACATAAAACAACAGTTGAAACTGCAAGCAATAAGGCAGCGAAAGACAAGATGGCGACGAGCCCAAGGGGAAAAAAAAAACCTCTAATTCACAGGTCGCCGAAGGCCTCTCTAAAAAAGAGGGTCTCCAAGGCCTTCTTGAAGGCTGGCAGGGACGGAAGCAGGCGCAGCTCACTGGGGAGGTGGTTCCAAAGTGAAGGCCCCACGACAGAGAAGGCGCGGTCTCGCGTGCGCGTTTTCCGCGCCTCTCTGGGTGTGGCAACCCGCAGTGAGTGCGCCTGAGACGATCTCGTGGGTCTGGATCCGGATGCCTTTTGGGAGATGCGCTCCGCCAGGTACTCTGGTCCCAAGCCGTGGAGGGCTTTGAAAATCAAAACCAGGACCTTGAACCTGATCCGGAGGACAACGGGGAGCCAATGCAGGCGGGCCAGGACTGGGGTGATGTGCTCGTATCTACGGGCACCCACCAGCAGCCTAGCCGCCGCATTTTGCACCCGCTGAGACTTCTTTCTCTTTCCCTACAGCCTGTTCTTGTTTTTCTTCACAGTCTGCTCCTTTCTCTAAACTGACACCTTCTGAATCCTTCTGCTGTTCTTTCCTCTTTTCACTGACAGACGGCGCACACTCCGTTTTCCTTCTGCACTCCTTCCTCACAGGGGCGGTGGAAGCTTATAGACCCATGAAAATCAAACCCATGCTTCTTGCATTCCTCTTTTGGGGCCTTCACAGTGCCACAAAGCAGCAAATCCTTGTCATAAACATCCAGAGGATCTGAGCATTGTCCTGATCTTTTTCACCATGGCAGAACCAAAGAGCAGCAGAACTGTGATTACTATAGTGATTGTTTTTGCTTAAGAGTATGAAAACAGAAGGATCGTTTTTTTCTTTTCCTGGATATAGTTTTTCTCAGATCCTAAGGACTGAACCAAACTTTCTTTTTCCAGGAGCAGTGTACCTATGAATAACAGCGGAGAGGTACAGTAATTGCAAGGGATAAACAGTGAGAGGGGCGCGACACACTCTCTCTTTATGTTTTGGGGTCATTGGGGTAACCAGGCACAGATCTGCCTGAGTCAGATTCAGTGCTTGGGAAAATCACTTCTTTCAACTACAATTCCCAGGCTCCCCAGCCACAGTCACCAGCTATGGTTGTCCGAAAGTTATGAGCCTATTCTAATTCAAAAGAGGAACTTTCTGAGCTATGGTCAAGCACAGCTATTCTAGACTAATCCAGTATCATTTTTCCAGGATATTTGGGTGATACAGATCCTCCAGTATGGTTTAACTTACAACCAAGGGGTGAGATAAATACAGAGAAGATGAGCTACCACTCAAATTATAATTGGGGTAGGAGGGAGAGATGAAACTGACCATAGGAGTTTGCTTCCTGAGAAGCAAACCCCTTCTTTGGAAAGAAGAACACAGTTGTTAGAGGAGAGCTCAGGTGAGGGAACAGTAGAAAGCACGATCCCTCAGGGCGTTACGTTCTCACAGATATTTGGAGCAAGCTGAACAATATGAAGAAACACAAGGGAAAGAAACAAAATTGCTTTAAAGAGGAAGATGGGCATTTTAAGATATAATGAAGACTTTACAATTGAGGGAGTGGTTAAACTGCTGTACTGCAGCTAAAACTATGCTCACAACCTGGGGTTTAAGCCCAGGTAGCCAGCTCAAGATTCGCTCAACCTTCCATCCTTCTGAGGTTGGTAAAGTGAGTACCCTTGGCAGGGGGCAAGGTATAACCTGCATAATTACTTGTAAACCACCCAGAGAATACTTTTTGGTATAGAAACAGTATGGTTTTTGCTTTTTTGGGGGGTGTGGGACCTGAGAGTCCTGGGCTCCAAATCTCCACTCAGCCGTGAACTTTATGGGTTCATATCTCAGCCTGGACTATCACACAAGGGTGTGATGAGAGGAAGAGTGGGTGAAAAGGAGAGATTTCTCAGAGTTATGAATGTTCCAGGCATACTCTCTGAGAATGTCTGGCCGACTGTCAGGCTCTCTCCATGGGCCATTTTGAAGAAGGCTATTTCTCGGCCACCTTACATGCCAGAGCCATCCAAAACTGAGTGGGTGTAGCATGGCGTTGGGGAACCCGACGCTGCTCAGGTACAGGTTGGTCTAATGTGTAGTTGTATTCATTGTCCCTAAAGGTAACAACACGGGCCTTGTGCTTCAACTACTCAAGAATGTTATCATTGATGGACGACACCATGATTCTGGATTGTGCAATTTCATCAAAAATTCCACCACTCTAGCAGAGTGCTGTAATTTATGACAAGGGCTAGAATCTTCGTCAATGCCAGGAGCCATGGGGAATTGAAAGCTTTTTCCAGTCGCCATCCCCAGAGCCATATACCCAGCAAAAGGCTGGACCCAAGCCATTCTTAAGTGTCTTAAATGCAACTGCAGATCTGTGATAGGAAATAGATATATATTCCTAAGGGGGAAGTACTGACAAGTGGGCAGTGGTGACATCTGCCTAGTATTCCTAGCAACATACTGATAACAGCTGGCTGGTGACACAAGGATGAATATTCCCTGTCTTGTCCTGGTGTTGTCTGATATTTTTTTTAGCAGAGTCCACACCTCTGCCATGAAGGACAAGTATTACTTTGTTGTGTCACGTAAGGGGGCATAGCTGGAGCCATTTGCTTGCCATGCTTGTAATATTTGTCAGCCCAATCTTGAGAGTCTCAAGAGATGCCAACCTCCTGTCTGCCTAGCAGGCATTTCCATATTCTGGGAATAAATAACAGATGGTGTACCCGTGGAAATGACTGTGCAGAAGATGTAGTGCAGTAAGTAGTGCAGTGTTCACAATATGCTGGCCCTACAGTGTATCTGTTGTCTCACCTTATGATACAGTGTAAGGGCTGGCTTGTACAAAATACTGTAATTTACCTGTTATCTCATAAACAGGAATGTATATCTCACCACATTCCATATGTGTTACAACTAAGAAAAGTAGGGTGAGAATCTTGAATCGGGTGGAGGTAGACCGGAAGAGAGAGAGAGAGAGAGAGAGAGAATAAGGGTAATAATTTACTAAATTCACTAAATTTAGCCAGTTGGGGTCAGATTAAGGTCAAAATAATATTACCTAGTGGGTACAGTCCTATTCTGCTGATGTTGAGACTCCATGTGTCTGCTTGCTGGTGTGGGGTAAGGGAGCTGTTAGCATCCTCATAATTCCATTGAAATAAAGGATAGTCAAGAAAAACTTAAGAGAGTTTACTAAATTATCGACCTCATTCTCAGATGGAGGATTCAAGTTTTCTGGCCAAGCAGAAACATGTACAGTTCAAAGAAAGGCCACACCAGATGAGCGTGTGTATACACATGGCTTTTGCTTCTTTATTAGGAAAAGCGGGGAGTGGTTACACTCAATACACAGTTGCCTCAGCTGTAACCATAAAACAATAGTCAGGGGACTTCCGGGTTCTCGCTGCAGCCGGCTGCGTTTTTCAGGAGCTCCTGAGAAAACGCCCTGGGAACGGACTTGTCTGAGGGGGTCTTCTAAAAACAAAGACCCGACTGGCACTCTGGAGGAGAGCTGGAAGCTAAGGGGCAACGGGGGTGTTCCTGGTCTCCATAGAAACGGAGAAACAGAGAAAATTCCTATCCCTGGAAGCCCAGACAAGCCCGAAGCATTTTTGCAGTCAAGAAGCAGCACCGGAAGAGAAAGCGTGAGCAAAAACAAACAAACCCAGAGACTACTCAACAACTTTGCATCTCTTTGACAAACTGTT
The DNA here is from genome assembly GCA_037367245.1 of Phrynocephalus guinanensis. Taxonomy (NCBI): domain Eukaryota; kingdom Metazoa; phylum Chordata; class Lepidosauria; order Squamata; family Agamidae; genus Phrynocephalus; species Phrynocephalus guinanensis. The sequence continues at coordinate 157,338,458 of CM074734.1, forward strand.
CTTGCTTTTTGAAATGAAGATAAAGTAGGGATACATGTCAAAGAAAACCCACGTGGAAACAAGCTGAGGCAACCTTCAAGAAAAAAAATCAAAATCACCTCCAGCTGGGAAAACCTCACAAGCTGTTTTTCAAAGCATGACCAGCTACTATTCAAGCTAAACGTAAGTAAGAACTTTAATCTGTTTATCATTTTCTTAAAACGTGTATACATTTCATAAAGAAACTATTTGTGAATAAAAAGAGAAAAAGCCAAAAAACATACCCAATAGTTACTCTGGTTGATAATCACTGCTTCCATTTAGAGACCCTCTTGAAGGTCCCTTTAAAGGCATTCTGTGAATAAGATGCAACTATAAAAGACTGGAAGTTGGCAGGGTGTGGTGACCACTACATTGGCTTTCTCTCTCTCCTTGCATTAAACAAACAAATAAAGGGAACAGTAAAGGAAGGAGCTGTCTTCCTTTTTCAAGCAAGTGCAGCCTACCATTGATTGACTTACAGGAATTTATCAAGATGAATCCTCAACAGAAAAAAGCACCGTTGATGGCAGGGAGAGGGGGAATCATCTTACCCCCCTCTTCACCCCAAACACCATCACTACAAACAATTACAGACATGTTGGCAGGAATGAACACAACTATACAGAAGGTAGCTTCAGAACTATCAGAAATTAAAAATGATATTCAGGAATGCAAAAGAGACATCAGAAATTTTAAATGTCAATTAAATGCTTATGAAGATAAGACGATTGAGTTGGAATTGCGAACAGAAGCCATTGAAATATCAGCACAAAGAGCTTCAAGGGACATTAACCAACTAGAACTGGATAGATCAGCTTATATTCTGAGATTTCAATCAATCCCTCAGCAAGAAGGGGAAAATCTACTTAGCCTGATGACAGAGGAAATTGCAAAAATACTAAATATATCTCCAGAAGAAGCACATGGTGAAATAGATACAACATATAGAGTGAGCACTTTTTTTACAAAGAAAAATAAATATCCACCAGAAGTCCATGTCAAATTTGTTAGGAGATCTACGAGAGATAAAATATTGAGAGACACAAGAGAAACACAGATAGAAATCAAAAATCAAAAAATAAGAATTGTCAAAGATATACCTTGGAAAATCCGACAAATCAGAAAGGAATACAATTTCATAGTGAAAGTACTAATTGCAAATCAAATACAATATAGATGGATGTATCCGGAGGGATTGGACTTTACCTGGGATGGGAGACATTACAGACTTGACTCACTGAACAAGGCCAGCAAGTTCCTGGAGAGGAACAATCAGAAATTAGGATATCAAGAATTAGACCAAAGAGAAATTATGGAAGAGGAAGAAGAGGAAGAACCACAAGATGTAGAAGAAATAGAAATAAGGAAAGAAAGAAAGAAAAAAGCAACCCAGTTTCCAAAAGAAGGACAGGACAAAACAAAACCAGGAAAAGCACAGGACGCAACTGGAGGAGAAGCCTATAATCTAAGGGAAATTAAAAACAAAAACTACAAAATATAATGGAATTACAATTTTTTTCCTGTAACGTTAATGGATTGAACACCCCAGAAAAACGAAGACAAATTTTCCAAAAACTCAAAAAACTGAAATTGGACTTAACATGTTTGCAAGAAACACATATTAAACTTAGTGATTCAAAGTATTTAACACAGGAAAAACTTGGTATTTTATTCCATTCTCTAGATGAAAAGAAAAAGAAAAAAGGATTGGCTGTTTATATTAAACCTTATCTAAACCCACGTCTGATCAAGTCTGATAAAGATGGAAGGTTCCTCTTGATTGAAATTCAAATTAATAAGAAACCAACACTATGCTGTGCTATTTATGCACCAAATGACAATAAAGAAAAAAATATCTTCTTCAAAAATATACGAGAAATTCTATCAGAATATGAGTACTCCTCAATCTTTATAATAGGTGATTTCAATGGAGTACCTTCTCCAATGATAGATAAAAACAGCCTGAAACCTAGAAAAGATAACAGAAAAGGGAAATTACCACACTCATTTTTCCAACTAGTGCAAGAATGGAATCTAAATGATATCTGGAGAAGAAGAAATCCACAGAAGAAGATGTATACTTATTTCTCACACCGTCATAACTCCTTCTCCAGAATAGATATGTGTTGGTCATCAGTGGATTTACTGACAGAAACAAAAGACATTGAAATACTACCTAAATCATTTGCAGATCATAATCCAATTTTGTGGACAATTTTCAACAAACCTAAGATAACAAGATGGAGATTCAATAACTTTTTGCTAAAAGACAAGGAATTTACAACTCAGTGCAAGAGGAAACTTCAAGAATACTATGAGAATAATAGAAACAAAGGGACAAGTCCAAGCATAGTTTGGGATGCAGGCAAAGCTTACCTCCGAGGACTGGTTATAAGCTACAACACAAAGAAAAATAGGGAAAGAAAACAAAAATATACAGATATCTTAAAGGAATTGATGAAGATAGAAATGGAATTCCAAGAAAACCCAACAAAGACAAGTTTACAAAATCAGATCAAGATACTACAACATCAATATAACTTATTGATCTCTCAAGAAGTTGCCTTCAAAATCAAGATAGCCAGACAAAAATATTTTGAATATGCAAATAAACCTGGGAAGTGGCTAGCAAACAAATTACGGGCACAAAAACAGAGGAATTCTATAACAAGTCTTAAAGACAAACATGGAAATAATTGTAACACCATGGATAAGATGAAAACAATAGTTGAAGACTTCTTTCAAAATCTATATTCTAAGGAACAAACAGCAAGAAATAAAATAGCAGAATACTTAGAAAGCCAAGATCTTCCAAAAATAACATCAGAACAGAAAGAAAAATTAAATAACCCAGTCTCGATGATGGAAATAACAGAAGCTATTAAAAAACAGAAAAATGAAAAATCAGCGGGACCAGATGGTCTTACACCAGAATTTTTTAAACAATTTGAAGGAATTTTGGATATACCACTAAAAGAAGTTATAATAGAAATAATGGAACAAGGAATAATGCCAAAATCATGGCAAGAAGCAACAGTTACACTCATACCAAAAGAAGGGAAAGATCCAGAGTTAATACAAAATTATAGACCAATTTCATTATTAAACGTTGACTACAAAATCTTTGCATCAATCATGGCAGATAGACTGAAACATGTCTTAACAAATTTTATACATAAAGATCAAAACGGTTTTCTTCCTAGAAGACAACTCAGCCATAATATAAGAATTGCACTTAACTCTCTGGAATATTATGATCAGAAAGTCGACAAACCTGCTGCTTGGATCTTTTTAGATGCAGAAAAAGCATTCGATAATGTATCTTGGGCATTTCTACATGAACAACTCAGAATAATGGACTTTGGGGAAATATTTGGAAGAGTCATCTCAGCAATATATCAATATCAAAGTATGAAAGTAAATCTCAATGGGGACCTAAGCAAAACAATAAAGATATCAAAAGGTACAAGACAAGGATGCCCTCTTTCCCCATTATTATTTATTTTGACATTGGAAGTCTTGATGCGAAACATTAGAAAGAATCCTGAAATCACCGGAATTAAAATTAAGAAACACCAATTCAAAATACAAGCATTTGCAGATGACTTGATGATAATATTAGAAAATCCAATAGATACAATTCAAAATTTGATGGACTCTTTACAGGAATATGGACGAGTAGCAGGCCTGAAAATAAATAAAGAAAAGACTCAAATGTTAGTAAAGAACATGACAGAGACAGAAGTCCAAAATCTGGAACAAAAATGTAATTTCAAGGTAGTTAAGAAGGTCCGCTATTTAGGTATCTATCTTACCGCAAAAACCAGTACTCTTATTCAAGACAATTACATCAAAGTAATGAAAGAGATACAAATGGAAATAAACTCATGGAAAAATTTACAACTATCCTTTATGGGTAGAATAGCGGCAATAAAAATGAATGTATTACCAAAACTACTATTCCTGTTCCAAACAATACCGGTCCTTAAATCAACTAAATTAATACAAGAATTAGATAAACAAATAAGGAAATTCATTTGGAATGATAAGAAACCTAGAATCAAAATTAAAGTATTGCAGGACAAAAAGGAAAATGGAGGCTTCGCGCTACCAAACTGGATTTTATACTATAAAGCCTGCTGTCTGACGTGGATGAAAGAGTGGATGACCCTTGAAGATAATCGACTACTTGCGTTAGAAGGATTTAATTTGAATTTTGGATGGCATGCATATCTATGGTATGGGAAAGCTAAAGCCCAAAAAGATTTTGCAAACCACTGCATAAGAAACGCCTTGTTGTGGGTTTGGGACTCATTGAAGAACTCTATCTATACAGCAATGCCACTTTGGGTTTCCCCACAACTGGCACACACAAAACCCTCCATAATAGAGGACAAAAAACCTCTGAGATATAAAGATATGTTAACAGAAAAATTACAACTAAAATCAAAAGAAGAATTACAGTTACAAGGATTTAGAATAGATTGGTGGTTGGAAATGCAAATGAAATCTTGGTTTAGGAATGATAAAAAGCAATTTAGTTTCTCAAATCAAGAAGTTGCAGTGGATAAAATCATTTTTTCTTCTAATGAAAAGTTAATTAAAAAAATTTATAGCTGGTTATTAGCCAGACACGTAGAAGATGAGATGGTAAAAGAATGTATGATAAGCTGGGCACAGGATCTAAAGTCAGAAATTCAGCTAGAGGAATGGGAAAAACTATGGAAGGTTAATATAAAGATCACTAAGTCAATAGCATTTAAAGAGAATCTCTATAAAATGTTTTATAGGTGGTATTTAACACCTGATAAGCTGGCTAAAATGTATAAAATATCCGATGTTTGTTGAAAATGTAACAAAGGACGGGGATCTTTTTTCCATATGTGGTGGGTGTGCAAGAGGGCTAAAAAATACTGGTGTATGGTACAAAAATTTATTTTACAAACTATGTTAATTAATCTTGAGTTAAAACCAGAGATTTTTTTATTATCTATGATACAACAAAATATTGGTGATAGCAAAAAAAATGTAATAATTCATATTATCACAGCAGCTAGAATGTTGTATGCACAATTATGGAAGACAGACAATATTCCAGACAAAAATCAGTTAATTATGAAGGTGTTAAACTGCGCAGAAATGGACAAGATCTCGGCACTAATGAAACCAGAAGGATGCAATGAAGACTTCGAAGAAAGATGGCATGACTTCTACAAATTTTTAGATGAATATTACAAGACAATTAAGTTTCCTGTTTAATTTATGAGTAATTGAGATAGTTAAGGATCATACATTGTTAAGATGAGATACAAACTTTGTTTGAGAAGATTAGAATCGCTCCAATGTTTTTTTTTCTTTTCTCTGATTGATAACTTTTTTTGTTTGAAAACTATAAATAAATTACAAAAAAAAAAAAACAATAGTCAGACAATTTCCTGACTTAGATCTAGAGATGTAAAATTTCCAGAAATTTTGAAGCTTAAAAAAAACCCACTTGTTTTTTCTGTTTTCCCCCCCGAAAAAAATGGATTTTTTTTGGAAAAACTAAAAAAAGCTACATTAGTGTAGGGATTTCATATCCCAATATCTCTGTACCCCAAGAAATGGGCAGAGCACAAAGCCAGCACCTAGAGGAAGCTGAGGCCTGGAAATCCCCATGGCTAAGCAGGCACCCAGGTGCAGCTAAGCTGATGCTGATGCAGGCAAAAAGGCCAGAGCAAACAGGATATCAGGATACAGACCAGAAAGCCCTTTCCGTCCTTATCAGTAATCACTCACTAGCTAGGGAGCCTTCTCCCTCCCACTCATGGAACCTATTTCCTTTGTGTACCTGTTTACTGAGCAGGGGTCTCACAGATAAGGCTTGCATTCTCCTCCCCCGAGGAACGTCTCCCTGTATCTATTGTGCTTACCCTCTAATAAAAGGCTGGGCTCAGGCAGCAGGCAAACACAATCATCATCACACAATCTCACACACTCTCATACACGCATGCCTACACACATTCAGACACACAGACACCAATGGAACCCTGACAGAGAGACGAACAGGAATGCTGCCCTGAGCGCCAGATGATTGCACCCCGAAACTCTGTGTCCCGTGTGATTCGTAACGCAACACATTAGCACCCCCACCACCATTTTATAGCTTGAAAGTCATTCTGTTACTTTGTGTGTGTGTGTGTTGTGTCGTTACAGTCATGACCAACTCTTTGTGACTCCATGTCCATGGAGTTTTCTTGGCAGGACTACTGGAGTGGTTTACCAGTTCCTACTCCAGGTGCCTGTTACTTTAGGAACATAAAATATGACTATGGATGATTTGGCTTAACATAAAATTATCACAACTAGCATATTAAAATAAAATGTATCCAAACAATTATTACAAACAGGATCTACTTTTTAAAGAATATTTATTTGTAATTGTAAGTAACAAATGGAGTAACAATCTCCTGAACTGTTTACTATTTTATGTGGAACAAAACAAAAACCTCTACAAAACAGTGTTTAAAAATCCAGAATTAACAATTATTCATATTTCCTCTCCACAGTATTAAATAAAATAAAAATAAAAACCTCATTCTCATAAAAAGAATTAAAGAGGGGGAAATGTATAGAAGGGAATGGGACTAAGTTTCAATTATATGTTTTAGAAATGAGTTGGAAAATATTTGAACACCCTGTCTTAAAATATTTAATTCATCATGTTAAAATAAAGCATTCCATAATCATTTTTTCTTTTTTAAATTTTCCCAATTTTTTGGAAAAAAAAACAAAAAAGGCTTCAGCAAAAAATGGGGGAAAGGCTTCCCCCCCACACACAAACTTTTCTGTTTTTTTCCAGGCCTTCACATCTCTACTTAGATCTTTCTTAGAGAGACGTGACATGTTAAATCCCCCTTGCCAAGAAGTTTTGGACTTGACATTTAAGAGTAACTTTTGTGGCAAAACCCATCTTGCCATGAAGTTTTGAAGTCTAAGTTCTTCACCCTGGTAGAAATCTGATGAATTTTTTTTAATCCATGGAAGCTTGTGTATTGTATGACGATTTGTTTTAATAGCCTAGAAAAGTATCTCCTATTTTTGCATTGGTGTTCTCAACACTTAGTAAGATAGGAGATTCTGGGTGGTTTATGCCCTCAAGAGGGCGCCAACACAGACATTTTCATGTTTAGCTTCCCATGATTTGACCTGTCAATGAACAATTTACTGTACTGTATTTGAGAAGGGGCAGCACCCTTCTATTTAAAAGGAATGGAAATTACAGAGATATGGCTGTATTCGTGTACCTCTCGATCCTGACTGATCACTAATTCTGAGGATGTTTATGTTCCGAGTCAATATTTCTTTGAACAACAGTTGGGGCAGATCAAAACTGTCGGAGAAAAGGACATTGCTCACTTTGAAGCACTTACTAGAAGCTTTTTAAGAACAAGGTGCTGCCCTGGGTGACTCTGGGTTAGATGTGCCATGTAGCAAACTGGCCTCTGGCGAGTCTCTTCCTACTTTGCTGGTCGCTGGTGGGTCAATGGGTGGTGGCCACTGGGCCCGTGGGTGGTTTTCTAGTTATGGTTTACAGGAGCTGTCAGTCGTCATTTCAAAATAATACAGATCAGACTTGGGTTTGTGGAGAATTAAGTCTCTGTATTAACCTCTGAATAAGGAAGCGTTCTTCTTGGCAGTTTTCCAGCCCAAAATTAATTTGTTGTTGTTGTTGTTGTTCTGGTTGTTGTTGTACCAGACTCACTGGTACCAAACTTGGTTTACATCAGTCAGCTCAACCTTGAGCATCACGTTCACATACATGTACACATGTTGAATCAATTTATAGCCTATGTGACAACTAACAGAGTATCAATACACAGATAATATCTATGAAATTTCTCAACAGTCTCCCACTAACGTTCTCTATACTTTTTACTTTACTTTACCTTATTAGCATTTATATACCACCAGCTTGTACAAAAACAACTCAAGGTGGTCTACCCAAAAAAACATAAGCAAGCATATATCCCCATGAATGAATAAACAATATGAGGGCTTGGGCAAATTGCAGTGGGCTTGATTGGATTGAACATGGTTGCTTAAGGTAGCACAGAGGTGCCATATGCCATTTGATGTGATATTTCAAACCACAACAAGGGGGGAGGGGAGGGGGTTTGGATCAGGAAACCACACTGCACCCCAATGGCTCTATTTGGCACACCTCATTTTAAAGGAAAAGAAATAAAATAATGAAAACAAAAAAAGAGATCCGGATTCTTGTATTCTCTCTCTCTCTTCCCACCACCCCACTCTTCCAATTTCGCTTTCTCCTACAGGAAGAAGTATTCTATTAAGATTAATTCTCAAAGGCACAGTACATCAGCAGTGTCCTATGAAGTTTTAAAAAACAAACCCTTTGCTTTCTATCTTTTTCTCTCCCTCCACATAGGAGCAGAGGATCCTTTTGGTTTCCCAATATCATTAAGTGGCTCGAACGATCTTCTTAAGCCACTTAACAGTATTGGGAAATGGAAAGCTTTGGCTCAGTCCCAATGAATGCACGTGCTGAAATGGAATCAAAACAAAGTGATCCAACTCGCACCTCAAGAACAATAGCTTCTAACCAGGAGAGAAAAAGGGATGGGTTGGAATACATCAGAGGCAGGCTTGTTCACAATGATACTGATGTTGGGTAGTCACCAGGGAAATCCCTGGAATGGACCAACCAACAGGACAAATCCCATTCCTTGGCTGTATCTGCATTGTCCAAGTGTTATGGGACCAGACCGCATAGGCCAGTGATGGTGAACCTTTTAGAGACCGAGTGTCCAAACTGCAATTCAGAACAGACTAATTTTCCACAACGTGCCAACACAGCAATTTAACCTGAATACAGGTGGCTGTGAAGGGGTGATGTGTAAGGTACCCGCAGAAAGGGCTTCGAGTGCTACCTTTGGCACCCCAGTTATAACACTGGCACCCTCATTCCCTCAGATGCTATCATTTGTTGGAAGAATCTCCACTGCATCTTGATCTGATACAAGAACACAGCAGGCAAGAGATGGGTTTGCCCATACTGTACGAAGTAAGCAGAGGAGTATCAATATTGATTTTCAGCCCCATACGTCCTCAGCTACTTGTGCCACCCTCTGATATTGACATGGGGAAGGAGGTTCATTTACTGTACAATGGAACCTTGACTTACATACTGCTTGACTTGCATCATATTTGACTTGCAGCAAGAAGGGGCCTGTTTGACTTGCGTCGCAGGCTTTGACTTACATCTCGGAGCCCTGGCACAAGGCACCGGAATTGGGTGGCAGCCACAACCCAGCATCGCGGCTGCTGCCTCAAAACTTCTTCTGCCTTCTTCCCCTCCTCGGCCTCACCGAAGCCGCCGCTGCTGCCGGAGGAGAAGAAGGGCCAGGGGCTCGGGGCTGGCCTCGCTGGTTAGACAGTCGGCTCAGTCTTGTAAAAAAACTGGCTGCAGAAGTCTGGTCCACAATGGAAGCATTTTAGTTGGGGAGCTGTAAAGTTGTGGGACTCTAATGGTAAGCATAGAGTTGTTCAGAACTTGGAACGTCAGGTTAAAAATCAGTAAAACTTAAATGTTAGACATTGTTGCTATGAACATTAAAAAGTGGAGGCATATAACTTGTGGACTATAATTCCACTGCCTCCTCCTCTCTTTGAAGAGACATTTCATTTACATCCCCAGAAGGAATCTCCTATCCCAGTCAAATTTGTGTTAAATTGCTGTTTTCGGGGGTCTTTTTCATCATCTGGAACGGATTAATCCGCTTTTCCCATTACTTTCTATGGGAAACGTTCGTTTGACTTAAGTCATGTTTGACTTAAGTCTAGACCACTGGAACGGATTAATGACATAAGTCAAGGTTCCACTGTACTATTTAAATATCTGGCAGTACATGCGGTTTATACTTTCTTTGATGGCAAGTACCTACCGTAGTTTATGCTTATCTCTAATTTTATGGACAACCATTGTGAAACATGGTTAAGTTTTTGAATGTGCAGATTTTTAAAAAATATGTAATTTTTAGAAGAGCTAGCGCAATCTAGTGGAGAGAGTACCAGACCAGAATCCCAGAAACCTGGGATCAAATCCCCACTCTGTCGTGGAAATTCCCATGTAGGTGGGGATGGGAAACCACGTGAACTTTATGGCGCATAATGACAAGGTGTTCCTACTATCTCAAAAGAGCTGTGTCACAATCAGAACATCATGATTCATATTACGTATGATCTCAGTTGTGAAATTCAGGGTTTGCTTCTATATGCCCAGCTGGAAGCTGCAGGAGTTCTTTAAGCTGAACACATAGCATGATCCAGCAAAAGTTAAAAGCACTTTCAAATCCTATTGAGAGATGGTGGTAACATCAGATATGTACACATTGGTAGCATTATTGTTGTTCAGTACTTCTATAGTTAATTGATAATAAATAAATAAATAAATAAATTTAGAATATTTTTACCACCATTCTTCTTGGAAAAGGACCCAGGGTGGCTTATACAATATACAATGGCAAATACAATATGTTTACAAAATGCTTGAAACATTTGCCTCACAACACAGTAGGTCCGTGAAGGTAGAGGAAACAATGTTTTTATTAAAACTTATTGGTATGTACTATGTACCTATGTGGTATAGAGTCCTCGCACAGCTAAAGCGACAAGTATAAGGCAAAAAGATTTTTAGTGCCTCTGTCTGTTGCCTCCCAACCTGTGCCTTTTGCCAAACCAGTACACCTGCAGGTGAACACCTTGTGCAAATATTATTGAAATCCAATTAATCTGCTGCAATCTCTGTGCTTACTCACCTGGGAATGGATCTCAATGAAATCAAAGGCATTTGTGTTTCAGCAGCGCCTGCTCAAACTTCAGGAACACAATCCAGGGCTAGGGCTACTTTTGTTTTTCTGATTATGAACATCTGCACAAAAGATCCTTTCCGTAAATCTTGATTAGGCAGAATCTTTACTAACTGCACTGAGCAATTTATGGGGAATTTTCTTACAAATGTCATGGGAACTGGAGGATATCGAGGGTTGGCAGAAGGGCCAGAGACAGATTTAAGGTTGGCCACACATCTTGTATTTCTGGAATTCCAATACTGCTAAGTGCCAACCATAATATAGGCCACCTCTGACGCTTCCCAAACTATGGCACAACACTTTTTTTCTCTTTGGTCCCCCAAAACAACATACAGTGGACCCTCGTATAACAAACGGTTTGTATAACATAAAATCTGTACAACATAAAAAATTCCAGAGACAGGGGAAATTTGCTTAACGGAATCGTCTATGGGGCGAATCTGTCCAACATAAAAATTGTCACGATTAGGGATTACTCGTTTTCAATGCATTCCTATGGGAAATTTGTATAAAGAAAAATTTGCTTAACAGAATTTCAATTGGAACGAATTAATTCCTTTATACAAGGTATAATTTAGAACAGAATTTAGAATTTGGAACAGAAAAGCGACCTGAGAAGGGGGGGGAGAACAGTAGATTTGTTGGGTCCCACTGCTTTTTTGTCAAAACTACTTATTTACATGGCAATAGGCAGGAACTTGGAGGACATTGTTTACCTTGCTTCAAGGGACAATGTAGTCAAGTGTCTCCCTCCTAGGACTGGTGTCCCTGGGATTCTGTCACCTGGTGACATTAAAATCTCCCTTCTGCCTGGAGGAGGGTTAAAATGGACCAACAACGATCACCTTATGAGGCTGCTCTCACAACCACAAACTGGCCCAGTCCAATAAGCAGGCAGACTTGAGCAAAAATGTCCTCCAGGCCCTGTCCTTAGCGTGCTCCAAGTAAAGCACGTGCGCTGGGCTGTCTGCTTAAGGGGCATCTGTTCTGTGCTGTCCGTCCAGTGGCTTTGCGCTTAGGTTACCCTCATAGCGCAAGGTACAGTGGTACCTTGTATAAAGGAATTAATTCGTTCCAAATAAAATTACAGTGGACCCTTGTATAACAAACAGCTTGTATAACATAAAATCTGTACAACATAAAAATTCCGGAGATAGGGGAAATTTGCTTAACATAATTGCCTATGGGGAAAATCCCTACAACATAAAAATGGGATTACTCCATTTTCAATGCATTCCTATGGGAATTTGTATAAAGAAAAATTTGCTTAACATAATTTCATTTGGAACGAATTAATTCCTTTATACAAGGTATCACTGTATGTTAAGCAAATTTTCCTTTATACAAATTCCCATAGGAATGCATTGAAAATTGAGTAATCCCATTTTTATGTTGTACAGATTTTCCTCATAGGTGATTATGTTAAGCAAATTTCCTCTATCTCCGGAATTTTTTATGTTATACAAGCTGTTTGTTATACAAGGGTCCACTGTATTTTGTTTCTGATTTTGCCAGCGACACACACTTGGTAAGTTTCTATTGTGGTGTGGAGATTTTCCTTGTAAAAGGGCCCAGGGTGGCTGACAATAATATTTGCATGCAAGATGCTTGAAACATTTGCTTCACAATACAGGCAAATGGCTCCACGTCCCCTTGGCCATAAAAGTCAGGCGCCCGAGGTAATTCTCTTGCCTAAGAAATTGGACCTCTAGTAGGTATCGGTTGTAACGCGCGTCCGGGCCGTCTCTGTATGTGTGAACGCAACCCTCGGAGCGTGTCCAGAGGGCGCCCATTCGCCCTGGAAAGCAGGCGCCAAGGGGTTCGGCTGGGAGGGAAGACATGCCAGCTATTTTTTCTCTCCCTTGCACGCGTCGAGCAGCTCCGGCCGGCGGGCCAGCGAGAGGCCCGGCGCTGGTGGTCCAGCCTCGGCCTGACTTTCCCAAAGCGAGCCTCTGCAAAGCAGGCGAGGGCAAAGCGACGCGAAGCCTCCGAGGGAAGTGGGCCCGCCCCGAACCCGGGCGGAGGATGGGCGTCGTAAGGCGGGGGTGGGGAGGGCAGGGACGGGCCGCCGCCTTCCCAAGAGCCGGGCCCTCCCCGCGGCCCGCCTGACTCACACTTCCCTTATGGTGCCAAGCCCGGCGCGCCCGGAATACCAGGTACTGTACCGGGGGAATTCTCTCTCTCTCTCTCTCTCTCTCTCAATCCCCCCCATTCCCCTTCGTCCCACCCCGGCAGCCCCTGCTCTCCTTCTCGGATCCCCGCCGCTCGCCTTTGCTGGAAGGCTTCCCTTATCTCTCCCCCCCCCCCCCAACACACACACACACACACACACACACAAATAACCTCGCATTGGCACGGCCGTAGAGGGCGTCGCAAAAGAACGACGACGGCTCTCCCACCGCCCGGTGCCCCCCCCCCCTCGCCTCGCCTCGCCTCGCCCTGCCGCCGTGCCCGCCGACCCCATGCGCTCCCTCCCCTCCTGGGCACAGACGGGCCGAAGCGCCGCGATCCGGGCGGGTGCGGCGAGCCCGGGCGCCTGGAGGTGGTGGGTGGCCGCCCGGTTGGGCTGACCTGGATGAGCCGGAGGGTTCGTGCAGGCGGCTGTGGTGGCCCCCCTGAGGCTCCTCCCTGGGACGGACGGGGCCAACGCGGGCACCTGCTGAAGTTTTGCCCTGCTGGGGCGCCAGTTCGAGCCCAGGGAGCCCAGGGTCGGCGGCGCGCTCTTTCCTACCTCTCTCTCTTGGGTGATGAGGGGGGGAGGGGGGGAGGACCGCGGGGCAAGGTTGCGGATCCCCCGAGGGGGGGGGGAATCTTAGGGGTCCTTAGTTCCTCCCCACGCCGTGCCGCCTCCGGGGCTTGCCTGGGGCGGCTCTTCCCCTGCGCGGAGGCAGCGGCCAGACGAGCGGCGCTGACTTTTCAAAAGTTGGCAGCGGCTGCCCCGAAGCCCGGCTCCAACTCCTCCTCCTCCTCCTCCTCCTCCTCCTCCTCCTCCTGCCGCCTCCCTATTGTCTGGGCTGTCCTAAAAAGAGAAGAGAAAGAAAGAAAGAAAGAAAGAAAGGCGGGAGAGGAGGATGACCGCCGCCGCTGGAGAACTGGAGCCCAAGCCCAGCCCTTGGGAGAGGGCCCAAGTGGGTTGAGAGAGTTCCCAGATCGTGATCCTACTGTCAACAACGTTACTATTGTTGCTGGCGGTAGAGGCCTCTCTCCCGCCTTTCCTCCTGAGAGCTGAGAGAGGAGTGCGGCTCCTCTCCCTCTCTCCACCTTACCTTCACAACAGCCCTATGAGGTAGCCCTCCCCAAGAGAGTTTGACTGGCCCAAGATCATCACCCAGCTTCTTGGGCCTTGGAAATACTGTACCCTGACCACTGGCCCTCACACAGGCATCAAGGCTTGCATGCACAAAAATGAGGTTTCCTTGGAGATGCATCTCCCCCCCCCCCCCCACTCAGTTTTCCTTCTCTGTCTCCTTCCCCAACAATGTTGCCTCTCTGCTTGCATTTACATATCAGCGCCCACACTTCTGCCTGACCCCTTCCGGGCCCCACCCTGCCCCCTTTTCCTCTGGTGCCCCAGTATTGTTGGCATTACCGCCTTTCAGTCCAAAGCCAATGCAGGATACCTTAATCAAGGGTTTTGTTTGCTCACAGGTTCTTCTGCTTAGGGCAGATATTAGGCGGTTGATTGATAAAGTCCATCTCTTCCTTCCTCCCCCCCCCCTTTAACTCTTATTATTGCCTAACTAAAATGAAGTCGGTCTTTCAGTCCAGACCCTAAACTAACTCTTACTTACCTAAGCAAAAGCAAAGCAAAGTGTTCTGCTTATATACCGCCCCATACCACTACAAGTAGTCTCTGGGCGGTTTACAATTTTAATTACAGTGTTCAGGCTACACATTGCCCCCCCCCCCCAGCAAGCTGGGTACTCATTTTACCGACCTTGGAAGGATGGAAGGCTGAGGGAACCTTGAGCCTGCTACCAGGGATTGAACCCAGGTCGTGAGCACAGTTTTACCTGCAGGACAGGCATTTAACCACTGCGCCACGAGGCTTACCTAGAAGTAAAAAATAAAAGGGGGGTCCTAGAATCGTAGAGTTGGAAGATACTTCAAGGCCCATCCAGTCCAACCTCATCAAAAGCTCAGCTTGCTTTTATTTATTTATTCGTGACCTATAAATGTATCACTTAGCTTAGTTTAACCCTTACCTAGTCATATTATGTGCATCCCACTCCCCACCCCCGCTTACTCTATCGAGCCTTCAGGTATATAGTTTAAATCCAGTGTTGCTGTAATCTTGCTGTTAAGCCAAAGGAGAGACCCAGTTTCACTGGCACCTTTCCTGGGATATACCCAGCCCAGCCTGGCCTGTGGGAATAGACGTCACCTGGATGTCGGATCTCTTTTTGTACAGGGATGGAGGTGCACGTGTGTGTCCACGCAGGACAAAGGAAAGAGAGCAATGGCATTAGGAATTAATTCAGTTCTCTGCTTTCCTAAGTGTTTGTCTATTGGGGGGGCTGGAATCATCCTCCTTCAAAGAGCTGTACCTTGAATCTCATGCTGGAGTCCCAGACCATGGACAAAACTGAGAATAATGACTTACTTTCAGTGATGTGGGTGTTCTGACAAACTGTTGAACTGGAAGATTTGTCGGATTAAAATCTGATTTAGTGTATTGTTTTATTTATAGTTAGAAAACAACTTTTTAAAAAAGCCGTTTTAGTGGTTCTCTCTCTCTCTCTCTCTCTCTCTCTCTCTCTCTCTCTCTCTCTGTGTCTGTGTGTGTGTGTGTGTGTGTGTGTGTGTGTGTGTGTGTGTGTGTGTGTGTGTGTGTGTGTGTGTGTGTGTGTGTGTGTGTGAGAAACCAAGTATATCAACGTTTATTTCAGGTACTAAAAAGTTGTTAACTTGAGGCATGTGATTAGAGGGAAAAAATGTAGTCAAATGCATAGAAATATTTCCCGAGCTTTGTGCAGGAGGGATGCCTTAAAGCTGGGGGTCAAAGTTAGGATTTGTACCTCAAAGGGAAATGCAGCTGGATAGCCATCTAGTGCTCCTGGGCCACAGAGCATTATACAGTAATAGGAATGTTATGGCATCGTTGTACAATGGCATATAGATAATGTTTGTTCTTTGTGGCAATGTTACCTAAAATTCATTATTAGAGTTCCCAAGTTTTCAAGAAATTTGTTTTTATGAGTTGTGTTTTTTTATATAAATATATATTTGCTGAATTGCTTACAACAGGCATGCCCAAACTTCGGCCCTCCTGATGTTTTGGACCACAACTCCCAGAATTCTAAGGTTAGCTTGCCGATGGCAAAAAGGAGTTGTGGTCCAAAACATCTGGAGGGCTGAAGTTTGGACATTCCTGGCTTGCAAAATGTTTTCTGGCTGAAAGTTATTTTGGGCAGGAATACAAAATATGTGCAAAATGGCATGAAACCCCTCTGTTTTAGAAATGTAGCCTTCAGTTTTATGGAAATTGCCCATTTGTGTTCTAGACCATTAAGTGAAACTTTTGAAATTGAAATATGTGCATCGTTTTTTAATCAAAACAGTCCTGAGGCTAGTAACTAAGTAACTCATCAATAAAGTAGCTCGATAAAGACTCCCAACTCAGAGTTTCAGAGGGAAATCCATGCACCTTATCACTCCAATGTGACTTACCAAACTGTTAAGTTGTATCAGTGCAGCCTGAACCAAGGTCACAATTTGTATCCAGTAGCATGGTGTCACAAAACTGTGGTTTGTTTTTTGCATGATTGACTCCATCTTTCCTTGAGTTCTCCACACACACCCCACCACCACCCCTGCTGTTTTCTTTCATTTCCCCATCCTTCACCTGCTTATGATTCCCTGCAAATGGCATGGAAAGATATCCTACTTGTCTCTCCAACATGGAGGTTGTCCTTAAGCATCCGTAATGATAGCCATTACGTCTTAAGCATCCATAATGATAGCCTTGTTCTCTATGAACTTGTCTAATCATTTTTTAAAGCTGTCAAGGCTGACAGCTGTCACCACTTCTTCTGTCAGGGAGTTCCATAGTGAAAAAGTACTTTCTATTGTTTGAGATCTAGCACCCAAAAGTTTCATGGAGTGCCCCCTAGTTCTAGTGTTGTGTGATAGGGAAAACAGTTATTCCTTTATCTACTTTGTCCACACCATGTATGGTTTTATAAACGTCAATCAGGTCACCTCTTAGGCGCCGTCGTTCAAGAGTGAAGAGGCCTACCCGTTGCAGCCTTAGATCGTACAGAAGGTGTTCCAGCCCCCGAATCATTCCGGTTGCCCTCCTCTGCACTTTTCCCATTTCCATAATATCCTTCTGGATAAGATGGAATTCCCTAGGCATGTCTCTGTTAGGTGCAAGGCAGGAAGACGTATGGTTGCTGTTTTATGGTTACAGCAAAGGCAGCTATGGAATGAGCGAAACAGCTGCCACCGCCCGCCACCACCACCACCTGTCCCAACAAGAAAACACATGGATCCTCAACCTCACTACGCAATATCATTTTGGATTTAATCTGACACGCCAACTGGCTCAGCCTACTGAGTCTTACCAAATTATCAGCCCATAATTTTCAATATTTTTAAAATGAAAATGCCAAGTACCTTTTACTGTAATGCGAAGAAGAGCAAGAAGATATCTGTAATAGGCTTAAAAGTGTGTAGAGGTATAACTGCTATTAATGTTGAAATCTAATCCCTTGCACGGTGCCTCCTCTCTCCTTGGACCTTCCCCCCTCTTTATTTCCCTCTCTTTTTTCCCTTTTCTTTTCTATGAAAAACCAATAAAATTCACTGCTGCCCCAATGGGTATGTAACAGAGGTGATCTTTTTTTTTTAATATGCCGTGATCGCATGGGGATGGAAAGATTCTACTAAATGGAATGAGGATCATTGGAATTTATATCTTCTTGAAATAATACAATCAGACATACTGGCAAGATTAAAAAGGGGAAGATTGGGAAATTATGAAAAAGAAAAGTGGTATAGTTACTTTAGATGGATTAAGGAAGAAAAAGTATCCAAAAGAATATGGGAGAAATGTAAAAAACTGAAGGATTGGCTTAAGATATGAACAAAGTAAGGAGGTTTAATAGGAAGCCAGAGATATTGGTGGGACGTACTAAAGAGCCTGGATGAAACTATGGAAAATAATTTGTTCTTCGGTTCCACAGATTGGGGAGGTGTTGGGGAGGGGGGATGTAAAAATAAGTGAATTAACTACGTATCATTGTGTATGTACTACTTATTGTTTTCTCTTAAAATTAATAAAATTATATTTTTTTTAAAAAGTAACAGAGGTGATCTTTCAGTGTTTATTGTTGGCTGGTGCTTGAGCGTCAGGAAGGGCCAAAAGGGTAAACTCTTTTTTCTGAATATAACATAGTACAAAAAAATAAAAAAAATAAACAAAGGGTTTGGGGAGGGTAAAAAAGGCAGAATGCATTTATGAAAATAAAGTGGTTGAAAGTGAGTTTAGAGGAACATTGTCTTTATCAGCAGCAATTAACAGCAATTTCTGTTAATATCAGGGGAACTGAAATGAATATCTGTGCTCCATCTGGGAGAATTTTGTTTCAGGTAATCCGTTCTTATTGCTGAGGTGCTGGTCTGTGAAACTTCTGTATTTTTTTTAAAGTAGTCAAATAATATATACTTTTCTTTAAACTGCAATTAAGGTCATGGCACTAGGAGTGCAGGCTGTAATTCTCCCTTCTTCTTCTACCCGGGTCATTTTCCTAGGTACCAGCATGGAAGAATATAAAGGTTTGACGGATAAGGAACTCATTGCACGCTTGAAGAAATACAGCATCCCACATGGGCCTGTTGTTGGTATGGATTGTATTCTATCTGGATTTATCCAGAGTACACCTGCATTTGATATTGACATAGGGCAAAGCAGAAGATCAGCAGATAGATCTAAAAAAAAAGGGGGGGTGTGCCAATTCATACACAAAGCGTAAGGCAGATGCATCACATAGGCTAGGAATGATGAACTTGCCTGATGCCATCTATGCTTATCAGCTTATGCTCACATCAGGGAGTTTTCTCTGAGCCCATCTCCAATCCTTCTGGTGGTCAGGGCTGTAGAGAAAAAATCTCTGCAGGGACGGCACCGGAGGAGATATTGTATTTGATTTTTTTATACTGCCCATCTAGCCCTAGGGCTACTCTGGGCAGTTTACAACATAACATCTCAATACAGTAATAACAACATATTTAAATAACCAAAATACAAACATAATATAACCAAATAAATAGGCAACAATAAACAATAAATGTAGAAATAACGAAGCGATGAATCAAGTAGAAAAAAAATGGAGATAAGCAGTGAAAAAAAAGGATAGCGTTTTTGCTAGGCATTTAAGAAATGTGGAATGGAGAAGGAAGTACAGTGGACCCTTGTATAACAAACAGCTTGTATAACATAAAATTTGTACAACATAAAAATCCGGAGATAGGGGAAATTTGCTTAACATAATTGCCTATGGGGAAAATCCATACAACATAAAAATGGGATCACTCCGTTTTCAATGCATTCCTAATGGGAATTTGTATAAAGGAAAATTTGCTTAACATAATTTCATTTGGAATGAATTAACTCCTTTATACAAGGTACCCCTGTAATGTCCCCTCAGATCAGTTCGTCTCTTTTTAAAATCCGCATTCATTTTTCAAAGTGAAGGATGTGACGGAGGAACATGCAGCAGCAAATAATGGCTGCAATCTGCATAGCCGCAGAAGGAAAGTCAGAGAAGAAGGCAGCAGGCAACCAGGAACTGCTGTTGTGATGTACTCCGGGTCGTTTTGAAATTGCATCGTGGGCTGTAGAAATGAGTGAGGCCTTTGGCATACGCTTGTTAAATCTTTTTATTAGAGCAGCAGAGAGCAGCGAAGGGAAGGTTAAAGAAGTGAGCAGACCTGGTGGTGAGCATTTCAAAGAAAGGAGGCAGGTAAAGGCCCTTAGAGTAGCTGCTAAAAGGGAGATTGGCTTGTAGGTTAGATTAGGAAATGGCAAACAGATACCCTTTGATTTGTATTCCTGTGTGGAGCAGGGGTTGGATTTGATGGGCTTATAGGCCCTTACCAACTTCATGATTCTAGGATTCTATGGAACCTGTGTCAGTAGGGACTTAACCTCTGCCCCCGATTCTACACTCCAGGGTCAACCCGGAAACTTTACGAAAAGAAAGTCTACGAGTACGAGACGGAGCGAACGAAACTTCCTTCACCTGGAGGAACGATATCCTACACAGGTGAGGAAAACCGGGTCCAAAATAGGGAGGGGTATTCCTGTCGGGCACTGAAAGCCCCTCCTGATGGTGTGCCTTTTGCCCCTATAGAGCCAAGCACTAGTGAAAGCTACGTACGGGAGTCCTTCATTAGTCCACAGAAGAGGGAAGACTTCAGCCTTGGGCGAGAAGGTAAGAGGCATCTTTCAGAGAGAACTGCTGAACCAGATTGCATGGGTGGAATAAAAGAGGAGAAATAGCAATTCAGGTTTTAGGGGAGCATGAAGGAGAGACCTAGGGGACAAGAAGGGCATCTCTGACAGAGGAGAATACAGTGGACCCTCGTATACTCGGATAACAAACGGTTTGTGTAACATATAATCTGTACAACATAAAAAATTCCAGAAATAGGGGAAATTTGCTTAACAGAATTGCCTATGGGGCGATAAAAATGGTCACGATTAGGGATTACTCTGTTTTCAATGCATTCCTATGGGGAATTTATATAAAGGGAAATTTGCTTAATATAATTTCATTTGGAACAAATTAATTCTTTTATACAAGGTACTACTGTATGCGGAAGAAAGTAGAGGAAGATCGTAACAGGTGTTTTGAAATCATAGGTTGCTTGGGGGGAATAACAGGCAATCTCTCTAAGTGTCAATCCAGACTTTTCCTAATTTTTCTGAACTTTCCCAGCTCTCGGCTCTACAAGGACTTACTCAAGAGAAAACTACGCCTTTCCAAGAACCGAGGAATACTACTCTGAGTATCACAATGAAGGTAGATCTGGAAGAAGCACTTTTGGCAAAAGGAAAGTGGACTGTGTTAGAATTTTTTTTTTTTAAGGAAAAGCATCTTTTCCTGTTGTTCGTAATGAATATGAGTTACTCATCCTAGTGTCTAAAATGTGAAATGATGTGTGTTTCCTCAGTTCCATTTAATGTTGTATCTGGCCCAGCCTTGACGGGTTTGAGCTCACAGCCCTATAAAACTGGGACACGTACCTAATGGAAGCTTAGTTGTGCTGGAAAAAACCCATTGAAGTTATTTGGACCTAATTTATCAGGGCAGTAGTTTTAATTCTGCATTATTTAGATTGTCCATGAAGTAAGGAGATCTAGTCTTCCCTGGCAGAATCAGCTTTCTAGACCATGAATCAGATGCATTCTGATTTGCATGCTTTTTAATTGTTTGGTACAATTTATTTCATTTCTGTGTGGAGCTGGCAGGGAGAGTGACAACCATTCATGAAACAGTTCTGCTCTGGGTTCCGAAATTTCGCCAGGCTCTAAAACACAGGCCCTATGAAGGTGGGGGAGGGGCAACCAGGCCATTTGCCTTTTAACTCATCTACCAGGGCTCTCTCATCTCAATCAGAAGTCCATAATCCTCCACTTTAACCCTTTTTACGTGCCATTGTTGACATTGAAAATATTCGTACTTTTCTTCCCAAACAATGATGTGGCAGCCTCACCATGTGAAATGGACACAGTCTCCTCCAACCTCTTGGCAGGCCTGCTAACACACTCCTATTCATCCCCCTGTTGCACAGTCCTAAGGCCTAAAATGTTTGCTTTTTATTTTAAGAAAAGCTAGGGTGTCAAGCGTGCTGAGTTCTGCTTCCAGAATTCAAATGTTATTTTCATGTGAAGTCACAGTAGGCTTAGCGGTAATATGGACAATATCATATATGGGGAACAGGAAGATGCGAAAGGATGAAAAGGATGGATAAGCAGCCCAGAGTCATTTCCTGGCCTCTGTTCTTTCCCGCAATCTATTCAGTAAGCCACAAGGGCTAGAAATGTGTTTTTACACACACACATCCAATAATGAAACCTAAAATAATGGGAGCGTGGAAACCCCTTTACTAAACATCTTTCTTTCTTTCTTTCTTTCCTAGATCCCAGTCCCAGTAAATCCTACCTGAGTCGTAATTATGGTTTGTCCCACCATGAAGGACACTCCAGCTATGCTCCAGAAGGTAAAAAAAAAAGGATAAAGATCATAAATATTGGCCTGTGGGGATTTAAATCTCCAGTTAGAACAGATTTAGAAAAATACCTCATCATTCAGAGCTAGATAAAAAGTAGCTTTGGGTCTTCTAGCAGCTCTGTGTGACGGGCAGAAGACTAACAAGGATATCTGACACCTTGATTCCCAAAGAATAGAGGTTAAAATGACAAAAGCTAGCAGAAGGTGGAAATAATCAGGATTGTATGGAGAGATCCAGCTAAGAAGTGTTTAACTGTTTATATGTATTTTGTACCATACTGGGTAGAACCTAAAGTTGCTGTTAAAAACGGAAATAGATCTTGAAAACCTGAAGTCTGCCTCCCACCTTGCTCCAAGTCGGCCTCGTCTCCACTCTTATAGATTTGTATATCTCTCCCACCCACCTTCTCATTTCAGATTGGGATGTCAATTCCTCTGAGACTTCCACCTCTTCCTACCGCCGGTATGTGTCCTCATTAGACAGCGATGTCTCCCAAGGGTTTCTGAGTGCTCGCCGACCGGTAAGTTGTCTTTCATGTCCGTAGAGCAGGCCTGCCCAAAGTCCGGCCCAGCGGCCAAATCAAAGTCGGCCCGCCAGGCCATTCTGAGTGGCCCGCGGCTGGCTGGACCACCCCTCCCTCCCCCTCCTTCACCCCATGTTTTTTTTTTTAAATCTTCCACCAATACTGACACCGCTGGGAAGCTTGAGGGGCCGGTGAGCAGAAGCTTGTGGGGCTGGGTGGGCGGGAGAGGGGGTGAGCCACCACCACCAGCACCGCCAGGAAGCTTGTGGGGCTGTGCCGGCGGGCCGCCACCACCAGCATAGCCGGGAACATTGTGAGGTTGGGTGCACGCGCAGGGCAGTAATTGGGCGGTCTGCACCGCAGGGGAATGTGTGGGGGTGGGCAGGCCAGCGGGCCTTTGCCACCGCCAAGGAGCTTTGGGGTGGGCTGGCGGGCGAGCCGTTGCCACTGCTGGGGAGCTTCGGGGGGGGGGTGCAAGGTCGCACAGATCACCTCTTCCAAGGGGTGACCTGTGGCCACGGTTCCCTGTGTTTCCTTTGGTCCTCACCTTCCTTCTTTCCTCCCTCCCTTGGTCCCTGCCTTCCTTCCTGCAGATGGGGTTGCAAGGGGTCAGTGGGTAGGGCTTATAGGTTAGTGGGTGGGGCTTGCAGTGGGATGGCAGGGTCGGGGACCAACCGGCCCCTGACACATTCTCAGCCACCAAATCTGCCCCCCCCTACAAAAAGTTTGGGCACCCCCTGAATAAAGCTACAACCAGTGCTGGGAAGCCTCCTTGGGCCTTCTACTGACAGGGCACCTGTCCTTCTTTTCAGATTGCAGAGCCGTATCCTTACAACGCTGGCCTGAAGGATGTGCCTGCTGAGAGGTAAGCAAGGCCCGTGCAGAAGCCTCCTCAGGAAAAGAGCATTACCTGGAGGCAGTCACGGGCAGCTTGCTGAAGTTGTCAAGGACATCTAGATCCTAAGACAAGCACCAGTACCTAAGAGTAGCCACAGGGCTGGAATGACCAGGGGGAGCCCTACCAGATGCTTAGGCAGAGGTGGGCAGCTGTCGTCTTCCATAGTTTTGATCTGTAGCTCCCATAATTGTTCGCTGTTGACTGTGCTGGCTAGGTCTCATGGCTGTCGTAAACGAAAAGCATCTAAAGGACCATAGCTGCTCACCCTGACATTGGAGTCAATGGATTTAGAGAAGGCATGTCCAAATTCAGGCCCGGGGGCCAAATGCGGCCCGTTTTCAAATTTTGAATGGCCCGCAGCCTCTTCTGCCCACCGGCTCAGCCTGTCACTCATCCCCACCAGCTGGCCCTTCCCCGTACTGGATGGAGGCATCAGCTTGCAGTTTTATGGTTTGCCTGCCCACCCTGCCTCATGTTATAGACTGGGACTTCTCCAAAGTCTGGCCTGGAGGCCAAATGTGGCTGAATGGTCGGCCCCCACGCATTTTCACCTCAGCAAAACTGGCGCTCCTTGCAAAAAGTTTGGACACCCCTGATTTAGAGCAATGCAGTGATAGCAATAAACAGCTATAATTCATGCCCGTGTGGTGTTTTCAGATGAGGGAAGGACTGTGTCCAGATTTAGCTTTTGTAATCCTGACAACACTCCTGTAAGGTAGACTAGCATTATATTATACTGCAGGCACGAGAGTAAGCAGCTTGCCCTAGGTATCTAGTGAGTTCACCACATTTATAACCCTTCCTTCAGAGACGTTCTTGATCATAGCTCAGGTTCTTAATGACGATGAGTCGATGCTACTTATTGTATTATGCTCTCCTGTACAAACTTTCCTGTATTTGGTCTGGCAGCATGAGAGGGAAGACGGGTTAAAAACAGTGGTGGTGAACGTTCAGCATTCCAGATGTTTTGGACCACAACCCCTAGAATTCTGAGCCTAGATTGCCAGTGACAAGGGACAGTGGAAGTTGTGGTCTAAAACATCTGGAGGTTTGCCACCTCTGGGTTAAGAGAAGCAGAAAAGGGGAGACATAACCAGGTTTGAGATGAAAATGGCTAGCCCACCAGTTTCTTTGCAGATCTTCAGACTGAAAAAATAGAGAGATGACATCTTCATGATCCAGGCCTGGTAGGCAAACAGAGCAAGCCAGGGCTGTTCAACTTTAAACAGGCCGAGGTCTACTTTTTCTGGCCCAAAGTACCTGAGGGCTACAACACTAAAACCTCTACTTACGAATTTATCCGTTCCGGGCACAAGCTCATAAGTAAAAAAAATTGTAAGTAGAGCAGCGGTTTCCCATAGAAATGCATTGAAAACCAGTTAATCTGTTCTGGAGGGAACAAATTTCAATGCGCCATGCCCCTTGAACTGCCCCGCTCAGCTGAAACAGTGGGCTAGCAGACCCAGAACTTTGCTGGGGCAGTGGTGGTCCTAGGGATGGGGAATGGAGGGCAAAGAACTTATCCCCTCACTTTTTTATTGATGGCTGGTGGGCTACTTTTGAACCCTTTGCGGGCTGCCGGTAGCCCGCGGGCTACCTGTTGTGTAGGCCTGCCTTAATGTCTCTATCTTGGCCCTTTTACCAAAGCATAGGGAATTGGTAACGTCCACTGGTGGCAAAAGTGCAAATGGGAGACATAGATGTATGAAAATATTGTCGACGTGGACTTGATTCTAAAAATAAAGCACTCTGGGCGGTCACTCTGGATTCATCCTGGATCTGGTGCAGACTGAATGAGAAGCTAAAATTCTACAGCCTTGCTCCTGAAGAGGGCCACAGCTGAAATTTGTTGGGCCTGAGCTTTTTAGAATCAAGTCAACGTTGGCAATAAAAAGAGCCTGGGCTTTTTAGAATAAAGTCTACATGGACAATATTTTCATACATTTTGAGACTGTCTCTCCCATTTGTACTTTAGCCCTTCTAACAATGACAAGTCAGATGAGATCAGCAACTAAGCTTAAATGTAGGCCAGGCATGTTCAAACTTCGGCCCTCCAGATGTTTTCGACCACAACTCCCACAGTCCTTTGTCATTGGCAATCTAAGCTTAGAATTCTGGGAGTTGTGGTCCAAAACATAAGGAGGACCGAAGTTTGGACATACCTGATGTAGGCAGTGTTCAGGAGATTTAAGGTAGGGGTTGAAACGGTGGGATCCATGCTGCCTTCTAGTAGAAGGAGATAAGTTAACTTATTTATCTCTTTATGTAGCACAACTATCTAGCAGAAAGCTTACCTTCATCCTCTGTTATGCTTTGCAGGGACAGCAGCAGTTCCTACCAGAGTATCTTCCATCAGAAATCAACAGGCCCATCCTCTCTTGGGGTGGAGCCACGCCGGGCCATCCACCCTGAGCGCCAAGCCCAAGAAGCTGCAAAGGGGAGCAGCGGCGCACGAGCCGAGCATTACTTACCTTTCTGGCCCCAGCTCGTCATTTTTCTCCTGCTGGCTGGCTTCTTGGCCTTCGTCTACTTCTTCCTGCAAGGTGGAGCTGATGACAACCCCTTCGCGAGGCCGTGAGGCCTTCTGCTGTCAGGAGCATCAAATCGCTAGACTGGCTCCTTGAGAGTTTGGGGTGTTTCTGTAGTCGTGCTTCTAAATAAGTGCCTTCCTGGTTCCCCCCCCACCCCCAAAAAACCAGTGGCTCCCAACCTTCCTAAGGCTGCAACCCTTTAATACAGTTCCTCGTGTTGTGGTGACCCCTTGCCCTGCTTGGAAGAGGCCACAAGCCCCCATTTGGCAGGCCACTGTCCCAGGTACCATAGAAAACTTCCCTCTACAGGCACCCTCAGCCAATTGCAGCCTCCGGGGCCATTGACTGACACCACCTCCAACCTATCAAGCTGTAATTCATCCCCCCCCCGCTCCTCCGGACCCAAGTCCTTTGTGCCTTTTTCTTCACTGGCTCATGGCAACCCCTGTGAAATGGTCATTCGACCCCCAAAGGGGTCCCGACCCCCAGGCTGAGAACCACTGCCCTAAACCCTAAAATGAAGTGCCACATTTCATCCTAACGTGAAGCGCTATATTTTGGGCCAGGGAAGGAGGGAAGGATTCCTACAACTTCCCTGAATCATGGCAGCTGCCTAACCCTCACTCCAAGCTTCAAGTCATCCGTCCCTTCAATCAGCAAATGTGGGGCATTTTATATTTGCTAATTTTGTAGCTTAACGCTTTATAGTTGTGGGCATGGGTGGCGTTTATCTCAAGAGGGTGGGGTGGGTGGGAGGGGGAGGAGCAAGAAGGAACGGGGACGAATGTTTGCTTATAAAAGCTTTAAAACACACACACACAAAATGTATGAAATCAATAATAAACCCACCAATTTTTTTTGTAAGACTGTCCCTCTGTTGTAGTTTCAACCCAGTCTAGCTGCACCAGTGCTGTTTCCAAACCAAAAACACACAACACAACACAAAACAAAAACCTTAGAAATAAGCCTTGTTGGTAATGTAGGCTTTTATTAATGAGAGAGGAAACGGGGTCTGGATGAAACCTAACCCGTTTCCCTTCCCTCTCAGATTATTATCCCAGCTCTAAAGTGCAAGCTTGAGTCCCTTGACTTAGAACAGGAGTGTCCAAACTTTGTCTCTCCAGATGTTTTGGACCACAACTCTCATAATTCCAAGCCTGTATTATCAATGTCAAAGGACTGTGGGAATTGTGGTCCAAAACATCTGGAGGGACAAAGTTTGGACACCACAGAACAAGGGATGTAGGAAATTCAGCCTGCCCCAGGGCAACAGGAAGGAGCCATGGTGTTTGTGTCATGTATTGCCAAGAGGGCACTGAGACGGGGCTGAAGAGAGAGGGGAGACTTCTGGGGAGCCCTGGAGTTGCGGTGCTTCGGCCTGAGGGGCGGCAGGGGAATGGGTGCCTGGGGGCTTCAAGGGCTGTCTTTTGGTGAGATGAGAACGCAGGAAGGGACTGGGTGTTGGGGAAGGGGCCGGAGGGTCCTGTGAGTGGTGCATCCTTCGAAGGTTTTCCCGGACCCGGATGAACTCGGGCTGATTCCCAACAGTGTCACCTGATGGTTCCTGCTGCTGATTCTGAAGAAACAACAACAACAACAAGAAGGCAGGGTTTGTTTGAGGCAGCCATGAAAGCCCAATTCCAACACACACACACACCTTCTGCCCCACCCTCTACAGCTGCTGACAGGAGATTTTCTGGTCAGGCAAACAGAGGTGGTTGTGTCATGAGCAGGGTTGACCCTTTCATTAGACTGTGTGGAAGTGGTCCTTTCCCATTTTAGGTCTTATTTAAAGGACACAAAATGGCCACTTATTTGCTTTGTTATTACTGTGTTCCTACAGTCAGGGACAAGTATTTGGCTATTTTGGTGTTCTACATACAGTGGTACCTCTGATAACGAATTTAATTCGTTATCCGAAACATGGTTTCCCATGGAAATGAATGGGAAACCCATTAATCCGTTCTGGAGGTCTGAAAAAAGGCAAAAAGCTGGGGGTGGTAGTGGTTCCAGACCAATTTATAAAATGTACTTTAAAGGCTTGCAGTGCTGGAACACTGCAATGCAAACATGGACAAGAGAAACCAGCAAGACTACCCCAGCCTGTTCCCACCCAAAGTGCAATGGGGGAAAAATGCAAACAAACATAAGCAGGAAGAAAAATCCAGCCCATTTTTGCCTGCAGAGCAATGAAAAAAGACTGCAAACACAGAGAAATGAATCCAGCAAGACTACCCCAGCCTCTTCCAGCCAAAAATGCAAAGAAAAGAAGTGCAGAGATTAATAAAAGCTAGCTCCCTATGTTACCAAGTTCAAAAGGTCCAAATCCCTTGGCAAAACATGGCCAGAATGGCTCTAAAAACACAATGAAAAAAATGCTCTGATTCCTCCCACCCCTCCATAAATGCATGCAGGATACACATTTTTGCAAGGCATTATGAAACATTTGTTATCCGAGGCAGCCCATAGGGAACATTTGCTATCTGAGGCAGCCCTATACGTGGAAATTTTCATTTGTTATCCGAGGCATTCTTTATCCGAGGTATTACTGTACTCGTGGGTGTAGTAGTAGAGTGTCCTGAGTTTGAATCC